>OX328124.1:12832344-13469844 GCA_946811695.1 Gonocerus acuteangulatus | reverse complement strand
CCGATCCGATCCGATATCCACCGACTGTCGGAAGGAAAACGAACATAAACATCTCAACGCAGGTGCCGACCCGATCCTATCCGACGACTCCTGGATTCCCAGCCTTTCAAACATGTTTATTTCTTCTTCTATAATTAATTGATAGAGCTGGTAATATATCAATTATTAATTGAATGAACCTTGCCTGTGGGATCAGCGGAATTAAGCCTATCACAACCAAGACGTTAAAAGTTTTTTTTATTTAATAATTTTATGTAATAAACGCTTATTTCTCATAGAAATCCCTTTTTTTTTATACACCAAAAAAAATATATATATCGTTTAGACCCTTCTGCTTATTCAGGAACATAAATATGCTTTAGCTTCATCGGACAAACCTATCTAATGTACTCTATAACATAGTCATCTTTTTCGTATATGGCCACTGCACATGCACGAAAACAACTGCGCATGTCCGATAGCCACTACGCATGCGCGAAAGACAGCGGACACTATTTTGTGACACTTTTTTGTAACATTTTTTTCCAGTATAGTCACCGCTAAAGCATATTTATGCTCAAAATCAGTCCCGTAACAGGCTACGAGGGCCCTGAGGGGCAGATAGTATAGAGGTATCTGATTCATGACCATGCGGCACACTAGGGAGATAGTGTGGTCAGCACTATGCTCCGGCCACCTGATTTTCCCTTGGCTGCTTCGACTGCTAGAGTCATTAGCACCAAGGTACCCATTATTAAATTATTAAAAGGCAGGGTTGGCCTAGGAATGGTCAGGGAGGATGAATCCAACCCATGACCGAAGCCACTAGAAGAAAAAATCTTTAGTGCTTGCTCGGCATTTGAACTCAGTTCCTCCAGCTTATTAGTCCAGTGCTCTACCACTGAGCTAACCTCGCCTCCTTTATACACCCAAACTACTCTATGATATACGATTAACTATTCTTTTTTTAGGCAACATTATTTTTTTCATTTCGAGTAATTATTATTAGGTAATGATGATGAGCAATACTTCCAAAAAGACACCAAAATCAGAAAGATCAAGCACCTACAGGTTTTGTTTTCTTAAAATCCAGCGTTTGGCACCACAGTGCGATGGTGCGATCCGGAAGTGTCGAAGAGAAATGACAAGTTTTCATTACCTAGAGCAGGGGTCTCCAAACTTTCCAGCCTTAGGGCCATACTGATTACTCCAGTAGGTTCCGAGGGCCAAAACCATATTGGTACCACTTTTTTGTGTGAAAAGACCTTCTCCAAAATGAAGTACACAAAAAATGTTTACAGATCTAAATTAACTGATGAGCATCTTAAATCTCTTTTAATAATTGGTACAAGTAAAACTAGTCCACAACTACAAACTATTGTCAGTGGAAAATCTCAATTACATAAATCTCATTAGTATTTCATATGTCATTATGCTTGTTATAAGTTATGTTTAAAATGTATAAAATATTAGTTGGATTCATTTCAATAATTTGTTAGTTATTATATACTGAAGTTAAATTTTCTGCATATTATACATGTCTTTACTCATTACAATTATGTGTTTCTTTATCCTTACTTATCACAAAAACAATAACAATAAGCCTACAACAATGTTATGAGTAGTTAGCCCATGACCATAGCAATGTAGATGTCATATTAATAATTATTCAACATAAAATTAGAATACTTCAGTAAACTAAATTTAATTTGCTATAAAAAATATGTTCTCTAAAAGGAGTTTTCAAGTATGCTAGCTCTCCGCGGGCCGGACAAAATCTGTCCGCGGGCCGGATGTGGCCCTCGGGCCGTAATTTGGAGACCCCTGACCTAGAGCAAGAAAAAAACATTCGTACAAATTTGTTTATTGTATTTTTGTGTGTGTGAGGGTGAATGTGCGGACGGGAAATCTAGACTATTCACAACCTTATGACACGAAAAAACGTTCAAATTTATGGTAGACACACACACACACTATCTATATATATATATATATATATATATATATATATATATATTGTGTGTGTGCGAATAAATTTGTATACATATATATATATACATATAATATATATAAATTTGGGTTGCCACCCTTTTCTAGCCAGGATAAGACTGATGAATTTTCGAAAGAAAGGCCTAGTGGGTGTACCGAAATAAATTTGATTTGAAAGAATATTGAAACAAAAGAAAAACAGTTTAAAGCGAGACTCACTTACCCACACCTGGGGTGGTACAATTTATCCGGATAGACAACGGATAGCCAGGTTCAATTAGGTAGAAACCCAGGTGATCCAAATAAAAAAAAAAAGAAAACAACAAGATACTCCAGAGCTGGTAACTATATTGAAATAAAGTACAAAATGTTCCCAGTAAGACAACAATTACATGTACACACATATATATACCTTAAATATTATAAATATCTATGAATACCAAAAAAAATAAATAAATGCCCAAATAAAGGGTAAGCATGAATACATATATACTCTAAATATCACAAGAAGAACTAATATCATTCCAATACTGAACAATATAGCAAAAGGTATCGATAGATAAACACACATGTATATACCCCAGATACTATCAGTAATCTGGGAAGAACAAAATTAGACTCTAAATAAAAGCATAAATATATATATATATATATACATAAAAATATCACAAGACGAATCAATATTATCCAAGTATTGAATAATATAGCAAAAGGTATCGATAGATAAACACACATGTATATACACCAGATACTATCAGTAATCTGGGAAGAACAAAATTAGACTCTAAATAAAAGCATAAATAGATATATATATATATATAAAAATATCACAAGAAAAATCAATATTATCCAAGTATTGAATAATATAGCAAAAGGTATCGATAGATAACCACACATGTATATACACCAGATACTATCAGTAATCTGGGAAGAACAAAATTAGACTCTAAATAAAAGCATAAATATATATATATATATACATAAAAATATCACAAGAAGAATCAATATTATCCAAGTATTGAATAATATAGCAAAAGGTATCGATAGATAACCACACATGTATATACACCAGATACTATCAGTAATCTGGGAAGAACAAAATTAGACTCTAAATAAAAGCATAAATATATATATATATACATAAAAATATCACAAGAAGAATCAATATTATCCAAGTATTGAATAATATAGCAAAAGGTATCGATAGATAACCACACATGTATATACACCAGATACTATCAGTAATCTGGGAAGAACAAAATTAGACTCTAAATAAAGCATAAATATATATATATATACATGAAAATATCACAAGAAGAATCAATATTATCCAAGTATTGAATAATATAGTTACTTGCACTCATGGCAGTACTTGAACGGCAAAAGGAAAAAAAAGTTTAAATGAGGCCTGGAGATAAATGAAACGTGGAGACTGGTATCCAGTAGAAGATAAAATGGATGGGTTACTCACTCATATGTCCCACAATATGCTCTAGAAGCCTACCACATGGAGTTCCAATCACATGTTCGGCCAAAACGATAAACCGAGAAGACAAATGCCGCCTCTTCGTGCTACTGGGTCTTCATTTTCATTGTTAACAAAAAGGACGCCTCAGTCCCTCCTTAAAAGCTGGAAACCTCATACTTGCAAAGAAAAACTTTTTTTCTCTAGCACCTGCTTCTACGCCATTTTCTCACAGACTCCCCCTAGAACCGACGCCACTCCTCCAAGGCCTACCGACCACGGGGAAAAAAAACAGAAGAATAAAAATCTTAAATTATATACGAAACTATTACATCCAAAATGGAGAAGAAAATTGACTATCTTTTGTGGATAGTAAACATTTACAAGTGGTGCGAATTCCAAATAAAATATAAAACGTGAAACGTTATCAGTCCAAAGAGGTAGAGAAAGCAGGTTCTCACTCCCCGCAGGGCGCCACGTCACAATACCCCCTTCCTTAGAGGGAGAACCGCCAGAAATTATCAACAATTGTAGGGTTTGAGGTTACGAGCATGTCATTTCCCTGCTTGTGATCCTTTCTCATCTTCCAACCAACAGACTCCAGCTGGGCTAACACGGGTGACCTTGAAAGGACCGATAAACTTGGGCACTAGCTTGGCACAGAACGAATTGGGTTTAGAGGATTGCGGAAAGCTCTTCCTGAGGACTTGATCTCCAGGCTTGAAGGTCTCTTCCCTTCGTCTGAGGTTGTAACGGTTCATCTGTGTATCTTGGGCTTTCACCACATTTTCTTCTACAGCGTGGAAGATCTCCTCCATTTTCTTCATACGTTGAGCCCATCTTTCCTTGGCTGGACTAACATCCTGATTCAGATCAATATCATGGTCATGACTAGTAAAACGGGGGCTATTAGCCATGTGGAGTTCCCGACCATAATTGAGGAAAGCCGGAGAGAACTTGGTGGACTCTTGGCAAACGGAATTGAGCGCAAACTGGATTTCGCCAATGAACTTATCCCAGTTCTTGTGAGATCCCTGCAAGTAAGAAGTGATGATCTGTTTAATGTTACGATTAGACCTCTCCACAGGATTGGCTTGGGAATGATAGAAAGGGGTGCGATGATGATAGATACCGCAAGACTCGGTAATCTTACCAATACATTTGCTTACGAGATTAGTACCATTGTCGGTGATGATGACTCTGGGACAACCAAAACGTTTAAGGATAACATTTCTAAACTTTTCAGCAACCAAAGCAGCAGAGGTATTCCTTAAGGGGACCAACTCCACCCAACGTGTGAAAACATCTTGAAACACCAAAAGGTGGGTAAATCCTTGAGCACTACGAGGATAAGGGCCCATTATGTCAAAGCTGACGCAATCCCAAGGGGCTTGGATATGCCGATGCTGCATCCATCCTCTACTGGGCTGATTATTGGCTTTCACTCTCTGACAAACTTCGCAACGACGAACAAAACGTGAAATATCATCATACATACCAGGCCAGTAATATGATTGTGCAACGCGCCAATAGGTCTTGGCAATACCAGGGTGTCCTGCTTGTGTAGCTGTATGGTTCTCCTCCATAACCTGGTTCCTTTGATACGAGGGTACAACCAACTTCCAAGCTTCGGGTTCTTCTCGGTCCATACCATTCTTCTTGGCGTCTTCTCGATAATAATACAAATGTTCTTGACGAACCATCCATTCAGGGTGGTTATGAGGCTGACTCTTCACCCGCTTCATCTTCAAATCATACCATAAATCAGCTGGGCCAACTGCTTCTACTGAAAATACTCTGGGGGCTGAACCACCTGGGATTCCCGGTTTACACTTGGGACAATTAATTTTTGTTACTCCAGAATGGCCACACCTAAAACAAAATCGTGATCGAGGCAAAGTGCATTTACGATATACATGAGGTCCTTTACAATTCCAGCATTGCAGTGGAGCTTTCCTTCGAACCGGTGGTGCAACAGGACAAGCCAAAACAGGCGAATCATCAGATACTTTCAGGCTTTTATTTTCCTCCGAACATTCATCCGATGGGGGGGATGAGTTGTCCTCTGCTGAATATAGTTGGTACGTCGGAGAGGTAATCCTCTTCTTATTGCCAGCTGAACTGTCAGACTTCTTGGCGGGTCGAACTTCTTCAGACATCAACTCGGCTGTCCGACTGCGACTGGTTATAAATTTAATTAAATCATCATAAGTCGGAAAAGAAGTAGATGAATATTTATCTTCAAATGCACGGCGACTACCAGGATCTAGGTTCGTCAAAGCCAATTGCAATTTCATGAAGTCCTTAATATCAGGAATACCAACTTTTTCCAACGCACAAAAGCTATTAGTATGGGTGGTTAAAAACCGCTGAAGTTCCTTATGTGAACCATTCGACAGAGGAGAAAACTCCGTGACCTTACGGAAATATATACTAGCCAAGCGTCTCTTATTCTGATATCTATTTTTCAAGGCTTCCAAAGCAATGACATAATTTTGGGGAAGTAAATCAATTCCAGCGATGACTGAGAGTGCATCACCAGATAATGAAGATCTTAAATATTGAAATTTTGCAATATCGGAGATGTTTTTGTTGTTATCAACGACAGATTCGAACAATGACAGAAATTCCACAAATTTCTCAGTTTCCCCTGAGAATGTAGGAATAGAGATACGAGGGAGGAGGTTATCACTGAGCGGAGTAACATGAGTAATTTCTCCTTTATTCAAAGGTTGAACAGTTGCTGTCTGCGCAAAGGCAAGATAATTCTCTTTTGCTTGATCTACCGCATCAGAGAAAGACCTTTCTTCCGCTGAGATAGAGATAGTGAAATTCCCAATTTCATCATCATTTAACGAGGCATTAAAGAGCTCAATTGCTTCACAGATGTCTGCCCATTCCGTTTCGGACTTAAGCAACCTATCAAATTTTGTTCTAAACTTAGAAGCAGTCTCAGCTGTCAAAGCCTTTGACGTCTGAAAAATATCGCTGACCAAGGCAAACACTTTTTCCCTACGAGAAAGCAGAAATCTATATTTTTGAACGGTAGACAACTTCTCAAATGAAGACATGATGACAATTATACAAGAAAACAAGACTAAATGAATATAGAATAAAATTAGGAACTAACCACACTAGGGTAAGACAGATATTAGACAAAGAAGAGCGAATATAAAAAATCTATGTAACATAAGAAGCTAAATTAACAAATAAAAGTGGAACCAAAAGTCCAATGTTCGGGCGCCATTAAATTGTACCGAAATAAATTTGATTTGAAAGAATATTGAAACAAAAGAAAAACAGTTTAAAGCGAGACTCACTTACCCACACCTGGGGTGGTACAATTTATCCGGATAGACAACGGATAGCCAGGTTCAATTAGGTAGAAACCCAGGTGATCCAAATAAAAAAAAAAAAGAAAACAACAAGATACTCCAGAGCTGGTAACTATATTGAAATAAAGTACAAAATGTTCCCAGTAAGACAACAATTACATGTACACACATATATATACCTTAAATATTATAAATATCTATGAATACCAAAAAAAATAAATAAATGCCCAAATAAAGGGTAAGCATGAATACATATATACTCTAAATATCACAAGAAGAACTAATATCATTCCAATACTGAACAATATAGCAAAAGGTATCGATAGATAAACACACATGTATATACCCCAGATACTATCAGTAATCTGGGAAGAACAAAATTAGACTCTAAATAAAAGCATAAATATATATATATATATATACATAAAAATATCACAAGACGAATCAATATTATCCAAGTATTGAATAATATAGCAAAAGGTATCGATAGATAAACACACATGTATATACACCAGATACTATCAGTAATCTGGGAAGAACAAAATTAGACTCTAAATAAAAGCATAAATAGATATATATATATATATAAAAATATCACAAGAAAAATCAATATTATCCAAGTATTGAATAATATAGCAAAAGGTATCGATAGATAACCACACATGTATATACACCAGATACTATCAGTAATCTGGGAAGAACAAAATTAGACTCTAAATAAAAGCATAAATATATATATATATATACATAAAAATATCACAAGAAGAATCAATATTATCCAAGTATTGAATAATATAGCAAAAGGTATCGATAGATAACCACACATGTATATACACCAGATACTATCAGTAATCTGGGAAGAACAAAATTAGACTCTAAATAAAAGCATAAATATATATATATATACATAAAAATATCACAAGAAGAATCAATATTATCCAAGTATTGAATAATATAGCAAAAGGTATCGATAGATAACCACACATGTATATACACCAGATACTATCAGTAATCTGGGAAGAACAAAATTAGACTCTAAATAAAGCATAAATATATATATATATACATGAAAATATCACAAGAAGAATCAATATTATCCAAGTATTGAATAATATAGTTACTTGCACTCATGGCAGTACTTGAACGGCAAAAGGAAAAAAAAGTTTAAATGAGGCCTGGAGATAAATGAAACGTGGAGACTGGTATCCAGTAGAAGATAAAATGGATGGGTTACTCACTCATATGTCCCACAATATGCTCTAGAAGCCTACCACATGGAGTTCCAATCACATGTTCGGCCAAAACGATAAACCGAGAAGACAAATGCCGCCTCTTCGTGCTACTGGGTCTTCATTTTCATTGTTAACAAAAAGGACGCCTCAGTCCCTCCTTAAAAGCTGGAAACCTCATACTTGCAAAGAAAAACTTTTTTTCTCTAGCACCTGCTTCTACGCCATTTTCTCACAGACTCCCCCTAGAACCGACGCCACTCCTCCAAGGCCTACCGACCACGGGGAAAAAAAACAGAAGAATAAAAATCTTAAATTATATACGAAACTATTACATCCAAAATGGAGAAGAAAATTGACTATCTTTTGTGGATAGTAAACATTTACAAGTGGTGCGAATTCCAAATAAAATATAAAACGTGAAACGTTATCAGTCCAAAGAGGTAGAGAAAGCAGGTTCTCACTCCCCGCAGGGCGCCACGTCACATGGGGATTGAACCTAAGACTCTTGGCAATAAAATATTTTGTCTGAGTCCAAGGAAGTGTTCATTTACCAACATAATCCCTAAGCCGTTTTCCGCAAAATTCTCAAGGAGGAAATCGTGTTGCTTACAATTTAGCCTTTAAAGGGTTCCTGATACAATTTGCATAGATATTTGAAGACTTTATTCAGAATAAGTGATTAAAAATAATATTTTTGTTTCGGATAGTCCAAACAAAGGACCATATTTTTTTGTTTATTTTACACCCTTGACATTCATCCAACTAAGACAAATTAAGTTTTTTGATGGAGTAGACGTAATACAAAAAAATAATTAAAGAAGTAACTTGTACAAAATAAATAACTGCATTACTGAATAACAAAAAGAGGCGATATTATGTGCTTCGTGAGGCTTTTGCTAATCTTCTGATAAGATAAATTATTTCTCCTGACTCTTTTATAGGGATTATCAGTACTGGTTCTTCTATAAATACTTCAACCTCTATATACTCGGACCCATTTTTGAGAAAGTAGACTTGTCTGACCTTGGAACTGAGAAACATGTTGGACGCATGAGAGAAGAGAATAGGTTTGACCGATCAAAGAAGGAATAAGTTGCAACAATGATTGAAGAGAACACCTTCGGCCATTTATAGATAGGAATAAGTTAGACCAATCAAAGAAGAGAATCAGTTGGACCAATCGAAGAAAAGAATAAGTTAGACCAATCAAAGAAGAGAATAAGTTAGACCAATCAAAGAAAAGAATAAGTTGGACCAATCAGGGAACGGATTAATTTAGACCAATCAGGGAGCAGAATCATTTAGACCAATGAGAGAAGGGATTAAGTTAGACCAATCATAGAAGAGAATAAATTGGAACAAAAATATAAGAGAATAATTTAACCCTTTGATGCATGATTTTGTCTTTTCTCATAAAAAAAAAATCTGAGAGGTAGAAATAGGCCTCAGGATAACGGGAAAAATACGGAAAAAAAATTAATCGAGTTTTTTTTTTCGAGAAATTTATGAAAAACTGAAAGATGCCTGTAGGCATCATTGTGCATATGGGGAGGAATGTTTTTGTGAATGAACATGTATAATTTACATTTATTGAAACATATAACGAATTTATGAGTTAAATTTTAAAAGAACTCTCTTCTCTTTTCATCAAAATCACAAATGGTAATCCTTGAAACATGATTTGCCTTTAGTTAAACACAAATAATGTTCACATTTATCACAGTAACCACAAGTTTGGTTCTTGCAGTTTTCCATCCTGCATCACATCTTCTGAGATACATCAGGCAGTACATCCTCAATCAAATCATTCAAATCTGAGAAGGGACATTCAAATCGTCGCCATTTACCTCTAAAAATTGGCTGAAAATACGCCGAGGTTCAGAAAGAACATTGTTATCGACATCTTCATCATCCGCGCTATCATCTGGTGCTGTGATTATATGAAAAATCTGTTTCTCCTCTCTCCATTATCGATCAGATAATGGGATCCATCACTTGGACCTCAGTACCAGATGCATGATGGTGCCCACAGGAAACAAATGAACAACCGCAAAAATTGGCGCAAAAAAATAAAACTTCAATAAAACAAACTTTCAATTAGTAAAATACACTACTAGTACTAAGGAGTACGATTTTTTTAAGTTCAGAATGGACGTTTTTAATAATATTGTGGGCTTGCGAAACGGGTCCTCTCGGGGTGAGAAACGAGACTCCTGGTTTTGTCTACATCAACTTGTTTATTCCTTCTTGGGAACAAAGTACAATGTTCAATACCTTCCAGTCCCTTTGACACTTGTTGATGCCTACAGGAAACAAAATATAATTTGAAAAAACTCAATATAGTGCTCTGGGAGTGTAAAATATAATATGATGCCTGCAGGCATCACGATGCAACAAAGGGTTAAACCAATCAGAGAAGGAAATAAGTTGGACCAATCCGAGAAGGAAATATGTTGGACCAATCACAGAAGAGAATAAGTTGGAACAATGAGGGAAGGGAATAATTTAGACCAATCAGCGAAGGAAATAATTTGAACCAATCATAGAAGGAAATACGATGGACCAATCACAGACGAGAATAAGTTGGACCAATAAGGGATAGGAGTAATTTATACAGGGTGTCTGGTAGCAGATTTATATTTTCAAACTTAAATAAAAAACTTAATAATTGACACAAAGTTTTATTAAGAGCATTGAACGATAGAATGGAAATGCAGATTTTATTTTTTAAAGAGTATGCCATCCAGATGCCTTCCGACGAGTTGAACAAACTGTTCAAAACGGAGCCTTGTGTTCTGCGCCGTACGCTGCAGTAAACTTGGTTCAATTGAGCTGATTTCTCGACGAATATTTTCCTTTAAAGCCACAAGAGATTGGGGATTGTCATTATAAACCCTCTCTATGAGGTAGCCCCATAAAGAGTTAGATGAGAGTCCCATGGGAGTTAGATCGGGCGACCTCGGTGGCCATGGGGTGTCTCCAAAATGACTGATCAGTTTTTGGGGAAAATATTCCCGAAGCAAATTCATCGAAGCTCTGGCTGTGTGTGCAGTCGCCCCATCCTGTTAAAACCACGTGTGTGAACAGTACGATGGATGATCTCGCAGGTTTGGCAAAAAGAATTCCGTAATCATGCGTCGTCGATAATTTTCACCGTTACATTCGTCGCCTGGCCTCGAGAATTTTTGAAAAAAAAAGTGGTCCAATTATGTCATGCGTGGAAAAGGCACACCAAATAGTTACCCTGAGGCAATGCAATGGTTTTTGATGTTTCAATCGAGAGTTGCGAGTTCTTGGCGACCAGTAACGGCAGTTTTGCTTGTTGACGTTGCGATGCTCACTTGACCACTGCGACATCGTGACTGACAAATCCGCACAATCGATAATTCCAACGGCGCCACCCTACCTCTGCACTGCTTATTACTTTTTGAAATAATCGTATTTAAAAATATAAATTTGCCACCAGACACCCTGTACCAATCAGAGAAGGAAATAAATTGGACCAATCACAGAAGAGAATAAGTTGGACCAATCGAAGAATGGAATATGTTGGACCAATCACAGAAGAGAATAAGTTGGAAGAATAAGGGAAGGGAATAATTTAGACCAATCAGCGTAGGAAATAAGCAGGTAACTGTAAATATATTTTGTATCTGTGACAAAAATGTTATATGGGCTACAAATTATTACAAGGATACGCCTAAGAATCGTCGGGTTTCATAAAATATTTGAAGTATAATGTACTATAAGTGGTTGAGATGTGATCCTTTACCAAAGAGGCACGTGTGTTCGCGAACAGGGCTTGCATTGTTCCAAGTCCGTTACCCGCAGAGTTCTTAACATGAGAACAATACCAGCTGTTCATTATGTTTCATCGAGCATATTGGCACTTGCGAATACCTCCTCTTTGTACCTCGTAAACCAAATAGCTCTTTGGTATTCGATAATTTATACCTCTTCGCTGAACTATAACAATCTTTCATAGGTCTATTAGCGAAAATGAACCCATCCAACAGAGGGAATTAAAAGGCAATTGACTCTATAATTACCGCTTCAATTATACCTGCTTATGATAACAAGGAGTAGGAGGCCAGGTGGCCGTGAGTGTTAAGGCGTGAGCATTTAAAATTCTATGCCAAAGAGCGTGTGTTCGATTCCCACTATGGGGTGGTAGCTTTTCTTTAGAAAAATGAAAACGCATCAGCCCTATCCTGGCTAGAAAAGGGGGGTAACCTATAGATAACCCTTCCCAAAATTCTTAGTTAATAATAATGGACGTTAAAATTTAAATTAATTTACAAGGAGTAATAACTAAGTAACAATAATTGTTACCAATAATTATTAAAGCTAGTTTATTAGAAATCCTCCCTTAAAAGAACAAAACCCGCTCCTCACGTTGACCCAAAAACGCAATCGAAAGTATCGACCTTTCATAACCTATAAATAAAAAGTCCGTCACGCAGGAGCTGCATAACTAAGCACGTTCCTCAGAATTTGGGTAGTGTAGACTCTATTCCTGAAATAATTTGTCTAAAATAACCTATATAAATAAAATAAAATAAAACATGAATAATTCTTTCTTTTACATTTGTAATGAGCAACTGTTTTAATTATTAATTTTGTAATTCATTTCCTTCCAGAGTTTTTTGTTTACATGTTACTACAATACTTACTATAAATACACAAAAACTTCAAATTGTCGTCTTTGATCTGATGCATGAACAGGATACAGCACCCCTAGTTGTAGAAGTGATAAGTAATATCAAGACAGATGCGCTCCTACTGGCAGCCAGGAGCGCAGTAGGAGTAACCCCCCCCCTCCTCCTAATGAACGGATTAAGTTTATTTTTACAATGTATTTTTCTCTTTAGACGACCACTACGAATACAGAGTTTCGTTGATATATAACAAAAACAACGGTTGGCACATATGGCCAAATTACTGTTTTGGGTCCGGGGCAACCCCTCCCCTCCCGATTTTGATGGTTAAAGAACTCGTTCAATCGTTTGCTAAGTGAACGCTATATAACCGTGGCGAAAAAAACAAAAACTCTGGCGGGTATCGTCTACCAGACACACATATATATAAATTTTAACGGAATTCATTTTCGGTGTCCAAAGATTTGAAGAAATTCTTTAAAAAATCCGTGATGAGTGCAACCTCAAAGCAGTGAGGAATGTGCCCCTCATTTTTAGCACTTTCCTTCGGAGGAAAGTGCTAAAATAACGGGCGATTCAAGTTTATATCAGGCGTATAATTTTTAATTGCAGCACACCCGTACCATTTTCGAAACAAAGTTTTGATCCCTCTGTAACGTCATTGTGTATAAAGCTTGTAGTTTGAATTTTAGCTCGTTTCTTGCATCCCTCCGTAGAGAGGAGTCCCGATTATGACTTGAACGCGACGAAGCAATACGGAAGTGGAGACTAGAACATTTCACTGCTCAATACCCATAGGCAGGCTAAACAATGGTCCCATATTGATGAAATTTGGTGCAAAAATACTTTTTCTAAAATAAAAGGTCGCGATCAAATAAATGCGTTAGCGGTCAAATAAATGGCCAAAAAGTCCGTCACGCAGGAGCTGCATAACTAAGCACTTTCCTCAGAATTTGGGTAGTGTAGACTGCTTTCCAGACAAGAAAGTGAACAATTTGCTTAAAATATCCTACATAAATAATATAAAAACATGAATAGTTCTCTTTTAAATTTGTAATGAGTAACTGATCAATTATTAATTTGCTTCCAGAGTTATGTTTACACATGGTACCTATTACACTACGTAATAAATACAAAAAACCTCATATTATCGTATTTTGATCTAACGCAGGAACAGGATACAGTCACTCTAGTGGTAGAAAGCGCTAATTAAACCCCCGCTTTCCGATTGACCGATTCAGCTCATTTTTACAACACTTCTTTCCCATGAGTTACCCACTACGTATACTGCGTTTCGTTACAATACAGCAGAAATTACGACCGGTAAGAGTATATTATGAATTTGGGTCCGGAGTAAACCCCCCTTCTAATGAACCGATTTAGTTTATTTTTACAACACATATTTACCTGTAGACATTTAGACAAAAAACACAAAACGCCTATATCTAGGGAAATAATGCAAGTAATAATTTCTCCTTGGTGACATTCAACAACACTTTAGTCGAAGTACGCAGCCCTCAAGTATGGCGATTTCCTTCGGGACCATCCTGTATGATGTATTATAGAGGCCGAACCACTAGAAGTACGTAAACTAAGCATATTTTCCTTAATCCTATGACTAATCTTGAACCCAATGACTATCATATTATGATAGTCCCTGGGTTCATGATTGGTTAAAAATTAATTCTTTTGAGCACATATTTATCGGAAAAGAATTTGTTGTAAAAAAAAAAAATATTCTTCAGAATAGTTACTAATGGTTGCAACGCTTGGAATATGTTTCCACAAAAAAAAAAATAGATATATATATATATATAGAAAATTTGTCACCTCCCAGACCTTGGTTTTGGTGACAAACAGAAAACAAAACTAAGATCAGTACGATTTCGAAACCAAAATTGATGTGAAACTATCAACGTCGAGGAAAAAATACTGATTAAAGTTATCACCTATGTTTTTGTCAGTTCCCTTTTGGTCATGGTCAGCCACAATGTCAGTGACTGCGTATCCTTTTACATAATACTAGAATCTAAATATTTTAAGATAAAACTAGATATTTCTAATGTTCCACCATCCCTCTCTAATTGTATGATCTTCATTTTTTAAAAATAAGCAAACAAAAACGATTTGGGCTTTAAAAGCACTTAAGGGAGATTAAACCACGGATTTTTTTTTTTTTTATGATTTTTTTTCTTATATATTATTGCTGCAATTAGGGAAAAAAACTTGATTCAGATCTTTATCTTTAACTGTTTTAGAGGGGGGTTTTCAAATGTCCATTCCGTCAACAGTTGACATTTTTTAAAGAAAAATTCCATTCCTGAAATTTGAAATATACTTGAATAACCTCTTCTGATAATGAGGTCAGCAAAGTAAGCTTAATCTTTTTAAATACTGCTTTCTTTTCAAAAGTAACCAAAAACGCCTTAGACTGCGTTAATTAGGGGAAAACATGTGTTATTGACGGTGGAAACACTATGAACATTTCAAACAATGCGAACTATTCGTGCATGCGGCTGGGGAATCCTTCTGCTATTGACGGAAAAACATGGTAAAATTGCAGAACACTCAGAACGTTGCGACCTACTCGCTAGTCAAACTGAGGAAACCGTCCGCTATTGACGAAGGAAACACGCTGAAGGTACCAAACACTCAGAAAGTAGCGACCTGCTCGCTAGTCAAACTGAGGAAACCTTTCGGTATTGACGGTGAAAACACGCTGAAGGTAGCAAACACTCAGAAAGTAGCGAACTGCTCGCACGTCAAACTGAGGAATCCTTCTGGTGCTGATGGAGGAAACACGCTGAAGGTATCAAACACTCAGAAAATAGCGACCTGCTCGCACGTCAAACTGCGGAAACCTTCTGGTTCTGATGGAGGAAACACGCTGAAGGTATCAAACAGTCAGAAATTAGCGACCTGCTCGCTAGTCAAACTAAGGAAACCTTCCGGTATTGACGGTGGAAACACGCTGATGGTATCAAACACTCAGAAAGTAGCGACCTGCTCGCACGTCAAACTGAGGAATCCTTCTGGTTCTGATGGAGGAAACACACTGAAGGTATCAAACACTCAGAAAGTAGCGACCTGCTCGCTAGTCAAACTCTGGAAACCTTCCGCTATTGACGGTGGCAACACGTTGAAGGTACCAAACACCCAGAAGGTAGCAACCTGCTTCCTAGCCAGGCTGAGGATATCTTGTGCTATTGACGGAAGAAACGTGGTAAATGGTAGAACACTGAGACCGACCTGCTCGCTAGTCAGCAGACTGAGGAAACCTTCCGCTATTGACGGAGGAAACACGCTGATGGTGTTGAACCCTTGTAACTGTCAGGGGTGCTTGCTAGTCAGCAGACTAAGGCAACCTTCCGCTATTGACGGAGGAAACACGCTGAAAGTGTCGAACTTTTGGAACTGTCAGACGTGCTCGCTAGTCAGCAGACTAACGAAACCTTCCGCTAGTGACGGAGTAAACACGCTGAAGGTGTCGAACCCTTTGAACTGTCAGAGGTGCTTGCTAGTCAGCAGACTAAAGAAATCTTGCGCTATTGACGGAGGAAACACGCTGAAGGTGTCGAACACTCGGAACATTGCTAGACTCGGAACATGGTCGCTATTTAGACTGTGTAAGCCTTCTGCATTTGACGGAGTAAACAACCCTAATACTATTCGCAACGAGGACACACCGCACTTAGCGATGCAACGCTCCATGCTCAGCTACATGTGTCGGTATTGTTCTACATGCTGATGATCAGAGGAAGTCCGCCATCAGGAAGTAGAAAATCACAGAGTTCCACTGACTACAGCCAGCGCTCTGGAGGTTTGCAGCTCAGTAAGCTAATAAATATATACCTTCAACTCTCGGTTGTAATTGTATTGATTTAGGATATTTTTATGTGCAAATTACACTTACTTTTGATTGGTAGGCCAATCAATCCATCAAATAGCACTAGTATTTCTAAAGTGACACAGCTAAAAATAAAACTGAACTGAAAATGTGTCACTCTTGCCCATTTAGGGGAATAACATTAAGACAGGAAGAGTGACACAAGTGCCCTCTGGTGTACAAGCTCTGAAGCTAGGTACATACAGTTTTGATGGTTCATAAAGAGATATTTACCATGTCTTTCACGGTCATATTTGAGTTGTGTCACTTTAGCAATACTAGTGCGATTTTTGATTTTTCAATTCATAGTAGATAGTTTTCAAAGAAACGTTTCTTCTGAGATCTGCGCACAAGCAACGTCCCAAGAGCGCAATCAAAATATTCTCAATCTGTAAATTTCCACCCTTTCAGTCTGTTTTCCGCCTAATGGGACATTGCAAATTTGCAAGGAACAAGATCTGTGCTGTAGAGAGAGGATTTTATTACAATGCTGTTGCTAAATAATCTGAGCCAAACTCAGAACTATGCTTCGGAGAGTTATCATAGAATATTAACCATGAATCCATTCTTGAATCTGGCAAAAGTTTCTGGCGAACTTGCACCACTTTAAAGAGACATTCCTCGATGTATTACTTACCCGTCTGTGACAGACTTCTGCCTTTTTATCGTCACTCGTTTATAAGAGTGTAGACTGTTAGGCCTAGGGTCCGATATGAGCGATGGGCGACAAAACGACAGAGCGACTGAGCGTTTAGCAGAAGAGCGGCACTGGCTACGATACAGAGCAGCTGGGCGGTAATTTCCTTTAGTCTCCGTCATCGCATACTCCAATATACGTTTTAGAACTTTCTTCCGAAGGAAAGTAGCTATTGAGGTTGCACTCATGACGGAAGTTTTTAAAAAATTCTTCAAATCTTTATCGATCCTACCTAGTAGAGGGGACCTAACCATAAGGGACGGCAGAGGAAGAGATGGCTAGATATGTTCCGGAAATGGGTTGGCCCTCATTGGTTGAGACAGGCTAAGGACAGAGCAGTATGGAAGAAGTTTCTGAAGGAGAACTTTACGCACCCCGCTTTCCGGTAGAACTGGTCACTCATGGAAAGCGTAGACCAATACCCCGAAAAGGGAGGCCTGTGAGGAAGAATTTATTTTCAGCAAAGAAGTATTATTATTATCGTAATTATTATTATTAAAAGAAGTATTAACATTGTTATTATTATTATAAAAAGACATTTATCATTGTTATTATTGTTTTCATTATAGTCACAAAGAGAAGTATTATCATCTTTATTATTATTATCAAAGAAAATTTATCATTGTTATTATTATTATTATCAAACAAGTATTACTATTATTATTATTGTTATTATCTACTATTATTATCAAATAAGCATTATTATTGTTATTATGATTATCAAATAAGTATTGACTTTATTATTACTATAGTATTATTATTAATATCGCACAATAAAGGCTATTCATTCATTCATTCATTCATTCACCTAGTAGAGACCGAAAATGACCCCTGTTAAAATTTATATATATTTATACACACATATATATATATATATGTATATATATATATATATATATATATATATATATATATATATATATACGTGTGTGTATGTGTCTGTGTACACGATAGCGGCCTGAGTTTTTGTTTTTTCGTCAAGAAACTGGGTATATAGCATTCAATTAGCAAACGATTGAACGAGTTCGTTAAATCTAAATCGGTCCACTGTAAGGGGGGGGGGTTTACCCCGGACCCATAACACTAATTTGACCATGCCTGCCGTAATTTTTGTTATATTTCAACGAAACTAAGTATTCTTAGTGGTATTCTACAGGGAAAAATGGGTTGTAAAAATGAACTAAATCGGATCATTAGGAGGGGGGGGGGTTTACTCCGGACCCACAATACCAATTCGCCACTACCAGCCGTAATTTTTGTTATATTTCGACGAAAATCAGTATTCGTAGTGGTAATGTACAGATAAAAATGTGTTGTAAAAATAAACTAAATCAGTTTATTTGGAGGGGGGTTTACTCCTTATCCAAATTACTAATATACTCATACCGGTCGTAATTTCTGCAGTATTGTAACGAAACGCGATATACGTCGTAGGTAACTCATGAGAAAGAAGTGTTGTAAAAATTAGCTAAATCGGTCCATCGGAGAGGAGGGTTTACTTTGTCCTAAGTTTCAATAGAATAGCCCGCAAGACGTAGGTTCGCAATGCCACCGCAAGGAGCGCTTTCTACCACTAGGGGTACTGTATCCTGTTCCTGCGTCAGTTCAAAAGACGAAAATATGAAGTTTTTTGTATTTATTAAGTAGTGTAGCAGGTACCATGTGTAAACATAACTCTGGAAGCAAATTAATTAATAATTGAACAGTTGCTCATTACAAAAGTAAAAGAGCATTATTCATGTTTTTACTTTATTTATATGGACCCTTTTATGCAAATTATTTAGTAATGAAGTCTACACTACCCAAATTCTGAGGAAAGTGCTTAGTTATGCAGCTCCTGCGTGACGGACTTTTTCATTAACTGGCTCCTGAAATAAGTCATGCCAATCCATCTTTCTGATCCGGTCTTATTATTGAAAGCTAATTTGTCAGGCATCATTTAGTAACTACAATTCTAGGCACAACAAAGCAACCGCAAAAAATAATGGATTGAATGTAAAACTATAGAAACTAAAAGCAACCTCAATGTAAACAAGTTTTCTAATAATAGAAACGAATGAATAATTCGAAACTCTTTTCCATTTACATGAGATAGAATAACATTAAACTCGTGCTCAATTTATGCTATAGCAACAATTTGCTTTTTATACTGGCTACCATTCAGTGTTCTACAAATTCCAATTAGAATGTAATTTGATTATTAGTTGAATTTAAACAATCTATTTGAATAACATAATTATTTTTGGGGCAGTCATCTATTCCAATCACTGCTTTCAAGAGATAAAATCCTTGTAATGGCCTATTCTTGGAATGGTGATTCTCAAAGATTTCCCCGTCATTGCGGCATACCAGGCAATGAAGCAGTTGATGAGATGGAAAAAAAGTCCGTCACGCAGGAGCTGCATAACTAAGCACTTTCCTCAGAATTTGGGTAGTGTAGACTGCTTTCCAGAACAATTTGCTTAAAATATCCTACATAAATAAAATAAAAACATGAATAGTTCTCTTTTAAATTTGTAATGAGTAACTGATCAATTATTAATTTGCTTCCAGAGTTATGTTTACACATGGTACCTATTACACTACGTAATAAATACAAAAAACCTCATATTATCGTATTTTGATCTAACGCAGGAACAGGATACAGTCACTCTAGTGGTAGAAAGTGCTCCTTGCGGCGGCTTTGTGAACCTACGTCTGACGGGCTTTTCTATTGAAATATATTACAAATTAAACCCCCGCTTTCCGATTGACCGATTCAGCTCATTTTTACAACACTTCTTTCTCATGAGTTACCCACGACGTATACCGCGTTTCATTACAATACAGCAGAAATTACGACCGGTATGAGTATATTAGGAATTTGGGTCCCGAGTAAACCCCCCCTTCTAATGAACCGATTTAGTTTATTTTTACAACACATATTTACCTGTAGATTACCACTACGAATACAGAGTTTCGTCGAAATATACCAAAAATCACGGCTGGTAGTGGCGAATTGGTATTGCGGGTCCGGAGTAACCCCCCCCCCTCCTAATGAACCGATTTAGTTTATTTTTACAACACATATTTACCTGTGGAATACCACTACGAATACCGATTTTCGTCGAAATATACCAAAAATCACGGCTGGTAGTGGCGAATTGGTATCGTGGGTCTGGAGTAAACCCCCCTTCTAATGAACCGATTTAGTTCATTTTTATATCTCACTTTTCTCTCTATATTACCACTACGAATACCAAGTTTCGTTGAAATATAACAAATATTACGGCTGACATAGTCAAATTAGTGTTTTGGGTTCGGGGTAAACCCCCCCTTCCGGTGGACCGACTTTGGTGGTTAACGAACTCGTTCAATCGTTTGCTAATTGAATGCTATAAACCAAGTTTCGTGTCAAAAAAACAAAAACTCTGGCCGCTATCGTGTTAACAGACACACACACACACATATATATATATATATATATATATATATATATATATATATATATATATATATATAGATATATATAAATTTTAACGGGGGTCATTTTCGGCGTCTACTAGGTAGGATCGATAAACATTTGAAGAAATTTTTCAAAAATTCCGTCATGAGTCCAACCTCAATAGCTACTTTCCTTCGGAGGAAAGTGCTAAAAGGCAATTATAGAAGGAACTGAATACTATAGGATTCCTCAAGGTGACGTTCTGAGCTATGTCAGAACAATGCTAGGCAACAAACCTGGGACACTGTAACTGAGAATAAATTGAGAATGATAAAAAAGCCAGTAACACCTTGGCAAACATCAATTCGACCAACTAAGAAAGAAGAACGCATCCTGACTCCCCTAAGGATTGGCCATACAAGAATTACCCATTCATATCTGATGACCCGAGGCACCCCTCCACTTTGTGAAAAATTTAATCAAATAACCACTGTTCACCACCTGCTAATAAATTGCAAAAACTATGATAAACAAAGAAGAGAAGCCCAGCTATCAGATAGAATCGACGAAATATTAGCGGATCGTCCCAACCAGATTGATAAGCTGTTCCAATTCTTAACGTCAACTGAATTAATAAATAATATATAAATAAATAAGATGTGTGTGTGTGTGTATATATAAATATAATAAACTCTAAGTAATGAAAGCCTTAGTAAATATCAAAAAAAAAAAAAAAAAAAAAAAAAAAAAAAAAAAAAAAAATTAAATAAAATCACCAAATATCATTAAAAAAAATAATAATAACAAAAAATAATTAAATAAAATAAATAAAAACTTTTAAAATAAAATTATTAACTCCTATCCCCTCACATCTTCTTGTTAACTTCGCGTGACACCGATACAATTATTTTATATAAATATCCACCTATAATCCTGTGTTTCATGACCTCATAGTGGTTGACAACATATTAAACAGAAAAAAAAAAAAAAAAAAAAAAAAAAAAAAAAAAAAAAAAAAAAAAAAAAAGATTTCCCCAAAAAACGTTTTCTATTTTTTTTTTTTTTTTAAATAGGCAGGTCAATCTATAAAATAAAATAAAAACACCTTTACATACTATGTAGTCATTTTCTTAAAAATGCCCTGCCGGGTTCACATCCATTTTTATGCCTCATCAACTGTTTGATTGCCCTTAAAGCATAAGGTTCGCCTTCTTGTAGGTATGGGCGTATATAGGAAATAATTTCGTGGGGGGGGGGCTGGAACATTTGGGGGTATGAAACACTAACAATCTAGAACGTGGAATAATTAGCCAACTAAAACGCTATTACACCTAAAAAAATGTTTTCTGATATAACATTAAGGGATTTGATTTTTGAGGTTTTTATGACACATGTTTACCAATTAAATCAAAATTTCAAGGGGTGCTGAGGGGGCGTCAGTCCTTATATACGCCCACGGCTATAGGTAGGCTGTAAAGGCAGTTGACTAGCCCCTGAAGAGGCATGAAAATGGATGTGAAACCGGTAGGAATATTTTAATGAAATGACCAACACATAAAGGTACTTTTATTTTATTTTATGAATTCACCTTCTGTCTGTATTTTAAAATATTCCCGGAAAGGCTAACTGGGGAAGGGGGTAAATCGTAACTAGGTTGCAAGAAGTATATTGCTAATTCAGCATCATGTAAGATTATAGGGACAATTCATGCAATAGAGACAAACTGTTTTTAATACTGGGTACCATTCAGTCTTCCACAAATTTCAATAATAATGCAATTTGCTTATTCTTTTAATTAATTATGATTTAAATAATTTATTTACATTTTAACTGATTTTTGATACGGGTTATCTAAAAAAAAAGTCACATATCGTCGCTACAAATGCAAAGTATCGAATGTGAAAATCACCACGTTTCAGAGTGGAAAAGCATTTATTCATAACTTTTTTTTTTTGGGCAGTCAAATATTCGGCAGATTTGACCTTTTGATAGTGGAATACTTTCCCTTTAATAGAGTGATCTAAGATTCAAGAATTTGGCGTACATAAGTTTAGCAGAAATTAGTAAAGATTGACGATGAAAGATGCATTTTTTCACATTCGTTACTTTGCATATCGTATCGACGATATGTCCACTTATGTAAGGTCTTTCCACGGATTTTCTTTAATGTCTCGAAAGAACTTGAGAAATTGTGGTGAAAAACTCGAAAGCTAAATAAATCACCTACAAAAAAGTCCGACTCGCAGGAACTGTGTCATCTTAGCGCGGTTCCCGAGTTCCATTATCTACGACTTTTAAAACTTGGAATTTTTAAGTCGGCCCTTTCGGATTAGGTCATTGCGTCGACTTCAGAAGCGGGTTTCCTACCTATGGAGGGAAGGAGGAAACGAGTGGAAAACTAAAACCAATTAAAATGTAGGGTAAATCGAGGAAAAAACCCGTTCTAAAGAAAGAAAGTCCGTCACGCAGGAGCTGCATAACTAAGCACTTTCCTCAGAATTTGGGTAGTGTAGATTGCTTTCCAGAACAATTTGCTTAAAAAATCCTACATAAATAAAATAAAAACATGAATAGTTCTCTTTTAAATTTGTAATGAGTAACTGATCAATTAATAATTTGCTTCCAGAGTTATGTTTACACGTGGTACCTATTACACTACGTAATAAATACAAAAAACCTCATATTATCGTATTTTGATCTAACGCAGGAACAGGATACAGTCACTCTAGTGGTAGAAAGCGCTCCTTGCGGCGGCTTTGTGAACCTACGTCTGACGGGCGTTCCAATTGAAATATATTACAAATTAAACCCCCGCTTTCCGATTGACCGATTCAGCTCATTTTTACAACACTTCTTTCTCATGAGTTACCCACGACGTTACAATACAGCAGAAATTACGACCGGTATGAGTATATTAAGAATTTCGGTCAAGAGTAAACCCCCCCTTCTAATGAACCGATTTAGTTTATTTTTACAACACATATTTACCTGTAGATTACCACTACGAATACCGAGTTTCGTCAAAATATACCAAAAATCACGGCTGGTAGTGGCGAATTGGTATTGTGGGTCCGGAGTAAACCCCCCCTCCTAATGAACCGATTTAGTTTATTTTTACAACAGTTATTTACCTGTGGATTACCACTACGAATACCGAGTTTCATCGAAATATACCAAAAATCACGGCTGGTAGTGGCGAATTGGTATTGTGGGTCCGGAGTAAACCCCCCCTCCTAATGAACCGATTTAGTTTATTTTTACAACAGTTATTTACCTGTGGATTACCACTACGAATACCGAGTTTCATCGAAATATACCAAAAATCACGGCTGGTAGTGGCGAATTGGTATTGTGGGTCCGGAGTAAACCCCCCCCCCCCTTCTAATGAACCGATTAAGTTCATTTTTATACCTCACTTTTCACTCTATATTAACACTATGAATACCAAGTTTCGTTGAAATATAACAAATATTACGGCTGACATAGTCAAATTAGTGTTTTGGGTTCGGGGTAAACCCCCCCTTCCGGTGGACCGACTTTGGTGGTTAACGAACTCGTTCAATCGTTTGCTAATTGAATGCTATATACCAAGTTTCGTGACGAAAAAACAAAAACTCTGGCCGCTATCGTGTTAACAGACATATATATATATATATATATATATATATATATATATATATATATATATATATATATATATATATGCATATATATATATATATATAGGTATATAAATTTTAACGGGGGTCATTTTCGGTGTCTACTAGGAAGGATCGATAAAGATTTGAAGAAATTTTTCAAAAATTCCGTCATGAGTCCAACCTCAATAGCTACTTTCCTTCGGAAGGAAAGTGCCAAAATCATCAGCAGTACAGTTGTAGAAAATATTCACACAGCTATTTTTTCACTTTTTTCGAGAATGAGAAGGTGTGGAGGATGATCGGGGTTTATATTCTGAACGGGGTGATTCTGAAACGTAAAAGTTTCTATTGAGAGGAGATCGTTGACCGTAGATGATGCGAGGTAGGGATTGTCGGGGTTCGGTCACTGCTACTTAATAAAACTACATTTATCATAAAAGTCCGACTCGCAGGAACTGCAGCATCTTAGCGCGGTTCCGTTCATGTCCCTAGTGCCATTTGATAAGTTTAGAAAAGAAATAAACTTATTTTGTTTATATATCTCGTGAAAATTGTCAAAATCCTCTCGAACATCTCGAATAAAAGTGATATTAAGGCGTCAGGGACACCGACAGTAGCTAACTTTTACACAGAAGCGGAAATTACAGAATCTGGCTCTCATTCTAAAGCAAAGGTCTATAAATCAATACAAAATATGCCTAATAAAGCCTTTCTAGTAGATACAGAAGCATGGGCGTATATGAGGGGGGGCTGCAGCCCCTCCCGAAATTTTGAATTGATGATAAAAACTTCTCGTAAAACCCTTAAAAATAAATTAAATAAGATCACTTAGTTCATAAAACATATTTTATTTTACGTGTAATAGCGTTTTAGTTGCCTAAAACTATTCCAAGCTCTAAATATTTAGTATTCCATACCCTGGAAATGGTCTCAGCCCCCCCCCCCCCGAAATTGTTTTTATTTACGCCCATGTACAGAAGGATCAAGAAGAAGTACACAAGATTGAGAAGAATACCCTGCCTAATATAGCCTATATAGAATAATATGCCGAATAAAACCTATCTAGTTAATACACAAGGACAAATAAAAGTCTTGACGAATAACAATTCAAGAAAAAAAACTTTATTTAACAAAGTTTAGTTGCCCAACTAAAATAGAATAATATACCTAATGAAGTCTATGGAGTAGACACAAATGGACCAAAAACAAGTCTTGTGGAATATTGTTTTTTTTCTAATTAAATACTTTTTATCAATATTTAGTATATAACATTTGTTGAAAACTATTGATTGCTAATTAATGAATCGGTTTACAACTAAGTAGTCTTTATGAATATTTAGTATATAACCTATGTTTGGATCTGTGTTTTTGGGGTGCTCTCCGCCTAGGCTTTGTATTTGCGTCGGCAGATACCTGGGGTATATTTACAGCTCTTGAGGATTAACTCTTAGCAGGTAAATTTCCTGCGGACCTTCTGCTTCTACGGGCATTGACCTTCTGCTTCTACGGGCATTTGGATTTAGGACTTAATATACATATGTAGACTAAATCATAGCAAGAAGTAATCCTCCGTCGTCGGTTCTTAACTATGTAGACTCGCTAATGTTATCCAATCTTAGATACATCGTATTTAAAATCCACAGCAAAAACACGACATTTCATCAGAATCCCCTGCTGAATAAAACTTATATAGAATAATATGCAAAATAAAGCCTATCTAGTGGATAAAATAGAGGAAAAAAGCCGTTCGTGGTGGTAGAAAATCTTAAAAGTATTTCGCTCAGAAATCTCCGAAATATTGTCACTAATTTTACGTATCCTGTTTTATAGCCAAATAGATTTATATTCTATAATCAATAAGAAAAACCTACTAACAATAAAAAACTATGGGTAACAGATGAAAATAGGGAATACCAAGAATAATTCTAAAGAACGAAATCAACACCAGTACTGTAATCTAGATATTCATACGGCATCTTCGAATTCTAACAAACAAAATATTGATTCTAATTATACGTATCCTGTTTTATTGACAAATACATTTGACTACTATAAGCAATTAAAAACACTAGGGAATATGCAAAAGAACTCGGAATAGGAGCCTCGACAGTTTCAAGACATTTGAAGGAAATCGACAAATCCAAAACTGACATTTCATACGGTACAGCCTGATATATTTTTAACAATGAATTGCTTTTCTTATTTTAATTAATCTGTTTTATTGTCAAATACATTATCCTACTATAACCAATGAAAAAACACAAGGAATAAAAACAAACAAGAAGAACCGTTTGAATAAACGAAATCAATTACTTCAAAGTTTAAGCACTTATTTCTCCGATTGACATAGCCTAATCAAAAATTGTTTCAGAATCTTTTTTGTAGAACATTTAGTAAGCTTTCGCATGGTAACCCTCCGTTTACCAATATTCCTAACCGTCTTCGAGATATCAGGGAATGTATACGAAGTTCCCAAAACATTTCATGTCTGTTAATAAAATATTTTATTCTAATCCTTCCTTAGCTCCAAACGTAACCGAAATTTTAACATATTAGTGTTGACTAAATTCAAACATGCAGAAAATGTTTCAACTGAATCCCATAATTTTAAGTATCAAAATCAAAGACAAAAAGAACAGTTCGAATAAGCGAAATCAATTACTTTAACGTTTTAAGCAATTATTTCTCCGATTGACATCGCCTAATCAAAACTTTCATTCGAACCTTTTTTGTAGAGCATTTAGTAAGCTTTCCAATGGTATTCTTCCGTTTCCCAAGATTCTTAACCTTTTTCGAGATATTAGGGAAAGTATACAAAGTTACCAAAACTTTTTTATGTCTGTTAATAAAATATTTTATTCTAACCCTTCCTTAACTCCAAACGCAACCAAAATTTCAACATATTAGTTTTAATGAAAGTAGAAGATGCAGTAAATGTTTCAACATAATCCCATGATTCTAAGTACCCAAACCAAAAACGGCATTCAAAAATTATTTTTTCAGTTTTCTCGAAAACGGTTAAGGCTATCGCCTTGAAAATGGTTTCATTCGTTTTCCTAGCCCAAGAAGCCTATAAAACGAGTACTTACAAGCTTATGAACTCAAAAACGTAAGCGTTACGATTTTTTTTGCGCGAATTTCGCCCCAAACGCCATCTTCCAGTGTGCGGATTTTGCTGGTTAACGAACTTGACCTTTCAAATTGGACGACAGATTTTTGTACCAAATTTCATCAAAATCGGACCATCAGGGAAGCCAGAAATGAGCGAACAGACAAATATATATATATATATATATATATATATATATATATATATATATAAATATATACATATATATATATATATATATACAAATTTGAACCACCGTTATTTTCGGTCTCTAGGGGTTCTGAAACGCGAAATTTTCTTTTCGGCACTTCCGGATTGTTTCATTGTATCAACCTTATAAGCGGGGTTCCTCCCTATGGGGGAGGGAGGAACCGCGCTAAAATGGTTTTATTTCGCCGACGATTCGGCTTCAACTTCTAGCCTTCATCAGGGCTGTAAAAAACAAGTAGGACGGATGTAATACTGAAATATACATACATATATATATATATATATATATATATATATATATATATATATATATATATATGCCTACATACACAAATACACATACATATATATAAAACATATATATATATATATATAAAACATAAAATACTAGAACATAATATATAGAAGAACAATGTGCTCTAGAAGTATTTGGATTATTCTTATATCTGTTCTCCTCATAATCCAAATACTTCTAGAGCACGTTGTTCTTCTATATATTATGTTCTAGTATATCACTGTGGCGTCTGTAGCTCTCAGACAACTTCACAAGATATTGGCTGCACGTCTGAGAGCGTTGGATCTCCAGGAGACAGGCCAGAGGGCGTTCATAGCAGCCGACGGAACTGCGGAGGACAGTGTAGTCTTGGATGCGGTGCTCAGGGAGGCTCGGCGTTGTCGCCGTGAGGTACACTTGACCTTCCTGGACATTGATAAGGCTTTCGATAGTATTAGTCACTCAGCTCTACGGGCCGCCATGATCCGCAAAGGCCTACCATCAGGATTCGTTGAATACGTGATGGGGGTGTACGGTGAAGGGTTTACCCGGATTACCGATGGTCGGAGGTGGACGGACCCAGTTGTAAGCGGAAGGGGGATTAGGCAGGGAGATCCTTTGTCTCCGTGCCTCTTCAACCTTGCGATGGATTGGGTCCTCCAGGCGGTTCCAAGCCAGGTAGGATATACTCTGGATGGAGTGAGGATTAACTATCTAGCCTTTGCCGATGACTTGGTCCTGGTGGCGTCCTCGGTGGCTGGCATGCGGGGTGCACTTGCAGCGGTTGGGGCAGCCATCGCCAAACTGGGGATGGAGCTTAGTCCTGGTAAGTGCTGTGCCCTTTCGCTGGTACCGGCTGGGCGTGTGGCCAGGGTCAAGGTAGTTGAGGACGCACTGTTTACCGTTGGTGGAGCCCCGGTGAGGCAAATGCAGTTCCATGACTCCGTTAAGTACCTCGGAGTCACCTATAGGAACCATGGATCCGAGAGGCCTGATGAGGAAATTGGAAGGGCCCTTTTAAGAATTGGGAATGCACGCCTCAAGCCGCAGCAGAGGTTGACCGCTCTTAGGTATCACCTCCTTCCGAGTTACGTGCACAAGCTGGTACTTGGTGGCTCCTCCCGCGAAGCATTAAGAAAGTTTGATATGAAGGTTAGAGCCGCGGTGAGGAGGTGGCTGAGATTGCCTAAGGATATACCAGTTGGGTATTTCCATGCTTCGTGCACGGACGGAGGCTTGGGTGTGCCTTGCATGGTCATCCTGGTGCCGGCTCTGACTATAGGCCGTCTGTCTAGAATGGAATGGTCTGGTCTAGCCGCGGCAAGGGCGGCTTATGGTTCGGCAGACGTGACCAAAAGGCTGCGGAGAGCGAGGGAGGCCCTGGCCAGGCAGGGCTTAATAGATGGAGACGCTTGGTGCCCTGAAGTTAGGAAGCGCTGGTGGGCAGGTAGGCTCCATTCGTCCAACGACGGAGCAGGATTAAAGGAATCCTCTGCTAGTAAGGCCTCGACACATTGGCTCAATGATGGAGCTGGAACCTCTTCTGGGAGGGACTTCATCCAGTATGTTCGTACCCACATAAATGCTCTGCCGACCACCGTGAGAACGACAAGAGGCCGGCGTGAGGGCCGGATTCTTACTTGCAGGGCGGGTTGCCTTGAGGATGAGACCGGCACTCATGCTGTTCAGCAGTGTTATGTTTCACGGGGAGGTCGTTGTTTGAGGCACGATACTGTGGTGGATGTACTGGGTGAGGCCTTAGCCGGGAGGGGGTACGAGGTACACCTCAAGACAGTCCTGAGAGCTGATGGCCGACGTTGGAAACCCGACATAATTGTGGCTAAAGAGGGTAAGGTGATGATTCTGGACGCACAGATTGTAAATGGGAATTCCTCTGATCTGAACTCGCTGCACCGGGCGAAGTGTCGGAAGTATGGGAGACTTGGTGTGCGTTTGGCAGTGGGACGAATGTTTGGCGTGCCTGTCACCGACGTGGAGGTAACGTCCTGTACATTGAGCTGGAGGGGTGTGTGGAGCGGTGCTTCTGCCAAGAGTTTAAGGCAGCTTGGTGTCCCGATGGGGGTGCTGAGAAGCATTACATTGGGGGTATTAAAGGGCTCCTGCATCATCTTCAGTCGATGGAGGACACTCCTCGCCGGTGCGGGCCGTTGAGGATCGCCAAGTTTTTTTTTTTTTTTTAATTTTAATTTATTTATGTGTTTTACTTGTTTATATTTTAATTTGGGGTGTGGGTATGTTTGTGGTTGTTAGATGTGACTGCACCACGTTAAGTCTTTATCGAGAGCTCTGGTCTAGCGGGTGAAGTGTTTGGGTTCAAAACGTGGTATTATCTTATTATTATTATATTGACCTTGTTATTGTTAGTCTTTCTTTTTTATTTTTTATTTATTAAATTTATTAATTTGTAATAATTATATTAATTTATACTATTATATATTGTTATATTATCAGATATACTGATTTGTAAGGTTTTTTTTTTTTTAGTGTTATTTTTTTGTATTTTATTTTACTTTATTTATTTAATTATTTTTGTGCCTTCTTATATTCGTTATGAGGTACTCTGAAGACTGATGAGGACATATTATTGATTTAGGTCTTCCAGCAACTAGGCTTGTGTTGTGTTCAAGCCTAAATAACGAGGGTGAAGGAGACACCCAATTGTTAATTGACTTATTGCATTCTAGAATAATAGTAACAATTGAGTGTATGTATTGTATCTCCTAATAAATATAAATATATATATATATATATATATATATATATATATATATATATATATATATATATATATTTGGATGGAACGGCATTTTTCTCCAGCGGTGGTACTCCTTCTCACTTCTTCCTGGAATATTTCGATGGGTTCATCTCCATCTTCTTCAGCCAGGTACTTGTTTCTTCCTCGGTGGTAGCCAAGGGAATGATTCCCTTGGCTACCACCGAGGAAGAAACAAGTACCTGGCTGAAGAAGATGGAGATGAACCCATCGAAATATTCCAGGAAGAAGTGAGAAGGAGTACCACCGCTGGAGAAAAATGCCGTTCCATCCAAAAATACTATCCCAGCGACGAAAAATAACATCAAACATATATATATATATATATATATATATATATATATATATATATATATATATATATATATTTGTGTATGTAGGCATATATATGTATATTTCAGTATTACATCCGTCCTACTTGTTTTTTACAGCCCTGGTGAAGGCTTGAAGTTCAAGCCGAAACTTCGGCACAATAAAACCATTTTTATGATAAAATGTAGTTTTATTATTTAGCAGTGACCGAACCCCGACAATCCCTACCTTGTCAAAGTTTCTAGTTGGCACTTCCGGATTGCGTCATGAAGTCAACCTTATTCCTATGTATGGCGGGGTTCCTATGTATGGAGGGAAGGCGAAACCGCTCTCAAAGGTTCAGGCGTAATTTTAGGGATAGGTTTTGAGTAGGTAGTGTTGGTGTCGCCAATCGAAGTCTAAATATTAAGAATTTCTAGACTTATATTTAAAACTCACAACAGGTATAAGCACTATATGAAGAAAAAACCTCTAAGATAACGGTTTTTTAAGGAGCTTACTGTTGTTTAAGGAGCATAAATCGGAACAAATAGACGATATCGTTCAGGGGCAAGAATGCAGCACCTACTCAAAAACACCACGATATCGTTCAGGGGCAAGAATGCAGCACCTACTCAAATACACCACCATATCGTTCAGGGGCAAGAATGCAGCACCTACTCAAATACACCACGATATCGTTCAGGGGCAAAAATGCAGCACCTACTCAAATACACCACCATATCGTTCAGGGGCAAGAATGCAGCACCTACTCAAATACACCACGATATCGTTCAGGGGCAAGAATGAAGCACCTACTCAAATACACCACCATATCGTTCAGGGGCAAGAATGCCGCACCTACTCAAATACACCACGATATCGTTCAGGGGCAAGAATGCAGCACCTACTCAAATACACCACGATATCGTTCAGGGGCAAGAATGCAGCACCTACTCAAATACACCACGATATCGTTCAGGGGCAAGAATGAAGCACCTACTCAAATACACCACCATATCGTTCAGGGGCAAGTATGCAGCACCTACTCAAATACACCACGATATCGTTCAGGGGCAAGAATGCAGCACCTACTCAAATACACCACGATATCGTTCAGGGGCAAGAATGCAGCACCTACTCAAATACACCACCATATCGTTCAGGGGCAAGAATGCAGCACCTACTCAAATACACCACGATATCGTTCAGGGGCAAGAATGCAGCACCTACTCAAATATTTGACTTTCTTAGTTTGTTCTTTCTCAGAGGGGGTTTATTGTTTTATGATGTTTTAAAATAAAGAACAACGGATTGATGCTTTATACTTGTGATGAGAAAAAAACCTGACGAAAAACAACGATATTACAACATTAGAACTACTCATGGACACAACTAACTGACAATAAACTCCGAACAATTAAAACTCCGTCACGCAGGAGCTGCATAACTAAGGACTTTCCTCAAAATTTGGGTAGTGAAGACTGTTTTCCAGAATAATTTGCTTAAAATATCCTATATAAATAAAATAAAAACATGAATAGTTCTATTTTAATTTTGTAATGAGTTACTGTCCAATTATTAATTTTGTAATTAATTTGCTTCCAGAGTTATGTTTACACGTGGTACCTACTACACAACTTAATAAATACAAAAAAACTTCATATTTTCGTCTTTTGATCTGACGCAGGAACAGGATACAGTCCCCCCAGTGGTAGAAAGCGCTCCTTGCGGCGGCCTTGCGAACCAACGTCTGGCGGGCTATTCTATTGAAATATATTACAAAGTAAATCCCCCTTTCCGATTGACCGATTTAGCTCATTTTTACAACACTTCTTTCTCATGATTTACCCATGACGTATACCGCGTTTGTTACAATACAGCAGAAATTACGACCGGTATGAGTATATTAGTACTTTAGGTCCGGAGAAACCCCCCCCCCAAATAACCCGATTTAGTTTATTTTTACAACCCATTTTTCTCTGTTGATTACCACCACGAATACCGAGTTTCGTTGAAATGTAACAAAAATTACGGCTGGTAATGGCAAATTGGTAATGTGGGTCCGGAGTAAACCCCCCCCCCCTCCTAATAAACTGATTTAGTTTATTTTTACAACGTTTTTCGCTCTTTAGATCAACATAACGAATACCGAGTTTCGTTGAAATATAACCAAAACTACGGCTGGCGTGGTCAAATTAGTGTTTTGGGTCCGGGGTACCCCCCCCCCCCCCCCCCTCCCGGTGGACCCATTTTGGTGGTTAACGAACTCGTTCAATCGTTTGCTAATTGAAGCTATATATCATGTTTCGTGAAGAAAAAACAAAAACTCTGGCTGATATCGTGTTAACAGACACACACACACACACATATATATATATATATATAAATTTTAACGGGGGTCATTTTCGGTGTCTACTAGGTAGGATCGATAAAGATTTGAAGAAACGTTTCAAAAATTCCGTCATGAGTGCAACCTCAATAGCTACTTTCCTTTGGAGGAAAGTGCTAAAAAGCACAGAAATAATGACCCAGCCTCGTAGTCTATTAAAAGTTAACTAAAAGACTCGTCGATTAGGCACTCTTCTATTTGTGAATCGACGCGCATACTCTCGCACCGCTTCTAAAGCATGACCGTTGCAGAAACCGTACACGAACACTATATCACCATCAAGAGAATGAATTTTAGGAATTGGTTTCACGGAACAATTCGCAATGACAATTTTTTTTTTTTTCATTGAAAATTTAAATAAGTAAGTACAAAAATTAAAACTTGTTTCGTTTCTTGTTTTGCGATTTTCTCCAAAACGAGAAAATCTCTAAAGGACTTTTTGTCTTAGTTTTTTGGTCCCCTACACGCTCCTGAAGTTTTGCCATTTAAATTCGGGACACCCTGTATAAAATACCACTGGTATTTTCGGTGGTCTGTGGGGGCATATCTCATCAGCACCTCCGGGTGGCGTTATAAGACCAATGTCTTAATCCTCTAGGGCGCTGTTCGGTAAGGATAAAACCCTCACTCCTACTAATGGTAAGTCCGACTTGCAGGAACTGCGCCATCCTAGTTTTTTTTGTAAGTCATTTAGAAACAGTATTTTGTGAAATATTTGACATACATTTAAAGGTATACTATTAAGCATCTACTCAGACCATTTCAGAAGGTACTGGACATTGTTTAGTCGTCAAAGAAGAGAAACATTAATTTTTTTTTTTGTATTTTTAAAGTAGCGTTTACTATAAACCAATCCACCGTAAGTGCTGGATTAATAGCTACATCCAGTAGAGGATACGACACCGAGGAAGGGATAAAGTTTGCTTGATCGATGCGAGCAAGGTTACAGCTGTCGTCGGGTTTCTCATTACGTCACTAGAAGGAAAACACCTTTCGTGTTTGGTGGTGTTTACACTCTCAGATGGTAATCACGAGTGCGTCCAGAGGACAGGTGCATAGTCCAAGACCCCCATATTCAAACCGAGGAGGGACGCATAATGTCAGACATTTTAATAAAGTGAAAAAGTCCGATTCGCAGGAGCTGCGTAACCTCGGCGTGTTTCCTTATAATGTATGTCCCAGATGGAATTCGGAAAGCTAGGGGTACGAGCTCATGGCCTGTCGCTTCCAATAAAACGACAAGGGAGCGTCCTATCAGAATTCGCCTCAGCGTTCCTTGTACGAGATTAATTAGGCTTTCGACCTTACCAAGACACGCCAGGGGCGTACACAGCCCCCCTTATATACGCCCACGCAGAGGCATACTCAAAAACCCCAACCAGCCCCAGGAAAAAAAATCAGTCCCATAACAGGCCACGAGGGCTCTGAGGGGCAGATACTGTAGAGATATGGCGCACTAGGGAGATAGTGTGGTCAGTACTACCACCAACCCCTGATTTTCCCCTTGCTGCTTCGACTGCTAGAGTCATTAGCACCCAAGGTACCGATTAATAAATTAATTAAAGGCTGGGTTGGCCTAGGGACGGTCAGGGAGGCCGAATTCGACCCAAGAACGAAGACACTAGAAGAAAAAATCTTTAGTGCTTGCTCGGGATTTCAACTCAGGTCCTCCAGCATACGAGTCCAGTGCTCTACCACTGAGCAAACCTCGCCCCCCAACCAGCCCCAAGAGTGTGGCATAATGTCAGAGATTTTACTAACGTGAAAAGTCCGATTCGCAGGAGCTGCGTCATCTCGGCGTGTTACCTTATAGTGCATATCCAAGGTTTAATTCGGAAAGCTTGGGTACAAGCTCATGACTTCCAATTAAACGACAAGGGAGCGACCTATCGAAATTTGCGCCTGAGCGTTCCTTGTACGAGATGAAATAGGCTATACTACCACGACAAGCAACCTTTTCAGAATTGCCAAATCTGTTCATGTATTTTTCTATAAAGTGTATTTTAGTCCTTCCTCTTTTCTAAGCGTAACCAAAATTCATGTGTGTCATTTTGTAAAAATTTGAAACAAGTGGGGAACAGTCACTCTTTCGTTTTGAACACCTAAAGCCAAAACAGTGTACCGGTATGTGGATTCTGCTAGTTATCGAACTCGACCTCTTGTTTTAGGCAAAGCATTTTCTACCAATTTTCATCGAAATCGATTCACCTTCATTGACAGCAACAACAGTAAATGTATAGTCCGCCCGCAAACAAAAGAACAAGAAGGGGCGTGGCCAGACGGGAGTTGGCCTTCCCACACATGGGCTGAATGCAGCGCGTACGCACTGCCTTGTTCTTTTGTTTGCGGCAGGGCTATAGATATTCCATCCCTTGGGCAACGGCCATAGCCACGTTGAATACATCGGTTTCCGTATATCACCGAAGTTAAGCAACGTTGGACGTGGACAGTACCTGAATATGTGGCCGTCCACGTGCTGGCAACCTTTAGATAGCCCAGTTTTTGATAGGCAGAAAAAAAAAATTTAACGGCCATATCACGTTTAATATAGATCACCGGTCAAGCAACGCCGAGCATGGCCAATAGTAGGATCGCCTGGGAAAAACAACGTGCCCTCGGCATTATTATAGGATGGAAACCCAAAGGTAATTGACACGCCGTAAAAAAAAAAAAAAAAAAAAAAAAAAAAAAAAAAAAAAAAAAAAAAAAATATTTACGGTGGCACATTTTTATAAGACTTTCACAATAAAATGGTGGAAAAGAAAGAAAAAAAACGAAATTACAGTATTTTCTTATGTAATAAAAAGTTATAGAAAATCTCCCTAATTTCAAAGAAATATCCATATACCTACCCTTGTGAAACATTTATGTTGTACTGGGTACCAATTTATTTACATGACTGATTGTAACTCCCCCCCTCCTTTATCTTGAAGTGACCTTCGGAATTCTGAACAACACATTGAAAGATCAAGGTGACCTCAAACTCCATCCGCTGACCTTTTTAGGTCATTGGTGAATGATATCCCAAACAAAACAAATCCATACCAACTGTTCCCAGCTCTTCCCTAATCCAGAAGCAAACAGCCGCATGTGTATAGCATTATTTGCATATCCAAATAATAAAGTTGGCAGAAGGCCAAAAAATAAAAACTACATTTAGAATCAATTTTATTACTATACTGGTTTCGCATTCTGTTGACGGCTTTTCAGGCAAAATCAGAGACAAAAATATTTTGAATTTAAATTAGGCGACTCAGAAATAGAAGATGATTTTAGTAAAAGATGAAACCTCATCCAAAAGATGATTGATAATTTCTTAAATGATGTTAAACGAAATTCTAAAAATATTGCGAAAAAATCCCAAATAACACAGACAGACTCAGATAAATAATAAAATATTTGAACAGACTAAGTTCGAAAATAATATATTTATGACACCAAAAATAATAATAAAATTGTAATTATTAAAAAAGGTAATAACATTTAAAAAATCCTTCACAAGCTCTGGAGAAAGCCGAATATTTTAGAGATATTGAGTTTAAACTGATTAGATCACGAAATGCTAAATGAACAGCAGCATCTTCAATTCCCAAATACATCATCAGACGGTCAAAAAGACCAGGAAGAGAGCACCAAAAATGGAGCACATGACACACTGGTAAGAAAAGAAAGTATTTTTGTTGTTCTTGTATAACATTTATTTCATGAATGACATGAAACAAATTTGTTGTAAATATTTAGATATGTACTATTTTACAGTTTGAATTTGTATACTTAGCAAAAAGCTTAGAAGGAGGACTAATTTGTTTAACCAGGATCTATTTTGCTCCTGAAGAGGCGTCAACAAAACGCAAAACAGAGCAAAAAAGGTGTTTTGATTGTAAATACAGGTTTAATTTATTCACCCACCCGCTTAATTAATATTATTATCTTTAAAATGGGATATCCAATAATCTCTATATTAAAATGTAAAATAAACACGGAGTACTTTTAAAATAAGAGAATGTACCTGATTTTTTTTAATTTTATCTGTCATATGTTTTCGGTCGATTATTTCATTTTTCACCTATATTTGTGGATTATTTACATCTTTAGGGAATAAATTCAAGGAAAATAATTGAGTTAATGATTTTTTTTAATAGCGAATATCTCTAAACAAAGGATGAATGAATCATAAACCTGTTAAAAATAATCTATCCTCCATATCAGAGCTCAACTAAAACCTCCTAAAATTAGACAAGACATGTTTATGAGGTTTATCAGTGAATGATATTGAAGGACGGGGCCCCTTCTAAACTGTTAGAGATATGAGGGCCCGAATGGGGACCTCTATGGCTCGAATTTCCATCCTTTCTATTTGATGGCTTCCTATTAGACAGAGCTATTCACACAATATGGGAGCTGACCGGCATCCTGTAAGCCATTCAAGGACAGTATCCAGCCCATCGCTCTCATGTTCTCCTTCAGTCTCTGTCCGACCGTTGGCAGCACTGCGTCAGCGATATTCCCTCCCTGACTGCTTCAATTTTCACCACGTGAATCTTGGCTTAGTAGGTAAAGATCAGTATTACATCATGCAGCCTGGTATAATGTGACAATTCTTTACTCTGTGGTTTTTTATGTGTTGTTTTTTGTTGTCCTGATGATGTGTCATTCAGTATTATTCAATTAGATCTGTTTCTGATATCTATTTTATTCTATAGGTAGGTACCGGCTTTATCAAAATAAGTGCTCCTTAAATTGAGTTTTACTGTTTAGCCTACAATTGAATAACTGAAGAAGATCTTGTTATTTTCTGGATAATTGATGTCAAAGATCATTCTTTTAATTGTGCTCATTAGGCAATTAACTAATTGTCATTCTTATTAGGGGGCCTCAGCCAATTGGTAGATCTGAATGCTTCTTGAAGACCTACAATAACTTCATCTAATTATTAAGAATGGAGACTTCTGGACTGCCTTCAAACTCGCCTTCTGGTGCCCTTTTGATGACTCCAGTCGAAGATAAGCAGGATAAAGTGAGACTTAAAAAAGAACTTGGCCTTCTTGAAGGCGTAGCTATAATACTTGGAATTATATTCGGTTCAGGTAAGCCCTTTAATTTTTTCAGTAACTTTGGCATGTGAGACATATTTAATTTTCTTATAAAATTCATTTTGATGATTCAAGTCTAAGCAATGAATATATTTTCACATTGATCACAAGCCCCAAAATACTACACATATCAAGCCAAACATTTTAAATTGATTCTTTATGTGTTTGGCACAAAGATATTTAACATAAGATACACCATTTCTCAAATCAAAATATTCAAATTAATTTGGTTATTCTAATATTCTTAAATTTATACTTGATTGCCCAATTAGTGATGACTTATTGAAATTCAAATGTTTTCTCTAGATTATTTATTTAGTGTAATGTATAAAAATAGATTCTGGCACACTTTTAACCACACTTCCATAAACAATAAATGTAATGTAAGAAATTTTATAAATGTATCTTTTTTTTTTTGTCTCTAAATTCATGAACACCTCTTAGAGAACCATTTTTTGGGAAATGAGACTGCCTATTAAACATATTAAAATTATATATATATTTGTGTGTGTGTATTTTTAGTAATTGAGGGACGCTATAAACTGTTTCCTTTTTAATAAATCTTAATATTTTGAGTAAGTGCAAAACACCTGAAACGGATTCTTTCTTCTTCGTCTCTTGTCGATGAGTGACAAATTATATCCTACTCTTATAAATATTTTTTTTTTGTATGTAATCACTATCTACTTCATTTATATTTATATTCTGAAATGATTTAACAAATATTTCCAATATAAATCAAATGAATTTTCAAAAGAATGATAAGCAGTCTGTTTGTATAACAACCTAATTCTTATGGACAGCAACCTTTATATATCTTCAATATAGCTTTTCCTCATCTATACTAGGAATAATATTGGTAATAATATTCTTGGTCTTCTCCGTATAGTTTCTGATTGTTGTATGAGGCAAGCCATACACGAATAAAATGCAGGAAAAAACTGATAATGGCTCCTTAAGATGTTCCGCTGTGGAGGAAAAAAAAAACAAAAATAATAAAGCTCACTTTTCAGTTGCTAATTAATAAAACTTTTGTGAAATTATATTTTTATGGCTATTTTTAGCTAAAAAATAATATTTAATTAAGCATATTTCTTCATACGATAAACGGTGCTATGTTATGCCTGAATTTAGATTTATTTCTTCATTAACTCATGTGAATGTGGGGGGAAAAATAACTCATGTGAGCATTACCAGCTACCCTTACTTTTTGAAAGAATCCATTTTTATAAATTTGTTGTCTCCATTAATGGAAATGTATTAAATAAAATAATAAAAATGTTTATACATTTTGTTGCATTTTAAAAGTACTTAGCTATTTGTTAGGAGTTTTCAAGTTTTCCTCTGATCCATAAATATGCACAGTTTTTAGCAGTTCCAATGAATGATTAAATAAATTAAACACTAAAGAAAGTTAATTTGCCAAAATAAGTATAAAAACCTACATTCTACATACAAATCCACGTATATTTGGTTTGGAGATGTAAAATTGAATAAATTCAGGTTCGACAATTTTTCAAGAAAAAGAAAAATTTATAAACTTTTGTCATTTTTATTTTAAAGATTTAATATTGCATTAACACAACTTTGACTATGTGAGATACGTGTATGTAAAAGTTTCACAGTTAAAATATTATCTTTTTAATTTGAGCTTTATAAACATTATAGCCCGGTGGTCTTTTGAGATCCGTTAAGGGGCCCTCACACTGGCAAAAAATGTTCTCAAAATATTGAGCTTATTCTTGTACAAAATATTGAATGGTCTTGGACCCCTCACACTATACAAAAATATTGCGCAAATTTTTCTAATTGTATAACGATTGTTATATTTTTTAAGGTAGTTCATCCACTTGGGTCATTGTTTCCTATATATTTATGTGCAATTGACAATGCATTGACTTAAAAATGCAGAAGAATGTATTATTTGAATCAAAATATTTAATCAAATACATATATTTTTAATAGAGAGGATAAAATAAAGATGAAAAAAGAACATAAAATACTTAAAAATTTATATTAAACGCACACACGCTAAATCACACAAAAAAAAAAACAGCCCCCTCACACACAGCACCCATGCTACAACATTTTGACAGGGCCTCAAAAATTTTCCAAGCTTTCCAAAATTTCTCCTCACACTTGCAATATTTTTGCACAATACCGACTTCTTCAAAAGTTTGATCAATATTTTTGCCAGTGTGAGGGCCCCTTTAGGCTTGAGAGCTCTTTTTCTGAGGTTTATTGACTCAAATCTGAGGCTCATTTTTCTTACAACACTAATGCTTACATGTCAGACAATAAATAACCAGTGTTTTTATACATTTGTTTCAGGTATTTTTATTTCACCAAAGGGGATAATAAAAGAAGTAGGCTCTGTTGGTAGCTCACTCCTCGTCTGGGCAGTATGTGGATTCCTGTCAATGATTGGTGAGAACCTATTCTACTTGATTAGAAAATATGTGTTCAATAGTATTTTCTTAATCAAATAAATGTCTTAATAAATAAGTTGAAGGGGGTCTCCCATAGGCTAGTGGCTAGCGCCTTAGATTCATAAGCGGGAGATGGTGGGTTCGATTCCCACCGGCGGCAGGAATTTTCTCATCCCACGGCTCGATGGGAAAATTCCTCGCTGCACTCTGGATGTCTGTGCTAATGGCCTAGACGTCGAAGCGCCGTTAAAAAATAATAAGTTGAGGGTGAGGAAGGAAGAATGGATTCATGAAGTTACTAGCAGGAGTTGCACCACAAAATTGTTTAAAACATTAACTTATAATTGCTACGTTTTGAACCTGTTTAGGTTCAGCCTCAGGCATCTACAATGTGAAATAAAAACCAAGAATAAGGAGAATACTACTCCAATGTCACTATCAAATATAAATACAATATGTATGTATAACAATGATACAATATATAAGGTACCTTAAATTAAGTAATGTTAAGGTCTATTATAATTTTGATAATTTCACGTTAAGGTCCATAATTTTGAAGTTTGAGAGTAAATGTTAAATCCGACGAGATTTTTTTCTAAAACAACGAGGCTTATTAAATAAGGCTTATAAAATAACTTTTGAGCCGAAGGCAAAACTACAAATAGCTGATTACGAAATTATTAAATAATTTAAGAAAACAGTAATATCTAATAGCTAACATCTACATGGCTTTTAGTATAGCTCTTAATTTATATGACAATATTCCAATAATGGGTGTTTCCTATTGGAAATTTAATGTAGATTATTAAAATGTGGCTGTTATTTACGATACATTAATCAGCAATCCCGAAAACACATTTACAAAAAAAAACAATAGTTTTGAAAATAGACAAAAGTTTGAGTACCTCGGCTTCATGTTGAGATAGAATGCTCATTTCTGCGTCACTTAAATACAAATGAGGTACAGAATAAACCCCTAAAGTTATGACGCCTCAATTGCGGGACACCCTGTATTATAATAATAATACAATATATAAGATACTTTATGGCACACATACTTTAAATAAACTCCCACGATGGAGGGTTACTCCAACGTGGAAAACAGGAGGAAATACATAAGGCACCTTAAATTAAGTCACGTTAAAGTCTATTATAATTTTGATAATTTCACGTTATAGGCCATAATTTTGAAGTTTGTAAGTAAAACGTTAAATCCGGACAAGAATCTGTGAAAGGGTTTTAGAAATATAATGATGACAAGTAAATATGGCAGTGAAATTAAAGGCTAATAAGAGAAAAAAAGGAAAAGATAATTTACCATGATTGGCTGAGTGGACATTTCGATTCACACTGAGGGTAAGCGTGCGAGTATGCCAACATAATCTGTATATTAATTTTATATTTTAACTGAAATTTAAAGTTCTTTGATAATTGAAATATAATTTTTGCCAATATTTATACTATCACTTTAATTAACAGTCAAATCTTTATAAAATTTAATTAACAGTCTAAATTTAAAATCAATTTAATTAACAGCCAAATCTTTATAAAAGTTGATGTAGATTGATTCTTTTGTTAGCCGTTTTTTTTTTCAGGAGCAGCTTCTGCTATTTATTTCAAGAATCCATTGATCTTCCCTACCCTCACCTTCAACTTACTGTAAATAAATATTGACGTACTAAGAGTAAATTCATAATTTGACTTTGCAAATAAATAAGATCCCTTTAGGGCTATTTGTTTTCTGGTATATTTTCCTTTTTCTCTGAATATCATAAAATATTAAAAATAGTTTTAACAATTTTTCTGCCATTTTCTGTATCTATTTTTAGAGCATTTGTAATCTTGTACTTTAAGGAGCGTTCTTTCTAAGAAAAGCAGTTCAGAAATCTATTTCAAGATAAAAATATTTCAATGTCTAAAATCAGGAAAAAAAGAAAGGAAAATTTTCTGTTTCAGGAGCCTTGTGTTATGCAGAACTTGGTACATCAATTCCGAAGTCTGGTGGTGATTATGCCTACATATTCGAAGCATTTGGACCTATTCCTGCATTCTTGTACCTTTGGGATGCAATGCTCATATTTGTGTAAGGAACTTATCTTTTATTTTATTTTTCTCTCTTTTTTGCATGTACATGTTTCATTAAATCATACTACTTAATTCGTTATAAATAGTTTGTTTACAAAAAATTTGGGAAGATGAGCAAGAATATGTATCTAGGAGAAATGAACTGTGTTTTTTTAATTATTTTTTTAAAAAAATGTTTTTCCTTTACAAAATATCAATCATATTCGGTAAGCTACACCTGTACCTCTGAAGCTCAAATAGAGTTCAGGTAGATCTGTTTACACAGCTGTGCGATTAGCCGTGAACTTGGAGCTCTTGTAATTTCTATGACGATGAAAACTCCCAGCATTTTCGTTTACTCTCTACATTAAGGAGTGCAAAACTGTCCCTGAAGCTTTCTTTTTTTCAAGAGACGTTTTAAAGAATAATGCAAATGTGGCAAGAAACCTGGTCTGAAACTAGGGAAAATAAATTAAGAGAGATCAAGGTTACAGTGCGAGAATGGCCTTCCAGCAGCAGATATAACCGACGAGAAGAAGTCGTCCTCTGCCGGCTGAGGATAGGCCAATCCCGTCTGACTCACTCATACCTTATGACAGGACAAGACAGATCGATATGCCAGTACTGCAATACAACACTTACTGACAGACTGTAAACTTACGCAAAACACTAACTTACCATAAAACATGAGTGAATTACTTTCGGATGACATCAAACATATTACAGACATCTTTAAATTCCTTTCAAACACAAAACTTTTGGATAAAATCTAGCTACACCCTTTTTTTCCCTACTGACGTTTATATATAGAAATAAATATTACTGAGTGAGCCACTGAAACATCTGAATCTACAAAGAACTGAACTCTCCCAGTTATTACGTAGCACTTTACTCACGAATCTTTTTATTTTTATTTTTTTTTTCGACTATTTATTTCTTCTTTTTTGTTTTAACGCTCACAACATTGACATACACATTTCCTAAATCTTTATTGTTGCAGTTTAGTCGCTAAGAGTTGCGATAAACTATTAATAAAATAAATAAATCAAGAGACGTTTCTCCATTTACTCGATCTGGCAACTGTAATTTTTAAGTGAGAGCCCAAATAGATTTTTTAATTATTGACTTTTATATGTATATTTTCATTTTTTAAATTTTATTGAAGAAAATAAGTGTGTATTTTATTCACCAAGTGTAGATCAGAGACCATAACTTTCCATAGAGGCATATTATTTCTTATTTTAAAATAAGCATGCAAGCTTCAGTTTATTTTATTTTTTTGTAGATTGTGAAGGATTTTCTGTCAGAAATTATCATTACTTGTTAAACATGTATGTATTTACAAAGTTGTTTACAATTGTATAAATATTTAAAGCGTAAAGCAATTCTTCCAAAGCCTTTTATTGTTTCAGGCCTACGACTAATGCAATAATGGGTTTGACATTTGCTAAATATGTCATCCAACCATTTTTCCCCGAATGTGAACTCCCTGACTTGTCCGTGAGATTTATCGCAGCTGTGGTGATATGCTTCTTCACGTACATAAATTGTGTCGATGTGAAAGGGACTACTCGTGTCCAGAATGCCTTCATGTTTACCAAAGTCGCAGCCCTCGTTCTCATCATCCTCACTGGGCTATTCTATCTCCTATACAGTAAGTTCTACTAATGTTTCCTAATCATAAGTTACATAATCAAGATACAGATACGACTTTGGTCATAAAAGTTTTTATTTTATTTTAATAAGCCCGGGGGGGGGGGGGCACCCGTGATCTAGTGACTAGCGCCTTAGATTCATAAGCGGGAGATAGTGGGTTCGATCCCCACCGGTGGCAGGAATTTTCTCATCCCACGGCTTGTTGGGAAAATTCCTCGCTGCACCCTGGATGTCGGCGCTAATGGCCTAGTTGTCGAAGTAAAAAAAAAAATTAATTAAAAAAAAAGCCAGGGAATAGTTTGGAATCGGCTAAGAACAACAAACAGATTTTTGTAAAAACGGACATTTTGGCATGCTATTTAGCAGCCTTCTTACGCAATGAATGCCTAAGGGATAGAGGAAGGCCAAAGATGGCAGCAGAGTTGGGCATAATCACAATAATAATTACGATTACAATCATGGGCTTTCAAGATATGATTATAATTGTAATTACAACAGTGATTACAATTACACTTGTAATCACATCTTTTGTTATAATTACATTCGTAGTCACACATTTTTCTCTAATTACGACTGTAATCAAAACATTTTTCTGCAATTACGACTGTAAACACAGCTGTTTCTGTAAATATGCCTATATTTTGTATTTTATATTTATTGTTATTTTCTGAGATTACCACTGTCATTTTTCATCTGGTATACAGTAATTATCGATAAGAATATGGTAATAGTATTCTAATAAAGAATTTTAAAAAATAAAAGATGTTGGGATTGCAGTAATAATTGAAGAAAAAGTTGAGATTACGTTTGTAATCACAGATAGGTTATGATTACAGCTGTAATTACAGAAAAAAATGTTGTGATTTCGAGTGTAATTACAGAAAAATGTTGTGATTAAGAGTGTAATTATAACCAAAGATGTGATTACAAGTGTAATCGTAATCACTCTTGTAATTACAATTATAATCGTAATCATATCTCCAGGGTATGTGATTACAATCTTAATCGTAATCATATCTCGAGAGCCTGTGATTATAATCGTAATCAGATCTCGAGAGCCTGTGATTATAATTGTAATCACTAGAGCCCGGAAGTTAGGCATTTATTTTTGGTTAAAATAGGCAGGCCAAAAGGCACTTAAAGTACTGAAAATAGGCAGTACTGTAATTAAAATAGGCATTTATTAGGAGTGAAGGCTAAGAGGAATCTTACTCATTATATATGAAAATATGTATTTTAAATACTCATTCATTTCTGTATTACCAGAAAAAAATTACATAACGAGCAAAAAAGGCTTTAAATCTTAAAATAGGCAACGGAAGCCAAAACAGGCAAAATAAAAATTGTCTCTACACTTCCTAAATGCACGAAAACATTTTTATTTCTATCTCATTCTTCAATCAAAAAAGGCATTTTGCCTAACTTCCGGGCTCTAGTAATCACATATCAAGAGCCCGTGATTATAATCGTAATTGTAATTATAATTATGCCCAACTCTGGATAACAGTTAGATGAATACTATATATATATATATATATATATATATATATATATATATATATATATATATATATATATATATGTCTGGTCTATTAGTGCTGACATCCATGGTGCAGTGGGGAATTTTCTCAACGAGTCTTGAGATGAGAAAATTCCTGCTGCAGGTGGGACTCGAACCTCCGCCTCCCATACGAGATTCCAAGGCGTTAGCTATTAGACCACAGGGAGACCCATGCTACAGTTATTATTATTTTAATTAGTACTTACTCTCCATTCTTATTTATAGCCCTGATGAAGGCTTGAAATTCATGACAAAATATTGGCAATAAGAACTCATTTAAAAAAAAAAGAAAAGTAGTTTTATTAAGTATTAAGATAGTAATTTTATTAAGTATTAAGACCAAACCAGACCTTGGCAATCTTCATGGTCAACATTCTTTGGTTGGTCTGAATGAAAAATAGATTGCTTGGTCTGAATGAAAAATAGATTGCTTGCATGTCAGGTCAATGAAGGGTGAATAAAGTTCACTAGATGATGGTGGAAATATGTATGAATGTGTATGCATTAAGTATCTAATAACTTGATCAATGTACTGGCTACCTTCTAAAAATAATTATGTAAACGGATACAAAAACTACAAGAGCATAACGTCGAAATTTTTCAAGCCACCACTGCACTTGTCGCTCACTAATGACATTTTCACCATATATTCCTAAAAGTTTTCGATAAGTTGAAGCAGGATTTTCTCCTTTATCGAATTCCCTAAGTATACCTTGGCATAAGTGGTGTCTTGGGAGATCCATTTCAAATGAAATTTCAGCACAGAATAAATAAGTTTCACCAACCAAAACATAAATAGAAATGTATTTAATCGAATAATAACCAAAAAATGTAAACAAAAATAAATTGAAAAGGAGGGATTAGATGTGTAACATAAACAGTCAGAATATAAAAAAACGGCATTACTTATGAGATGACCTGATATTTTAAAGGAATGAAATTCCATTTGATTCATCTTCTTGATAGTTGTTTCTTTTGTTACAGATAGAGACAATTTTGAAAATGCTTTTGAAGGCACAAACTACAACCCTGGGAAAATAGCAATTGCTTTTTATGCTGGTATATTTTCATATTCAGGATGGTAAGTGTTTGTTGAATTAATCTTTATACTATGGATTAATTTGATTATTTAAATTAAAAGAATCAATTAGTTTAACCAATTTGGTAGAATCCTAATATAACAGACTTACTTATTAATTAGGAAATTTTACTGGTTTTTACTCTCAGCTTCAAATGTAGAATATTACTGATCATATTCCCAAAATTGTTTGACCCAAACGTTTATTTAAAACCTCCTGTTATTATTTCACTTCTCGTTGAACACTTCACGTGGAAGGAACAAAGTAGCCTCTAAAAAGTACAATTTATGATTTTCCATTATTAAATTGTCTTTTTTTTTTTTTTGACAATATTTTAATAAATTTAGAATTCTAAAATATTGTGTTAGCAACGTTTTGAAACAATTATCACTTTTTTTTTTAAGGGAAAAAATATATTATTAATTATTTATATTAAAATATATTTACCTTTTGGGATCTATGCTTAATGTGAGTGAATAATTTTTCATTGATTAAATGATAATTTATCTTAAAGAAACAATCAATTTTGTTACCATCACTGTTAGCGCATTCCCCAAAGGGAGGAAATCATTGGTGGTTGAAATTTGTGTGTGTGTATATATATATATATATATATATATATATATATATATATATATATATATATATATATATATATGCATTATGAAATATTTCTAATAAACAAAAAATGAACATTGATTTATAAATCTTTAATTTATTATTCATGTGACAATTATTTCTTATTGATTTTTTTTTTCTTAGGAATTATTTGAATTTCATGACTGAAGAATTGAAGAATCCTTATGTGTAAGTATATTTTTTTTTCATGCTATATATATATTTGAAATAATTTAGGTTTTTTATATTGATTTTTGTGTTGAAAGTTAAATATTCTGATCATGTAATATTAACACATTCAGTGTCCCCAGAAATTATAATATCTGACCCCTGAGTCCACTACCTTTTTAAGGAATAGACAATATTTCAAGAGGCAATGTAATATAATTTTATATTGGGATTTAGACTAAACATTTGATTTCTAATAGCCATAAAAGATAAAGCAAATTCAAAAGGCATACAAAAGATAAGGGATCACAATTTGAATTGTCACATGCATAATTTGCGTGCCTAGTTTACTTAAGTTTAGTGCTTGTCACCTAAGCGCTTATACCTATGTGTTAAAAATTATTTCTTAGTGACAAGTATTAGTAAATAAGGCAAGTACAAGTTAATACGACAAGTATTATGCGACAAGTAAGCTCCCCTACCTCCATTCAACTACACAGTTGCCCCTTGCCACCCTGTGTCAACAGCCCAACAAGTGTTTAGTGACAACTTAGTTACTGGACATACCGTACTGATCGCTACTTGTTGACTATGAAAATTTGATAAACTCGTATTTTGAGCTATTCCAATCACAATTATATGCAATAGTTCTTTGGGGAAATAAAAGATATTTTTAGGATACAAAAAAGGGCGATAAGAATAATATGGCCAACGGCCATAGCCACATTGAATGCACTGGTTCCCGTAGATCACCGAAGTTAAGCAACGTCGGGCGTGGTCAGTACCTGAATGGGTGACCGACCACGTGCTGTTGGTATTATAAAAGGGTGGCAAGCTGTAGATAACCTGGCGTTAATAGCCCAATAGTTGATACGCCATTAAACACGAAAAAAAAAAGAATAATATGCAAGCTGCAGACAACAACCTCCTGCAGAAAATATTTCAAAAAACTTGTTTGAATCCCATCCAAAAACATCCAAAAATGTTGACGATCCCATCATTCTACATATTAGAAGTTCTGAAATTTGTAAAAAAGAATCTGCATCTGTTTAAGTCGAGGTGGGATTTACATTCCTATTCGACAAGGCAGGCTAGGAATTTAGAGAGAGAGAGCAGCATGCAACCTGCTTTTATTCAAAATGCATAATGGAGCGATTATTTACAAGTCCCTTCCTAGGAAAATAAATGAAATAGATGAATATGCTACATTTATATGCAAATGTAAATAAATTGTTTCAGAAATGAATGTTTACGCGATTAGGGATTTTTTTTTTTTTTTTTCATAATTCAAGAGACGTCTCAATTTAATATGTAGTCCTAAGAACTTATTTGTATATAATTTGATTTTAATTTATGATTTACTAGTGTAATATTCTTAATTTTTATATTATTGTTTATATTAGTGATATGTACTTGTTTTTATTTTAAAAAAATGCTATATGCTATGTTATTTATTATAATTTTAAGGTAATAAGTTAGGATATAATGGCATTAGTTGCCAAGAAATGTTTTATAAGTTTAAGTAGTGTAAGAGACTTTAAATGTTATGTTGGTGTAAGCAGATGGATTTGGAATTGTATTGTTGTTTTGTTTTGTTTTTTTTATTTTTCCAAATATTTGGATTGCTGGAAATAAATATATCTATCTATCTATCTATCTATCTATGTGTAAGCAAATACTTCTCACTAAGCCAAGGATAAGTACTAAGCTTGTGTTACCTAGGCTTAACTGATATTAGATCACATCTGCCTCAAAACCTTTATCTTTTCTTTTGAAAAATTAAATTAACCTAAATATTTTCTTGGTTTTCAGAAATCTTCCAAGAGCGATCTACATATCCTTACCTCTGGTGACAGCCATCTATGTATTGGCAAACGTTGCATACCTTGCAGTACTGACTACATCTCAAATAATAGCATCTAATGCTATTGCTGTTGTAAGTATAGCCAGTAGCATTTCTTGAAAAAATTTTCTTTTGGGCTTGGGTCTTAAGTTCCAGCACCCAGCTCAAGTACTGGAGGATGTCAGTTCAAATCATGGGAATGTAGAGAGGTAGATAATTGGGATATATTTTAGAGAAGTGGACTTCCATTTCAAAGCCCTAATTTATACAAAGATTACTGTTACACACATAAAGCTAATAAAACACTAAGATGAGAGACCTAGTTAGAGTGACTTGGGGTCATAGATCATAGGGGGGACAAGAGCATATTGGGCTGACGTACCTTTGACAAACATCTGGGCCGAGTTCTCAGGAACTGGTGTGGACTCTGACCCGTCAGAGATAAGCTGGCCCTTATAAACCCTCCACCCCACCTCTACCCTAGCTCGGGGCTGGACGAGGTAATTCTTGTCAGGTCTTAGACCTTACAAGAAGTACCTTACATGTGGTGCGTCTGCAGATTCTTTGTTCTCACTCTCCAATGTTGGACTCTCAACCTTTTCTATCCTCTTTATTCACTTACCTTAAGTCCAAGGGAATATGGGGCCATACACTAGAAACAGTCAAAGCATGATTATGTTCCTTTTTTTTTTTTGTTTTCATTTTGGTAGTAGGCTCAAAGCCGAAAGGAATGGGTTGAGTGAAGCCCTTCAGCAGGGTCAAGAGCTGTTTTTTTATTACCCTTATTTCTGGGGAGAACTTTTTTTATGCAAATAAACCAGTAACATTTTTACATACGTATATATTTTATTTATTTTTGTTATGTTAGTATTTTTGTTTTATTATTACATCCATTCACACTGTTTCCTTGTATACTTTAGACTCTAATTTTAATTCCATCAATTCCTTTTCTTCCATCACCATAGCCTTTTTCATTTTCATCTTGTTTATTCTCTATTCCTCATTTCGAACTCCTTACATCTTCAGCCTGTAAATTAACCCTATTTCTGAATTGATGATAAGCATCCTGTGTACCTAGCAACCCAATTTAATTGGGCAGCCCATTTTATTTCCTTTTAAAAAAAGTTTTCCTCCTATTATTCAATAATTATATTAATTGCTTGGTTAAAAAGAGTCATACTTGTATGTACATAATCAAAATATGTGTAGTATCCAGAAAGGATGGCATACGTACTCAAAATTAACTCCCATGTTGGAGTAACCCTCCAACGTGGAAAATAGGAAACCAAAAACATTCTTTTTTGTATGTTTATCTATATAATAAAACCTTATATATTCATTTGTATCAATTCATAAGCTTCATCAATTCCTAGTTAGAGTAGATAAACGTATCCTAATTCTTTTGCTAAGTGCTGATTTCTTTTTAACAGACTTTTGGAGATGCCGTTATGGGCTATTTTGCTTGGACTATGCCTCTTCTTGTAGCACTCTCTGCGTTAGGAGGTTTAAGTGTGCATATCATGACATCTTCTAGGTAAGTAGAAGTTGATATTGATAGTTCTGTTTTCTATTTGTTCTATTGATTTATACTTTTATAAATTATCTTAATAGATTGAACGGATTGGATATTTAAGAAAAAAATTAATGAATAGTATGTTATACGACGGAAAGTCGGGAACTAGCTAAAATTTCTTCACAGGTATATTCTCTTAAGTGTTTACCAATTCTTCTTACCATATGTGTATTTCAGGATGTGTTTTGTTGGTGCAAGATATGGACATTTTCCCACAATGCTCTCTCACATTAATGTGGACAAATACACTCCTACACCATCTCTGGTGTTTTTGGTACGTATACAAATTGATACATTTTTAAATTCATGGAGATTTACATTCCACAATATAATATTTTTGAAAGAGAGAATATTTGAATATATGCTAAATTAATTTTTAATGAGATGCAGGCAAGGAATGGTTGGGATTCGGCTAAGAGAAAATGTTATACATTTTCAGAACAATAGATATTTCGAACGTTTCGGCATGCTCTTTAGCAATGAATGCCTAGGCGATGGACGAAGACCATGATAACATTTAAGTGGCCACAGATGAGTGTGTAATTATCCATAATCCCATAATTATCCAGCCTGACCTAAAAGTTAGCTTTGTCTTCCTCCATCTCCTAGGCATTTATTGCGGAATAAGGCTGCCAAAAAACATGCTTAATACCAACTATTCCTTGACTTCAGTGGCCATGTTATAATCTTAAAAAATAAAAATTAAAAAAGATATTATTTATATTTAAACTATTTGAATTAGATAATTGCGCCGCGTTGGGTCGCCAAAATGTTATAATATTAAAAAATAAAGAAGAAATTGTTTTTTAATAATATTTTATTCTACGTATACCTCTACGTTGGGAACCAATATAATAAAAATTTTATAATAATTGATGTTAGAAACTCGTTATCTCAGGGTTAGGGTTCGATTTTAAGTAAAGTAACACAAAAACCATTTTACATAAGAAAAAACTCATAGATAAGTCAAATTTCGAATTAGACAAACAATCATTACCTGATATAAAAGCCAAATCTGGAACCAACCTCAGAGAACAGGATCCTCGTTACAAATGCAGCTTCCTTTTAACTCAACAGACTGCACTGCTTTCAAAAAGACTGACTATGATACCACTGTACACCAAACTGTAACTGTCTCTTGTAACCGACTCTCATGTGAACCTGGAGCTACCTTTTCACAGACTCTCTCGTAACAGACTGCAACAGACTCCCACAACAGACTGAACTCAACTTTTATGGCGGGAGCGTCATACCGGTATCCACTGCTAGACCAATATAACAAATAATAATTGTTTATCACAATGAACTTAACATATCATTGAGCTTTATTGGATTTTCCGAATTTTCTGTGTTAGTTTTTAATTTAGAACTTTTAATTTTTTGATGAAAGTTAAATATAAGAAAAAATTTATTTGTTTTTTATTTTCCGCAAACCTTGTATTCGTCTTTTCCCGCCTTTTTTACCTTTAACGGTTATTCGAATTTAAAAATTTTAAATATTTAATGTAAAATATCATTACATTTGCACTTCTGTCAAAAAAAAAAATAATAAAAAAAATGATTTATGCTCGGTATTAAAATAAAAAATAGAATTTAAAATTTAAAATTTGGTTATCGAGATTAGAACTATTGGCCAGCCTGTTATTATTTCTTTAAATTTTCAATAACTTATTTCGTTACATAATTTTTACTCATTATAATTTCCCAAATCAATTTATCATTTTTCATTGTTCATTTTTAAACATTATCATTATTAAACCATCTTATTCTAAACTAATACGATTTGTAAATTTATGATAAATTTTTAAATATTATTATTATCAATTAAATCTTATACTAAACTAATTCTAAATTTAAAAATTGTCCTGGATCCACTATTTATCATTTATATTTTTGTTTTTTGCATCTGTCCGAATTATTTCTAAGGATTTGTTTTATTCTCTTTCTTGGGGGTCGATTTAATTTTGCAATTTTTACTATCCCATTTTGACATTGATACTCAAAAAGAAATTTTACTTTATTTCCAAATTTGATGTCCAAATTTTTCAGGTGATTATTGTTGTTAACATTTTTATTCATTATATTACTTTGATTATTACCATTATTATTACTCGTTATTTTTAAATTAATTATATGATCATCAACTAATTTTTTAATGTCATTTTGTTTCAAAATCTCATCCATAATGTCTGTACTTATTTTATTTTTTAACTTATCATTAGTTATTTTATTTTTAATTATTTGATTTATTTTCTCATTATTATTATTCAAATTACTCAATAATATTTCTTTACTTTTACCATCTTCATTCACTAAACAAACATTCTCACTTTCATCTTTAGTTTCAAAAATTATTTTATTTTCTTCAAATTTTTGATCATTAATACTACAATCATAATTCAAATTATCTTGTTTTAGCAACTCGATTTTAATGTCTATATCTTTAGATATTTTCTTTTCAAAATTATCGAATGATGTTTTTAAATCGCTAATCTGTCTGACTTGTTCTGTTTTAAAATCGTTTAATTTGTTACTTAGGATGGCTTGTCCTGCTTTTATATCGTTAATTTGGCTGGCTTGTCCTGCTTTTATATCGTTAATTTGGCTTAGTAATATTTGCAGGACCTCGCCCATAGTATTAGCCATTGGTTCCATAGTATTATCCATTGGTTGTAGGAACTCGCCACTCGCAACATCGGCCGTTTCCGAGAGTTCAACTTCCTCGCATTGGATGACGTCATCACCAGACGCGTTCTGGCTTCCATTCGAAATATTTAGAATACTATTTTCCGACATTTTGATTTATTTATTATTTCTTTACTTAGCCAACAAGTTGGACGCCAAAATGTTATAATCTTAAAAAATAAAAATTAAAAAAGATATTATTTATATTTAAACTATTTGAATTAGATAATTGCGCCGCGTTGGGTCGCCAAAATGTTATAATATTAAAAAATAAAGAAGAAATTGTTTTTTAATAATATTTTATTCTACGTATACCTCTACGTTGGGAACCAATATAATAAAAATTTTATAATAATTGATGTTAGAAACTCGTTATCTCAGGGTTAGGGTTCGATTTTAAGTAAAGTAACACAAAAACCATTTTACATAAGAAAAAACTCATAGATAAGTCAAATTTCGAATTAGACAAACAATCATTACCTGATATAAAAGCCAAATCTGGAACCAACCTCAGAGAACAGGATCCTCGTTACAAATGCAGCTTCCTTTTAACTCAACAGACTGCACTGCTTTCAAAAAGACTGACTATGATACCACTGTACACCAAACTGTAACTGTCTCTTGTAACCGACTCTCATGTGAACCTGGAGCTACCTTTTCACAGACTCTCTCGTAACAGACTGCAACAGACTCCCACAACAGACTGAACTCAACTTTTATGGCGGGAGCGTCATACCGGTATCCACTGCTAGACCAATATAACAAATAATAATTGTTTATCACAATGAACTTAACATATCATTGAGCTTTATTGGATTTTCCGAATTTTCTGTGTTAGTTTTTAATTTAGAACTTTTAATTTTTTGATGAAAGTTAAATATAAGAAAAAATTTATTTGTTTTTTATTTTCCGCAAACCTTGTATTCGTCTTTTCCCGCCTTTTTTACCTTTAACGGTTATTCGAATTTAAAAATTTTAAATATTTAATGTAAAATATCATTACAGAATGCCTAGGCGATGGACGAAGACCATGATAACATTTAAGTGGCCACAGATGAGTGTGTAATTATCCATAATCCCATAATTATCCAGCCTGACCTAAAAGTTAGCTTTGTCTTCCTCCATCTCCTAGGCATTTATTGTGGAATAAGGCTGCCAAAAAACATGCTTAATACCAACTATTCCTTGACTTTTTTCGTTATTTTATTTATTTATTTTTTTTTTTTTTTTTTTGTTTTATGGCGCATCGACAACTGGGCCATTAGCATCTCCTTGACTTCTTATATTAATTTTTGTTTTAATGTTGATTGGTCCACAGACATATGTTTTAAGTATTTTTTATTAAAAACCTGAGTTAAATATGTATTAGGAAAAACAAAGAACATATCAGGACCTTGAAAGAGAAAGGGCGAATTACGAAATCTAGATGTTGGGAAATCGAAATGCTTCAGGATAGCAAGGGCGAATGTTTACTCTATGGAATGCTGATTCATAAATCTGATTGAAAAAGTATACAATTAAAATTCGATATTTTAATTTTAATTAACGCTCATGATTTATTGGTAACAAAATGCTAGGAGGGGAGTTTCAGACCCGGGATTCGCCCTTGAAATCGGACATTGAATTTTTTATAGAAGATGGTGCTATTCACTTTAACTTGAAACTGTGAGAGACTAAAGGCGAACCAGAGAAACAAGGCGAAGCGTCGTGTTACCTACATCTTCCAATATCCTGAGATTTTGATTTGCCCCTATGACTTGTATAATAAAGGGATGGTCTGGAGCACCCCAAAGTCATAAAACTGTCTTTATCTAAATCATTAAAAATTTGATGAACTGAGTGTTTCTTGAACTCTATTTTAATTTATACTCATTACAATAATTGAATTGATGTGTTATTTATTTTTAGTGCATCCTCTCACTCATAATGTTGTGTACAAGTGATCTGTACTTATTAATCACGTACTCAAGTTTTGTTGAATCTTTCTTCATCATGCTTTCTGTCATGGGCCTACTTTGGTTGAGATATAAGAAGCCGGATATGCCACGGCCCATCAAGGTAATTTTAGTTTAATTTGTGCCCACAATTGATATTATAATTTGAGATTAAAAGACAAACTTACTGACACATGGTGTGTAAATCTTAGCAGAGTAACTCAACAGCCATAACTGCATCTAGTGATAGATCCATCCTATCAATTTTCCATTCAACATTTCATAGCACAATACATTATTAAAACAATTGAAAAGTAATACCAATGATTAAATAGTAATAATTCTTGAAATTTGAGAAATGTTTGACCTTAGTCAATACAACATTACATCTGACAGACTAAATTTAACTTTAATATGGAACTACAACATAAACTCTTACAAAATACCATTAAAAGGACCCAATTTCAAACTTACTACACACACACTACTCCACAGAATACTTAAAACAACACGAAAAATGCCTTACAATTTTTACAGATGGATCGAAGACCGAAAAAGGAGTTGGGTCAACAGCTGTTATACCCCCCGAAGCTGCCCCCATATTTAAACATATGAAGGGTAAGGGGAAAGAACAAGGAATGTCACAAAATCTACTTTTCGAGAAAAAGCTATTTTTGTATTTAAAATTACCAAAATATGTACAGCAACCTATTTTATTTTATTTATATATATAGAAATCAGAAAGTATAAGTCCTATTGTGCATGTAAAAAAAAATCGACAATAAATAACTCAAAATAGAGCTTTTAATGACATTTTTGCCACAAAAGTAATATTATTAGGAGAAAAGAACAAGGAATGTCCAGCATTTTGCAGATTTGAATCTCCTATTTACTTCTACAATTTATGGGGCAATGTTGTATAGAAACGATGGTTGTCTGGATGACAAATTTTTTTTAAAACTTGTACATCATCATATAATGAGGCATCATGGAATTTAGGATCTATTTCAGATCTTGGTCTACAACGCTGCACAGGTAGAACAGATATCAAACCTGCGAGGTATGCGTTTTGAGCGCTGGAGCTTTCCAAACTGTTAAATGAAGAAATTATATTCCTCCTTTCTTCAGCTGTAGTGTTTTTAAAACATTGTAGACGTTTATACTGGCAGTCTTCTCCTGTTTCATGTGACTGAAGGCGTAATTTCATCATCACATCTGTCACACGACCAGTTATTTTCCTCTTTTTACTTTTCTCAACCACTTCAACAATCCTAAATTCATCATCACTCGCGTCAGATTTCATTTTGTCAGCCGAAATAACTTTAATATACGACACACAATAATCACTCACTATTCATAAGCAACTAAAGACTTTGAACCACTAAAGTTAGCTTACAAGGAAGAGAGGGATAGATAAGAAAGAAAAGGGGATAAAGCTGATAAGTGTGGAAAGTGAGAAAATATGGACAGTCCCAGTTTTTTCCTCTTTCTGCTTGGACATTCCTTGTTTTATCCCAGTATGCCAAATCTTTCATCGTGTGTAACTCGGATTTGTGTAGCATTTTCAATGTTATTGTGTTTCAGTTATTTAGTACCTCTATGGAACTGTATAATGAGCTAATAATTAGAAATTCGATAAAAATGGACATTTCTTGTTCTTTCCCCTTACCCTTCATATATGCATGCACATATATATATACATGGGGCAGAACTATATTCTATTCTCCTTGGACGGAAAAATATTCCAACTACTCGACACTAGCACATTAGTATATTCATTGAGTCTTTGAGCTCACTACAATGTCTTCAGAACCTAATTCACAACTATGAACAGATCTACTGAGTTTACACCTTCATTTTGATGATTTTTGGAGTGGCATCGCTTAGTGCAGCGCCTGTAAGAACTCACGCTCAGGAAAAGATGATATTCGCCAAAGATGCAGAGCATCAGCAACAATAAATAAATAGTACTAATAAAGTGGAGTGGTCCTGTATTTATTTAAATTTTTATTGTTACAGGTTTCTCTTGTTGTTCCTATCACATTTATTATCATCTGTATATTTTTGGTAGTAGTTCCTATTTTTGAAAAACCAGCAGAAGTTAGTGCTGGCATATTAATTACCCTGACTGGTCTTCCTGCTTATTATTTCGGTGTTGTTTGCCAGAAGAAGCCTCTGTGGTTCACACGTTTCTTTAGTAAGTATTTTTTCTTGGCATTTTTATTATAATTGAAATCTGAATTATTATGCAGTGCTGATGACCTAGATACAGATGTGCCATAAAAAAATAATCTCTGATTTACATTTAGGGCATACATTTTAGCCAAACAGTGATTTACAGTATGCTTTTCTTTTGTTAATTTATTTCCTCACTCCCGCTATACGGAGGAAACCCCCTTATGACATCACACAATAACGCAATCCGGAAGTGCTGACTAGAAAAACTAATGAATGAGAACTCATAGATCAAAAAAGTAACGGTAGTCAAGTTCGTTTATATTTCTCTCTCTAATCCGGCTTCGTCGAGACCAGGGTATAGTCGGATTAGAGAAAACGCTGAATTAAAGAATTCAGTTAGAAGCGGTCACTTATATATTTGAAAAACCTTATTATTTGAGAATACAATAATATGTACCATTTTTAATATTGCGTATTTAAGCAAAATTAAGGTACCGAATAATAAAATAAATTCAAAATATGTAAATCCTTGCTGGTGTATTATTTACAAGTGCATATGCATGTAAACGTTTCAAGGAATAGAAATATTTAGACAGTTAAACTAAATAAAAAATGTTTAATTACTAAATCACATATGTATGCAAATAATATTACAAAATCAAAAATAGTTATTTGCATATAAACAGTAATTTGTCTACCTGAAACAACACTAAAACTCCCACCATTTTTTAAAAATTAAAATGTCCATCTACTACTTTGATTAAGTCTGCTGCTCAACATAGAAGAGCACCCTTTCTCCAAATATATGATAACTTATCTAATTTTTATATATTTTTACTTTTAACATAATTCATTATTTTGCTTAGATGGCCTCACCCATTCAATGCAGAAGTTATTTATGTCTGCGAAAGAAGATAACATTGATGAAAAGGACTTCGATTCATAACAACTGCGCTTTCTATTACCAAGAGTGATTCTCAATAAAACTTAATGTTAAATAACTTTTTTTAAATGTTATTTATGTATGTAAATTTGTAAATGTTTCAAAATTAGTGGCCTATTTCTATTTATTTTTTATAGTTTTTATTTCTCTGTATATAATTCGGTTTTTAGAAGTATGTTTTAATTTTAGTCTTACCAAAAGCAATATTTTTGAAAAGACATATTTCCTAAATTTGAAACAACCTTCATAGTAAAACATTGTCAATGATTTACAGCAGTTCAAATTAGACTTATCTTTTCACTAATGAAGATAAAACTTAACAATTTGTAAGAAGAATATTATCTATGTAGAGTGGTGGGCAATATTTATAAATAATAATTTACTCATAAAATTTGGTTGGCAGATTTGAAATATTGGAACTCAAAATTTACAAAATTATAATTTCAAATTTGTTGTTTATTTTCAAATTTTGTTTGATAAACGCTTGCAATTTTTTTTTTTTTTTTTTTTTTTTTTTTTTTTTTTTTTTTTTTTTTTTTTTTTTTATTTCATTGAAAAGCATTCTTCTTCCACCTTGATATGACAGAATAAAGAGTACAAAATTGTATTTAACTCATTACGTAGTCTTGCTTCTTATTAACATATATACTGCAATTTATTCCGAGTAATTAATTCATTTCTGATCTTTGAATATTTTCTTTCTTTATCTCACATGTCAAAATTATTAATTTTACTGTTAATTGTCAGATGGAAAGCAGAGTTGGGCATAATCATAAATACGATTACGATTATAATCACGGGCTCTCGAGATGTGATTATGATTACAATCACAGACCCTGGAGATATGATTACGATTATAATCGTAATTACAAAAGTGATTACAATTACAATTGTAATCACATCTTTGGTTATAATTACTCTCGTAATCACAACATTGTTCTGTAATTACCACTCTAATCACAGCTATTTCTGTGATTAAGCCTGTAATTACAATTATTTTTCTGTAATCACAACTTTTTTTCTGTAATCATAACCATTCTGTGATTACGAACATGCAGAAAAATGTTGAGATTACAGTCATAATTACAGAAAAATGTGATTACGAGTGTAATTATAACCAACGCTGTGATTATGAGTGTAATGGTAATCACTCTTGTAATTATGACCATGATCATAATCACATCTCAAGAGCCTTTTTTTCTTTTTTTTTTTTTTTTTTTTTTCCCTTGGTGTTTAAAGGCCATTCAACCACTATTATGCCTCTTGGCCGGTCTGTTGGTAGCATCGAAAGCAGAGACAGAGCCTGAGGCCAGCAGGAGGCGGACCCAGCCAAGCTAGTGATTATAATCGAAATTGTAAATATGATTATGCCCAACTCTGGAGGAAAGTATGCTTGTGCTTAATAAACTTTTTATTATTATTTTATTTATATATATATATATATATATATATATATATATATATATATATATATATATATATAATTGTTATTGATAAAATGTTATAGTTATTATTTTGTGTTTTTATGTTACAGCTTTACTCATTGTCAACCAATGTTTTCTGAACTGTATGATCTTTTTCTCATAATGTGATTAAAATTGTTGGTGGTTTGAATCTCCTGTTTTATAGGGAACAGGTTTTATCTGTTACCTGCGTAAAACTGTCTGTGATTGCATATCTTCTCAGTATTTAATTTATTTATTATTTCTTAGTTCCCAAAGAGAAGATACATATATTTTCTATAATCAACTGTAGTCAAAAAAATATTATCTTCCACATTAGAGAAAAGGCTGTGCATTTGACATCTTGAAAGGTTTCGCAGTGCTAAAGAACTATAAAGTAAATGCATATTTAAATTTTTATTTTTTTTTTTAATTTTTGTTTTTTAAGATTTATTCACTCATAAAAGTTTCTTTATTTATTTTTCCCCTGAAAATTTTATAGTAACATGTAATAATAGTAGACTCTGCCTGCTATCTATAATTAGGCATGACTGTACTTTGCATTTAATATTATTTTATTTATCTTTAAGACTTTCTACATTGCTCTCTCACAAGGCTATACATTTTTTTTTTTTTTTGTTAGTTTAAAATATTTCACAAAACGTATGTAAGTTGGTAGTTGACACAAAAAAGAATATGTACCATTTTACCTAAGTTGCAATTTGGTACATTTTTTCTATATTGACCAATATATTTATTAACGTTTTCGATTGTTTTGAAAATATTTAATGATGACAGTTAAGTTTTAAATTATATTGATTTTACTTTAATGACTACAAATAAGGCTTCTTTTATACAATATTTTGTATTTAGAATATAGAAAGTAACACTTAAGGCACTTTTTTGCTACGTAACTATTTATTCAATTAATTTTTATCATTATCATTGGTTTTTATTTATTATTGAAAAAATCTTTCCCTTGTAGTCGTATGTTACCTAAAGGATAACTTAAGGATAAGTCTCAGTTTTACCAAGTCATTTAACAGAAAGATAAATGTTGAGCCCAAAAAACATTTTAGCCCTCTTTATTTCATTCTGAATTGTAGTAACTTAGGCCCGGTGCGTACTGAAGAAATTGGTTTCGTGAAGCTCAAGTTTCATGAAACCGATTGATAGAAAATCATAGGTTGGTGCACACAGAGTTTCATGAAATTTGTTAAATCGGTTTCCTATTGCTTCAGTTTCATGTTTCATCAGTGGATCTACTAGCTCTAATAAGCGATCAAAAACTGCTTCGACATCCTAAAAAAATCCTTAATAAACTTATCAGGATCTCTGTTTTAGTTTGCAAGCTACAACAAAATGGCTTTGTTGCCGATCCCTAATCATCGGGCGAACCTAGTACTTGTGTTTTTTTTTTAGTCACCACCACAGCACAAGTGCATCATCGTCTGAATCAATCACGAAACGTATGGAAAACAGTTTATCCTTTGTGCATACTTTAATGAAATAGGTTTCATGAAACCAGGTTCTTCAGTGTGCACCAGGCCTTAAACGTTATTCAGAGAAGTTTCATGGCAGAAACTAAAATTTTTACTGTAGTCCCAGATATTTCTACTTTGCTGCTAGGAGGATACAATTTTATTACAAGGTTTTTATAATATTATGTGTAATAAGTCAACTAAACTTATGTAGATTTTTAAGAATGTGGAGTATCATAATATTATTTGTTCCTCCAACTCCCTTCCTGAGTCAATATTCTATTAGGCCTGCAGCATACAGCCAGGATTTTAACTTTCTGTCCAATCACACTTCAATAGTGAGCTCCCCACCACCAGTCTACCCTCGGCCTGCTATAAAAATGGATTTTTCAAATTTCAGGGTATTTAATAATTTTGCAGATAATAAATTCACAATCTGTGATGTCAGCCAGATTTACATGTGGATATGGCGTTGTTGGGTTGTGAAGGAAGCTAGAGAAAAATTACCCTGAAAGGAATATACATGATCATTAGTCTTAAGGCACACAAGTCCATCCTACGTACTTAAAAACTTCAAAGCACTAACACAGGTTTAACTGTCTGGTCATAATCTCACTCTTACAATGTCTTAATTATTTTACCCTTTTCGGACTGGACTACGCAAGGATTTGTCACTCTGTCAGACGGGGCTGTGTTAGCCCCTAAACGGTCCGATTCTCGCTATTCCTAACCGATTTATTTAGTTTCTCTGGGTCGTTTTTCATTTAAAAATGTCTGAGTTACTTTTTTTTTTGATAATTATAATTATTACATTAGCAATAAAGAAAAGATTAATTCCAAGTTATTATCAATTAAAATCATTAACTTTTTGAAATAAGTTTATTTTTTGTTTTTTAGATTTTTGTGTTTAATTATTAGTATTATATATATGTATATATATGTATGTGTATATATATATATATATATATATATATATATATATATATATATGTATTATTTAATTAGTGGAAATCCCTTTACACGTAAGGTTCTCGTCACCTTTTTGCTATGGAAAGAAAACTTGCTAATTTGTGCCTACTTCATAATTCCTATCTCTGTTCAGTAGGCTTCCATCTCTTGTAATCTTGGTTTTCCCTCAGTCTTCCACTAATTCATTCCTCCATTCCTCAGATGCCACGGTAACCCTTCCTCTAACCTTCGACCAAATAATAGAAATACTAATTTGATAACAAAATTATTTTTATTTAGAATTAGGAACCATAATTTCATTTAATAATAATATAGGAGAATATTAATGATAAGTAATAATTTTTTTTTAATTTTAATTAATTATGTTTGTTAGGTTGAATTAGAAAAAAATTGTCCTCCTTAAATTACCTGTACTTATTACTTAAAATTGACAATTTTTCTTCCTTTTGCTAAAATAATTAATGCTGAGGTCTTATATCCAGCAATCCTTCCAACACCAGACGAAAGAAATTACATTTAATACCTGATTAGAAGTTTGCTAATTATATTGCTCAATGCCTTGATTTAATTGTTTGAGATTCAATTGATATTCATAAATTTGTACCAATATGTATTAATATTGAGATAAAAATAGTTAGAAAGCAATTTTTAATTATAAAGATACAACAATAAAAAATACTACAATCTAAAATCCTATGCTAATAATAAACTATGTTTGTTATTAATATGTTAATAATAAACTATGTTTAGTACAACCACAAGTTTAACTCGTTTGCAGTATTTTTTTCATATTATAAAATTGTGACTCTTTGTGGTCGACAATTTATTTTAAGAATGATAAAAGGTCATGTATGTTTTTTAAAAACTTCTATTTCTCATAATATCCTTTATTTGGTTAAGCCACCTCCAGACTCTGCAGTATGGAGGTGGCCCAACCTGTGGAAGGTCTTCATTAGCTGAAGATAAATTTGATGTATCGAGTTGCTAAGTTGTTCCTAAAGAAGTGAAACAGTTATAGTGCCAAATAAAGGATATTATAAGGAGTTGGTTTTAAATGTATACTGTTTTTAAAACAAAGTATTTTTTCTTACATACCTCAAGTAGAAGAAGTCCTTCTTTATTAGAAATAGCAGTACTTGTAGCTTATTGAACAAATCCGTCATTGGTTCCAGTTCATTTGATGAGGTCTAGAAAAAATACTGATTAAACAGTTGGAGGGAGTTCAGTCAATGAATAGGATATGTTAGTATGAGCAACATAAATATTAAGTGGTATCTGAAAATAAACCCATCTGCTTTTTGAATTATTCTTTGCCAACAGTACAATTTCAACACAGATAGTTGCAAGAAAAAATGTGTTCTAACTGGTATTGTGAGGGTTAAATGTACTAATAATATTGTAAGGCCCCGTATTCCCTTGGACTTTGTTAAGTGAATATAGGTGAAAGAAAAGGTTGGCTGTCAATCATTAGAGATATGGTAACAACGAATCCGTAAACAAAATTGCGTCTGGGTTGTTGGAACTACACGTGGCTGATTTGTAAGATTTCCCGTAAGTTCTAAGAGCTGACGAGAGTTTCTTGTCTGGCTTACCTCCGATGGGTAAGAGTCCACACCTGTTCTTGAGGTCTTGGCCGAGATGGCGATGAGAGGTAGGTCAGCTCCAAATATTCTCTAATCTCCCCTAAGGGAATAGTTGCTATCTCTAACTAGCTGTTTCTCTCTCTCACTCAACCTTTTCTCTCGTCTTTATTCACTTAACAAAGTCTAAGGGAATATGGGGCCTTACAATATTTTATAAATGAAAACAAAAAGAATCTTAATTTTTAAAAAGATGTTAGGGTAACACCATTAAAGATCTTTATAAATTTTCTAAAGGAAAGTATTAGTTTTCAATTGCTCTCTGCTACCTTTTCTTTTTATACAACTGTTTGCCCTATAAAATTTATTTTATTTTTAATGAAAGAATCGTTTTAGTTAATCTTATTATTTTTAATTTTAGAAAATGTGATTCTGTTTCAGATTGAAATGACTAATGATCTCAATCTTTTTCTTAATACGTCTGTATTAAACTTGTTTTATGTTTCTATTTCTGTATTATACTTATGAAAAGGTTTTATTTTTTTTTAATTACCTTAATCGATAAAGTTGTAGCATTAATTAAGAACATTTTTAATATTTGGTAAATACCAGAAACTAATTTATTTATTTCTGTTTCACTATTAGTTATTAATGTTGCACTCCTAGGTATACTTTTCACTTGTAATTGTTTTTTTTTTTTTTTTTTTTGTTTCACTTTCCTATTAAGAGCTAATTATTTTTTTGAGTTTTTGTATATTTGCTTTATCTGGTCAATTCGCTATTTTAAGAAAAATAAATATTATATGATAATTTTTTTTTCTTTTTCATTCCATTTTCCTCATATTTTCTTTTACAGGGTTAAAATACTTAGTTTTAGACCATGTCACGTTGATGAGACCTCATTGACACAGGTCATAAATATGATCTCACTCCCAAGCACTCATATTCGTTTACTGCGAGAAGTTATTCAAATATACTATTCCATCTCACCCAATATGCCAAGCTCTTCTCGCACAAACTATAGGCTGAAAGGTATCCTCTCTCATACATCCCAAATCATTGTCATTCAAAAATATCTCAACAAATACTGCAAGAATGGAACATCATTTCCCCAAAGCATGTTATCTCTATATTGAGTATTGCTGAACCCTTTAGGTACACTGCCATGTTTCAAAATACATTCAAGCAGATCCTTAACCCTGGATTGTCACCGTGGAGTGAAAAATACCCCACACTTTGTTCTGTGGCGTTTTTCTTAATTTCTGTAAATCACGGTGACTCCCTCCTTCCTAAAAAATCGGAGGTGCATTATCTGGTATACCCTCATATAAACAACACCAGTTATCTGCAAATCAGTGCATGAGAAGGTCACGAGTTGTGTATGGGTTTTTTTTTACCCCATGGTGTAATTAACGTATGACTTTCGCACATCTGATAAATCTTCACCGGTCGATCAATTTCATGTCCGGCTTTCCAAGTGACAAAATGGCCTGAAAACTGCCCAGAAAAGATTTTCTCTTTGATTTGGGCTACCAACTGGTGAAAGCTCATGTGGCGGTTAGTGCCCAACTGGAGAACATATCAAAACCTCTGAAGGCAATGATGCTTGTTGTTTTGGGAGATGAATCCTGATGGACCTTCAACATCTTTCGTTACCTTGGTCCAACCCGTGAGATGTTCATTTTGTGACAGGAAGACAAAAACGCTATCCTCTGTGCGTAGAAGGGTGATGTGCCGCGATCACCGATCACCAAAATGTGTTAACGAGTCTCAATTGGACAGGACATTGTATATTCCTTAAGTTAATGGCTTTTGATCATTCTAGTTTATTGTTCGTAAAAAATATTTTCAATTTAGGCATATTTTTTCAGGATAATTATTTGATGTATGAACAATATTAAGTTTTAAGATTTCCTAGCTTTTTTGTGAATTTTAATTAATATTTTGTAGATTTATTCCTGTTTGAATTGTATAAAAAAGCAAAAGAAAAAAAATGAAATTTATTTATTTTCAAAATTTGCAAAGTATGGGGTAAAATTTACTCCACGGTGTACCTTAGATGTCAATGGCAGTGTCAATCCAGGGTTGATAGGGTCAAACCTATGCCGTAACAAAATTACTTGTGGTACTAACGAGTCTTGTATAGAAATGCAATATCACTGAAAGGTTATTAGACCAATAAAACAGTGAACTCACGTTAAACTCACTCATGTAAACAGTACTTAGAAGAGAGTACCAATTTCCTGACAAACAAAACGCCTTAACTTTCCCTCATCCCAAAGGTAACCTCTGTCCAGGAAACAGGAAACCTCTGACAGCAGCCATCTCTAACAAAAATTACTCACTCATTGACTTCCCATAGGTTACCCCTATTACAAACAACAAATAATGAAAACATGCATCTCATTTCATGTACGTATATAAAGGGGGGCCGCAGCCCCCCCCCCCCGAAATTTTGATTTAATCAATAAAAATCTCAAAAATAAATTAAATAAGATCACTGAGCTTAGAAAAAAAATGTTTTGGGTGTAATAGCATTTTAGTTGGCCAACTTTTCCAAGTTCTAGATAGTTGATATTCCGTATCCCCCAAATGCTCCCTGCCCCCCCCCGGAAATTATTTCCTATATAAGCCCCACTTTTATTTACTTATCGTAGTTTACCGCTAATTGCAATCAGTGTTGGGCATTATTCGAATACATTTTTAGTGAATGATGAATAATTCACTGAATTATCTTATTCACACAGTATATCATGAATTATTCACAGAATTATTCATCATTCGTTATTATTTATTTCTAGTTGGTCTACTGAATAATCCTACTCAAACACACATAAATATACGTATTTCTGGCTGCCAAAATGATAATAAATCTATCGTTATTCACTAAAACATGTTTATTCTGAATGATCATTCGAATAATTTGTGAATAAAACATAAACTTCATTCACAGAATAATGAATAAAAGTAATTATTCTTCATTCATGAATGAAATAACACATTTATTCATTAATCATTATTCATCATTCTGAATAATTTTTGCCCAACACTGATTGCGATTAAAAAAAAATCAACCAATTTAAAACCTAGACAAAAAGCATTTAAAGGAATAAATCCAACCCTTTTGAATTTTAAGCAACGATTTCCACAATGGGATAGTTTTATAAAAAATTATATAATAACCGTTTTTGTAGGAAATTTAGTAAACTTTTGTATGGATGATTTAAACATACCACGATTTTTTAACTGTTTTGGAGATATTTAATAAAATATAAGAAAATCTCAAAACAGCTCACTTCAGTTAATGAAACAGTTTTTAGCGCGATTCTCCCTCCCTCCAGGCAGGAAACTCGCTTATGTTGTTGACATCATAATACATTCCGGAAGTTCTGACTAGAAAATTTCAGGTTTCATGACCCATAGATCCTGACCACCTCTACCTGCTCTAGCCAAGGAAGAGGCCTCAGCCTAGGTAATTTCCATCCATCATCGTTAATGAAATTATCTGACCTCTTCCGAATTTTGGTAGCGTCCGTATCAATCAGCGATCGAGGTGGCCCGTCTTTGCCAACGTTTTCACCTGATCAAAGTGTCCTCCGCATTCCTGTCCATCTCTTGCTACATCCGAATTTGGAACGGTTGGCTAGTACTATGGCTGATGACATAAGGCTGGAGGCTGAAAGCTCTTACACAGAGGATTAATATGACAATTGATGAGGGATGATGGCATCGAAATTGAGGAGGGAGGACGGATAAGGGTAATATGGCGATGGTATTGCATCGCATGGATGGTATTGGGTGGCATATGAGCAGAGAATGAGTGTTTTGTTGGACACACAAGTGAACTGAAGGGCATAAAGGACCCGAAGAGGACCATGAATAATGCCTATAAAAATTCTGAAGAAGACGGTGATAGATAAGGGAACGGCAAAGGCAACAGATCCCGGGGACGCAAGGATCCATGGCAGGACTTCCCAACCAAGGGGGCACGCCCCACTTGGGAGCGTAGAGAAATGTCAGAGGGGGCGTAATCTTTTAGTATACATTTCCGAAAAAAAAATGTATTTAACGCATAGGTAGATTAAAAAAAATCAGTCCCGTAACAGGCCACGAGGGCCCTGAGGGGCAGATACTATAGAGGTATCTGATTCATGACCATACGGCACACTTTGCTGCCCATTACTATATTAATTAAAGGCTGGGTTGGCCTAGGGACGGTCAGGGAGGCCGAATCCAACCCATGAACGAAGGCACTAGAAGAAAAAACCTTTAGTGCTTACTCGGGATTTGAACTCAGGTCCTCGCGCTTATTAGTCCAGTGCTCTACCACTGAGCTAACCTCGGAAAGTGTTCCGAATTTCTATTCAATCCCTGCTATACAAGTTTCGACAAGTCACAGCACGACTTGTGACGCGCCCCCCTCCTCCGCAGCTTCCCGCTTCCATCTATCTTGAACCCAGAATCGATCAACTGGTACAGAGTATGCAAGCTCATGTATCTCATTGGTAATTTATTAGTGATTTTCAAGTGTACTTTTATGTTAATGATCCATAATAAATGGCATATGTTGATTCTGTATTTGATATTCAAATAAAAAAATATGTTTCTTATTTTTGTTGTGAAACTAAAGGGGGGGGGCATGAAAATATTATTTTTGTTTTGGGGAGGCTCGGCGAAATAAAGGTTAGGAAACACTGATCTTTGGGATCCCAAAGGTGCCCGCGTCCTTTTCCACCCTTCCCGTGGTGGCTTATTTGATCAGAAGTTGGAATATTTGCAAATTTTCAACAGCGCTTTGAATAGTACAAATCAACTTATAATGTTTGTGTGGGCGATATGGTTCTTGTTAAAGAGTTGAATCTTCCTCCACTTCAGAGGTCTTGGGAGTCCTAACGGTCAACGGCTCTCAACGATCTCCTCTTAACAAACAAGTTCTTGCATTTATTTTCAATTCTTTTATTAATTATCTCTTTTTTGTCAATATTGTATTTGGTGCAGGACATTTTTGCAAATGTTTTGACAATGTTCTTACTAATCACTTTTCCTAACAAAAAGCTATTTAATAGTGTTATCTTTGTAGCGCTCTGTTTTGCAGTAACAACAAAAATGTATATAATAAAATAAATAAGAATTTCTTGATATTTCTGCATTCGTTCAAAGAGGGGGCTGGATTTTAATTAAAACTTCCCGTCGTTCATTCCCCCTCCTCTTGCGCGCACAAGTTCAGAGTCGGTTATTAAAAGTCTTCACAGTCTGCCTTGAACTCCCGTTCTGCTTGCATCTTATTGCACAGGGAAGCGAGTTTCCGCCCTAAGAGGGAAGAAAGAAAAGAGTTAAAAACTAACGCACCACGAATTCCCCTAAATGCGATAAAGGGAAAAACAGGCTGGAAGAAGAATCGTAGTGTTAGAGCACCCGGGCGAAATGGATTCGGTGGCGAGAAAATGAAGGGATGTAGAGAATCACAAGTGATTTGCGGCGATGTTGGAGTAGTGTGACAAATTATAAGTGATGGAATTTTGAGGTCATGTGTTAAAGGCAATGGAAATAGAAACGCGAATTTAGAGCACTTAGGTTACATCTATTTGTCTATGAGAAATTGTAGAACCACAGCTTAATTGTGAAGTGATTAACAGCAGCAAAGTAGAAGAAGCGTGATATCAAAGCATCGTAGTAATGTCGGATAGTGACCACAGAATTATCTAAACACTATTATACAATACAAAATTGTATATCCTTCCTGCATATTCATCATTTAATTCAAAAAAAGTACATTAAAAATTGTTTTCAATGATAACCGTCAAATAATCAGAAATCGTTGAGACTGACATAGAACATTCCCCAATTATTTTTAAAACGCTGATCATAGTTGCCTGAAAAAAAATAAACAAATACGAGATGACCTATTCTTTTCGAGAAAACCTCGAAAGCGAAAAAGAAAATCGTGGATTTTCCAAATTTCTTGGCTAAACAACATGATGCAAGCAAAACAACTGACAAATGTGAAATATTGGCGAATTCATTGGTCTTCAATGGCATTAAGACTGATAATGAAGTCATTTCTGATATAGCTATGAAAACTGAAGCTCATGCCTTTAAAGCAAACAAGACCTGGAAAATAGTAACAACATAGATCATGTACTCATTTCCTATAATGTTTCTCATAGTATAAAACGGAATTGCTTACACCATAGTTTTATAATTTCAGTCTAAACTGAGAAAAGAAAAAATGAAGGTGATCTTCAGAAGATGGTAGTATCCCCCCCCCTTCTAGTGGTTTATATTCCTTACACATTTTCATAAATATTTCATATTAGTCGGTCTTGTATCATGGAAAAAATGCAACATAGAAATACTGTAGTCTCGCCTTATGATACTAATAATTAATTAATTATTATTATGAGTCCATTAGAAATATGCCTAACTCTGCTTAATACAAAGATATGGCGTTAATGACCGAAAAGGTTGACATGCCATAAAAAAGAATACAACTTAGATTCTATCTCCTTGATCTTAATCAATTTCTCTTACTATTTTGTTATCATTAGATCGATTGTGAGAATATATCGACTTACTTGTTCTATTCTTTCGTTTACTAGTTTGTCAAGGTCCGATTTGTACAGATTATTTATTTAGGTGGCGAAGACAAGCGAATTAACTATTTCCAGTTTTTATTTGTTGATTAATTAATTATTTGAATATGTCGGGGGTTATCATACTTTATAAGTAGCCGGCTGTCTTATCGAGACGGCTTTGGTAAAAAAAAAAAAAATTGTGATAATAAAGAAAGGTTGCAGGAAGAATTTAAATAAACCTGTGATGTCAGGTATTAGCTCTGTTCGGATGTACACTCTCCTGTGTACAGTAATGAAGCGGTTAAACTATCAGTCTGTTTAATTTACTACCTCATTAAAACAAACGTCAACAAAATATTTGATGACATCTTCACTGTGTGGGACTATATTTGAAAGTGTTAACCTTAAACAACTCATATGTTCACAAGTGTTGTTTCGGCTTGTTCCTCAATTGATATGACTGCAAAAAAGAAGTTATATTTAATATTCGGTTTTCTTTTTCTGTTAATTTTATATTACATCTCATTTGGGGGCAAAGGAGGTGAGACCCCACTTTCAAAGATTCTGAAATGAAAATACTTTAATGACATTGAAAAGAGTTTAACCACATATTTTTTCCCCATTTTAGAAGAGCATTTTGTGGCGATGAAGCAGTCTATGGATGAATATGAACTTCTGGTAACAATTTCACCACTGTTTTATTTATAAGGGTGTTATTACTTAATAAGGGTGGCAAGTTTACAAACCAACATCTTTTAATATTCTAGCTACGTGAAACAAGGGGGCAGATTCTTGATCGGTTAAAAATGTGCCAAAGAGATTGTCAGCATTGGGATCCTGATGCGCCTGTTATTTATGTCATAACACCTACCTACGCCCGGCCAGTTCAGAAAGCAGAACTCACTAGGTAAGCTTCGTTTTTTTAAATTTGCTTTTCCTTTTATAAATCATAGAGTAACCGAAAAAGTTATGGCTCTCTTGAGAATAATTCTGCTGTTTCATGGCCTTTTGGGGTATCCTTTGTAGAGTAAGGGAAAACAATACATTTATTTCTTGCATAAGACATAATATTAATAACTTTGGTGAGTCTTTATTTAGTCAACTTTGAAATCATCTACCTAGTCCTGGATTCCTTTAACAAATTTTAATTTGTATCATCATCACTCTCAGTTTCCCCACAATCAAGACAATAAAAAATATTAGAATGTATAAAATGTTTTAATAATCAGAACTGAAACTTACAGTCAGAAAAAGATAAAAAAAAAAAAAAAAAAAAAAAAACGGCGTAAAATACTTATGGCTAAAATATCCTTGTTAAATATGTTATGTCATTTAGCATGTTCATTAGAGTGTGATATAACAGTTGACTAGTATTTTAATAGCATTGTTTTCTGTTGCTACTTGAGTTAACCAATTCACTTGTTGTGGATTAACTTTCTTTTACTGCAAACAATTAGTTTTTTTTTATATTTTCCCGCATTGACCGCTTTTAATATTAGCACATACTAATTATGCTATATGAGTAGGAGTCAATTTCAGTTCTTCAGCTCCTTTTTGAAAAAATTCTTCCAAATGTATTTTAATTACAATATAAACTGAGGTACAAGATTTACTCAACTATTTTTGTTAAAATTTGCAACATTTTATTTATAAAGAAGATGATTTAAAATTAAAAATAGTTTTCCTCTGGTTAATTATTAAAAGTATGTTAATTTAAGCTTAGTTTGATGGTGTATCTGATTTAACTGTGTATTTAATTCATTTTTAAAGTATTCGTTTTATAGTTTGGCTTGTTTTAAGGTTATCACAGACTCTTATGCTTGTTAACAATCTCCATTGGATTGTTATTGAAGACTCTGTGAAGAAATCTATGCTCGTCGAAAGCCTCCTTGCGAGAACTACTCTCAACTATACTCACCTTCTCGCCCAGACTCCTCAGAACTACCGACGGAAAGGCTCGGTGAGTTTTGTTCACTCCTGTCATATTTCTATACACACTCTTTCCATTCAGCGTTTGCTTTTGTTTTATTTATTGTGAGTAAATTCATACTGTATGACAAAATAATTTATAGTTTTTAAAATAGATAATGGCTTGATGACCATGAGTGTTAATGTGTGAACATTCTGTACCTAGCGTTGCGTGTTTGATTCTCATGAAGGCTTTGCTTTCAAAATAAGAGAAGGCATCAGCCCTATCCTGTGAATAAATGTTTGTACTGTTTAGGTAACCCGTCACAAAAATCAGTGTTATTTATCAATGGATGTTAAAATTTAAATAAAATATGTAAATAATTTAATAATCATTAGGTCTTTTAACTCCTTTTCTGCTTATAACCAAGACATAATTAATCAACTATCATTGTCTCTAGACTAATACTATAAATATTTTGCTTTCCCATAATTTTATATTACCCAGCTGAATGTATTCAACTTATTAATATATGGTTTTGGTCAAAGAACGAATGTGCAATCATTTCATGTGATGACACATTCAGAAATTATTGAACATCTATGAGGCATAGTTCTGGTTCTTCTTGTCGCCCAAAAAATGTAGTTTTATTATGATGCCTAGACCAAACCCTGGCTAAATATACCTTCGTTAATTACATCACCTTGAAAGTGCTTTTTCACAGTTTTTTTGCAGCAAACTTTGCCCATGGGAAAAAAACACATTATTTATTATTAGATTCATGAAAAGCATGTATTTAATTTTGATGGCAGACATATCAAGGAATTACATAAAATAGAAAATTAGAGAAAGAATCCTCATAAAAAATGTATCTAAAGCTGATTCGATCAGCTGTTCATGAAATTTGTCTCTTGGTTCAGTAACGACTATGTTCTAAAGTGGTGACGAGCAGGCACAAAAATCTGATAGAAGAAGAAAACTTTATTGGCAACGCAGCATGCTAATCCACCAGTTATTGGTAAAGCTTTCTAAATTCGGAGGATGTTTCATTTGCAGCCTCTTCTTTTTCAGTGGTGAAAATATCCTTCAGGAATATCCTCATTACGGAAACACCATTTTTTTTCTTTCACTTTTTATTTATTTTCTCAGAGAAAACAAAATGCAGTAAATTATTTTCAACTTGACAAAAAAAAAAAAATAAATAAATAAAATAAGCAAAAGGAACGGTGTCCATTAATGACCATATATATGTTGGTTAATAATGCCAAGGGAGTCAATAATATTTATTTACAAATAATGTGTCAATGTATTTAATTTTTGTTCAAATACTTAATGCAAAAGTGTGTATTGGGTGAAAGTATAAGACACAATTATGAGATATGCTACATTCTTTGAGGCCTACCAAATCCGTATAATAAAAAAAGAAAAATGATTGAAAATACTAATTTGAAATTTATCTAGCTCTTTCTAATCAACCTGATATTCATATGCTAATTGTGTCCATACTACTAGGCTAATAAAAAAATATGTGCCTGTTTGCTTAACATCTGGTTCCATCAAGGCTTTTTCTATTAAGCGTAGTGCAAGCATAGTTTTTCCTGCTTTATTTTTCTAACTTGCCTAAACTTGTATAGGCTTGTTAAAATAGACATACAGAATTTAAGGCCTTTTAAAAAGTGCTGGACAATTTTCTTATGTGAAGACAAGGCGAAATACCTGTATTTTCAATAAACTTACTACTTATATATCCATCAAACGCTATGGAAGATGGCACGAAACATTTTGAGTCGATCTCTCAAAAGGGTTGCCCTTCCCCCTCGGTTAAATAGTAAGTTCTTCAGTGAAAAACTAAGACCATGTCAATTAGTTTGGGATTGTATAAATGTTTATTTATTGAATAAGATATTAAAATGTCCTTCTGTTGTAATACCAAAATTCTGAGTATCATCTCTACTGCATTGCCAATACCGCAAAAAGTGTTTAGGACCTAAAATTATTTCCATTACACTGAGAAATTAATTCATTCATAAATTTGAAAGAAAAACATTTAGTGAGATAGTATTTGAACAATCTAACGAGAAAGCAATTAATTATGTTAATATTGTCAACGCAATAGTCGAAATATATTTCAGTATGATAAAGAAGTGAGTGGGTACTTAATATTCTTGAGATTAATTCACTGCTTTTATGATTTTTTTTTTTTTTTTTTTTTTTCTTCTTTTTTTTTTTTTTTTTTTTTATTATTATTATTAAGTTGAATGTGAGAGTGGCAAAGGATCAATGGATTCTTGAATTAACCATCAGGAGTTTCTCCCCAAAATTGTTTTAAACATTAAATTATTTTGATTTTAATGAAAAGGTGAAGGGTATTAATTCATAAAACAATCCAAGGTGAGGGGGTCTCCCGTGGTCTAGTGGCTAGCGCGCTAGATTCATAAGCGGGAGATGGTGGGTTCGATCCCCACCGGCGCCAGAAATTTTCTCAACTCAGGGCTCGCTGAGAAAATTCCTGGCTGCACCCTGGACGTCGGCGCTAATGGCCACGATTTGTCGATGCGCCGTAAAAAAAAAAAAAAAAAAAAAAAAAAAAAAAAAAAAAAAAAAAAAAAAAAATCCAAGGTGAGGAATAACCCTTCAAAGTTCAAAATATACTTTTATTATATAATTTCAAGGTTTGGACTACTCATCCATCTTCAGGAGTGCTAAAATAGTATATTAATTATTAGATACTGCAGGAATACCATTTAAACAATTTTGAACTTTGAAGGGTTATTCCTCACCTTGGATTGTATCATTAAATTGTATTTACGACATTTTGAACCTGTTTAGTTTGATCTTCAGGCATCTACAATGTAAAATAAAAAAATAAAATTAAGAATAAGGAGGAAACTTCTCCTGTCACTAATACAAATACGACATATAAGATATATAATAATAACACAATATATCCTCAATACAAATTCAAAGTATCGAATGTGAAAAAAAAAAATCATTTTTAGCGCGGTTCCTCCCTCCCCCGTAGGGAGGAACCCCGCTTATAGGGTTGATACAATGAAACAATCCGGAAGTGCCGACTAGAAAATTTCGCGTTTCAGAACCCCTAGAGACCGAAAATAACGGTGGTTAAAATTTGTATATATATATATATATATATATGTATATATTTATTTATATATATATATATATATATATATATATATATATATATATATATATATATATATATATATATTTGTCTGTTCGTTCATTTCTGGCTTCCCTGATGGTCCGATTTTGATGAAATTTGGTACAAAAATCCGTCGTCCAATTTGAAAGGTCAAGTTCGTTAACCAGTAGAATCCGCCCACTGGAAGATGGCGTTTGGGGCGAAATTCGCGCAAAAAAATTCGTAACGCTTACGTTTTTGAGTTCATAAGCTTGTAAGTACTCTTTTTATAGGCTTCTTGGGCTAGGAAAACGAATGAAACCATTATCAAGGCGATAGCTTTAACCGTTTTCGAGAAAATTGGAAAAATAGTTTTTGAATACCGTTTTTGGTTTGGGTACTTAGAATCATGGGATTCAGTTGAAACATTTTCTGCATGTTCTACTTTCATTAAAACCAATATGTTGAAATTTTGGTTGCGTTTGGAGTTAAGGAAGGGTTAGAATAAAATATTTTATTAACAGACATAAAAAAGTTTTGGTAACTTTGTATATTTTCCTTAATATCTCGAAAAAGGTTAAGAATTTGGTAAACGAAAGAATACCATTAGAAAGCTTACTAAATGCTCTACAAAAAAGGTTCTGATGAAAGTTTTGATTAGGCGATGTCAATCGGAGAAATAAGTGCTTAAAACATTAAAGTAATTGATTTTGCTTATTCGAACTGTTCTTTTTGTCTGTTTTTATTCCTTGTTATTTTTTAATTGCTTATAGTTGGATAATGTATTTTACAATAAAACAGATTAGGCAAAATAAGAAAAACAATTCATTGTTAGAAATATAGCTTGCCAAGAGAAAAAGATTCGTTGACGTCTTTTGAATATTTTCAATTGCCTTTATGCTGTTGGTTTTTTTATTTTATTTTTTAATTGATTTTATCTGTAGAATTATTACTATAGTAAAAGAACACAGGAATGTGTGAAAATATTTGATATTTTCCAATTCATTGAAACGTATGAAATGAAGTATCGGTAGAAGAGGATTCTAGGGTCTTGCGGACCTGACCCCAGGTATAGCCAGCCATAAAACCAAAACCCTTTGAACAAAGGCCGAGGAAAATATTATCTGTTTCTATTCTATGCTTTTCAAATGAGAATAGGGATATGAACAGGAACCGGGGTCTCCCGTGGTCTAATTGCTAGCGCCTTGGATTCATAAGCGGGAGATGGTGGGTTCGATTCCCAACCTCCGGCAGGAATTTTATCATCCCACGGCTCGCTGGTGAAATTCCTCACTACACCCTGGATGTCGGCGCTAATGACCTAGATGTAGATGTGCCGTAAAAAAAACAAAAAAAAAAAAAAAAAAAACAAAAAAAAAAAAACTGGAACCGCGCTAAGATGACGCAGTTCCTGCGAGTCGGACTTTTAATCTATACTGATTGCTGTTGGACTGATGTACGTTGTGGCAAACTCTCAAAAATTAAAGAAAATAATTATCAATTACAGGAAATCAAACTAACGACTGTGCTTTAAGTCTACTTAAAATATATAATAAAATCAATTTTATATAGAGTCATCTATAAGGTACCAAACCACTTTTCACATTCGATACTTTGCATTTGTATGTAAGGCACCTTAAATTAAGCATATTAATATTATATTATTAATTATAGCAACCTTAACATGCTTAATTTAAGGTATATATTGCATTATTATTATTAAATGCCTTATATATTGTATTATTATTGTATACCTTATATATTGTATTTCTATTGATATAGTGACATAGGAATAATTTCCTCCTCAGTCTTGGTTTTATTTTAATTTTTGATGCCTGATGATGAACCTAAACATGTTCGAAGTGTCACAAATATAACTTAATGTTTTAAGTAATTTTAGGGAGCAACTCCTGCTAGTTACTTCAAGAATTCTTATTCTTATTAAAGAAGCCTGACTCAAAAAGTTGAGGAGAATGTGTTAAATCATGACCCGAGGTCATGGATTCCTCCTTGACTCCAGCTCCTTACATCATTCGTTTGCATACCAACCATTTCTCTGAGAACTCATCCACAAGGTTTACTCAATAGTAATGACTGTTTTTTTTTTTTTTTTTTTACTGAATAATTAATTTCTACAGATTCTGTGGGAATTCTATTGAATTCAAGTTTAAAAAAAAAGCATGATACCTTTTCTTGATATATAATTTTTCCATTTTTATTTAATGTATTATTGCAAATATAATTTTTGCCTCAAGAATAATTAATATTTGTTTGCTAAAAATAAAAACAAGAAGGAAAATCCTATAATTTAAGGAAGTAAACACGCGTAGCAGGGAAACAAACCCACTCTGTAGCAATGAGTACTTGACCATATTATCATTTTGACTCTGCAAAAGGTCTCTCTTAATTCGATGTTGGATCAGAAGCTGTGTGTTGTTTTTCTTTTTCTTTAACATTTATTTATCTAAATTTTAAAGTATATTTGTGTAACACAGATTTTTGAAACAAGTTATCTACAGGTTACCATTCTATTTTAGCCAGATAGGGGTGGTGTTTTTCATTTTTTTAAAAGAAAAATTCCCTACACTCCTAGAGCGATTCGAATTCACAACCCTCGGTGTAGAGTGCACACACTTTAACTTTCAAGACCATCTTTTTTTTCCTAGTAAATGATGTGTAATTAATGGTTATTTGGTGTAATTTATGCCAATTATTTAATAATCTAAGCTGTATAAATATTCATAACATTTACTTTGAATTTAGTTCTCACACCTAAAGGTGAATTTAGGAAAGAAACAAGTATTTCACATGAATTGAGAAGAGTAACGTTATTATTTCAAACAAGAAAAAGGCATTATAAGCTGTAATGGAACGATATATTGTGTGACTTACAAATTTTAAAATATTACATTAAAATAAAGAAATATAATAAAAAAATAAATAAATATAATAAAAAATATATAAATATAATAGGCCTCTAAAACTCATCATAAAAATTTTAGATCTGAAAATAACAAGAGGAATACAAGGAACTCGAAAAATATCAAACCTATTTCATGACATGAAAAAACTTTTGTCGCGCAAGAGCTGCATAAATATATTGCTCTGCAAGATGAGTAGTGCTCGCCGCATTCCTGAACAATTTTCTTAAAATAATATAAAAATACAAAATAAGCCTCAATAGTTATGTTCCTTTATATTGTAATGAATAAATGGTTCAATTATTATTTTAATTTTCTTCTGGAGAATATCCAGAAGTCTAATGGACCAGAGAACCTCTCGCCTGAGGGAGGGGGGAAACGCACTAACAAAGAAATAAAAGCAAAAAATTGAAACATCAGAAATCAAATCAGCATAACATTTAACTATTTCAGACACATCAATCAACTTTTGTTGTTCTTACAGCGAAGAACAGTTTATCATTCTGAGGTCTATTGATATCAAAGTAATGTTGAACTCCTAAAAATACAAAATCCATTGACCCAGAGATGCTCAGATATGCAAAAGTATTCTGCCTGAGATGTAAAAGTTATATATTACATTTTTATAAAAATTTATACTAGTCAGGAAAATATTAGCTAGGAGAAATTATTTCACAAAAAAAATATGTTGCAATTAAGTAATTATCCGACCTAAGGAAACTGAGTGCACAGGTTGGGCCATGAAACAGCCTCGAGGAGTCGAGCAGAGGAACGAGGCACTCAAGTGGCTGCGGAAAAATCGCTCAGTTAAAGACAAGGGTGTTGTCTACTTTGCTGACGATGACAACAGCTACTCGATACAAGTCTTCGAAGAGGTGTGTCTATTTAATTTATTATTTACATTAATATGTAATGGTGTAGATAGATATTAGACAGTATTCCAATTATTAATGTATGTTAGTCCATATTATATTAGACCCCATCTGATTTACTCACCATTGATGGATTTTTAACCCTTTAGTGGGTATGATTCCCATATGGGGATGCAGTTGAAAAAGTCTCCTACAGGTTTGCAGTTGGTGTCAAGAAGTTCCAATGAGTTCTCATAGCTAGAGTAAGTATCCTAATAGTAAGAATATTCTTTCAAGCCCACCCCGTTCTCTCTACTGAGGAATTCCGCCTTTTGCCATCCCTGTACGAGGATTATGCCTACCCTGATCGCCATTCCTACCTCAGTTACCTGGTGACACTTTCAGCATTAGCACTCCTTGTGACTCTTTATGCATGATTCAAGTGATATTTGCACACATTATAAAGTGAACTTATACTCGTAAGTGTTATGCAGGTTTAGTATAATTTTGCAGGGTCCTTACAGACATGTCACTAAGGGGCATAATCCCCATAGGTGGACATGTTGGAAACTGAAAATAACATTTATCATTGGCTAATCTAACATAACAGGTGTTCTTAGGAGTGTAAATAAGCATAATTTGTAACACTAAATGTTTTTTAACATAACTACTGAATTTTGCCCTATAAAGGGATAAAAAACATTACTCATAATCACATCGATTAGAGTGTACAAATTAAAAATGTAATTATTACAACAACTGCGACATATTAGTACTTCAAGAAATAGAAATAACACCATTTCTCTGCAGGAAAAGTCAGTTTTAGGGAAGTGGTAATGTGAGGGGAGGGGAGGACTGCTGTATCAGTCAAATATACTGGGGGCCCTGTGCCTCTCGACTGCTAGTGAAGTCAACAGTTTAAGCTGTAGTATTTCATGTAAGCTAAGGTCTCAGAAATATAGCGATCTCCACAGATATTCTTCCTCTCCTCATCGCCCTGATGAAGGCTGGAGGCTTAAGTCGAAACTTTGGCTAATATAATGTATTTTTTAAATATATTTATTTATTTATTAATGCATAACAGGAATATCCTCATTGCATGAGGAAGGACTTATATAATATGAATTAGTCTAATATTAATTGAGATTAAATATTTTTAAGCCATGCTTTATCTCATGAGAATTTATAAATATAATACACTAATTACATTTACTTATGTTAAATATTATAATAGCAAAAAATAATAATAAACAATTACAAAATTACGAAAAAGTGTGTGTTTATTATGTTTTCTATTGCTTAATCTATATTCTTCAATAAGAGCTCTCTAGTTTTTAGTGCTCGAGACAAAAAGTTGTATATGTTCATGTATGTAGATTGGTTTTTGGAGTTGAACAGTTGAAAAAATTCTTACTCCATCTAATTTGGCCTAATCGTAAAAAATGTATTTATAAATTTTTCATATAATTCACAGTATAGAAAAACATGCAGGATATTTTCTTCCAATTTACAATGGTTGAAGTTTAACTTTGGGTTTATTTTGTAAGAGTGGTTTTTAAATGTGAAATACATATGGTATTTTCCGGAAGTTCTAATTTGAGCTATTATTTTTATTATTGGGAATGGCAAATTTATATTCTGGTAATTTTGTGGAGACTCTGTTAATACTGTAATGTGTGTGTATATAGGGCTGAATGAAGAGTTTCTATAGTCTTCAAGGTTTTTGTTTATTAAATTAGATTTGTAAGCACCAATTATGCGGTTGTTATTTATGTAAAATTCTAACGGATTTTGATTAAACCAGATGTTCTCCTCCTTTATGCTATAAAAAATATTCTTAATTTGAGTGACCCAATTATATTTCTTCTTATTTGACGGAGACTGATCCAGTATGACTAGCCTGTTGTAGCAAATCCAAGTGAGGCGAGAATTGTTCATTATTAGTATTTTTCTAAGCCAGTTTATCGACGCTTTCAGGATTTGCAGACTAATATAGTCACTCCTGGTTTCCAGCCTTACCATGTGATTTGGAGTTGAGCGAACCAAGCCTAGAAGCCGTTTGTAGAATGATAATTCTGCCTGCTCTAAGTAGCTCAAATATCGGAGACTCCAAATGGGTGCTCCATAGACCAAAGTCGATCTTCCTATTACGTGAAAATTGTTTGCAATAGCTAGCCAATTGTGGCATTTAGAATTTACGTGCATCTTGAAGACTGAGACAAGCGCTATTTTAAACTTAGAAATGGCATAGTTTGTGGCGTCTAGGAAGAGAGCAGAGGAAGAGAATTGAACACCCAAATAAACAAAACGATCGACTCGTTCCAAATCATAGCCATCGTATTTGAATTTTGGAGGGTTGTTAGGCATTCTACTTTTGTGGAAATACATGATTTTGGATTTCTCTACATTAACTGCTGTGAGACCATTCACAGAACAGTATTCCTGTAGGATAAGCAATTTTTTCCATAAATCTACAGCATTGTCCAAGAAAATCACCAGGCCATCTGCATATAACAGCATCAATACATCATTGATACCTTTCTATATTTACACCCACTCCCCGTTGCTTCTGAAGAAATCTTCTGTGTCCGATAGGTACATGAAAAAGGCCTTCTGTTATTTTAACTTTTCTTGACAAACCTTCGCTACTTTTTACTTGCACTACCGTACTTTCATGAAGCCTCCGAAGCAATCGGATTAGCTTTGTACTAAAGCCCAAATTGTATAACTTGAACCATATTTTATTATGCAGAACTGAGTCAAAGGCGTGTTTAAAATCAATGAAAGCATTATGCATGGAGCGCCTTTTCAAGCAAAGGTGGATATGGATCACAGAAGACAAAATGAATTATATTGTCCATGCAACTTCGCCCTTTTCGGAAACCTGCTTGAATTTCAGGAATGGCACAAACCTCTTCATCCCATAATAGGATGCGATTTAGTAAGATTTGAGTAAATATTTTAAGTATGCAATTAGCTAAGGAAATACCACGGTAATTGTTAGGATTATTCTTGTCCCCCTTTTTATGTAACATGAATGCATGCAGCTCTGAATATAAAAAAACACACTTTTAATAACCTTACGATCGAGCCCCAACAATATCCATCTTCTTAATATTTTTTGTACTAAATTTTTTGTATTTTTTAGATAATTTTGAACTAACATGTTAACAGATTCAAAGCAATAAGGATTGATAAAAGAGCCGAAAAATGTTTCTTTGTTGTTAGAATTCATACTTTCTAACGGCTCAATTGGTTTTTATTCTCTCTTCTTTTTTTTCTTTTTTTAAATGTTAACAGTTGCTCAGCATAGGGAATATTGTTTCAAAAATAAATGTGTTGGTTACCATTTTATTTATTTTTGTTCTTGTATCTACTGATTTCCACCCTTTCTATCTATGGTGAAATAAGTTATGAACTATTTCTGTAAGCTTATTTCTGAAAGAGGTTAATCCAGAAAGCATCTCTCAGAATCTAATGTATTAATCACCGAGATAAAGACTATAAACTACTTGAAACATTATTGATCATTATTAATGATTTAAACAATTAATTATCGCTTATCATTTTCCCCTCAACGCTCTCAAGACTGTCTGCATCTCCCAAAGCTATAAATAAAATTAAACAATACATCATAAAGATGAGCAGTTATTCCGTCAAGATCACTTCAGAAACAAATAAAATTATTTATGATCCAGTTAGCACTAGAAATTGAGTATTTTATTAGTTCTACACTTGATGAAAACTTCAGAAATGACAATGTACCATTCATTTAGATACTTGATGTTTGATTGGTTGGCAATTATTTTGAACGGTTGATTTGAATGGTGGTGACGGCTTGATAAAATTTGAGAGTAGCTCTTGATAAGATAAAAACATATCAATTAATGATTAAAACTTTGAAAAAACTGAGGTCTTCATGGGCGTATATAGAAAATAATTTCGGGAGGGGCTGGGAAAATTTCGGGGGGGGGCTGAAACCATTTCCAGGGTATGGAATACTAAAAATTTAGAGCTTGGAATAGTTTTAGGCAACTAAAACGCTATTACATGTAAAATAAAATATTTTTTATGAACTAAGTGATCTTATTTAATTTATTTTTAAGGGTTTTACGACAAGTTTTTACCATCAAATCAAAATTTCGGGAGAGACTGCAGCCCTCTCAGCCACCCCCCCCTTATATACGCCCATGGAGGCCTTAATTAACATCTTAAGTCTTCTTTTGATTAATCTGGAATCTGTACTTTCCCAACCAATCCATTAAAACAAGTTTGAATGAAAAACCTTAATATATATGACTAATAACATCAACCTTGTGTCGGTCTGGATGACAATAATCCAGAAATGTTGATGGTTTATGGTCATTAGATCAAAAATTAAAATTTTGCATTTATTTTGATGCTGGCAATGAAACAACTTTTAAAAAAATATCTTTAACGACTATTTTTGAGAAAATGGAAAAGACTACAAGTTTTTGGATTGTGACACTCATAAATTACTGGTTGGCTAAAAAAGGTTTTCACATCTTGGCAAAGAGGGAATTTAAAAAAAAAATATTAACAATCCACCAGTTTCAGTTTGTGTTAAATATCTTTTTATTTATTTACTCTGAGTTCTGTAGCACAAACGATTAAACTTAATAAAAAGTAAAACAAAATTATTATATTCTATAAAAATGAAATCAAATAAAAGATAAATAAAATATTTTCATTAAAAAATACTTATAATTATTTTTTTTATAAAATTTAATGTTGTAAGGAGGTTTTGAATGTTTAGACTTCAATCTCCTGTCTTTAAGTTGTTAGGAATTATTAAGTTTGATATGTTTAACAGTGAGAGTTCGGTTGCTTTGTCTACAAGTGGGTTTTTTTTTTATTACGATTACTAAATGAAGGGTATTAATTAATAATACCAAACAGGTGAAGAATAACCCTTCAAACATTTTTCAAACTTTTCATTTATTTCTCCATCACAACGTTTCGGACACACAGGTCCATCCTCAGGCAATCTACAATAGTATATTAATTTCAGATATTACATCCTCCAAAACCATTTACTAAATTTTATTGTCATAATTTTAAACTCACCATGTCCTGTTCATTACTATAGTTACACTAAAACAGTCATGCAATAAATAAACATGATTCCTGTAAGGAACCAAGTCAAATTACACCTACATCAATTAAACACTCATTATCACAGCCATATTAGACTTTATCAAGCTAAAACTAATGTTAAGTAGAGATTACACAATTTGTCTGTGATATGTCATACATAATTTATTATATATTTTGACTAATTGAATTTTAATGTTTTAATTTAATTTTAGTTATACCAAATATAATAGGCCTAGGCAGCTTGATAAAGTCTAATATGGCTGTGATAATGAGTGTTTAATTGATGTAGGTGTAATTTGACTTGGTTCCTTACAGGAATCATGTTTATTTATTGCATGACTGTTTTAGTGTAACTATAGTAATGAACAGGACATGGTGAGTTTAAAATTATGACAATAAAATTTAGTAAATGGTTTTGGAGGATGTAATATCTGAAATTAATATACTATTGTAGATTGCCTGAGGATGGACCTGTTTGTCCGAAACGTTGTGATGGAGAAATAAATGAAAAGTTTGAAAAATTTTTGAAGGGTTATTCTTCACCTGTTTGGTATTATTAAGGGTTTTTTTTTGTTTTTTTCCCCTGTCAAATAAGCATAAGTAGTGTGTCTTTTTTGAAGCCTGCATAAAACCTTTGTTTCATCGGGAAAATTGGTCTTCTTCTCAGGCTTTGGTAATGTTCTTAATTTGAAATAACAAAGAATAATAATTAGGCCAAAAATAGTTTTTGAATGATATCCTTGAGATTGCAAAAGAAAAAAAAGTCCCCCAAACATGACCTGGACAATAAGAGCAAACTCCTTGGAAAGGATTCTTAAATCATCTAGTTTCAGAAGTATAAAAAGAGTAACCTAAAACAAAATTGTATATAAATTTTATGAAAGTGTTAAAAAAAAGTCTCTTGTCGGGCAATGAGTGTACAGAGGGGCTGGAACTGTATCTGATTATTGACATGGTACACCAAGGAGATAGAGTGGTCAGTACTATGATCCAGTACCCTGACATTCCTCTTTGCAGATGCCCCGTTAAAGACAGGGTTGGCCTCGGAACAGTCTGACATTATTACTTCAACCCCCTAACAACAGTGCTAGAAGATAAAATCTATTAATGCATGCCAGTGATTCACACTCGAGTCCTCCAAAACTTGATTCGAGCACTGCCCCCCCCCCACCTTCCCAGATGAAATCTTAACAAGCTTATCTATTATCTTAGCCGATTTATGCCTTATTGACTTTTGTAGCACTGATAAAAAGGGAGGGGAATGTTGTATGTTTGTTTATTTTACAAGAAAGGTTTATTATTGTTCTTGGGGGTGCACCTCTCAGTTGCCTGAAATAAATTGTTTTCAAATCTTGAAGATATCCTTATTTAAGATTTAATCTTTTTCTTAAAATCTACCAGGTCTACAAAGGAATGTCAATTTTCATTGTTGGCAAAATCGTTTAATTGAATGCTATAATAAAATATAATGTAAAATACACATTTAAAAATGTGTTTTATTTTTTGCCAACATTTCGGCTTGAAATTCAAGTTTTCATCAGGGCTGTAAAACAAGGACAGGCTTACTACTAATTTATATAAAGAAGAAATGAAAGAAAAAAAACATTATACATGGACGAGGATGAATTATATATATTTGGTAAGTGTGTGTTATAGCTAGAGCTTAAATTAGAGGTATGTAGATTAATACAGATTTAAAACTTAACCCTCGGGAACGCGCGGTATCCAGTAGATACATAGGCGGAACATCTCAGGGAAATCCGCTATGATAGGATAGAGTGAGGCAGCTCCCCTCACTTCTAGCTGCTTTTTTCATTCTTACCGCCACTTCAGTTTTTAATTGTTGCTCGGCGGATGAGGTTAAGCCTAATTTTGCCCTGTTTGTGCTTCTTAGATACAGGTAATTAATTCTTATTTACGTTTTTTTTTTTTTAAATTGTGTCTCTATTAGGTTCTATTTGGTCCTTTGCATATTAGGTAATGCATGACTAGGTCTGAAATATCCATTTGAGTATTAAAATTACAGTGTTATCTCTCAGTTATCGCGCGTCACCAAGATAAGTCAATAACTTTTTTTGTACTTTCTTGAACACTGAACTTCCTTCTATTTTTAGTTTCCTTGTTCTTCTTTTGAATTATTATTTGTATATAGTTCTATTATTCTTTTAATCTTTGTATGTTTTACTGATTTGACTTATTTTTAGTATACTCAATATAACAGTTACAATTTTTTATATATCAGTATGTTTTTATAAAGCAGTATGTTTTTATATAGCAGTATGTTTTCCAAATATGTAATAATTTAATTCAATTAAAGAGATTGTTTATTACTTTATTGTATGTTTCTTAATTAAAAATTAAATACAAAAAGACTTCATTGGTTATCCTTACAATAATTATAAGAATATTTTAATAATTTAGCTAAATTAAACTTTTATAATTCATCCAATGCGATATATTGCATTATTAAAATTGAAAAAATATTATATTAGAACAATATAAACGATATTAATGGATAAGTACGTATTTACTGGACATTAACCCCTCTTGTATCTCTCAGATACATCACGCGTTCCCGTGTTAGGAAATGAGCGCGCGCTCCCGAGGGTTAAATGGGTAATAATTAGACGATTTCATCCTGTACTATGAACCTATTTTTATCTTGTACTTCTCTATATAAATTAGTATTAACTCTGTCCTTGTTTTACAGCCCTGATGAAGGCATGAATTTCAAGCCAAAACAGTAGCAACAAATAAAACACATTTTCAACAACCAGAAATGTAGCTTTATTAAGATGCCACGACCAAACGCTTACTAAATCTACCTTCGCATTTCCAACAGTCAACGATCTCCTTTTGACAAAATTAAAAATAGTCCACTTTTGTAAATTATAAATAGCATATGGAAGAACTATAAACTGATTAGGAAATTAAAAATTGTCCGACCATATAAAATTAGTGAAGTGGGGAAGGAGTACTCCTAGAAAATAATGTTTATGTGAGACTCAACTAACTTAAAACCTACAGCTTCGTTCAAGTTAGATAAATGATATTTACTCCAAATTTAGCTACTTTTTCCATAGTTAAGACTTCAGAGACAAATACATACACACTATCACACAAATATAATTTATAAAGTAGGATTTTTAACTCTGTAAGTGAAGGCTGTGATCTTGTAATTTAATTTCTCAAATTTTGCTCCGTAGGTAAAGATTTGTTACTAATTGTTGAAATGACATCATTTTTAAAACAAATATTTGCCCAATCTAAAATTAATTATGTGTCGTTCAGAGAAAAATAATAGATCAACAGAATTCCTGTTATAGGAGTCCCATAACAGACTGTTATCTGAAAGCAAATAGATAACAAATTTGGGTCTCTCCAAGGAAGTGAGATTCTCTTATCTTCGCCAACCAAGTGGATATGGCGGTTACAAATTACTTTACTTATAACATTTTTGTAATTATTGGTGGTTAATTATTATTATCACTTTTCTTCTAAAGCCATAGTATTTTTTTTCCATTTCAAACGTGTTATAAATAAATAAAAATATCTAAAATTGATGCATAGTGTTCTACGCATTCTTCCTTGTGTGATTACCTTCATTTCCACACTAATAACACAGCACATCGGCGCTAATGACCTAGATGTTGATGCGCCGTAAAAAAAAAATAAAAATAAATAAAATAAAAAAAAATAAAATAATAAAAAAAAAAAAAAAAACGGCACGTGCCAGTGTTTCATCCCCCCTCTACTCTCTCGTTTTTCAATTCTCTATACAGTTGTCGTTCTAGTAGCCCTGTTCTATTGTACTTTCATTTTTTACAATAAGAAAAAAAAAACAAGAACAAAACTTTCGCTTGAAGGCAAAAAAAAAAAATACTGAAGGAAGTCGATGACAACCCCAACAAAACAAAAATAGACATAGCTAAGCGCTTGAAATTACCCTTGTCAAACTTGAAAATATAATAATGTACAACGTTATCTGAAAACAAAATATGTTTAAAAAAAAAAATTGTGACTTTTTTTAAGAAGAATTTATTTTATTTTAAAATAGCTATGAAACCTAGTACTACTCAGTTATACGAAGTATTCTCTTATACAAAACATTTTCCGTTTCCCTCACATTTGTATAAGTGCGTCTCCACTGTATTACCTCTTAAACTTATTGATACCAATTGGAGAAATATAAAATTGTTTCCTCTCTTAGATGTTATTAACCTGTTGGGTCAATTATTTGAAAAGAAAATGTTTCTGGTAATTACTCACTTTTACTTATTACATACAAATGCTATGTGACGGGTTTCATTGAATGGGAACAAAAATTACGCCCCACCAGATGAACTATAACAATTTGATTCTGGTGTTAACTCCTACTCCTTACTTTACTTTCATAACACTTTTTTCTAATTATCTCGGCTCGATGTATACCAACTTTTGTAGCAAGGAAGCTAAATTATTTTCATAGTATATATCTCTCATTAGCTCTGAATATTACTAACCGAGTTTTGTTGTAAGAAAACAAAACACTACTCAGGCTCTGGACCAAACATCGGCTTGAGAAAGACGAGAAAGGGCTTATAAAAATAAAGAAAATACCGAAACTGTGGCACGGTAGCGAACCTGTCGTGTAGCGAACGGTCTTCAAGAAGAGAAGAAGTTGTTCTGTGCAGACTAAGGATCGGTCACTGCCTACTCAGCCATGAATACCTTTTCCCTAATCTATAAGCACCTTCATGTTGCAATGATGTAGGGGAGCTTCTGACGGTAGAACATTTATTAATTTCATGCCGGAACTACTCCATTATAAGAAATTTCCTGGGAATCGGATCTTCAATTGAAGAAATTCTATGGGACAAAGAAGAGAACATAAAAAAACTCTTCAAATTCTTAAGAAGAAACGAATTATAACTTTTATTTTATTTTTTTATTATTTTTTAAACTAATATTCATTAAAATTATTATTACACATATTATTTATTATCCAATATTTTATAATATTATTTGAGTTATACATTATAATTAATATTATAAATTATTATTATTATAAACTATATATAATATGTTATTTTTTTATTTTTTTATTTTTTTTTTTTTTTTTATTTTTTTTTTTTTACGGCGCATCGACATAAATCTGGGCCATTAGCGCCGACGTCCAGGGTGCAACCAGGAATTTTCTCAGCGAGCCCTGAGATGAGAAAATTTCTGGCGCCGGTGGGGATCGAACCCACCATCTCCCGCTTATGAATCTAGCGCGCTAGCCACTAGACCACGGGAGACCCCATAATATGTTATTATTATTATAAACTATATATAATATGTTATTATTATTATTACTTATTCTAGCATCATTTTATTTAAGTTTCATTTATTTTAATCTGTTCTTTATCATTTAATTATCAAATATTTCTTATTTTACCTTTGATTGACAACTGCCAATGATCCTAGAGGATAGAAGCAAAAAGAATAAATATAACAAAAATTATACCTGCTAGTGGCACATTAATAAGTACTCTCAATTTTCAAAAAAGATCCCAATGTCTTATTTTTTTGGTAAATAAAATGAAATTACTCTTTTCTTTTCAGATGAGATCAACGAAAGAAGTGAGTGTTTGGCCTGTGGGGCTAGTAGGAGGACTGATGGTGGAGAAACCAGTTCTTAATTTGACCACGGGAAAAGTGATCGGCTTCAATTCAGTTTGGCGGCCTGACAGACCGTTCCCGATCGACATGGCAGGTTTCGCCATTAACCTAGCTCATCTCATAAGGAAGTCCACGGTAAAATATCCTTCATTTCTTATATAATCTTTGCCAACGTCATGAATAATCTAGTTGTCACATAACATTTACTGCTCTGCATTATGATTCATAAAGATATATTCCTCATATAGGCAGTGATGTAACTCCCTGAGTAGATAAATATAGATGTATGCACAGGGTGTCCCATAGAAGGATAAAATGGAAAAACACTTTATTCTATCACATTCATCATTATGGATAACAATTAAGTCTAAATAATTGAATAAAATAAAACTGCAACTCTGCATAAACAAAAAACTCTAAAGCTAATTACAAAAAATTAAATAATAAAATACCTCTACGTATTAAAGCAGAGAAGGTAGTGAATATGGAAGCAAGGAGGGGATGAGAAATAATGAAACTATGTACAGAGGGAAATGGATAAGAGTAAGAAATATAGTAAGTAAAAACTTTGTTACAAAAAAAAAAAAAAAAAAAAAAAAAAGAAAGCAAAAGAAAATAATATCAAATAAATTCATAAACAAACAAGATATCTATAAAAAATTCAGCTTTTTTCTGTCTGTTTGTTCCTTAAACAAATCCACGCTGTTTGACCGTTTTTGACCAAACTTGTCATAGGCTAAGTCAAAATCGTCTAGGGCTCACAGGTCAGAGGTTGCGGGTTCGAAACTGTAAGCCTGAACAGTTACAGAAGAGGGAGTTGTCAGAAATCGTTACTTTTGAAAACTGAGATATTCACCAAGACGGACCGTAACGAAACATCATTCTATCATCTGTAGCGTATTGTCAGCTGTTTGACTAGAGAAGTCCAAAGCTAAATATGCTATCCCCTCCACTCCTGCTTTCTCATGTCTGGTTGCCGATAACTACAAGGTTCCAAGATCCAGTTGCCCCGTAGGAAGATTTTTTTTTTCTATTCTTTAACTTTATTTGCAGTATTAGATTTTTATATTACTTATTTGGTTTCTAGTTTATTTTTGTTTTTTTTCACTAACTTTGGGCACATTTATTATTTAATTGTTTAACGAAACAGGTTTTGTATTCTGTGAATATATATTATCTATGTAAAAACTGCATGCTGGTTAAGATCAATTTTCTTAATTTCTGTTGAAGACAGCCGGGTAACAGCTGTTTAATATAAAGTAATAGCTGAATACCCGTGCTTCGTCACGGCAGATAAGTAGTTATTTTATTGTGTTAAATAATGTTTCATTAAAATCACGTTACTATACAATTCTGTGCAGTTTATTACAGCACGGTTCCCGTCATACTATATTTTATTCAATGGGCGTTAAAATTTAAAAGTTTATGTTTCCAAGAAGTCATATGGTAACACCCAATATATTTACGAGTATTACCAAGGTTATAGGCGAGGAGGCTGTGCAAGGGTTCCGGATATTATTACCTCGCCTGGAAAACCTAAGGATATGCCATACAACACGGTTTGACCGGGACTGTCCCGGTATTTTGCAATTGTTTCGATGTCCCGCCCAGTTTTATCAATGTCCTGGAATAGGCTGTAAGATGTGAAAAGTAATGAATTCATGTTTATAAGAATCTTTTTTAAATCGGTTACTTTTCTACAATTAACATTTTTACTACTGCTCACAGTGTCAAAGAAATGAGAAGTAATCTAACTATAAAACGCTGGAACTACCTGCACAGCGCTGCCAGCTGCCAGACACTACTATTTGGCTGAGAGATTTTTTTAAGAAAATCAAGTAGCAAAAAAAGTTCCGTTCTTATTTTTAAGGTTTGGGTAGACTAACAGTTCAGGATCCCCCCCTCCCGTTACTTGCTAGGCTTGAAACTCACCAACCATTTTGCTTATAATTTGTACTCTTTTTATCCCCCCCCCTGGTATGCCCATCTTATATTAATGTGTCCCGGTTTAACTCTCCAAAAATATGGCAAGCCTATCTGACGGGGACAGGCAGAAAAGAAACTCAATTAAAACTCTATGAGGGACAGTTAATTTCTAGTAATTCAAGGTCTACCATCATAGTTGAAATTAACTAGATCAGTTAGAAATAAAACTATGAGATAGATAATGTAAGGTAACAGCTGTTCTTTATCGTCCTAGCAACGCAGGCTGCCTAGGCTTGCCTTCTCTAACCAACTCAAACTTTAAACCCCCTTAAAAATGCGAATATCAAAAAATCCTTTCTTAGCGAGCGCCTACGTTATATAGGGAGTGTCCATGCAAAATTTCAAAATTTTCTGTCGAGCGGTTTGGGCTGGGCGTTGATAGATGAGTGAGTGAGTGAGTGAGTGAGTGGGTGAGTGGTATTTGACAAATATATAGTAGATGTGTAGCATGGCACGCCTGGTAACAGTTAGTAAAATCATAAAACAAATGTGAACATAAATTAAATAAATAAGTGCAATAATTACGATGGTGGTATATTTTTAAGGAATGTCTTCCTCAGATGATAGGAGGAAAACAAATTGGCCGGATTTAAGTACAAAAAAGGGAAGGAGAGTTTCGAATAGAAGACAGGAGAGAGTTCCAGAATGTAGTAAGACGGGAGATGAAGGGACAATCGAAGTTATATTAGCGGGAGGATAGAGGTCAGAGGAATGGGAACAAATACTACGGGAATAGACATAGGATATAAACTGGAGGTGGTTGTAGATGTAGGAAGAGGATTTGGTAGAAACAGTATGGTAAAGGAAGGAACCTAGGAAGTACTTTCGCTGCACCGGTGCAGAATATCTCTGGGCTACTATTGAAATATCTCGGAAACCCTTAAATATATTGCAAAACTACAAATGTCCAAATTTGTAGCTCGAGATTTTTCAGATATGTAATTAATTAATCCTAAAAACTTTAGTTATACGGCTTACCACTCACTCAGTATTCTTTCTTTAGAAAAATATTCATTTGTGGACTCTCATTCAGGAAAACGATCAAACATGATATTGGTTGTAGGCACAAATACATCAAAATAAACATTAGATCTTCAACGATATAATTTTGATACTACAGTTGGCATGCACCAGTCTCTCTCTAAAAGATAATTAAACATTTCTAGCTTTGTCTAATGACGTATGTTGCTTCCTGGGCATTTGTACTTTTGCAGATATATTTTATTATACTAATTAAAACACAAAGAAATTTATACATATATTGGTTTTTAGGCTTACTTCTCGTTCAATGTGAGTGGAGGATTCCAGGAGAGTCATATTTTAGAGCAAGTCACTACCAAGGATCATCTAGAACCAAAGGCAGAGAATTGTACGCAGGTAAGTTTGTCTGATTTTTCCCCAAAATGTTGAATCCCTACTTCATAATTATTCATTAGATGTAATAAGTTGTATGTATATACGATTATACAGCACATAAGTTTAGAGTACTTTCAACATTGTTGAAAAAAATTGTTTCTTAAACAATGGTTGTATTGTTTGTTGTTTGGTATTTTAAAATAATTAAACAAATTGATTTATTGATTATATAATATTTATGTTATGTAAATATGGCTATAGTTTTTTGGACCATCTTGGATTTTTTAGTTTATGTCTACTAGAGCATCCTTTTTTAGGTATCTCCTCATCAATAGGAGAGCTGATAACAATTTACTTTTTTTTTCTTTTTTTTTTTGTCTGTATGAAGAATTAAAAGAGGTCTTTACGTTGGATATCATATCCTTCCCAATGATTGCAGAGATATCCAAATCAATTTGATTTGATAAACACTCTAGACAAAAGAAGATTAATCTTAAATAAAATATGTCTTCACCTTAATATTTTTCTTCTTCTAGGTTCTTGTCTGGCACACACGGACCGAACAACCAAAGCTTACAGAGGAAAATAAGCTTAAAAGCAGAGGACTTCGATCTGACATCGGAATGGAAGTTTAGCTGTGCATCAAGTTTGTAAAACGTATTGTGATATTATCGTTTATCCTATTTATCTATTTATAAATCATTAAAAAACATAAGTTTATTTATTTCGGTTTATAGTTGTTAAGGATGGCAGCGTATTTGCCTTTGTATATAATAATAATTGTTAAATTGCATTATGAATATACTGTGTATACCATGCATTTCTCACTCCAACACTCTGCATTATGTGACCCTTTTATATGAGATTTGTGACTTAGTTCCATAAGTTCTTGAGAAATATCCCATCCTGTGAAAACAAAGTATTCTCTTTTGTTTTCAAAATATTTTTCGTAAATTTGCTACTATCTGTATTTGGCTAATTACATGTTACCCCAATTTTGTTTTCTTAACATTGAATATCGTGGCTAATCAAAATATATAATGTATGAAAAAAAGATGAAATATCCATTTAATAAATAATAGAGCCCCAAATTTTGTGAAGACGTTCTATCAGATTATTAATCCTCAGTGATAGCTTTCAACATTTCATACTTTATCATCTCCTACAAACATTTCTATAATAATTAAAAATATTGATTTGTTGAATAATTGATAATTATAAGCTCACAAAGAGATATTAAATTATGCAAGGCTGGTAGATAAAACATAAAATAATGTATATTGGGTTGCCCAGAAGGACTGTAGACATTTTCAAAATAAGATTTTATCTTATTTCTTTCAACTTATAATGAATACTAAGGCTATTTTTGTTTGTATACCTTTATTGTATTAACTGGATTTGAGGTATGAAAACCTCCAGCAATAAGGAGGCAGCTCCTTCTTTCACATTTTTAGCAAATTGAAAAAAAAAAAAAAAAAAAAATTAAAACTTAGATATTTTTGAACTCTTGATATTTTTTCCCATTTTTATTTTCTTATCATAACTTAGCCACCTTCTTATAGAAGTAAATCCATGAGGGCCCTATCCTACCTTATTTAGACTGATAGTGTCAGGTTTAATGGTTTGGAGCTGCCTCCTTATTGTGCTACGTTCTATAAATAACACAAAATGTACAAATTTTTCAACTAAAATGAACCAAATTTGTTTTTAATCTCATTTTTAATTTAGGAAGCTCATATGACAATACAAATAAAGAATGTAAAATATTAATTAAAAAAAAAAAAAAAAAAAAATTAATGCAATATTCAGTTTTCTTCTCGCTCTGTTTCTGTTAAATCGTTATTGTCAGTGTATCTAAAGAAGCTAGACATTTTAGTTCATTGTAGTACGGCAGCTCATTTTGTCTGGCGTATTTGTGTTCGAGGCTCATTACGGCAGATGGAAAGTCGATAGTAACTCTCAAACAGGGCTTTAGTTGCTGTGATTCCACTATTGAATTGACCAGTGCTGCTTCCTTGTTCTACCAGAAGATAGAGATAATTTTTAAATCCATGATAATGTACTGTCCTGAAAATCCCCAAAAATGGAGCAGCCTCCTTATTGCTGCATGCCCGTCAATTCATTACAATTTGACAGAATTAAATTAAAACCTTTTCAAAATCTCTACGGACATTCCGAACAAGACAATAATACTATATAGTAGACTTTCTTTCTCTGCTCTTTCTTTTAAAATATTTTAGAAGCAGCCCTATCTATCTAAGGTATCGGTTCTTTTGTCTTTTAAAAATTCACATCTACATTTTGCACTTCTTTTGCAGGCAAGAATAGTATTAAAGAATCAAAAAATGTTATTAGCCCATAGTGATTAATATTTCTAACAGGATGTGATCTTTCTTAATCTTTAACAAAGTCTTGCAAATTGTTTCAAATAAAAAATGAAGAATCACTTTCAGGTATCTTCTTTATGCTTGTGAACCGAAAAAATTCACAAGTACTTTTGCTTTGCTTCTTTTGCTACCTTCATTTATGCCCATATCTTTAAGCAGTATAAGAAAATTAAAATCTTAAACTAAATTGGAAATGTTGACAGTTTAAGTAAGTTGGACAAATTAAGTAAGTTATTCAAATTAAGTACCCTCATCTTGCCTGCTATATTTATTGCCATCTCGGTTCTCATTATATTTTAAAATTTATCGTTTTGAGCTGGGTTGCCTTTAATTTTAATTTATACATATTATTCTCTTTTAAACTTTGTCACTGGGTGACTTAATCTCCTCCTACATGCTGGCATGTATCACCAGTGTTGCAGTTTCCTCCTGAACCACAAATTTTCTTCTTTTTTTTTTTTTTTTTTTTTTGGTAGGACATTTTGCTTTCAGATAACGAAGAAGCATCATAACCCACCTAAGGAAGCCGGCTGTAATGCCGGAAAAAATTTGTGGTTTAGGAAACCGCACCACTGGTTGTAAATATTAATATTTTGTTTGTATGATGGTTTGATTTGAGTACTGGCTTATTTTGGCATCAAATGTGTGGTGATTTCTGTAGTATATCGATATCAAATATGAAAAACTGAAAATTGTAAAGTAGTACGTTAGCCAAACGGGAGGGTCATGAGATGAAAGATATAGTTTTAATAAACAGCATTGTTGCTCAATTTTAAAATATATTAAAAGTGACAAACAATATTTTAAACAAGATGCCTGAATTAGTGAGACTTCGTTATCCTAAGAAAATAATTTAGTTAAGATAATGTAACATTTTCCATTTATGTACTTCTCGCCCTTATTTATATAATTAGTCACAGTCAGGATCTTCTTATTTGATTTTAAAATTAATAGCTACTTAATTATTGCTTAATATTATGTATATAAAATACATAAATAAAGACAATATGTCGTTCGTAATTTGATAAGGTTTATTTCTGAAATCTCAAAGAAGAAATTATTTTAAAATATTTTTTATTAGTACTCTCTTTTTAGAATTCCATCTTTTGTTGATTAATAGTATTAGGAGCATTGGATAAAATATATATAATTCCTTAATGCACTCCATAATCCGTGCTACTTAGTTATTTGTTATCCTCACACACAGGTGAATAAATGAAGATGAACTTATTCACTTAAAAACAACTTTATGGTTTATTAATTGTCTTTTAAGAGAGGATTGTTATTTAAATTGGTTTGTTTAATATGTAATAGAAAATATTTAGTTGTACATATTATTATCAAATTATTATTATTACAGATAATGGATTTGTGCTCTGAGCCTTATTAGAGACTCATTCTCGCCAGCAGGCTACTTACTGAGGCGTTATATGTATATTTCTACACTTTCCATAATACTGTTTCAATCTCAGCATTCTAACAGCTATAAGTGAGAATGTTTGGATTCAAAACCAGCTACATCCATTTAAATAAAAAGTTTTCATTTTCCTCTAATGTAGTCACAAAAATATATTAGAAGGATTTGATCTATACTTGATTACAAGTGTTATAAAATAACACAAAACGATTTGATTTTATTAAATAAAACAGCCGCTTGCATTCAAGTTTCACTGCATGCTTGTTTTTGTTATCTCTTACAATTTGTTACCCATCTCGATTCAAGTGAAGGTTGGGATGCATCGAGATATGTTTCAAATTGTAGGAAATCACAAGAAACGACCGGGTTTCTTTGAGAGATTATTTAAAATCAATAATTTTGCTCTATTTATACCATTTTCGTAATTAAAACTTTAAATAGAAAATTTTTGTATAAATGTTCTTGACAAAAAGTTCATTGCTGAACTTCTATTATAAAAGTTATTGCCTTGGAATAACGTTTATCATAAAAGTTATGATTTAAATGTTCTCTTCACTTTATAATAAAAGATCTAAGAAAGAAAGTTCTCTAAAGCGGGCTACACACTATTCAGGCAGGCCTGTCAGTTAGACCTGAACAGTCCGCCTGAAGGCTGGTTGCCTGAACGTGTGTATATTCCGGCCGCGTGAACAGTCTGAACTGACAGACCGGCCGGAATATACATACATATTACAATATATATCACATTATATACAACCATTCTACTATGCAGTTGACCCTTGTCACCTTATTTAAACAGCCCAACAAGTGTTTAGTGACAACTGAGTTACTTGTCCACTACCCTTGAATGAGTAGTTGACACTATTCTAGCTGACAAGATGGTTCATTACACAGGCACACAAAATCAAATAGTGGTCTTTTCCAAAGACACCATACTTGTATTCTTATGTATTTCGACAAGTTGAATCTGAATCTGGAGTCCGTTTCACCCCAGCACGTCAGGTTAAAGGGCATTTGAAGGTCAAATTATGAAGAAATAATTAGAACTTCCATGGTTTTGAGGGTCGCTGAATTCAAATCTGGGGTCAGTTTCACCCCATTGGCGCAAAATCAAGCTGATTTCAAGGACAAATATGTTTATTTTGCAAAAAATATATTTTTGAGATTCTGAAAAAACAGAATATTTTATGTCCAGATATGTGTTTTATTTTTGTTTCTATTAAAGTCCTCAAGGTGACTTTACGTTTCAATTCAAAATGCAAAAATGTGTTTATGTTGCTTCATTCAACTAGACTTTGAATCCGGGATCAGGTGGAAGGTCATTTCCAGGTCTAATTTGTTTTTTGTTTTGTTTTTTTTTTTTGTGAAAAGTGAATTTCTGAGTGCAGATCCTGAATGAACGGAAAATATGTATTTTGTTTTTTATCGACTCCTCAATGTCACTTCAAAATCACTTTATGTTGTTATATAAGAGAATTTATATCACAATTGCAAACTACAAAAATATGCAACAACGATTTGCACTGCCTAACATGGAAAAAAGAAGAAAAAATAAAAACATGACAATGTATGCATGAGAGAATAACCCAATCAAATAAACTAATAAAACACAAATAATCCTGATCCATAAGGATTGCTGAAGAGCTAAATCTGGGAAATATAACTTCAGCCACAGAGATTCCGGTTCTTCAAGAAAAGAATATATATTCTCAAAAAATAACATAACCTTATAAGTTTTTTCTTTTGTAGCGAACTCTTTGACACAATGGAATTAAACTAACCCCGGGTTCGAATTCAGCAACCCTCAAATCCATGGATGCTCTAGTTATTTCTTCACAAACGATTTCATTCGAAATGTCACCTTCAAATGCCCTTTAACCTGACGTGCTGGGGTGAAACAGACTCCGGATTCGAATTCAGAGTGTCAAAATACATAAGAATATATGTATGGCGTCTTTGGAACAGAGCAATTTTTTTCTTTTGTGTGCTTGTGTTACTGGACGAAGTATGCTGACTGCTACCTGTCCACCTATGTGTACAAGAAGCATTGCAGAGCAGGTACTAGGCTCATGTAAGTTAAACCTTAGTTAATATAAAGTCTTCAATCTTTCTTTGTGCTACTACAGAGTATAACATTAAACAAACACCGAATTACGACATCACGTTTTCAATATGTCCTCTCGCTATGTATATGACTTTAACTTATAGCTCTTATGGCATTTTTATATGTTAATCCTATGTTCAATTTAGTTATTTTTTGTATCGCTGTGGTTGAAATATGCTATGGAAATGTATTATTATTTATTATTTTGTATAAATTCACATTCAAAAATATGATTCATAGCTGGCGGGGCTGAATCTTTGGAAAATTGAATGCTATAAGCCAAGTATGTGCAGTACAACTCTTTCAGGTTCTTGTGCTTGTTAATTTATGTTTTTGTTTATTACATTTAATAATTTATTATACATTCCATTTACTTTTGGGAGAGGATCGACAATATTCTTCAGAGTTTTTGCTCGATGGACCTCCCGGACAAACTAGAGTAAGGCACTATTTATCTAGATATGTAAAACTATTTGTAGATTTGAAAAGACCATACAGCATAGTTCTATTGGTTGGCGAATCTGAAATTAGGGAATTTTTTTGAATATGGTTTTCTTAGATATATTTTGAATTCTTGCTTAATTCCTACGAATATTGCTGTTTGAGTCGTACTGCTTTTGAAAACTGCAAATAGTATTCAGCTCATTTGAAATGATATTATATTAGTATTTTAAGTAAAGAAAACATTTAGACATAATTTATATTCACTTGTTAGTTTATTTCAATCATAAATAAGTTCCATTTTTTTAAAAAACCTTTTGAGATTTCTATTTATAATGTTGCCTATAGGATTGTTTTTTTTTGTTTATTAAAATTTATCTATTGAAGTATGTAGACAAATAATTATAATTTATTTATATTATTTATTATTTTTCTAATTAGGCAAAATGGAGTGAGTACTTTGAGGTGAAAACATCGAATGATAACTTACTTTATTGTAGGTACAAAACGGATGGCATTGTAAATTCATTTTAGGCTTCCAGATTATCTATTCCAATGTTGAAAGATCCAATGAATAATGATATTTTAGTTTACTCAACATGAGAAGATTGATAACTACGATGGTGTGGAATGTTCTCACCTCAGTGAAAGTACTATACCTCAGTGCAACTTGTCAGTTATCTTTATTCTTTAGAACATTCATTATGGTTAAGATACTTTATTTATTACAAAAGATAATTTATTTATTACAATTATTATACAGGCCAACAAACAAAGTTTCACTTCCTTTATTATTAATGGTGAATCTTTGAATCAGATCTATGCCTTATTAATGGTCCACCACGCCTTGTTTCACACAGGATTGATAATTAACCGTTGTAGTGGACTTTCACAAAATGGTTCTGAAATTGATTACTCTCTATTAAAAATTACCAATTTATTATTTATATTTCATGGAGATTTTTTTTTAATGAACAAAGCTTGGATATAGAATCAATATTGCCCTTGCTTGCCTATATCTTAGTCTAAGTTTTGAGAACACGTGTTCATTCCAATTCAATGGCTGCTAGTTTCTATTTTTTATTTATTTATTTTTTTTATGGCACATTGACATCTGGCCCATTAGCGACAACCCCCATGGCTTGTAGAAAACGCCAGATTTTGAGAAAAATCTATATTACAAACATTTTGCCATGCTCTTTGTGTCCGTGGATAAGTGTGCGAAGATGGCTGCTAAAGATGTTGAAACATTCTAAATATATATTTTTCTCAAAATCTGGTGTTTTCTATAAGCCGAGTCCCAACCATTCCTCTGCTTCCTATCAACTCAACGTCTAACTATCTACACCTCATTTTCACTAATTTAGTGATAATTCTTTTTCTAATGTAAACTGAATTGTTAAAATATAAGTAAAAATTCTACAAAATAGAAACTTGGAGGAAATTAGTGAAAGTCTGATACTGTACATATATGACGCGTTTTTCACTTAGCGAAAGTCCATACCAATCTTAATGAGTCCGATATTTGACAAATATCACTCCCTTATTTAAAGACTCATACTGGACAAATATGACCCATGCATCACTAAGTAAACAACTCATACTGGGAAAATTGACCAATCCCGCACATGAGTCTGAAGCTGGACATTTATGACCCTTTAATTCAGAAGACTGGCTCATTGGGTATTGTGTGACTCTCTTCAAAGAAAGGCTTATTGAAAAGGAGTAATGTCTTAGGAACCATTAAAAAGAAAAATGTCAATTTATTTCAAAATTTGGTTCATTGAGGGCCTGTTTTATTTCATTCCAATTTGAGTTTGAATTTAGTCAAGCCATTTTTTCTAATATGTTTGCTTTGCATGCTTGGAATCTCAGCTTATGGATCTGAAAATTAACCCTATTAAAGTTTTGATAAAAACTAAATATAAAAGTAGAGTAAATACTTATTTCTTCACATGAGGTTTATTTTAAGGTAATTCAATTTGAGCAAACTGTCCCTCTCTCTCCTAATCTCTTCTTATGGCACTTATCGCAGGATCATTAAAAAATTCGTTGCAAAGTCTTTGCATAATTAAGTCCTTGTAATTTTCCTTTAGGATCCTGACTATGAGAAAGCCTGCTCTTAGTACATAAATACTTAGACTAACGTACTTTGGGCCTAAATGTATTACTGTTCCTTTAAAAGCAACTCATTCCGAATAGCTGTTGTACTGAGGTATTGATAGCTGATATACTACTCGGTAGGATTAATGAGAAAATTATTTTGGCACTAGATAAGTCCTAGATAGATGTATATTTTGTACAACCGTAGTGGAAGTAGTTGGTGTAGACGCTGTAAATATTGGCAGTGCTTTGAAATGCCTTTATAATTGCCATAACTGTCAGCAGATCTGGCAAAATAGACACCACTTTACAATCATCGATGTGTGTGTAAAACACACACACACACACTCATGTATGTATGTCTGAGTGTATGTATAAAATGTAATAAAGAAACGATAATTGGTGCTTACCATTCCGTCTTAAGATTTGTATCTGCACAATTGATTTCATATAAGACTTTTACATTGATAATATCAATGGTAAATAAAAAGTTTTCTCAAAATTAATTATTCAGTGATCAAATTTAAAACCTATTTATTTGAGGATGGTGCATAATAAGTTTGAAATCATTTTTATTATTTGTTTGTTTATTTACATATTTTTTGTATTTTATTCTTTATTTAGTTTTGTTGACTATTTATATTATTGTATTGTTTTAATGTTGTTAATGTGCAATGAATTATAATTTATTATTAGCATATTGCACTGGAGAATGACAAAAAAAGTGATGTTGGTAAATATTATAAAATATATATGAAATTCCATTTGTACAGTTCAACGTATAGAGTTGGATGATATGTAAACAACAGATTTTTTTTTTTTTTTTTTTTTTTTTTTTTTGTTCTTTTACGATTAAATATTAGCTTGTGCTCAAAACTAATAGGAAGGACATTGGTAGTTTCGTAAATCCAATTTCTGAACAAAAAAATAGATCACAATGGAACCCTTGAAAAATGTTATTAAAAATGTGTTAAGGTTTATTGAGAAAGCCATGAATTATCTAAATCAATCTTTTGAATCTGATGCACTTTGAGAAAAATGTGTTGTAAATATAAATCCTTTCCTTAGGAGTTAGCTGGTTTTTTTAGCTACTTTAGCGCTAATTTTTATTTCGTTTACCAGAGTTGTCATTTGTAGTCATTTTTCAATTTGATGCTGAAATTGTACATTTTACAATTATTCTGCTTGCAGACTAACTTGTTAAAATTATCTGCATCTTACTGTATACCAATTATTTAATTATGAAGGTTACAGGTACTTATGTATTAGCTACACCACAGGTTAGAGAACTGGGTCTCGTTCAGAGATCTGGATCATCAGCGCATGCGCAGAAGTCACCAATTGTACATAAATTTTTGCCAATTTTCACGGAAAGACCATTTATGTATATTATCAATGATTTGGGTTGACTAGAGTTTCGATATAACCGTGTCCAAGCGGAAACGCTTAGCACTTATGTTAATGGCATAATTGCTATGTTTTTCCACTCGCTCAAGGTTATATCAAAACTCCAGTTAATCCAACTTGTTGATAATATAGATCACTGGTTTTTCGGTGGAAAATGGGCCGATATACAAGGCTTCAAAACAATCTCTTTTTTCCTTGCTATTAAGTTGTCGCCATATAAACTCAACTAAAGATGCTAGTCTAGTGTCTTTTTCAGTTTTAGGCAAATCCCAAAGACGCATTTTCGTAGCAGAAACAAGAACAGCACCAAGAACACAAACAACAAAAAAGGAAAAGAAATTGCGTTAAAAACACAAATGTACAAATGAATTGCGTTAAAAACAAAAAGAAAACTAGACAAACCTAACAGCCAATAGAATTGAGATCTCTGAACGAGACCCAGATCTCCAACCTGTGGTGTAGCTAATACCTGAGTACCAGGTTATATGACTTGTTGAACGTTGACTGTGAAGGATAAATAAACTTTCTTTTATTTTTGAATTGTATAAATGTTTAAAATTTTGATAAATATTCTGTATCCGTAAAATTGATTTTATTCTTTTTTCAGCATTTGTTACTCTATAATTGTATATTTAATGCTCAAGTAAATTTAGAATATGTGCCTTTTTTTATAGCTACAATTTTAGAATTCTAGTCTGACTACATATGTACTATTTATTGATTTTTATCATTATTCTAGGCTTCCTGTCTTGAAAAGAGGTTATTCATGATCGAATGTTACGAAAGCTTTTAAATATTTTATTTTAGAATTTTCATATTAAGTTGAATATGTAACTTTATTTCATTTTTTGAACAGCTGTAATAAAAACTGGAAAAAATTGAATGACTATACTTTCTTACAGCTGACCCAAATGTCATACCGATTTTTTTATTATTCAACTTTACCAAGTTTTCGTGTTTGTTCCATGAACTAAAGGTAATATTTTTCTTTAATCTTTACTTGTCAGTAGTTGATTAAAAAACTTGGTAAATATATACCAAAATCATTTGGTAATACGGTAAACCTGAAGGAGAGCGTCCTCAACACCGATTTTCTTCAAAGTTTGCACTATAACGTATTTTCATGCACTAAACACGAATCCGTTGAAAAAAATTGTTGTTCTCAACCAGGAAAGAAGTTATTTAAAAAAAAAGTTCTCTGTTAGCGGGTTACAAACGACCAAAGGTGCTGAGGACACTCCTCAGCACCGATTTTCTTCAAAATTTGCATTATAACGTATTTTGATGCACTAAACACGAATCCGTTGAAAAAAAAAGTTGCTCGCGACTAGGAAAGAAGTTATTAAGCACTAAAGTTCACTGTTATGGAGGTTATAAAAGACGGGGTAAACAGCTTATATGTAAACACGCGCCTGCGCAATAGTCCTTAATGACAAAGTGTAATTGAAATTTAGACTCACCTTGTGGTAGCTGACTTGGTCGTAAACTGTCGCTTTTGGGCATACGTGCTATGCGTTTCCGCTCGCTCAAGAAAACATCAAAACCCCTAGTCAATCCAACTCGCAGAAATAAAAAGAATTCTATGCCCAAAAGTCGTCCAAGGCAGTCTTCCCTAACCTTCATAACAGTGAACTTTTTTTTAAAATAACTTCTTTCCTGGTTGAGAACAACAATTTTTTTCAACGGATTCGTGTTTAGTGCATGAAAATACATTATAGTGCAAACTTTGAAGAAAATCGGTGTTGAGGACGCTCTCCTTCAGGTTTACCGGTAATACTGGACTATTAGAGTAAAATGGGGTCACATAAGTACAGTGTGGTGAAATTGATACAAACTTATGCTGCTTATATATTCGTCTGTTCGCACCCTTTAGGCAAAGTTTGATTCTTTGATATCAGTTAAATGAAAATATCCTACCCATATACACTCGGTGTCAAAATGATAGACACACCCTTGAAATTTCGAAAACTGAATATAATTTTTTTCAAATTGTGGTTCAATCTTATTTTATAAGTTATTTCAAATGTAAATAATAGTAAAAAAATGTAATTTATAGTTTACCTCTGTGCTATATCAAGAGGTAAATAAATAACTGATAATGTCTTTATTTTGGTGTGTCAAAATGTTAGACACACTTGTCGTTATTCACAATCCTTTAATTTTCTAATGCTTGATAAGGCATTTTTAGACCTTAAACCTTGAAAAGCATTAAGATTTGACATTTTCCATTTCTCCTGTGGTCAATTTCAATGACAACAGCTGTGAATTTTCCAGTTAAAGAATAAGAAAAAATAAGTGGTTGTCTCGAGAAGAGCGACGTTTAATTTCTTGGCTACACAAGGATGAAATGGTTGTACGGAGATTCCAAGTCAGTTCGAAGAGCCGTACGGTACCCATTGCTCAACTGGAAGACAACCAACTCTATCAATTAGGCAGAAACAAATGATCTATGAATTGCACCCCATTTGTGCATAACAGCCAAAGCTGGGGTCTCCCGTGGCTAGCGCGCTAGATTCATAAGCGGGAGATGGTGGGTTCGATCCCCGCCGGCGACAGGAATTTTCTCATCTCAGGGCTCGCTGAGAAAATTCCTGGCTGCACCCTGGATGTCGGCGCTAGTGGCCAAGATTTGTTGATGCGCCGTAAAAAAAAAAAAAAAAAAAAAAAAAAAAAAAAAAAAAAAAAAAAAACAGCCAAAGCAATTGCATAGGAAGCCCAGTGTTTACATCAAGTTTAGGAATAAGCATGGGTTACTGGAAAGATCAAAAAATATAGTGAGAAAAGAAGTAACGCGAAAACCTCTTTCATCATAAAATGGCTTTCGCTGAAAGCGTTATCTTGAGGACCGATTAATGGAGGAAAGTTATTTTTTCTGATGAGAAAACATTTGATTTGGATGGACTTGATGGTTTTCCTTTTCATTTTCATGATTTAAGAAAATTAGAACTTATATTACCCCAGCGGCAAGAGAGCGGAGGAAATGTTATGGTTTGGGTAAATATTAGGTTCAAGAAAAAAGGCTACTTGGTGTTTCTTTCTAAGTGAATATATTCACATGAGTATTAAAACTTATTAGAAGAACAAAAAACCACTTTGAATGAGATGACAGAAGGTTCAGTTACATTTCAGCAAGACAATGTTCCAATCCATTCGGTAAGAATTATTAGGGAATGGTTTATCTGAAAGAATATAGACAAACTAGATTGGCCACCTATTTTTCCAGACCTTAATATTATTAAAAATGCCTGGGGAATTCTTACAAGAAGAGTATATAGGAAGTCAAGACAATATTCCACAATCGATGAGCTAAAAAGTGAAAATCTAGCTTCCTGGGACGACAAACCGCTAGAAACATTAAAAAATTATTTTATTCAATTTCAAATTGAATTTTTGAAGTAATAAAAGGTGATGGAAAAGCCACAGAATTTTAAATTCCTCTTTTATTATTTTTTCTTCCAGTGTGTCTATCATTTTGACGCAACTAGAATCCGTTTTTAAACATTTTTATTTTATATATATTTTGTAAAGGGTTATAATACTAAATGGCATTGCCAGATAAGTTAAAAATAATTGAATTCCTATTTGTTTGTTGATGTATTCAAATGAAAAGTCAAAAATAATATTTTGCATAGTGTGTCTTAACATTTTGACGTTGAGTGTAGGTATGTATGAATTTCACAACACTGTACTAATGTGACCTCATTTTACATTAGTGACCAAACTCGGAGAATAAAACATGAACAAAAAAATGTCGCCAAGCACTTAAACTGTATATTTTTATGTAGGAACAATAGAATTTGTGTTCCTTTAAAATGACCTTAATTGACTGAAAATTGAATTTAAATGTCTTTCATTGCTTTATTTTTCATATTATAATGTTGTCTCTGGTAATCTCCATTAGGATTAACACACAGTGTTTGTAAAGTAGTCAATAGATTACCTTTCTTAAATAATTGAACTTAATGAATACGCATTGTTCCATAACATTAAAGAACAATTTCAAACAAATTTAACAATTTCAAACGAATTCATAACATATTAAAAGTGATTGTAAAGTTGTACCCTTGATAACATTCAGAAACCTACACAAACAAATATTTCTTAAAACTAATAAATACTGTTTAAGTGAACCTGACGTAAAGGCATGTGCCTTAGGGGTGATAAGCTCCCATTGAGCAACTGTCAGACCATCAGGGCCTGGTGCGGAATCTCTGTCCAGTTTATTGCTAAGGATCTCCTCTATTTGAATGGGCGTCCGTATAATTTTGATCTCAGGAGTCCTACATGTAGCATTATCATCGATGAGTGGACTCGAAGGATGCTCAAATATTGGTCGCCAGTACCAATCTATTTCTTCCAGTGAATGTCTTCTTCTTCTTGGTCCTCCTTCCAAAATTTCATTTACTGCTCTTGACTTATTGATCTGCCATAGTCTTTGAAGCCGCTTGTATTCTATCTGACGACGTTGTTGGGGGGAGAGGGGAAGGTCGGAACTCGCCAAACCGTCCATCCTTCGTTCACCAAGATATCCTTCCCCCACTCAGGACAGAGAGTCTAAAGCCACTCTGTAAGCTGATCATAGGCATCCCCGCCTCTCCTCGCCTCTTCTATGAGAAAGGAGAGAGCCCAATCAACACCAGTTAGACCGAAAGCCTGCGTTGCTGCAGCCTCGATAAAGCTATCTCTCCCTGTAGGATCAACTACTCCTGCCACTGGCATCGATGGTTGATGATCTGCTAGTCTCAATTCCTCGATAGTCTCCCTTAGTAGAGACCGATACTTGGGCGTATGCCTAATCCCCCACACTGCTCCTGCCGTTCTTTCTAGTAGACCACGCACCATTGTTTCATCGTCTGCCTGGAAATATATATATATATATATATATATATATATATATATATATATATATATATATATATATATATATATATATATATTGTAATGATATATTACATTCACGAAAATATTTTTAAATTCAAATAACCATCGATATTTGAAAAGCCCGCGCAAATCACAAACCAGATATACAAATAACATCGTATTATATACAATCAAAATTAATAATATTTTTGGACAATACTGGTATACAATATATCCATATTAAATGTACATCCAGATAACAATAAATTAATTATTTAGTACTGCAAAAAATAATTGTTATCTTTATATACAATCCGGCAAATGCGGAAGTTAAGAAGCAAGGACGCTAAACTTTCCCGCTCGAACGGAGCGTCTCTCGCATTCTATTCTCAGCGTTGGTCGAAGGCGGACCTCTCCTCCAAGGAATACCAAGTGAATTGAGGTTTTGTTGGAGGTAAGAATTGTTTTTTTTTGTAGTGTCGATTATTTTATTATTGTTTGTATGTGGTTTAATATTGTTTGTATCTCAGAATTGTCTGGAGATAAATGTTATATAATTTCATTCACTCGGAACTTTAATCCCTGAGGTTAAGTCAAACTCATATAATAACTATTATTAAAATAATTAAAATATTTTTATTTCTTTTTTTAAAAAAATAATCATTACATTTAATGGCGACCCAACGTGGCGTAATCATTTTATAAAAATTAATCATTACAATATATATATATATATATATATATATATATATATATATATATATATATATATATATATATATATATACAGGGAGTCTACTACTTTTGTGAAAGCCAATTTCATGACTTTTTCGTGACATTTTCATGACTTCAACTGCAAATTTCATGCCCATTAAAAACAAAATAACTTCACTTAAAAATAAAAAGCCTTAAGTTATAGCTTAAAATTGCTTTTAACTTTACACAGATTACCGTGATATCTATAAACATACATTTTTACATATATTTAAAACAATTAATAAAACTATATATATATATATATATATATATATATATATATATATATATATATATTTATATTCATATATATAAAAGAGGATAGTTACATTAATTTTAAAAGTGAAGAAACAATGATAGTAAACATTTTAGAATGAAGCCTCAAAAATATTGGTGGTAGAAGAATCAAATATTTCTAAAAGTATTACTAACTAAATATTTATTGCCACTTTACATAATTTAATAAATCAAGGTTTACACAATTTCAATATTTAACTCTGCATGAAAAATTCTGAATATGAATAAATTATAAAATATGAAAAACATATGTATATAATAGATAATTTCTTCAAAGCAATCCTTTTTTACAAAGAGTTGTTTTTTCTTCGCAGTTATGGACGATCAAAACTGTAAAACTGAAATTTCGTGACATGGTTTCAAAATTCGTGCTCTATTTTCAATTTCGTGACTTTTTCGTGGAGTAGTCACCCTGATATTATCTATTATATACAGGCTATAATATACAGGTCTATATTATATATAGACATTATCTATTATATACAGGACCGCCACATGGGGGGAGGGGACAACCGGGTACAGTTGTCCCGGGCCCGGGCCGATCCTCGCTAATTGGAAAAAAAGTACCGAAAGTGCCCTTTGCAACACCGACTCTCAGCTTTTATTCCCATTTCGCTCAAAACTCAAGATGAAAATAATTTTAAAATGCCCAAAGTCCTATAGCAAAGTACTAGAATTTTCATTCTGACTCTGAGAAGTGGGGGCCCGTGATCTGGTCCCGGGCCCGGCTCTGAGATGTGGCGGCCCTGATTATATATATATATATATATATATATATATATATATATATATATATATATATATATATATATATATATATATATATATATCGCTTTCTCGGCTCAAAAATGGTCCGATTTTTATTAAATTTGGTACAAAAATCTTTCTTTAATTTGAAAGGTCGAGCTCGTTAACCAGCAGCAATTCGCGCGAAAAAATCGCAGGGGGTGTTTAAAGTTTTTGCGAAAAATCAAAACTGATTTTATACAACATTTTCCAAATGAGACAAGGGATAATGACGGAAACGCGCTAAGATGACGCAGTTCCTGTAAGTAAGACCTTTTATCCAATCAGAAGATTTAGTAGGAAGAAGGTTGTCAGCTATGACTTTTTATGGCGTTGTGAATTAGCTCGAAATCACATCGGTGAAATCAAAGGGAAAAGCGTAATCACGAGAAATATTGTGAGTACACGTATATCTAATCAAACGGGGAAAAAGAATGCTTACAACTGTAAGCACAAGAGCAAAGTTCTCATTACTCTCCAAAACACAGAAAAAGGTATGATCACGTTCGTAATCATAACATTTGTGATTACAGCCGTAATTACGGAAAACATTTGTGAATACAGTCGTAATTAAAGAAAAAATAGTTGTAATCACACAGCTGTGATTACAGACGTAATTACAGAAAAGATGTGATTATAAGTGTAATCGTAAACACTCTTGTAATTACGATTATAATCGTAAGCGTAATTATGTGTCCATGGTCTGTGATTGTAAACGTAATTAGATCTATTTAGCCTGTACATTATAATTAGATCTAGATAGCCTATGCATTATGATTAGATCTAGATAGCCTATACATTATGATTAGATCTAGATAGCCTATAAATTATGATTAGATCTAGATAGCCTATACATTATGATTAGATCTAGGTAGCCTATAAATTATGATTAGATCTAGATAGCCTATACATTATGATTAGATCTAGATAGCCTATACATTATGATTAGATCTAGATAGCCTATAAATTATGATTAGATCTAGATAGCCTATACATTATGATTAGATCTAGATAGCCTATGCATTATGATTAGATCTAGATAGCCTATACATTATGATTAGATCTAGATAGCCTATACATTATGATTAGATCTAGATAGCCTATAAATTATGATTAGATCTAGATAGCCTATACATTATGATTAGATCTAGATAGCCTATAAATTATGATTAGATCTAGATAGCCTATACATTATGATTAGATCTAGATAGCCTATAAATTATGATTAGATCTAGATAGCCTATACATTATGATTAGATCTAGATAGCCTATGCATTATGATTAGATCTAGATAGCCTATACATTATGATTAGATCTAGATAGCCTATACATTATGATTAGATCTAGATAGCCTATAAATTATGATTAGATCTAGATAGCCTATACATTATGATTAGATCTAGATAGCCTATTCATTATGATTAGATCTAGATAGCCTATACATTATGATTAGATCTAGATAGCCTATACATTATGATTAGATCTAGATAGCCTATACATTATGATTAGATCTAGATAGCCTATACATTATGATTAGATCTAGATAGCCTATAAATTATTATTAGATCTAGATAGCCTATACATTATGATTAGATCTAGATAGCCTATTCATTATGATTAGATCTAGATAGCCCATACATTATGATTAGATCTAGATAGCCTATACATTATGATTAGATCTAGATAGCCTATACATTATGATTAGATCTAGATAGCCTATACATTATGATTAGATCTAGATAGCCTATACATTATGATTAGATCTAGATAGCCTATACATTATGATTAGATCTAGATAGCCTATAAATTATGATTAGATCTAGATAGCCTATACATTATGATTAGATCTAGATAGCCTATACATTATGATTAGATCTAGATAGCCTATAAATTATGATTAGATCTAGATAGCCTATACATTATGATTAGATCTAGATAGCCTATTCATTATGATTAGATCTAGATAGCCTATACATTATGATTAGATCTAGATAGCCTATACATTATGGTTAGATCTAGATAGCCTATACATTATGATTAGATCTAGATAGCCTATAAATTATGATTAGATCTAGATAGCCTATACATTATGATTAGATCTAGATAGCCTATACATTATGATTAGATCTAGATAGCCTATAAATTATGATTAGATCTAGATAGCCTATACATTATGATTAGATCTAGATAGCCTATTCATTATGATTAGAAGTAGATAGAAAATAGGGTTTCTGGCGCAGTCTTCAAAATTCCCTATTTCCCCGAAAAAACCTGATCGTCGATTTTTGTAGGATTTTTCATTTTTATCTCAAACATCTAATTTTTTTAAAAAATATACATTTTCTAACATATTTCTTTAAAACCTAACAAATAAAAAAAAAATACATATTTTTAACATATTTCTTTAAAACGATACAAAAATTGGGATCACCCCCAAAAAGTAAAAATATTATATAATTAATTTAATTATTATTTCCATTTGTTAAAAATGTATTTATTTCTTAACATGAGGAAAACATTGGAATAATTTAAAAGGTCATTTGTAGAGATGCAATCTGGCTTCAGTTTCCCTTGTACATACGTCACCTGACCTTGGATTGCTCGAGCTCGAACAATGTCCTTGGATTGCTCGGCTCCAAACAATACTGCACAGTTTTTCCTCGTTGTGATTAATTTCTCTTGATTGTATTTTTTACATCCATTCTTTTTTTATATTGGGATATAACTGGAACATATTTTCTATTTCTTTCTTCTTTTCATACATTGCATTTAGTGACAAATTTAATTTACCTATTTTATTATGTTCTATCCAAAGTTTTCCGAGCCATCGGAGTTTAGTTGATTGACTTAATGATAATTTAAAATGTTTGAACACTTTTTCTTTGAACGTTAATTCTCTATTACCGGAAAAATTTCGTTCTTCATGCTTATAAAAAAATAGATCCAAATAATAGCCATAAATGCATTTGTAAAGCAGTTGATTAGAATTGTAGTCGAGATGATGTTTACCTTCTAATAAAAACCTTTCCAGTTCTTCATAGTTTAAATTAGTCGTTGATGGTATACTTATTTCTGTTCTTTCTTCAATATATATATGTTGTTTAAGCCAAAGATTTAACTCCTCACCATGTTTTCGTTTAGCTCGCGTTGATTTCTTGAATAAACTTAGTAATAAATGTTTATGCGTTGCCGGTATTTTTAAAGATCCATCAACTACTCTTTTTTTAACTCCATCGAAGTCTTTCTTAGATTCTTCTAGAATTTTTATTAATGTATTTGAATCCTTAATAATTTTATCTATTTTATAATTCATGATCGCTCTACACTAAACTCGACGGACTCCCGAGAACTACTGACGGTTGTTATCATGTTGTTTTATCCTCCTTCTATTTCAAGGGTAGAGGAAAAATGAACAAGTTCTATCATCTATTCTGAGAACATACTTTGTCTATTATCTGTACTGCTAACATACTAAACTTCTAATATATCGTTTTTAAGAAAATCGTATCTAATTTTTTTCTCAGATAAAATAACCACGTATATATTTGTACCTCCAGGAACTACATTATGAAAATCAACATTCAGAATAATATTATTTTTACTATTTGAAATATTAATTGGTCCTTTTCTAACATCTATTACATATAAAGGTCTATTTTTTATGAAATCATCAGGACCATAAAGCATATTCATATTTCCGATATAAGACCTTTTATAATCTTTATACATATCATATAATAATGAATAATTGTTCTCTTTAATATCTAAATTTAACATTTCTTCCGGATAATATGTTTCATTAATTTTAACTCTAATATTTCTAACATCAACATGGTCAAATTTAGAAGGATCTTTCTTTTGATCATTTCTTCTCGATGTTTGGAATCCTACAATTATGAATTTCGGTTTATCAATGTTCCTATAAATATTAGTTATATCAAAACTTAAATTTGATCCCATAATACCAGTTTTTTCAATACACTCCCAAGTTTTAAATACAAATTCTTGTGTTCCACCAAACTTGTCCATCTCATTAATTAATTCAATTTTTGAAGGTGTTGAATACTCTATGATAGGAACACGTAAATAAAAATCAGTTATTGTAATTTTACCTGTAGGTGCATAAGACTTTCCATCTGCTTGAAGTGATAGAAAAATCCCGTCATCATCAGTGTTTCTAAGAAATGTTATTAAAAATCCTCCTTTGTATATTGGTATGTTTATACCTCCAAAATATCCTAATCCTAAATCGTTTAAGGTTCCACAATAATTAAATTTTCCGTATTTATGATCACATTTCACTGCACCATTCATTTTAGACAAAGTTTCATCTTGAGACAGTGATATCGTATGTTTTACAGTACTTATAATACCTGGATCTTCAATTCTATCAATTAATTTGTTATGTTTTTTTACTTCTATACTTCGAAATAAGAAAGGAATAAAATTATCTATTAATTTAGTTCCCGAATTCATACCATAGTGTTCACCATCTTTGGCATTGAAAGAACCTGAAATAACAAACTGAAAATGGGAACTTAAAAAATTATCACCAACATCGATTAAGAATTCTATTCTCTGATTTTCTTTATTAAAATTCAATTCGGTATTATTCGATGGGAAAAAATGTTTAAATTGTTGTTTTTCTATATTAGGATTATATTTTGAATACATCTCCATTTATTAAGATAAAAAATCGTTATAATTTAAAAACTAGTTTATAATTATTAGACCCCGTCTCAGTGACGAGGTTTGAAAATTTAAAAAACATAATTTATTAATGAAGGTACAGTATCAACATTAAATCTATTTTTATAATATTTCGAAAATTCTTCATAATGTTCTTGTTTAAATTCATTTGATATATCAGTTCTTTCGAAAATTATTATCCAATTAACCAAATGTTTATATTTTATTAAAGTATCTGGAGAAAACTTTTGATAAAAAGACATAATGTTCCAATCAAATAATGAGTAATAAAACTCGATCTTTTGTTCATCAATTTTCTGATATCTCGAAATGATTTTCCAATCTATTTTATTTGAAAACATTCCCAATTCTTCTAATTTAAACGGATGGTATTGTGAAACAAGTTTCCAATTTAATTTATTCTGAAATACAATTAAAAATTCTGTTGTTAAACCAGGAAATGAAGATATTTCATCCCAATCATTATTTTGTGTTGTCTCCATTTATTAAGAAAAAAATCTTTTTAATTTTCAAAATTGTCACCACTTTAGGAAATAATATTATTCGGAAGGTAAAGCAATATAATGAAGTTCTCTTCGCAGTTCTGATACTTTTGTGTTTAATTCTTTTCTTATTATTTCTATTTCTTTAAGAATACTTTCATTTAGTGATTTTTTATATTCTTCTTTCGTTATGTTTTTTTCCAGTTCTTCTATTTTATTGTTTAAATCGTTCAATATTTGTTCTACTTGTGGGTAATAACTATTATATAAAGTGTCAGAAAATGTTTGAAGATGTTTTTCTAACTCTGTTTCTGTCAAATATTCTTCCATTTTGTTCTTTATATCACTATCAACTTGTACTGGTATAACATCACTAATTAAATCCTGAGTGAGTTTTTTCATCTTTTCATCTAAATCTTCTTTAGTTGTATATTCAAATAATTTCTCATCGATGATCTCTTCAAATTCTTTTGTATCAGTTGTTCTTTTATCTCTTTTATTTTCATTAATTGCCTTCTCTATCATCGTTTTCACTTGTTTCATAATAACTACATCATTATTATCTCTTCCTTCTGAAACACTGACAAGTCTTTTTTTATTAAAACCAATATAACTTTTAGTAAATGTAAACAATGAACCGATAATTTCATCAACTTTTACTTTTAATTCATTCTTTAATTTATTATTAAAATCATTTTTTAAATCATTCTTTAATTTATTTTCATCATCTTTTAATTTTGTTTGGAATGTTGAGAATTCTGTTCTAAAAGAATTTGAAAGTTCATTTACAATATCACTTTTTAATTTCGTTTCATCAATATCGCCAGATTCCGGAAAAACAATTTGATTTCTTAAAACATCAAATTTTAAAATAACTCTTGAATAAGATTCCATTTCTTTCTATTTATTATATTTAAAATTTCATTAAAATCCATATCTTTAGAAAAGAATTTAAGAACTAACAAACATAAATGTCCACAAATAGGTGGATCATTAATTTCTTGAAGTCTGTCTTCATTATATATTAAATTATCTTTTCCCAAATATATAACTAATTCCTTTGATGGATGTAAGTTTCCATATGAATTAAAATAATATTTTTTATTTCCATTTTTATAATAAGAAACCCAGTGAGTACCATTTCCGAAAGAATTATCAATGTTTACAATTCCACACTCAATATTTCTAGGATGTTTCGGAAGTTCATCTTTCATAAAAACTCCTCTAAAATGTTTTATGTTTAACTTCTTAACGATATTCTCGATATCAAAATTAGATAAAGGAGTTATTTTTTTTTTTTAACTGTTACAAGTTTTCCTCCCTGTTTCTTTTCCATTTCTTTATTATGTCTTGTTTGTTCTTCTATTAGTTTATCTTTATATCTTTTATCGATAACCGAGTTTGCAATAGAACTTGCTCCACTCGCTAAAGCAGCTAAAGCTCCTAATCCTGCAAAAATTAAAGGAAGTATTCCACCATCTTTTTCATTTTCTCTTAATTGTTTATATGTTAATTTAATTCTAGTTCCCTTTCCGTCTTTAGCATTTCTGTTAATCTTATCGATCTGTCTTTGAGTTAACAAAATTGAATTATTTCCTTTTTTTGTATCGATTGTAACATCAGTTTTCTTTTTTACAGCACCAATAATTTTAGATTTTTGACCTTCCGTTAGTGAAATTTTAAAAGGTTTATACTCACTCATTTTCTTTAATTTATAATGAATAAAAAAGAATATAAATTCTTTCTACTGGAAATTTTTGCAGGATTTAAAAATGTTCGTTTCTAATAAATGGAGGGGATTCTAAATATTCTGAACAACAAACTTAACTATAATAATAAAGAAATATTTATGATTTTAGATGAAAATAACGATCCTTGGTTTAAAGCTAGAGATATTGCTGAATTATTAGAGTATAAAAAAATAACCAAAGCATATAATCTTGTTGATGAAGAACATAAAACAAATCTAAATCTTATTTTAGAAGGGTGCTCCTTAGAAGAGCACTCTTCAAATATGCAAGCACATACTATTTTTATTAACGAATTAGGTTTATATTCTTTGATTATGAAATCGAAATTACCTCAAGCAAAAGAATTTCAAAAATGGGTTTACAATGTTATCAAAACAATTAGAAAAACAGGGGAGTATAAATTGAAGGAAGAATTATACAGTAAAGACAAAATTATAAAAAAGAAAGATGAAAAAATTGAAAATTTAAATAATAAAATAACAAATATCAAATCTGATGTTGTACCTAAAACTAAAGATGAAAAATTAAGACATTTTTTCCTATTATTTAAGTTAAACGACTATGAATGTGAATATAGTTATTATGTTATAAGATGTCAAAAAGTATATTTAAAAAGAGCTGTTGATAAAATAGTTTTAGAACATCAAGATTGTGAGGAGATAATAAAATTCTATGATCCAAATAGTGTTAATTTATATTCTAGAATAAAAGAAAAATTAAAAAATGATTTAGAATTTCATGGTAATTATTTTAGAATAAATAATGAAGAATTTAGTGAGGAATATCTAATTATAAAAATAGAGGAATTACACAGTGAAAAAGAAATTTAATTCACAACATTTTTTTTATTTATCCAAGTATTATGTGAATTATCAAAACCTAACCATTTGACATAAACTTTATCTCCTTTTCTTTTTAAAACCTTTTCAACAAGATAATCATGTGGATATTTGGTTTTCATTAATTCTTCTTTATAAAATCTACCTTCGATTTCTTCTTCCTTCAAATCTATTAATTTATAAGTAATAGGAACTGAATGTATTATTTTACTTATTTTAAATACCTCTGTAGACCAATTAGGTGTATATCCTTTTTCAAATATTCCTTTATATTTACTTATCCTTACATAATCGTTTAATTTAAATTTTGGTTTTTCATTTTTAACATTGTTATCATTATAAATATTCATTAATACTTCTTCTCCATTTTTCTTATTAACTCCTATAGGTTTCATTTTTATAGTTCTATGATAGGAATTATTATATTCTTTAATTAAGTCATCTAAAATATCTATCCATTTATATGATCCTCTCTTAGAAAATTCTTTCCACATTTTTTCTTTTAAAGTTCTATTAAATCTTTCTACTATAGCAGATTTTATTTCACTATAACTAGAATAATGATTGATATTATATTCTTTCATTAAATTCTGAAATTCTTTATTATAAAATTCTTTTCCGTTATCCGTTTGTAAATTTTTTGGTTTATTTTTATCATTCAATATACTTTTTAATGCTTCAGTCACTAATTTACCAGTTTTATCTTTAACAGGAATTGCCCAAGAAACTTTAGAAAATGTATCTATTACAGTTAAAATATATTTAAATCCTTTATTAATTTTTGATATTCCTTTTAAACTTCCAGTATTCATCTCAACTAAATCAGATTGCCACAGGTCATTTATTCCTCGAGTTATAATTTTTGTTCTTTCAAAATTTCTTCTAACCGGTTTATGAATTTCTTCAATTATTCCTTCTTTTACACTCATTTCTTTTTCATTTTTTGACCTAAAAAAGTATTCTTTTTACTTCCACAAATTTCACAAATTCCTTTACCCATGAGTTTTCCATTTTTAGAAGTTTCTTCATGATAATTCTTACTTTCTGTTTGTTTTTTACACTTTACACAATATATAAGTACCATTTATTATAGGATAAAATCTAGTCTTTAAAATAGATAAATTTCTCTAGTTTATGGATATACTTTCCATTGTTTAATTTATTATATGTATTTATCGATAGAAAACCATAATCATCCTCCCAACAATCATTACAAATTTTTTTAAAAATATCAAAGGATGAAAAATCACTTCCAGCAAAATCTTTATATATCATTTCAGTGTAATGAAGAGATTGTTTAAAAGAACAAATAAAATTAACATTATTTCTAATAAACTTTCTATCAACTTTACTATAACATTGACTTAAATAAATACAAGAAATATTTTTATGTCTACCTCTAACAAAATATTCATTAATTTTTTCATGATTTTCAAATATAATATCATCAAAGATAACTAAACTATTCGGTTCACAAGTATCTACATTTTCCATTTCTTCAATATCATTATAAAAACACCCTACATCCTCTCCTATTTTATTTCCAATATCACTAAACAACTCAATCATTTCTTGATAAATATCTTGATCTAAAGATTTACTACATACATATAATTTAGAATAATCTAACCAATCTCCATAAATAAAATTTGTTAATAAAGTTGTTTTTCCAGAACCACTACTACCGATAATTATACATCTTAATGGTAATGGAAAAGGTTTATTGTTAGTCTTATTTTTATCTTCGTGGTAAATTTTTATACGATACTTTTTTTCCATTATAAATAGAGTAATTTATATAAGATGAAATTGTTAAAAATAACTGGTAAAACTTCTAAGTTGACTTTGAAATTAGCACATCCAATATTTCTAGACGAAAATATAAATTATAAAATAGGTCTTGTTGGTTTTTATTCGGATAATAACATTCCTAACATACAAAAAGATTCATTCATTTCATTCGATATTAATAAATCAAGAAAACATATTAAAATTGAAAAAGGATTTTGGAGTTTAAAAGAAATCGATAATCTAATAAAGAAAGAACTTGTAAACGAAAAGTTCTATATAAAAAGTAATAATGATGGAAAGGTAAAAATGTTTTCACCGTATCCATTTGATCTGGACGTAAATCTTAAAAACATTTTTGGTTTCGAAATACCAACTAAAAATGAAATTTCAACAGATTATGCAAGTAACACAGTACATGTTGGAAAATTCAGACCTAAATTAAGACCTTTTGATGTTATCGAAATTCATTGTAATTTAGTCGAATCTAGTTTAGTGAGTCATTCTTCTAATGAACACATACATGAAGAAACTGATTCAGTATATAGTTTTTTCCCGAATGTTCCTTTTGAATCAAAGATTTCAGAAAAACCCTTAGAAATTGTTTATGTTCCAATTAGAAACGATATTCATAAAATTCAAAAAATAAATGTAACTATTAGGAATGAAAGACATGAATTATTAAATAATGAAAATGTTAATAATATTATATATTTAAGTCTGATTCATGACAAATAAACTTAACGAAATGTTAAACTTAGTTAAATCTAGTTAAACCGTTCTGAACTTTTTAATATAATAAATGGATCCAAAACAAACTATTAAGATAAGAGATAGATTAATTAAAAAATTTGAACATGCCAGAAAACAAAGAATACTTGAAGAAGATTTAAAAGGTAAAGAATATTTACCGATAACGAGTGCAATCAATAAACTTGATAATACTTTTAATGAAAAGATTTCTCAAGTCGACAAGAGTATAAAAAATGTGTTAGAACAAAATAAAACATTAATTACAGATCTTGTACCGTTTACAAGAAACATAGCAGATATGGAAATTCCACCTTCAGAAGAAGAAACATGTTTTGAACGAGAATTATACGATAAAGATACACCACTTGCAAAAAGTACACCTTTTTCAAAAGACAAAAAGAGAGTTACATTTGTTCCAATGGAAAAAGTTTCAGAAGACGAGTCGGATTTAAGTGAAGACAGTTTAAATGAATCAGATACTCCATTGAATATTTCATCATCTGTTATCGGTCAAATAATTGGTCCTCTTGGAGCAACATATTTACCAAAACTAACTGATAAACATTATGGAATTACTTACGATGAAAAAAAATTATTTTTTAAAATCGGAAAGAATAAAGTTAATATAGATGGAAATGATTTAATTATTGATGGAAAAAAATATATTGGAACAAAAGGATTATGGGTTCTCTTAACACAAAAATATGAAAACTTATTTGATAATAAAGGTGAAAAATTATATTCACAAGAAGAATTTAATACCTATAAAGAAATTTTAATTAATAGTGAGGTTTTATATAACAAAAATAACTCGTCAACAAATAGACCAAAAGCTCCACAATCAAAAAAATATAAAAATTTATTAAAACCTATATACGAAGAATTAAAGACAATTCCGGTTACCGGAAGAGGAATAGTTAATTATAATGAACATTCTGTTATGTATATACAAAATTTGAATGAATTGATTTCAAGATTGAATTTAATATATGCTTCAGAATTGGCTGGAGATAATAATTTTCATAATGAAAAAGTCGGTATTATCAGATTTTTAACAAATCTTTTAGAAAAACATATTGATGATCGAAAAGGAACTGAATATTTAATAAGATTAGTGAATGCTTTTCCACATAAAATAATTAAGGATGAAACTATAGGATCTGGATTGTTTAATAAAATATTAAGTGGATTACCATTCGAATTACATTATCCGGGTTATAACTATTTAGGTCCAGGTACTAAATTAAATGAAAGATTGGAAAGAGGTGATAAACCAATTAATAAATTAGATGAAGCTGCAAAAGAACATGATATATCTTATAGAGATCATAAAGAAGTATCAGATAGACATATCGCAGACAAAATTTTAGAAAATAAAGCATGGGAAAGAGTTATTTCGAGTGATGCTGATATAGGAGAAAGAACTGCGGCATATTTGACAACGAATGCAATGAAAATTAAAAGACATTTAGGAATGGGTTTGATACATTCAGAATTTGATATATTTCAGTAGATTTCTCATTACCTCTTAACGTGACCGATTCTGTCACCTTTAACTTTTTTAAAACTATAAAATGAAGAAGGTAAGATTTAATGATCTTGTAACTATTTATGAAATACCTTATGAATGTAGAATTAATTTTAATTTAATCAATAATCAGAGGTTTAAAATGAGAATATTTGAGTTTGAAAAGATATTTAACAAAATATTTCGATGATAAATTTTATATTGATAAAAATTATTTCTAAATAAATGGAAGACCTGAAAAATAAGACAGTTGAAGATTTAAAAAAAATCTGTAAAGAAAAGAATTATCGAGGTTTTTCTAAATTGAGAAAACAAGCATTAATCGATTTAATATTAGAAAAATCTAAAAGTAAGGAAAAATTAAGTAATAAAAATATAGGTGAATTAAGACGTTTGGGAAGTCAGTATAAAATAAAAAATTATTATAACATGAAGAAATCTGTTTTAATTAAGTTATTAGAAGAAAAAGAATCTATGGAAGAATTTAAATTACCTCCACATTACGAAGACGAATTTGAATTAACTTCAGTTTATGGAGACGATTTAAAAAATTCGGATACAGAAGGAAACTTTATAGATGAAAATTTGGATCATGGAGAAATGGAAATGTGTAGTATATGTGGAAGGTATAGTGTATTAAATAATAATTGTTATAATTGTGTAACAGACATTAAAATAGGTAAATATAATCGTAAATCGTATAGAATAAATAGATTTCGTAAAAAATTGAATAATTTAATAGAAAATGTTAATGATAAGGTTGAAATTGAAAAAATATTTGAAACTTTTATTAATAATTATAGAGGTAAATATATACCTTATAAATATTTAGTAAAAAAGATTGCAGATTATTTAAAAGTAGGAAATAATATTGAAATTAAGGAAACTAAGAGAATGGTGAAAATATGGAATAACTTTGAATATAAATTAATCTATTAGAGAGTATATTTTAAAACAAATGATGATGTAAAATTTTGTAAGATCTAAAAAAGTTCGTTCCTAATAAATGGAGGAATTAGAACCTTTCGAATTTTGTCAGATCTGTTGTAAACAATCGGTATTAGATAATCGTTGTTATAGTTGTTATCCACCAACAAGAAATCCTCATAATAATTTTAAATATAGACAGAGATATTTTCATGAACATTTATTACAATTAATAGATGAACCCGAAGATAGAATTAAAATTGAAGAAGTGTTTGAAGTTTTTAATGAAAATTATAAACGAAAAGCCCTACCATATAAATTTTTTATCGCAAAAATTGCAGATCTATTAGAAATTAAACATAATGTTCGAATAAGAAAATTTAAGAGAAATGAAGAATTGTGGAATGAATTTTTAGAGATGAAACCATTTGAGATAATTGAAAAGAAAAACCAATTTAGAGGATATATTTTGAATCAGTTTAAAAAAATGTATTAATTTCTAGGATGGAAAAATTTGCAGGATTTAAAAAGTTCATTTCTAATAAATGGAGAACCAACTGAGAAGTCAAACTCTCAAAAACCTTCGAGATTACTGTAAATCTCACAATATTAAAGGATATTTTAAATATAATAAGAAAGATGATCTTATAAATCATATTATTGATGAAATAGAGAAAAAGAAATTTATAAATGAATTCAATTTTGATTCTAGTTTGTTTTCTAGACCAAAACCTGATAAAAACTTTGAATTATGGACGATGAAACAATTACAAGATTATTGTAGATCACGTAATATTAAAGGATTTTCAAAATTAAAGAATAAATCTGATCTTATTAAGTTGATCACTAATGATGAAAAAAGAAAGAAAAACCGAAAGAGATTAATAAATGAATCCATTAAAAAATCGATAAATCAATCCAAAAAAACATCAATAAATGAATTCAATTTCCATCCAAGTTTATTTTCAAAACCTAAACCTCCTAGGGAAAAACAAATCAAATGTGATGATTGTAATAAATATTATAAAAAATCATATAAAGAGAAACATATTGAATCTTTAGCACACAAGAAAGTAAACATTAATGATGAACAAGAAATTCAGGAAATTGAAACAGCTTATGAATCAAGATTAAAAACCTATATAGTTAGGAATATGGAAGGAATTTTTCATCCAAGAGAATTCTTGGAAGATAAAAGAAATATAATAATCGATAAGATAACTGAAAATGTAAAAAATATGGATTTGAAAGTTAATCTTAAATTTTTCCTTACCTTTAAAAAAAGGGGGGAAGTAAAATGGTTTGGTGGAGCACACTATTTTCTGGAAGAATTTTCATTTAAAACTAAAAATGAAATCATATTACAATCTTCAGATCTAAATACATTTTATGATAGTGCTATTGAGAAATTGATAAAAGAAATGGATGATTTTGAAAGAAATGGTTCAGGATGGGAGTTTGTAAGTATTGATTATTTAGAACTTCGAATCAATAAATATAATCCATTGAGAGGTTCTTCATATATCGATTTACCAGAAAAAATAAAATCTAAAAAAGCAATTATTAATGTAAAAAATAATGATAATAAATGTTTTATGTGGTCAGTTCTATCAGCATTACATCCAGTAGACAAGGATCCTCAAAGAGTTACAAAATATGAAATGTATAAAGATGAATTAAATTTTGATGGAATCAACTTCCCAGTTTCCTTTAAAGATATTAGTAAATTTGAAAAACAAAACGATATATCTATAAATGTATATGGGTATGAAGAATCTGTTCATCCTTTAAGAATTACAAAACATAAATTAGATAAACATGTAAATTTATTTTATATTAAAGATAATGAAAATGATCATTACTGTTGGATTAAAGATCTTTCTCGATTGATCAAAACACAACTAACAAATATGAAAGTAAAAATTTATCCATGTGAAAGATGTTTAAGATATTACTATTCAGCTGAAAAATTAGAAAATCATGAACTTGATTGTAAAACTAAAACGGCGGTAAAAATTGAAATGCCGAAAAAAGGTGAATATTTAAATTTCAAAAATTATAACAGATCGTTAAGAGTTCCTTTCGTAATATATGCAGATTTTGAATGTTTAACTAAAAAAATTGATAATTGTCAACCTGATTCATCAGGTTCTTATACTATGAAATATCAAAAACATGAACCAAATAGTTTTTGTTATTATATAAAATATCAAAATTATGATTACAAACAACCTGTAGTATATAGAGGATCTGATTGCACTGATAAATTTGTAGAAATGATTCATGAGGAAGTTAAAAATATTCAAAAGATTTATGAAGAAATTAAACCGTTGGAGATGACTTTTGAAGAAGAAAAACATTTTCAGGAAACTGATATTTGTCATATATGTGAAAAGGATATAATAACATGGAATAATTATAAGAAATATGGGGAAAAACCTATTGGGATATTAGGAAAAAAGGTAAGAGATCATGATCATTTAACTGGAAAATATCGAGGTCCAGCTCATGAAATTTGTAATTTGAATTATAATAATCCTTCCTTTGTTCCAGTATTCATTCATAATTTATCTGGATATGATGCACATCTATTTGTTAAAGCGATGGGGAAATTTAAAGAAAATATTGAGGTAATTCCAAATACTGAAGAAAAATATATTTCATTCACACAGAAAGTTGATAAATTAGAAATTAGATTTGTTGATTCATTCAGATTTATGGCTTCGAGTTTAGATTCATTATCTACGAACTTAAGAAAAATTCCTGAAGAAATGAAAGGTAAAAAGTTAGAAGAATATAAATTCTTGAAATCTATGTTTAGAGAAACCAGTAAATATTATAAAGATGAAAAATTAGATTTGATTACGAGAAAAGGTGTGTATCCTTATGATTACATGGATTCAGAAGAAAAATTTGAAGAGTCAAAATTACCTTCAATCGAAGAATTTTATAGTAAATTGAATGATTGTGATATTTCTGAAAACGATTATAAACATGCAAAAAAGGTATGGAAAACATTTGAAATTAGAAATTTAGGAGAGTATTCAGATTTATATGTTAAATCAGATGTTTTAATATTGTCTGATATATTTGAAAATTTTAGAGATGTCTGTTTAAAAACTTATAAACTTGATCCAGCTTGGTATTTTACAGCTCCAGGATTATCTTGGGATGCAATGTTAAAAACTACAGAAATCGAGTTGGAATTATTAAATGATTATGATATGATTTTGATGTTGGAAAAAGGAACTCGTGGTGGAATATCTCAATGTTGTAATAGATATTCTAAAGCAAATAATAAATATATGAAAAAATATGATAAAAATCTTCCATCTAGTTATTTAATGTATTTAGATGCAAATAATTTATATGGTTGGGCGATGAGTCAATATTTACCTTATGGAGGATTTAAATGGATAAAACCAGAAGAAATGGAAAATTTAGATGATGATTCAGAGAAAGGTTATATACTAGAAGTTGATCTTGAATATCCAAAAGAGTTACATGATGATCATTCTGATTTACCTCTAGCTCCAGAAAATGGAATACCAGGTAATTCAAAACATGTAAAATTATTAACGACATTATTTGATAAAGAAAAATATGTGATTCATTACAGAAATTTAAAACAATGTTTGGATATGGGATTAAAGCTAAAAAAAGTTCATAGGGTATTAGAATTTAAACAATCGAATTGGTTACAAAAATATATTGATCTCAATACGAAAATGAGAACTAGAGCTGTAAATGATTTTGAAAAAGATTTCTATAAACTAATGAATAATTCAGTGTTTGGAAAAACTATGGAAAATATAAGAAAACGAATTGATGTGAAATTGTGTAATAATTATGGGAAAGTTGAGAAATTAATATCAAAATCAAATTTTAAAGGAAGAACAATATTTGATGAAAATCTATCAGCAATTCATATGAACAAAACAAAAGTTAAATTTAATAAACCGATTTATGTAGGAATGAGTATTCTAGATTTATCGAAACATTTAATGTACGATTTTCATTACAATACTATGAAACGGAAATATGGAAATGATCTTAAATTAATGTACATGGACACAGACAGTCTTATATATAATATTAAAACAGACGATTTTTATGAAGACATGAAAGAAATGATTGATCTGTTCGATACTTCAGATTTTCCTGTTGATAACAGATTCAATATACCTAGAGTAAATAAGAAAGTATTAGGTAAAATGAAAGATGAAAATAATGGAGTTATTATGACAGAATTTATTGGATTAAGATCTAAAATGTATTCTCATAAAAATGAGATATCTATTTGTAAGAAATCAAAAGGTGTAAAGAAATCCGTTGTAAATAAGAATATATCATTTGAAGATTATAAAGATTGTTTATTCAATAAAAGAGTTCATTATAGAACAATGAATCAAATCAGGAGTTATAAACATGAGATATATTCAATTCAAGTTAATAAAAAAGCTTTATCACCAGATGATGATAAACGTTATATTTTAGAAGATGGAATCCATACTAGAGCATTAGGACATTATAAAAATATTTAAATAAATTTTAAATAAGAATCTTATAAATTAATATCTTTAAATGTTAAAGAAGTAAGAATATATCTTACTTCTTTAACATGTAAAGAGTATAGAATTGAATTGAAATATTTTGCAGGATTTAAAAATTTCATTTCTAATAAATGGAAGTATTAAAAAAGATCCAACGAGTTGGTCAATGTCAAAATACTCTAATAAAGAAACTAACAGAATTGGAATGTGGTCAATCTTATTCAATTAAAGAATTTAAAGAAATTATTACAAAATTTGGAAAACGTATAGTTGTTACGTTAAAAGATAAGGAAGATAAATTTCAAGTTTTTCTACCAGATAGATTTAATGACAAATTAAATAAAAAAGATATTCAACAATTAAATTCACAAAAACTATTATTCGTTTATGACGGTTTAAAAGAATTAAATGATGGGAAGAAAATTCATATTATTGACTTCCGAGAAAATAAAAATGAAAATAGATCTAAATCTAAGAAATCTGAAAGTGATATTGATGATTAAACGTGTATAACAAATGGAAATAATAATTAAATTAATTATATAATATTTTTACTTTTTGGGGGTGATCCCAATTTTTGTATCGTTTTAAAGAAATATGTTAAAAATATGTATTTTTTTTTTTATTTGTTAGGTTTTAAAGAAATATGTTAGAAAATGTATATTTTTTAAAAAAATTAGATGTTTGAGATAAAAATGAAAAATCCTACAAAAATCGACGATCAGGTTTTTTCGGGGAAATAGGGAATTTTGAAGACTGCGCCAGAAACCCTATTTTCTATCTACTATTAGATCTAGATAGCCTATACATTATGATTAGATCTAGATAGCCTATACATTATGATTAGATCTAGATAGCCTATACATTATGATTAGATCTAGATAGCCTATACATTATAATTAGATCTAGATAGCCCCCCCCCTAGATAGGGAGGCTAAGCCCCCCAAGCCCACCCCTTTATCCGTCACTGGTGCCTGTCTTAATTTGATGTTAATTTTCAGTCTCTAAGTAAGCCGTTAATCAAATTACAGTCCTAGGTACTCCGAGGGGAAGATGCTTTGGCCCCAGTTTTTCTGTTCAATACCTGGCATGTTCGATGCCGTAAGAATGACTTCACGCAAAGGCATGGATTCACTGGTGGCGATGTTATTTTAACCCTGGATTGACACCGTGGGGTGAAAAATACCCCACAATTTATTCTATGGCGTGTTTCTTAATTTCTGTAAATCACAGAAACTCCCTCCTTCTTCCTAAATAATCGGAAGAGCAATCTCTGGTATGACCTAATATAAACAACGCGAGTTGTCAGCTAATCGCTGCATGAGAAGGTCACGAGTTGTGAGTGGGGCATTTTTTATCCCACGGTGTAGTTAACGTAAGACTTTTTCGCTCATCTGATAGATCTTCGCGGGTCGATCACTTTCATATTTTGGCTTCCCAAGATGCAAAATGGCCTGAAAACTGACCAGAAAGGATTTTCTCTTTGATTTGGGCTACCAACTGGTGAAATCTCAGGTGGCAGTTAGTTCCTAACTGGATAACGTACCAAAACCACTGAAGATACTGATGCTGATGGACCATCAACATCTTTCGTCACCTTGGAAAATCCCGTGAGATGTTCATTTTGTGACAGAAAGACGAAAACGCTATGCTCTATTTGTAGAGGTGCGATCACCAAAATGTGTTAATTGTTAACGAGTCACAATTGAACAGAACATTTTATTTTCATAAAGTTCATATTTTTTTATGGCTTTTAATCATTCTAGTTTAGTGTTCCTAAAAAATATTTATAGTTTAGTAATATTTTTTCAAGATAATTTTTTGGTGTATGAACAATATTGAGTTTTAGGATTTCCTAGCTATTTTGTGAATTTGAATTAATATTTTGCAGATTTATTCCTGTTTGAATTTATTTATTGATGTTCCTGCTCTATACGTTGCTCTTGTATAAAAAAGCAAAAGAAAAAATTGAAATTTATTTATTTTATGAATTGTCAAAGTAAGGGGTAAAATTTACCCCACGGTGACATTACCGTAGATGTCAATGGCAGTGTCAATCCAGGGTTAAGTTTATATAGAATTATAAAAAATACTTTATGTATTGTATAATTTTCAAATAAAGATATATATAAAAAAAAAGTTTATATAACAATCCTTGTCGTCAGACAGAATCGAAGATTCCCTTCAAATCCAAAAAACGTCCGTCTCGCAGGAACTGCATCATCTTAGCGCGGTTCCGTTCATATCCCTAGACTAATTTGGAAAGATTAAAATAGAAGCAGTTATTATTTTGGTTCCACCAGTCTTTTTTTTTAATTAATTATTATAATGGCGTGTCAACCCTTAAGGTCACTAACGCCATTCCTGTGAGTAGTAATGTCTTGAAAGGTCATGATTTACAGTCTTACCTGGAAGGGTCGGCTACACTAGAAACGGACCCGCTAGTGACAAGGTCTTGGAATCTTGGAAATCTATATTTCTAACAATAAATTGTTTTTGTTATTTTACTTAACCAGTTTTATTGTCAAATAAATTATCCAACTATAAGCAATTAAAAAAAAAAACAAGAAATAAAACAGACAAAAAGAACCATTGGAATAAACGAAATCAACTAATTTAAAGCTTTAAGCACTTTTTTCTCCGATTGACATCGCCTACTTAAAACTTTCTTCAGAACCTTTTTTGCAGAGCATTTAGTAAGCTTCCGAATGGTAATCTTCCGCTTCACAAGATTGTCAACGGTTTTCGAGATACTAACGAAATTATACAAAGTTACCAAAACTTTTTTTGTCTGTTAATAAAATATTTTATTCTAACCCTTCCTTTACTCTAAACGTAACAAAAATTTCAACATATTAGTGTTGATGAAACTCGAACATGCAGAAAATGTTTCAACTGTATCCCATAATTCTAAGTACCAAAATCAAAGACAAAGAACCCTCCCTAGGAAGGACGCTAGGCAGTTGAAAAGCTATATATCTTGGAAATCCATATCTCTAACATTAAATTGTTTTTCTTATTTTTCTTAACCTGTTTTATTTTCAAACACATTATCCAACAATAAGCAATTAAAAATAACAAGGAATAAAAAACAGACAAAAAGAACAGTTCGAATAAGCGAAATCAATTTCTTTAAAGTTTTAAGCTCTTATTTCTCCGATTGACATCGCCTAATCAAAACTTTCATTAGAACCTTTTTTTTTTTTGAGTTTAATAAGCTTTCTAATGGTATTCTTCCGTTTACCAAGATTCTCAACCTTTTTCGAGATATTAAGGAAAGTAAACAAAGTTAATAAAACTTTTTATGTCTGTTAATAAAATATTTTATTCTAACCCTTCCTTAACTCCAAACGTAACCAAAATTTCAACATATTAGTTTTGATGAAAGTAGAACATGTAGAAAATGTTTCAACTGAATCCCATGATTTTAAGTACCCAAACCAAAAACGGTATTCAAAAAATATTTTTAAGGTTAAAGCTATCGCCTTGAAAATGGTTTCATTCGTTTTCCTAGCCCAGGAATCATATAAAACGAGTACTTAGAAGCTTATGAACTCAAAAACGTAAGCGTTACGATTTTTTTTGCGCGAATTTCGCCCCAAACGCCATCTTCCAGTAGGCGGATTTTGCTGGTTAACGAACTTGACCTTTCAAATTGGACGACGGATTTTTGTACCAAATTTCATCACAATCGGACCATTAGGGAAGCCAGAAATGAGCGAACAGACATATATATATATATATATATATATATATATATATATATATATATATATATATATATATATATATATATATACACACACAAATTTGAACCACCGTTATTTTCGGTCTCTAGGGGTTCTGAAACGCGAAATTTTCTAGTCGGCACTTTCGGATTGTTTCATTGTATCAACCTTATAAGCGGGGTTCCTCCCTATGGGGGAGGGAGGAACCACGCTAAAACCAGCCAAAACCAAAACGTCAGCAAATCTTTGAGCTTGGTCCATAGCACAGTGCCGGTGTGGATGCCAAATTGTTGTGTCGAACGAACAAGCAAACATTTAAACACTCTTCCTTCCATCGCACTGCCTTCCTGATCAACCAATAATCGGTGAGTGCAGTGGCAAATTTCGCAACCTCTCATCTGGCCATAAGTCGAGTTTTTTTCATTGTACTCTTCTCAATTTTCTATTTTACTTAAATATTTTTAAAATCATATACCTACACATCGTCACTATGTCAAACTATCGAATATGAAAAATCTCGTTTTTCAGGTTTGATACTTTACTCTTGCAGTTTAGACTATACGGCTTGTGGCAAATTGTCGCAACTCTAGCCTCTTTAGAAAAGCCAGAAATGCTTTAAATATTTATTTATTTAAATTTCAACGTCCATTATTATTAACTACGAATTTTAGGACGTTGGATATTATATGGGAATATCAGTCTATGATGCAGATGCTACTAAAATATGACTACAAGCTCTGTAAGCTACTTATTCTTGTAGCCCCTAACCATTTTAACTGATAGTCCCACATAATATCCAACTAGAGTTTGGGTTTGATAAAAATGTTGCTTGGCACTATTTTGCCCCGACCCCTTTAATTAGTACAATGCACAACGTTGAATGAGTCACATTCGTTAGTTTGTAACTGTAAATATTTATACAGATAATCAATCAACAGATCAGGAATCAGCAAATTACTAAATACCACATTCGACAATTTGAACCGGCGATACAAGAAAAATCACTTATTTGCACCAAGATGCAAACTTACGAATATGATTTTTTGGTTATTAAAAAACAGTAAACAGGTTGTTCATAATATCACCTTAAAACGATTAACAATATACATAGAAAAAATATGTGAAATTTTCCTTTTGTAAAGGCACGGATTTTGGATCATTATTAATCTTCCCAAAAGTACCGATGCTCCTCTCTTGAAAAGTACCGATTTTCATATTCGATAGTCGAAGGAGTACATTGATAGTTTTATTAAAATGAATATATCAATGACCTTCTTACCTTTTAAGGACTTATTAATTTGAAGTTATTTTACAGGCAGTGGGATGGGTGGTCTACAGACGAAGGTAGATGACGATAACAAAGACTGCAAAGTCCGGCTGTCAGAAGCAGCAATGGCGAGGATAAAAGGAGACGATAAACTCTATGAGAATCTTATCAAAAAGATGGAGCTAGAATATGATAGCAAGTTGGGTCTCACTCAAGAGTCGTTCGATCGCGTCACTAACTCCATAGAGGAATCAATGAATCTTACAAAACCTACTTCTTTGCTGTCTTATGTATTTCCTCATTGGCGTTGATCGCCCTTTCCTTCGTTTTTGAACTTATACGCTTTACATCGTTCAATAACTTTAGTTCAAATGTTTAATATATCAAATATAATTTTATAAAAATATAAACATTTGTTTATGTTCCAACATTTCCTGCTTAACAGTTACTTCATAAGTTGCATAAAAATATAATTATGATGACATTTATCATAAAACTCTTATGCAGTCACATTTATACACATAACATTTTTTTTATTGGATGAATTAGCAGTTTATAAAAAATACCGACGGATTCTATAGTCGTTGTAATATACGGTACTTACGTATTAGCTTCAACGCAAGTTAAAGAACCGGCTCTCAGAGATCTGGATCAAGGCGTCAATTGAGTTTTTGGCAATATGGCGACAGGATTATCAAAGATTTGGGTTGACAAGAGTTTCGATATAACCTTCAGGAAACGCGTAGTACTTATGTTAATGGCATAATTGCTATGGGTTTCCGCACGTTACGCTCGCTCAAGATTATATCGAAACTCTAGTCAATCTAATATAATAATATAGATCACTCATCATTTTCGGTGGAAAATGGGCCGATATACAATTTAACATTTTTGCAGTTGTAGGTAAATCCCAAAGATGCATTTTGAGGAAACGCGTAGCACTTATGTTAATGGAATAATTGCTATGCTTTTACGCTCGCTCAAGGCAATATCGAAACTCCAGTTACCCTGCCGATACTACGGCGGGTGCGGCAACTGGGTGTGTTCGAGGCTTCTGTGCCGCTGAGAGACTGGAGGCTTGTAAGGCTTGAGAGAAAGAAGAGGCAAGTAGCAGTTGTTCCCAATTCAGTGTGCAGGCCTTGAGTGTGTTCCAGGAAGACTGACTTAAGCCGATAGGCGAACCGTAAGACATCCAGACAGTGGAGGGGGTAGTCAGTCGTGGTGGCGACTGACTACCGTAGTCGGGGCTGAGTGCCGGGGAGGGGGAGTGCCCGGTAGAGGAGGCACTGACGCCGCCAGACGGTGTCATCTCCCCCATCCCCACAAATTACAAAATTAAATTGAATTACAATAGATTAAAGATTGCTATTACAATAGATTATTCAATTGCTATTATTCTGGGCACTAGGGTCTCCGGTGTGCAGGTAAACGATGGCTGCTGGTGGAGTGTCCGGTAGGAACTCCAAATGTAACCAACTTTTAACACTAGATTTACCAGACCAATCATTTTGACTGGTCGTGCAATTTATATTAAAAATTTCTACTACATATCGTCGCTACAAATGCAAAGTATCGAATGTGAAAATCACCACTTTTCAGAGTGGAAAAGCATTTATTAATAACTTTTTTTGGACAGTCAAATATTCGGCAGATTTGACCTTTTGATAGTGGAATACTTTCCCTTTAATAGAGTGATCTAAGATTCAAGAATTTGCCGTACATAAGTCCAGCAGAAATTAGTAAAGATTGACAATGAAAGATGCGTTTTTTCACATTCGTTAGTTTGCATTTGTACTTTTATAGCTACAAAAGACATTGCTTTCCTAAATGATGTTATGACTTTTGTAGCTATAAAAGAGAATACATTTAATGAACTTAATGTTACTTTATATATATTAGAAACAAGTATATTTTTTGTTATTGACATTTATACCAGTACCAGGTCTGGTAAATCTAGTGTTAAACACCACAGTTTAGATGAATTTCCAACATGTAGAAACATTTCAATGTAATTCCACGATTGCATGTACCCAAACCGACAATGAGTTTACATACAAATTCTTTCTACTTTTGTCAAAAGTCGTTACAGATATCGCCTTAAAATGGTGTCATTCGATTTCCTACGTCAAGGAACCTATAAAACGAGTACCTGCAAGCATATAAACCCGAAAACGTAAGCGTTACGATTTTTTTTCGCGCGAATTTCGTCCCAAACCCCATGTTCCGGAGGACTGTTTCTGCTGGTTAACGAACTTGACCTTTCAAATTAGACGATTTTTGTACCACATTTTATCAAAATCTGACAATTTTTGAACCTGTGAAATAGCGAACAAATATATATATATATATATATATATATATATATATATATATATATATATATACTGTAATTAACATTTTAGCATCCCTCTTGTGGGTTAAAAAAATAGCCCACGCCACGCAAATCACCGCCACCGGCCATTTTAGTCTGGCGCGCCGCCGCCTGAAAATTCAGCCTCGGCGCGCATGTGCAAGACGTATATATTGGAAACTAAAATGATATTTTAGTCCACCAAAAGGACGCCGAAATTCGCACCGGATCCCCAAGATCTCTCAAGGATCCCGCTGTCCTTCACCTTCAGGGGGCTGGAATCAGCACTAAAGCGAACGAAGGCCAATATATCCTCTGGAATGGATGGTGTACCTTACTGGATGCTGAAGATGCTCCCTAGGAAAGCCAAGGCCTCCCTACTGAACATCTTCAATGCAGCATACCGCACTGGACACTTCCCGGACGCTTGGAAACACATTGTGGTGGTCTTTCTTCGCAAACCTAAGAAGGCAGGAGACAAGCCCGAGCACTACCGGCCGATCAGTCTGCGGAGCTACATCAGCAAGATCTTCTGCAATGAAAAATTGATCCTTGCTACAAATTTCAACCGAATCAATCGTTTCTGAATACCCAAACTGAAAATTGGATTGGAACATTATTTGTATCAATTGTTCTTATAAACAGTTACAGATATCGCCTTAAAAATAGTTTCATTCGTTTCCCTACGTTAAAAACCTATAAAACAAGTACCCGGGGTCTCCCGTGGTCTAGTGGCTATCGCGCTGGATTCATAAGCGGGAGATGGTGGGTTCGATTCCCACCTCCGGCAGGAATTTTCTCATCTCAGGGCTCGCTGGGAAAATTCCTCGCAGCACCCTGGATGTCGGCGCTAATGACCTAGATGTAGATGCGCCGTAAAAAAAAAAAAAAAAAAAAAAAAAAAAAAAAAAAAAAAAAAAAAAAAAAAAAAACAAGTAAATGAACTCGAAAAAGTAAGCGTTACAATTTTTTCGCCTGAATTTCGCTCCAAAGACCATCTTCCGGTGGTTAACGAACCAATCTGCTGGTTAACCAACTTGGCCTTTCAAATTAGACAAAAGATTTTTGTGCCAAATTTCATCAAAATCGAACCATTTTTGAACCGTCAGGACCGTGAACAGACATATATATATATATATATATATATATATATATATATATATATATATATATATATATATATAAATTTGAACCACCGTTATATCATTGATCTATGGGATCTGAAACATGAAATTTTTTTTTTTTTTTTTTTTCTTTTTTTTTTTTTTTCTTTTTTTTTTTTCTTTCCTTTTTTTTTTTTTTTTTTTCTTTTTATTGGGAGACATACTACATAACATCCTTTTACAATAATATTGTGTTTCACAATGGCATGTCACAAAATACATTAAATAGAACAATAATATAAAAACAACTATGGCTCTCCTGACCATAATGAATTGGTGGGATTAACCACCGAGGATATAGTCCACTATAGCAATCGAGTAATTTTACTACCCAATACACCTCAAACATGGGCTATCTGCCGTACATAATTCCGGAGTTAAGGGTTATTACTAATAACCCCTCCAGAAGTCCAACTATACAATATAGACAGGTTACAATCCTGTTGTCCAATTATGCAAAATATTATAAAATATAAGTAAGTTAATTAAAAACAAATAACTTAAAACCGTATTGAAGGGATAAAAGCTATAATAAATTATATATATACATATAAACCAATAAAGTTAAAAATAAATAAATAAATAAATAAAAATAATAAAAAATAAAAAAAAATAAAAAATTAAATTAAAAAAAAACAGTAACTAGATATAGCAATTATCATGCCACAATGGAATGTGTTTATTATACCCTCAATAAAATGCTCCTGGGTTCCCCCCGGCGAGATGAGTCCTCCACCTGCTGAAGAGAATGCAAGAGCCCTTCAGTACACTCCTAGCAATACCCTGTAGGGTATACATTGGTACGCCAAGGTCCCTCAAATCTTTAGCTGACTTAGGACTCCATACACCCCTCCAGCTGATGGTACAGGACGTTCCTCTCACCCGATCCTGGGAAACACCCAACATTCTCCCAATAGTCTCCCTGACCTCCAGCACCCCAGCATACTTCGCCGATTTCCCCCAATGGAGAACATCCAGCCCAGGAGCGGAGTCAACGATCTGGACGTCGACGATGTACACTCTGTTCTCTTTCAGTACGACAATATCAGGCCTCCACATCCTACCGCGGGCGTTGAAAGTCGTCTCTACGTGGACCTCATAACGAAGCTGAGAGAACTTGTCAGCCAGCACACGCACCACAGCATCGTGGCGCAGAACCCGACCGCCGTGAGACAAGAAACACCTCTGAAGTACATGGCCAGCCGTCTCAGCATAAGGACAGCCTGCTCGGCAGAGAGGCAGTCCGTCAATCCTGCGGCCCCTGGATCCCCTAACGGCAGTCGGAAGCGCGCCAATGTGGGCGTGAACAAACTGGACAAAGTCCCTGGCCTTTATGGTACCCGCGCCAGCAGAGAACCAGTGAGTTGAGGCTTTGCATTTCGAAGACTCTCGTAGGGAACCACCATCGATGGAGGAGTATAACTTTTCGGCCCACCACTGTTTCCTATCCGTTGAGTAAAAGGCGTTCTCGTTCAAGCCCTGTCTCCCCAGGGCCTCTCTCGCGTCCCGCAACCTTCTGGCTACAGCTCTCGAATTGTATGCAGCCCTCGCCGCAGGCAACCCTGACCTCTCCAAACGCTGGAGACGAGCAATGGTTAACCCAGGGACAAGGGTGCTCATGCAAGGCACCCCCAATCCTCCGTCCGCACACGCTGCATGAAAGTAACCCAAGGGAATATCCCTTGGGAGCCTCAACCAGCGCCTCACTGCAGCCCTGACCTTGATATCAATCTTGGCCAGAGACTTCCAGGAGACGCCGCCAAGCACCTGGACGCACGGAGGAGCATTCTCCAGCCTATCGAGCGCTACTCTAACGTCAAAATTGGACCCATCGGAACCCCTATCCTTGTAAACAACACCCAGGTACCTCCAAGCACCCTGTACCTGAGTTTGTCGCACAGGCACATCATTGATCTTGAACAACGGGTTTGTGACTACCTTGATCTTGTGACACCTACCAGCCGGAACCAGTGACAGGGCCAGGCACTTTCCCGGGCTCAGTGCCATTCCCATACTTCGAATGGCACCTTCCACCCTCGAAATAGCCATCCTCATACCGGCCTCCGAGGAAGTGAGCAAGACCAAGTCATCAGCAAACGCCAGATAGGAAATCATCGCCCCATCGAGTTTAAATCCAACCTCGCTTGGAACTGCTTGGAGAACCCAATCCATTACAAGATTAAAAAGGCAAGGAGACAAAGGATCGCCCTGCCTAATCCCCCTTCCGCAAACGATTGGGCCCGTCCATCCCCTACCATCGGTAATGCGGGTAAACCCGCAACCGTAGACCCCCATCACGTACTCGATGAATTCGGGAGGCAGGCCTTTGAGGGTCATTGCAGCTCTAAGGGCATGATGGCTCACACTGTCAAAAGCCTTAGCAATATCAAGGGCGACGACGTGCAACTCGCGGCGTCGAAATCTCGCCTCCTTGATCACCGCATCCAAGACCACTGTATTTTCAGCCGTTCCATCGGCTGAAATGAATGCTCTTTGCCCCACCTCATGCAAGTCCAGATCCCTCAGGCGCACAGCTAGGATTTTATGAAGCTGCCTAAGGGGTACCGAGGCTACAGAAATGGGCCTATAATCACCTGGCCTTTCGGGACTATTCACCTTAGGAATGAAAATCGTCCTAGCTCCCACCAGCTCCGGAATACTCCTTCCTCCCAATAAATAAATATTGTAGAAGAGAGCCCGGAGCACAGGAGAAGCGGACTCCCATTCCGCCACCTTCAAGCCATCAGGGCCAGGGGAAGAAGAAGCGTCAACCTTACAGGTCTGTACCTCCTCAGCCTCAATGGGCGTCCATAGGGTATGGATGCGCCTATTATTACGTGCGATATTTCCTAGCTGATAAGGGTGAGAAGGGGCCTCCATCAGCGGGCGCCAATATTCCTCCAACTCATTAAGTGAATGGCGATGGTGCGCTGGGCCTCCATTGAGTATCTCATTCACCGCTCTTCTTCTATTCTTTTTCCACAGTGTCTGAAGGCGGGAATATTCGGCCCTGCGTCTTGCTCTCGCATTAATCGGAAGAGGCAGCAGTCTCCTGGGCTGTCCGCAAGGCTCTGGAGCAGGCTGTGTGCCCCAGGCTGGGAAGCGCGCCCGGATCCACTCACACAGTCGGTTACTCACATCAATTCCAGCCTTCGCTGGCTCAATCAAGTCTCCGAGTCCTCCATCACTGCCTTCCAACTCGGCTACCTGCCGCAAGGCAACAATGTAGAAACCCTCAGTTCCTTCTTCACCGACAACCCTCACTCCGTCTGCGGGCTGATCATTCCCTCTCCACTTATTTATTATAGCCTCCTCTAAGATGTTCCTATAATCGGCCTTACATCGACGCCTAGATACTGCCACCGAAGTTCGCCCTACTAGTTTACTAGAGAGCCTAACATTGCTCACAGAGCGACCTGCACAAGCATCCTCCGCCTCCAAACCAGCCAAAAGGCGCAACTCCTCCTCATTCCACCTTCTCTTGGCTGCCAGCACTATTCCAGCATTGTGAATCTCGGGGTGGGCTAGTCTCATGTGCTGCCCTAGACCATTTGCTGTATTAAATCCTCGACCACAAGTTCCACACATCCGTACCTCGAAGTTACCATCCATCATCAGTGATCTCACGAATGTGTGCCAAGGCATTCGCATACACAGGACAAGTCGCACTGCTAGCAGTATGTGTCAGCCGCTCTCGGCCTGCCCTTTTACAATTAGGGCAAGAAGGATTTTCCTGGAGCTTACCACATTCTGAGTATGAGTGGCCATCCTCACTACAATGCCCACAGGTAAAAGCCTTCTGCCTGCACGACTTAGCAATGTGGCCAAAGCGTTGACACCTAAAACACCTACTGACCTCATAAAATTCCTCCACCTTACATGCGAAATGTCCAATGTATACACGACCCTTGTTGAGGATAATTGGTTTTAATCTAGGGCTCACCTCCAGAACTAGGTGACAGAAATCCCCCGTCTTCTTGCCCTTCCGAAACACCAGCTTTACCTCAGAGTCAGACCCCTCTAACTCGATGAGGTTTTGTCCCCTCAGGCATTCTGCTAAGGTAGACTCGTCCAGGGGCAGACCCTCCACGGTCCGCGGGGCGCGCCGAACCATTAACCTTGGCTTTAACTTTTCACGATTAGTTACGTTAACTTCTAACTTACCAAGGTCTGGATCTTTAATAATTTTAGTGGCGTCCTCTCCCCGCCCGGTTTCAACTATCAGCCCTCCTCTTCTAGTTTTAATCACTCTTTTAATCTGCAGGGCTTTTTTCATTGGGTTGAGGGTCTTCAGCACTTTGACTTTAAAGTCCTCCAAATCCTTATAAATATCATTACTTTTAGGTTCGATATACACCAGCCCACCTTTTTCGCTCCCGGGCACCGAATGTTTCCCAGTTTTATTTCCCCTCCTACGAACAACCTCCACGAAGGACCCGCCGTCCAGCTCACCAGCGCCAGCGTCCCTCACCGAATTGGGTAACCTAGACTCAGAACTATCCGAGCGAGATACCAGCTCAACACCGGCGACCAGGGCACCACCTCTCCGGGCTACCTCCAACTCCCTGGCCAAATCCAGGTTAACCACTGTTAACTGGGTAACCAGGTCTAACAGACCCGTCACACCTGCCTTAATAAAGCCCTGGGTCGACTCGGCAAACTTCCTGCCCCTATCAGAAATGAACTCCAGGACACCTGTCTGGAGCTTTACCGCATTAGAGAGAGCCTGCGCTGCGTCGTATCCGTCAAACGAAACCTTCCCAGACTTCAGGACGGGCACCGCATCCGGCGCGGAGGACGGCGGAGAACGCGACGAAGCAGCATCAGCCGCTGGCATGTCAGGAGAGACACTTAGGCCTCCCTCAGCCTCCTTTAAACCCAGTTCTCCCCTAAGTATAACTATATCCTCGTCAATGTCTTTTTCTGTCACAGTTGCAGATCTGTCCATTTGTCTGTTCGTCAGTGGCGTGGTTTTACCCCCGGGCCTTGGACTCCCAGTGTACTTAATCCCTGGGGACGAGTATTTAGAAGCCCCTTTGCTTCCAGGGTCCCCCTTAACGTCGCCAGTCCGTCTAGAACCCCGCCTTAACGAAGGAGGCTGCCTATTATCCCCGGTCATGACAAGATAAACAAATAAGCCAAGAAAATAAAACCTAACAAGGAAAAAAAAACAAAAGACAGAAAGAAAATTATTCAAGTGAAGAAAAAAAACAAAAAAAAAAAAAAACACAAAAGAATAATTACAATTAACTCTAGGAATAATAACAAATTCTGGAATAGCACCAAGGGGGAAAAAATAGCATAAAGAGGCAGGAGGCCAGTCTACAAATATCCTTATTAAAGCTAAATGAAATGACTAGATACCACAAAAAATAAATAATATTAATATTAATATTATTTGTCTAGAACCTAACTAAAAACACATGCACAAATAGAATAACGGTTATAATAGATTATTTATCATTAATATATTAAGTCCTACACTATGAATAAACAAATACATAAATAAAAATATTAGAATTATTTCAAAATACTCATATGAGCATAGTCATAGTACATTAAAAGATATATAGAAATAGACTTGGAAGCCTTGATGCAAGTATCCACTCCAGACACCGCAGAGACTAGAAGTTTAGACGGATTCTATAGTCGTTGTAATATACGGTACTTACGTATTAGCTTCAACGCAAGTTAAAGAACCGGCTCTCAGAGATCTGGATCAAGGCGTCAATTGAGTTTTTGGCAATATGGCGACAGGATTATCAACGATTTGGGTTGACAAGAGTTTCGATATAACCTTCAGGAAACGCGTAGTACTTATGTTAATGGCATAATTGCTATGGGTTTCCGCACGTTACGCTCGCTCAAGATTATATCGAAACTCTAGTCAATCTAATATAATAATATAGATCACTCATCATTTTCGGTGGAAAATGGGCCGATATACAATTTAACATTTTTGCAGTTGTAGGTAAATCCCAAAGATGCATTTTGAGGAAACGCGTAGCACTTATGTTAATGGAATAATTGCTATGCTTTTACGCTCGCTCAAGGCAATATCGAAACTCCAGTTACCCTGCCGATACTACGGCGGGTGCGGCAACTGGGTGTGTTCGAGGCTTCTGTGCCGCTGAGAGACTGGAGGCTTGTAAGGCTTGAGAGAAAGAAGAGGCAAGTAGCAGTTGTTCCCAATTCAGTGTGCAGGCCTTGAGTGTGTTCCAGGAAGACTGACTTAAGCCGATAGGCGAACCGTAAGACATCCAGACAGTGGAGGGGGTAGTCAGTCGTGGTGGCGACTGACTACCGTAGTCGGGGCTGAGTGCCGGGGAGGGGGAGTGCCCGGTAGAGGAGGCACTGACGCCGCCAGACGGTGTCATCTCCCCCATCCCCACAAATTACAAAATTAAATTGAATTACAATAGATTCAAGATTGCTATTACAATAGATTATTCAATTGCTATTATTCTGGGCACTAGGGTCTCCGGTGTGCAGGTAAACGATGGCTGCTGGTGGAGTGTCCGGTAGGAACTCCAAATGTAACCAACATTTAACACTAGATTTACCAGACCAATCATTTTGACTGGTCGTGCAATTTATATTAAAAATTTCTACTACATATCGTCGCTACAAATGCAAAGTATCGAATGTGAAAATCACCACTTTTCAGAGTGGAAAAGCATTTATTAATAACTTTTTTTGGACAGTCAAATATTCGGCAGATTTGACCTTTTGATAGTGGAATACTTTCCCTTTAATAGAGTGATCTAAGATTCAAGAATTTGCCGTACATTAGTCCAGCAGAAATTAGTAAAGATTGACAATGAAAGATGCATTTTTTCACATTCGTTAGTTTGCATTTGTACTTTTATAGCTACAAAAGACATTGCTTTCCTAAATGATGTTATGACTTTTGTAGCTATAAAAGAGAATACATTTAATGAACTTAATGTTACTTTATATATATTAGAAACAAGTATATTTTTTGTTATTGACATTTATACCAGTACCAGGTCTGGTAAATCTAGTGTTAAACACCACAGTTTAGATGAATTTCCAACATGTAGAAACATTTCAATGTAATTCCACGATTGCATGTACCCAAACCGACAATGAGTTTACATACAAATTCTTTCTACTTTTGTCAAAAGTCGTTACAGATATCGCCTTAAAATGGTGTCATTCGATTTCCTACGTCAAGGAACCTATAAAACGAGTACCTGCAAGCATATAAACCCGAAAACGTAAGCGCTACGATTTTTTTTCGCGCGAATTTCGTCCCAAACCCCATGTTCCGGAGGACTGTTTCTGCTGGTTAACGAACTTGACCTTTCAAATTAGACGATTTTTGTACCACATTTTATCAAAATCTGACAATTTTTGAACCTGTGAAATAGCGAACAATATATATATATATATATATATATATATATATATATATATATATATATATATATATGTATACTGTAATTAACATTTTAGCATCCCTCTTGTCGGTTAAAAAAATAGCCCACGCCACGCAAATCACCGCCACCGGCCATTTTAGTCTGGCGCGCCGCCGCCTGAAAATTCAGCCTCGGCGCGCATGTGCAAGACGTATATATTGGAAACTAAAATGATATTTTAGTCCACCAAAAGGACGCCGAAATTCGCACCGGATCCCCAAGATCTCTCAAGGATCCCGCTGTCCTTCACCTTCAGGGGGCTGGAATCAGCACTAAAGCGAACGAAGGCCAATATATCCTCTGGAATGGATGGTGTACCTTACTGGATGCTGAAGATGCTCCCTAGGAAAGCCAAGGCCTCCCTACTGAACATCTTCAATGCAGCATACCGCACTGGACACTTCCCGGACGGTTGGAAACACATTGTGGTGGTCTTTCTTCGCAAACCTAAGAAGGCAGGAGACAAGCCCGAGCACTACCGGCCGATCAGTCTGCGGAGCTACATCAGCAACATCTTCTGCAATGAAAAATTGATCCTTGCTACAAATTTCAACCGAATCAATCGTTTCTGAATACCCAAACTGAAAATTGGATTGGAACATTATTTGTATCAATTGTTCTTATAAACAGTTACAGATATCGCCTTAAAAATAGTTTCATTCGTTTCCCTACGTTAAAAACCTATAAAACAAGTACCCGGGGTCTCCCGTGGTCTAGTGGCTATCGCGCTGGATTCATAAGCGGGAGATGGTGGGTTCGATTCCCACCTCCGGCAGGAATTTTCTCATCTCAGGGCTCGCTGGGAAAATTCCTCGCAGCACCCTGGATGTCGGCGCTAATGACCTAGATGTAGATGCGCCGTAAAAAAAAAAAAAAAAAAAAAACAAGTACCCGCAAGCATATGAACTCGAAAAAGTAAGCGTTACATTTTTTTCGCCTGAATTTCGCTCCAAAGACCATCTTCCGGTGGTTAACGAACCAATCTGCTGGTTAACGAACTTGGCCTTTCAAATTAGACAAAAGATTTTTGTGCCAAATTTCATCAAAATCGAACCATTTTTGAACCGTCAGGACCGTGAACAGACATATATATATATATATATATATATATATATATATATATATATATATATATATATATATAAATTTGAACCACCGTTATATCATTGATCTATGGGATCTGAAACATGAAATTTTCTTGGCGGCACTTCCGGATTGCGTCATAAGGTCAACCTCAGAAGCGGGTTTCCTCCTTATGGAGGGAGGAAGGTGTGACTAGTGACGCGCGAAAATTTGAATCTGAATATGGTTGTAAATAAAAAATGAACTTAAACAAATATATATATATATATATATATATATATATATATATAATATTCTTATTGATTTATATTTATAAATGTATATAAATAAATACGAACACTATATGTAAATACTTAATTTAATTGTTTGTTTACAAAAAACAAACAATATGACTATATGATTGTTTATCATATTAATAAATTAACCTTTTCGCGCCACTAATCACACTAAAATAGCCGATTTTAGGTTTCAACTTATTTCGTTTAGACTCCCTCCTCTCCCATTTAACCTTATGGGGAAAATGTTGGTTGGGTGAGGAGTAGGAATGTACTGTTCTGGAACGAACTGGGTAAGGAACTTCTGGAACGATCTACTCCAACTGAGTCTCCCGATCCCTAGAAGTTCCTTAGGTCCTGCAGTGGGGAGTAGGGATGTACAGTTCAGGAACGATCTACTACAACTGAGTCTCCCGATCCCAAGAAATTACCTAGTTCCTTTAGGTCCTGGAGTGTGGAGGACATTGGTTGGGTGAGGAGTAGGGCATGAACTATTTCAACTGGGTCGCCCATTATCTGGGTTACTTCCGATTACTTCTGGGACACTCTATTCACACTAGGGTCAAACTGCGTAAATAATTACTTGTGGGACACTAAATTCGTCCTTAGATTACTTCCTGGTGGTTATAATATCTTTTGAGTACTTCTGGTTCACTTTCGGTCTCTAATTATGTATTATTGGTTCACTATATTCACACATCAGTGTCAGTTTCCTGTGCATTGTGGCGCCTAAAATCTCTCTTTTCTACGAGATGGCATTGGAGCAGGTGTTTTCAGATTCCCCTTAAATATCAGAAGTGCTCCAAATGATACTAGATAACATGACGTAGTTCCCGCGAGTTGGGCATTCGTCACAATGTCTCAGCAAAAATTATTTGTATTTGAGTCTAGAAATACATCACATGTATACAGGATTAGCCATGTGACATGCCGTTCTAGACGCCAAGGAGTTCAGATTAACCTTTCCCGCCTAAATCATAATTAGGTTCATCAAAATTCGAAGTGATGGACAAATATGGAGAAGAGATGAAAGAAAGTGCTGAACAGCAAGAGAGTTTGGGAGCTCTCCAGAGATGCCTGCAGATTTTAAATGATCCTGGTTGCGTCCAGGATACAGGTGAGTGTTGGTGATAAAATACCGCCATCTGACGTATCACTGCACAAGTTTCACGCCCTCCAAACCGATTTCTTTCAAATTTTGTACAATAACGTATTTTGATGCACTAAACACGAATCCGCTAAAAAAAAAGTTCGCACTCAACTAGGAAAGAAGTTATTAAGCACTAAAGTTTGCTGTTATGCAGGTTATGAGAGGTTAATAGAATTCTATTAATTTTAGCGAGTTGGATTGACTGGGGTTTTGTTATCTTCTTGAGCGAGCGGAAACGCATAGCACGTATCCCCTTAAGAGACAGGTGACGACGGGTGAGGATGTCCTTAAAATTAACAATATTTTTGAATAAATGGTTTCTGAACATTTCAAATGAGAGTTCTCTGTTTCCCAATGTTACATATTTGCGCATGCGCGTTTTTACAAATACGCTGATGACGCCTAATTTTATAACCTTCCTAACTTTAGTGCTTAATATTATATTCTATTAATTTTAGCGAGTTGGATTGACTGGGGTTTTGTTATCTTCTTGAGCGAGCGGAAACGCATAGCATGTATGCCTTAAAGTCGTCATTTATGCCTTAAAGTCATGTATGCCTTAAAGTCGTCACAAATTCAGTTGTTTACATTAGCTCTCATAACCTGCATTACAGTGAACTTTAGTGCTTAATAACTTCTTTCCTAGTTAAATGCGAAGGTTTTTTTTTATCGTATTCGTGTTTAGTGCATCAAAATAAGTTATTGTACAAAATTTGAAAGAAATCGGTTTGGAGGGCGTGAAACTGCATTTTTACCGTGATTTCTTGCGCCGTAGAGATGACGTGGTATACACTACTCTGTAGCATTAGCATTTACTCAAATCCGTATGATTAAACAAAAGCTGGCGCTACATAGTTGTAACTTCCTCAAACGCTCCTTTGGCGTGGTAACGGAAACAATTGTAGGTACAACTGAGGAAGTGGCGGTCAAAAAGGGTTTTATCACATTATGGAAAATTTTCACTACTAACTAATTAAGTATGAAACTTCGATTGTTCTAGACCATTTCTAATGTATTCTTTTGGATCAAAACGAAAATGTCTACTCACTAGAAGACTTAGTAAGTGATCCTCAAATGACGGTTAATTGACCTTAAAGCTCTTTCAATTATATTCTTCTTTTCTTGTGACCTCCTTAGTGCAAATGTTAGGATTGTAATATTAATTACATTTTTGTTCAAATAATGTTTTCGAAGCGGTGCTCATGCCAGAAGAACTGTTAGGAAACGCTGTTCTATAATAGCATTATATTTCGGTACTTACGTACTAGTTGCACCGATCTCGAGAGCCGGCTCCAGTTCAGGCTCACGCCCAGTGATCCGAATCATGAAATGACAGGTTATTATGAGGTTATCTTCCTTATCTCCATTATACGCTCGCTCAAGGTTATATCGAAACTCTAGTCAATCCAACTCGTTGATCATATTAATACATGATCTTGGTGCCATAAGTGGTCTGAATATTGAAATTGTCGCCATATTGCCTGATCCGGATCACTGAACGGGTGCCAGTTCTCGAGATCGGTGCAACTAGTACGTAAGTACCTATATTTCTCCTATTGGAGATGGAGATAGTTAGCCGTTGTAGTGATGAGAAGACAAGGTATAGTTGGGATTCGGCTAGGAGAAAAAAACGTCAGACCTTCAGGAAGAAATCTGTATTGGACGTTTCGGCTGCACATTGTTTGTCGGTTTTGAAATTAGGGAGACAAACAAAACATCTCCCCTACTTACTCCGCCGTCTTCCATAAATTGTCCTGACCTCTTTTTTATCTTTGTTCCCAGGCTGCAGACAATTTTTCTACTTGTGTGTCCCAAAATTCTTAACACCTTTTACAACCCACTTTTACAACCTAGCAATTGACTTCTTTCATCTTCGCCGACTTACCGCCTCCTCCTCCCCTCCCCTCCCCCCAACCATTACTATAAAACCCCCTGTGTAGTTGCTGTCCCTCATACATTCAACCATGGTTACCTAAGTGTCTTCGAGGTCTTCCTCCCTCACCCCGAGGCATTCTTTATTGGTACGTATCAGTATATCTATTATTATAAATTGTATTCACTTATAGAATAGATTGTTTTTCTCACAATATAAAAAATGTTAGTTTTTTTACTGCTTACTTACTACTTTCTACATGCTGTTTACTTTCCAACTACCGTATTTTCATTGTTTAAAAATAAGATTGGTTCAAATTTATTGTCATGATGTATATACTACGCTCATTTCTGCCTGTTCTTTTAGCACTTTCCTCCGAAGGAAAGTAGCTTGAGGTTGGACTCATGACGATATTTTTGAAATCTTTATCGATCCTACCGAGTAGGCACCGAAACTTAGTATGTAGCGTTCAATTAGCAAACGATTGAACGAGTTCGTTAGCCACCAAAATAGGTCCATCGGGAAGAGGGGTTTACCCCGGACCCAAAACACTAATTTGACCACGCCAGCCGTAGTTTTTGTTATATTTCAACGAAACTCGGTATTCGTTATGTTGATCTAAAGATACGTTGTAAAAATAAACTAAATCGGTTCATTAGGAGGGGGGGGGGGTTACTCCGGACCCACATTACTAATTTGCCACTACCAGCCGTAATATTTGTTACATTGCAACCACGAATACCGACGTGGTGGTAATCAACAAAGAAAAATGGGCTGTAAAAATAAACTAAATCGGGTTATTTGGAGGGGGGGGGGGTTTACTCCGGACCTAAAGTACTAATATACTCATACCGGTCGTAATTTCTGCTGTATTGTAACGAAACGCGGCTTACGTCGTAGGTATCTCATGAGAAAGAAGTGTTGTGAAAATGAAGTAAATCGGTCTATTGGACAGGTGGGTTTACTTTAAACTCTGTTTCATTATAAATGTGAACCGCCAGACGTAGGTCCACAAAGCCGCCGCGAGGAGCGCTATCTCCCACTAGGGGACTGTATCCTGTTCCTGCGTCAGATCAAAAGACAGAAAATGAAGTTTTTGTGTGTTTATTAAGTAGTACAATATCATTTACTAACATAACGCTGGAAGCAAATTATTTACAAAATTAATAATTGAACAGTTCTCATAAAGAATGTAAATGAGCAGAACTATTCACGTTTTTATTTTATTTATATAGACTATTTACGGCAAATTATTCAGTAATGTTGTCTACACTACAAAAATTCTGAGGAAAGTGCTTAGTTATGAAGCTCCTGCGTGACGGACTTTTTTACTTATAAGTTGTATATATTTTTTAGCACTTTCTTCCGAAGGAAAGTAGCTATTGAGGTTGCACTCATGACGGGATTTTTCAAAAATTTCTTCAAATCTTTATCGATCTTACCTAGTAGACACCAAAAATGACCTCCGTCAAAAGTTATATATATCTATATATATATATATATATATATATATATATATATATATATATATATATATGTATGTATATGCATATATATATATATATATATATATATATGCATATACATACATATATATATATATATATATATATATATATATATATATATATATATATATATATATATATATATATATGCATATACATACATATATATATATATATATATATATATATATGCATATACATACATATATATATATATATATATATATATATGTGTCTGTTAACACGATAGCGGCCAGAGTTTTTGGTTTTTCGTCACGAAACTTGGTATATAGCGTTCAGTTAGCAAACGATTGAACGAGTTCGTAAACCAACAAAATCGGTCAAAAGGAAGGGGAGGGGGTTTACCCCGGACCCAAAACACTAATTTGACCATGCACCCCGTAGTTTTTGATATATTTCAACGAAACTTGGTATTCGTTGAATTAATATACAGAGAAAAATGGTTCGTAATAATAAACTAAATCGGTTTATTAGGATGGGGGTTTACTCCGGACCCACATTACCAATTCGCTACTACCAGCCGTAATTTTTGTTATATTTCGACGAAACTCAGTATTCGTAGTGGTAATCTATAGAGGAAAATGGGCTGTAAAAATAAACTAAATCGGTTCATTAGGAGGAGGAGTTTACTCCGGACCCAAATTACTAATATACTCATACCGGTCGTAATTTCTGCTGTATTGTAACGAAACGCGGTATACGTCGTGGGAATCTGATGAGAAAGAAGTGTTGTAAAAATGAGCTAAATCGGTCAATCGGAAAGGGGGGTTTACTTTGTATAATATTTCAATAGAATAGCCCGCCAGACGTAGGTTCACAAGGAGCGCTTTCTACCACTAGAGGGACTGTATCCTGTTCCTGCGTCAGATCAAAATACGAAAATCTGCAGTTTTGTTGGTCGTATTTATTAAGTAGTGTTGTACCATGTATAAACATAACTCTGGAAGCTAATTAATAATTTAACAGTTACTAATTACAAAATTAAAAGAGAACTATTCATGTTTTTATTTTATTTATGTAGGCTATTTTCAGCAAATTATTCTGGAAAGCAGTCAACACTACCCAAATTCTGAGAAAAGTGCTTAGTTACGCCGTTCCTGCGTGACGGACTTTTTTCTCCTAGCCGAATCCCAACCATACCTTGTCTTCGTATATTTCTCCTAACCTTCATGCTAAACGAACAGACCTTCTTCTCCACGGTGACCAGTCTTAAAAATTTAAAGATCCATTGGGCAGCAGCCCCCCCCCCCTTAAAACCGGTAAAAACGCTAAAAATGTGAAATAATAACCTCAACAAAAAATTAAATAAGATCACTTAGCTCAGAAAAAATGTTTATTTTCTTTAATAGCGTTTAAGTTGGCTAACAATTTTAAGTACATACTCGTTTGTTAGATTTCAACGGCAATTCGTTTGTATGGATGGCCTCGAGTGAGATGAGAAGCGCTTAGTATATAAGGTAAAACTATTCAGTGTAATACAAATTGTTGCATAACGATTTTACGAATCATGGGAATGGAACAAAAATTGCAAATAATTGAGTTAAAAATAAAAATTCATTCAGCCATTTTGGTAAAATTTTGTATAAATAAAGCCCATAACAACGAAAAATGGCTTCAACATTTATCCTGGTTTACTAGGTTTTACAGGACCTTAAATCATAAATTCAAATAATTGTACACTGAAATATTTAAAATTTTCCCGGACCATCCTCCATCTTGGGGGGGGGGGGGGGGAACGTTGGGGGGGCGTTACCATCGGGAGGTATGGAATACCCCTGAAGATGGATTAGGATCAGGATTTAATCGCCACTAAATCCTGATCCTAATCCATCTTGGGGGGGGGGGGGTATTCCATACCTCCCGATGGTAACGCCCCCTCTCCCCCAACGTTTTTCCTTTATAGGCTCCTGCATCACATCACTGCTCACTATAAGTGTCATTCATATAAGTGTTAACAGTACAGAATATGTAATGGGTTGCAGTCCGAGTATTTCAAATAAACAAATAAGAAAGGTGATATATGTACATTTTCAAATGTCAGTTTTCCTCTAACCAGCACGTTTCCATCTAGTGGTGAATAAAAGAGATATTCTGTGGATTGTCGAAAATCAAATTAATACAGATAAAAATTTCTTTTACACGTCGATGTATAATATAAATAAATTCCTAAGTTTTCTAAGTCTTTTATGAGAAAACATTCTGGGAAATTGATTAGTTCTAATATGATTTTTGGAGGACAAAAAAGTCCTTTCATATTAGATTGGCTAATAGCTTCAAGCACTAATTTTATTGAGCATATTTATAAATACATCTTATAAATCTGAAATATTTTAAAATGCAAAACTGTTAACTTGGATTGGATAACAGTCTCTCTACCTCCCCGAGTGTTTGTTACTTTGTCATTCTCCCGGTTTGCTGGTCACTCTGCTTGAATAAGGACAGTTCGATTGTATTTAACTGTTATAGTGTTGTCTGAAATTTCTCATTAGACGCTATTAAAATGTTTCTTACGCGATCAGAGTACGATAGAGGAGTGAATACTTTCTCTCCAGAAGGTAGGCTGTTTCAAGTTGAATATGCTATCGAAGCCATAAAGCTTGGTTCGACTGCTATTGGTGTCTGCACACCTGAAGGAATAGTGATGGGAGCTGAGAAGAGAATAAAATCATCTCTTATGGAACCCGAAGCTGTAGAGAAGATACTTCAGGTTGATGACCATATAGGCTGTGCTGTGAGTGGCTTAATGGCAGACTCTAGAACTCTTGTAGAACATGCAAGGGTACAGTGTCAAAATCATTGGTTTGTTTATGATGAAAAGATGCCAATAGAATCTACTGCACAAGCTGTCTCCAACTTAGCAATTAGATTTGGCGATGCTGATGAAGATGCTGGTCCAGCTATGAGCAGACCGTTTGGGGTTGCAGTTATGTTTGGCGGATATGACTACCGAGGACCACAGCTTTACCACATGGATCCGTCAGGGACTTTCATATATTTTGATGCAAAGGCAATAGGTTCTGGGAGTGAGGGGGCTCAGCAACGTCTACAAGAACTTTATCATAAAGGCATGTCTTTAAAAGAAGCTATACAGATGATTTTGACCATTCTTAAAGAAGTAATGGAAGAAAAATTAACAGAAAATAATGTAGAAATTGCTGTAGTTACTGAAAAAGAAAAGGAGTTTAGAATGTTTACTAAAGAAGAAGTAGAAGCAGAAATAACGGTTGCTCTAAATGCTCCCACACAGTAATATTTTTTTTTTATATGTAATTTAATGGTTCAGTTGAATATAATTAATAACTTTGTTTTTAAGAATCTATGTTTATATAAATAAACTTGCAATTTGAATAAGTTTTCATTATTTTCATGGACCTAAAAATCCTTGTTTCAATCAAATTACAAATAATTGTATGTGTTTTAGGTAAGGTAATTTATTCTTGTTCAAATGAGAATACCACAGTTATGCTTTTGATTTTCCTACTTTTCTAAATCTTAACAATTGATTTGTACAAATTTAAAATTCATAAGTGTTTCTTAATTTATTAAATAAAATATTTGATGTATAAATGTTCTTACCTTATAAGTAAGATTGATCTGGTTTGAATGCTAATGGCCTCCGATGTTCAGGACCAATAAAGCTCAGGCATACTTCATTACTTGATTTGGATGGATTACAAGAAAGTTCCAGCTAGGTACTAAAATACAATTTTTATTCAGCAATGCTCTCCATTTAGCACACAATATTATCTGCCTAATGAATCCTAGAAAACTAATTAGTTAAATTTCTTCTAGAGACATTTTTATTTACTTTAAAATAAAATTATAATTACACCTTCCTTTTTAAAATAATAATAAATAAGTTATGACAAGGTAGAATTTGTCAGGGTTGGTCGTGGGTATCTTAATAAAACTACATTTTCTATAAGAGAATGAGTTTTATTATTTGATGATGTTTCAACTTGAAATTCAAGCCTTCATGTGAAACAAAGACGACAGAGTTTAATACTAATATACAGGGTGTCCCACATTAAGATGTCATAATTTTAAGGGTTTATTCTGCACCTCATTTGTAGTTCAGGGACGCAGAAATGAGCGTCCTATCTCAACATGTAGCAGAGTTTTTTTGTTTTTTTTTACGCCGCATCGATGTAACAGAGTTATTCAAACTTTTGTCTATTTTTAAAACTATCGGGTTTTCTTATGAGAAACAGTATTTTCTGGTCTATGTATCGTAAATGACGACCACATTTTTAGAATCTACATTAAATTGCTAATAAGAAACACTAGTTATTGAAATGCTGTCATGTAAATTAGGAGCTACACTAAGAGCCATATAGATGTGAACTATTGTTATTAGGGTTTTCTTAACTCCTTTAATATTTTCTTAATCAGCTATTTGTAGACTTAGCAGTTTGCCTCCGCCTCAAAAATTGCCTTATTTAATAAGCTTTAAAATGGTACCCTTTTGTTTAAAAAAACAAAAATTATTTAAGTCTATTTTTTCTGATTTCTAAGTCAAAACCATTACATTTGCTTTAGTGTAAAGAAGCTATTACGAACACATTATTTAATTTCATGCGAATTTTTTGATGTCCCATCCTTCCAACGTTAGGTATACACAGTTTTTGCTCTGATTAAGGATTAGGGGACGCCTTGGAAAGAGTGAAAGATGACAGAAGAACATTTTGGAAATAATCACAATTATTGTTAACATAATAACTACATATGTTATATTTTTATGCTTTCATGGTCTTGTTTTATGAAATTTCTATTTTTAAGAGGAGTATAATAGTCTTTTCATTTAAATCTATTTTTTTCGCTTTATATTTGCAGGAGAGAGTTTTTTCTATACAATTTATAATAACTAAGTTACTTATAAGCAGAAATTGTAGTGTCTAATTTTATTAAAAAGAATAGAATTAAAAATAGAATTTTAATAAAACAAGACCCTCAAAGTATAAAAATATATGATCTGTATTTATTGTGGTAAAATAATAACAATAATTGTGATTATATCAAATATGTTCATATGTCATCTTTCACTCTTTCCAAAGTGTACCCTAATCCTTAATCTGAGCGAAAAGTGTGTATACCTAATGTTGGAAGGATGGGACATCACCATATTCCCGTGAAATTAAATAATGTGTTCAGATTGGCTTCTTCGTGCTACAGCAAATGTATTGGTTTTGACTTAGAAATCAGAAAAAAATTGGCCAAATTATTTTTTGTTTTTGAAACAACAGGGTACCATTTTAAAGCTCATTTATTAAGGGAACTTTTCAGGCAGAGGCAAACCGCTAAGTCTAAAAATAGCTGATTAAGAAAATATTGAATGAGTTAAGAAAACCTTAATAAAAAGAGTTCACATCTATATGGCTCTTAGTGTAGCTCCTAATTTACATGACATCATTTCAATAACGGGTGTTTCTTATTGGAAATTTAATGTAGATTCTAAAAATGTGGTCGTCATTTGCGATACATAGACCAGAAATCCGGAAAACACAGTTTTTCATAAGAAAACCCAATAGTTTTGAAAATAGACAAAAGTTTGAATAGCTCTGCTACTTGTTGAGATAGGACGCTCATTTCTGTGTCCTTGAACTACAAACGAGGTGCAGAATAAACCCTTAAAGTTATGACTTCTCAATGTGGGACACCCTGTATATGCAAAAGAAATGTCTAAAACATTATACATAGAAGAAGGTGAATGATACATTTGGTAAGTGAGTGTTATAGCTAGAGCTTAAGGTAGTTTTAAATCTATCTCTAATTTAAGCTCTAGCTACAACACATACTTACCAAATTATCATTCATCCTCTTCTGTGTATATTTTTTTCTGTTTTTGACATTTCTTTTGTATATGTATTAGTATTTACTCTGTCGTCTTTGTTGTACAGGCCTGATGAAGGCTTGAATTTCAAGCAGAAACGTCTGCAAATAATAAAACTCATTTTCTTATAAAAAATGTAGTTTTATTAAGATACCATGTCTGAACTCTGGCAAATTCTAATAAATAAATCTTGAGTATTAATTTTTATGGAAGGTAAGACTAGGAATACAAGGTTATGAAGACCTGCAAGAAGCCGCAGAGAATTTTTTTTAGAGGATGATGACTTTCTTAAAATAATACCCCTCATGGATTACTAGAAAAATGTGTTAACTTGAAAATACTAATTTTACATGAGAATGTTTCAATATTTATATGATAGAAGTGGCGCAGTGGTACACATTCTTGTTGGAGATGCTTAGCTTAATAAGTTTTTGTAAACTGATACGTAGAATGATGGTATAATAATGTTTTTCTTTATCCATCCCATGAAACCTTTCGTTTTCATCTTACCTATTTTTACTATAATTTCCTCTTCTTTTTATAATTTTGCCATGATTCCGAATGTGACTTTAGATCATCAATTATTCTAAAAACTCTTGCTGTACTACAAATACAACTCTTTTCTTCTTCAAGGTAGAGTACATTATTTTCCAAGTACACCAGAAGCAGCAGTGTTAAAAACTGGTCGGATGAGAGAAAAGTTAGGAGGGTTAGTTTTGAACTACACTTACAATTCCCTGCTGGTGATTATTTTAATTAGATCAAAAGAAAAGTGGAAAAATTTGAGATCTTTTTTGTTTTGTGCTTGAGTGATATTCTTGTGTTAAAGAAATAAAACAGTTGATTTTTGGAACTTCACATTTTTTACAAATGCAAAGTATCGAATGTGAAAAGTGGATTGGTACCTTATAGATGACTTTATATAAATTTTATCTTATTGTATATTTTAATTAGACTTATGCTCATTAGTTTGAATTTCTGTAATTGATAATCATTTATCTTTAATTTTCGACAGTTTCCAACAGCAATCAGTAGACATTGAAAATGAAAAATGCGTTTTTTCACATTGGATACTTAGCATTTGTATCAATGATATGTAAACAAATTTATTGTATTTTTGTATGATTCTAAAGTTTGTTTTTTATTGTCAAAATGGTTCTTTATTTCAATTAATTTGACATCATAACTATGTCTTCAATACAATTTTGATTTAAGTTTGCTACCATAATGGAGAAGCATTATCAAAACATAAAAGGTCACCTTTGTTTCACGGGGTGCACATCGGCTATTCGTCCTATTGTGCGAGTCCCAAATTGGTCAACCTTACCTTAACATTCTAATAAACTTCAGGTATTGCCTGACCTCAGTTGACCTTCTAATCTTGTCTTCCTTGAGGCTCTCAAAATGTAGGTATCTTCTACTTTCTGATGCTACAAACTCAAATGTAACATGCTTAGGTGTCTCATCCTTCTCCCCACACCACCTGCACACTGGTGACGATCTGATCTTTATGACACGCATGTGTTTATTCATGGTTCAATGGCCAGACACCATCGCCACAACCTCTCCAAAATCTTTCCTGGCCATACCCAAGAAGATCTTCTTCCTGTTTAGATATTTGAGATCTATGAAGGACTTTGCGTGGGCATTTTCTGTCCTCCCCCCCCCAAAAAAAAAATCAGTCCCGTAACAGGCCACGAGGGCCCTGAGGGGCAGATACTGTAGAGGTATCTGATTCATGACTATACGGCACACTAGGGGGATAGTGTGGTCAGTACTATGCTCTGGCCGCCTGATTTTCCCCTCGCAGCTTCGACTGCTAGAGTCATTAGCACCAAGGTACCCATTATTCAATTAATTAAAGACTGGGTTGGCCCAGGGACGGTCAGGGAGGCCGAATCCAACCCATGAATGAAGACACTAAAAGAAAAAATCTTTAGTGCTTGCTCGGGATTTGAACTCAGGTCCTCCAGCATATTAGTCCAGTGCTCTACCACTGAGCTAACCTTGCCCCCTGTCCTTCCCAAAGTTTACCTAATTTTTCTTTTGCTCTAATTGCAATTGCCTCTTTAGCACAGGCCATTGACAAAGGGCATTGTGCCTATTGGTGCCACATCTGAGCCCAATCCTGCCAACCTGTCCACTCTCTCGTTGCCCACGATACCTCGATGTCCTGGTACCCAGTAGATGCCAACATTATGATAATATGTTTCTACAATGAATATATTGTCGGTTCAAAGTCTATAGTGACTGTAACAACTGTATTGCAGATATTACAGCCTTCACCATAACAGATGAAGCTATGGAGAAGCTTTTAAGGGATGACAATGCGACCTCAGAAGGAGCTCCGGTGAAGAAAGGTAAAGGAACTTACAAAATTTTTGAAAAGCAAGAAGAAAACTGGCAGGCCATTCATGATTGTGTTGACAATAATCATGCTAGGAAGGTCGGCATGGACCTCGATTCCATTAGTAGCATGGAAAGGAGGTTGAAAGCATCTGCAACTATGAAATGTCCTTGTTCCAGCGGAACTCCAGTGGTAATCAATTTTTTGATATCATATAATAATATTTCTTACTGGCTTCCTAAACTAGATGTACTTCCACAATTTAAAAATTCTTTCAAGAGAGATCTACTGCTCTCCTACAGCAGTTGAAAGACAGGTTTTATTAAATTTCCTTGCTGTTTTTTTTTTTTTTTATTGTCACAAGCAGACAATCCTTGCAGTGGTGGAAGTCTCTTCTCCATTCAGTGCAAATAACATTTTTGAAGATATTAGCTTTTAAATTTAGTGTACCATCTTAAGCTCCAAAGTCAATATTCTGAACCTCAGCAAGCAGAAGGGATTGTTTTTGTTAAAATTCCTTTCAAATAAATGTTTTATCCTGTTCTCTCAAATCAAATGAATTATTTTATGTAACTTCAAACTATTCGTCTAGATAGTGTCTTTTTCTCCTCTCTTCAATTTTGTCTGTACATTTCTTAGAAATGTTAAATGTCTAAGAACAGATCCAATGGCCATGAGTGCTAAGGCAGGAGGAGGCATTTCTTTTGACTAACTATATTCTTACTTATTTTGAAAAATTTGATTAGCAATGTTTAGTGTAATCCCAAATCAACCTCAATAATAATTATTAAAGGGGCTAAGAGAAAAATAAATACACTTCTAAGTTCACAAAGAAAGTGGCGTGTGAGAACCCAAAGCCCTACGACAACCTACTCCTCGACTTCTTTCCCACTGCTCCCTACAATTTCCACCATGGGGGGGATGCTTGGAAGTGAGCAGTGCCGTCTCTATCGAAGGGTTTTCAGTTATGCATCGTGCAAAATTAATGACCCCCCCCAGCCATGAGACATCAATTTAAAAAAAAAGAGCAACAGAAACATTTTAAAAATGAACAACTAAAGCATGTCCCATATTTTTATAATTTTGCCAATAAGCTCACAATAGAAAGAAATAGGAAATCCAAGGGGCGATGACCTCCAGTGGGGTCATTGAGAGGCCCGAGTATTTTATCTGTTTATACTACTGAATGCCCCCCTAAATAATTCATTTATGATAACCTGATTAATGTTTTTACCAGTAAATGTTTCTATACCATGAAGACTAATCTATTGGTTGTTTTTCAGTTGACCTGTTATGATGACAACATCAGATCACCTTTGCAATGCATGAGCCTTGTCCGAGATTATATTAAGTGTCTGACTAAATATCGACAAAATATCATGGAGAAATTGGCAGCTGATGAAGAAAATAAACAATAATTACAGAATGATTCATAATCTGTGGAAAAAATTCTTTATCCTTAATAATACGTTTTATAACTGAAAAACGATTCAGAGAATAATAAAATAAGAATGTTTAGTTTACATTTATGTGGCGTAAAAGGAACTACTGGGAGATCCTGGATATGAATATTAACAAAGAGGCATTAAAGAGATGCTTTGGACCTTTGGGAGTCATCAAAGGGAAAACAATTTTCTAAATATAAACAAAAGGTCAATTAATGATATATTTAATAGGTATTTTGAAATAGTAACTATAAAATATTGTAAAATATTATTGTTATATGGCAGAAATCAATGAGGCTGAGGCCTTTGTCCTTCATGGACTGTAGGGCCCATCATGTAATGTAATGTATCTATAGGATACCACCCTTTTCTAGCCAGGAGAGGGATGATTCTTTTTTCTTCTTTTTTTTTACCAATGAAAAGTCACCACCCCTAGTGGGTATCGAACCCATGACTTCGGGCACAAAAATTATATTAATTTATAGAAATGAGTAGAACATGCAACCTCAGGCTTGTAAAGTGGTATACATAATAACACACGGTTGATAAATCTCTCGATTTCCTCTAGAATAGGGCCTTCTCATTATCATGAGGTCTAAATACTGCTAAACAGGAAAGGAAGGGAACGTAAAAAGAGGGCATGTAAGAATGAATAATAGGACAGGAAGTAAGATTTAGTTTAAACTAATGATTTTCATAAAAGCAAATTTAAGTAATATAAATATATTTATTATGTGGTCCACAAACCAATATAATACTATAACAAACTTTAACAATGTAAAATATAAAATCACAAGTTATTTCAGTTAAATTCAAAGTTTTGGTAACTGCATGTTTGGCCTTTGTTAATATTTTAACAATTTTATGGAATGTAATGAGTTCTAACACATGCTTCATCTGTATATTTTTTCCAAGGTATCTAAACAGTTCCAAAGATTTTTTTTTTAAATTAATCCTCTGCTTTGGTTTGATGTCCATGTCTGTTCGGCTTATTTTACCAGTGGTGGTATACTATCTTTGTAAATTTTGCTAGGCAAAATAGACTTAACAGCTAGGAAGAAGAAGAAGAGCTGATGAAATCTGTTGCGATTCTAGAGAAAATTTATCACAAAACTAGCACCGTTGGCAACAGAAGCTGAACAAACATAGACAAGTTCCAAAGATACAATTTGTGTATCAGTGGTTTATATTTTCTTCCATAGGAGGAATTTTAAAGCAGCTTGATCTACTTGAAAAATACTGAGTGAGGAAAATGTATACTTCCAATACTTCAAATTCATTCATAGCCAAAAAACAAGTGGCTAAGCAGCCAGTCTATCTTGTTCTATGTGCGGAGTTGCAGCTTGTAAGGCTTACATATTTTCAACACAAAAGGTTTTCAACAGCCTTGACCAGAAATTATTCCTTTTAAATATATAGGTCGTCGTATATAAAAAGCTTATAAATAAATTTTATTTCTAGAAATTAATTAATAATTATTTTTGAATGTTTTTTCTCCCTTATTTACAAATCCAAGATTCATATGATAATTGAAAAAAAAAAAAAAAACTAACTATTGTGGCACATAAACCCTGTTTTCACTTAATCAGCTGAAAGTCAAGGTGTTAAACAGTGTTTTGATACCATATAACCTTTGACGAAAATCTTTAATAAATCATATCATCACTGTTACATTAAAATGTAAAATTTTGTTATATGTTTGTAAAATTTTCAAAAAAATTGTTTCAATGAAAAATATTTGTATTTGTTAGCTACATCTGACCCATGGGCGTATATAGAAAATAATTTCGGAGGGGGCTGGAAAAATTTCAGGGGGGGGGGCTGAGACCATTTCCGGTATATGGAATACTAACAATTTAGATCTTGGAAGAGTTTTAGCCAACTTAAAAGCTATTACACCCAAAATAGAATATGTTTTATGAACTAAATGATCTTATTTAATTTATTTTTAAGGGTTTTCTGAATTTTTTACCGATCAAATCAAAATTTTGGGGGGGGGGGGCTGCAGCCCCCCTTATATACGCCCATGATCTGACCTCAAATTGTCATATGAAAACTCGTGAGTATGTAAATGGTTGAATATCACCTGATCTTATCAGAAAATTTCAGAGCTGTCATAGCTAACAAATACAGATATTTTTCATCAATAAAATGTTCTTTGTTATACAACGTTCTGATATTACAGAGAGGATAGACCACCTATAGTCTCCGATAGTGATATAGCAATATCAAGAATAATGAATGTTCCTAAATTAATGTTTTTGTTTAAGTTGAAAATTTTGTACTCTTATTACGGAACACATATCCCTCAGGATAAATTTAACATTTAAGAAAATGGACTACTATTATTAGTATTGCTGCAATTATTATTATTATTTCTTTTTTTGAGTATTTTTAGTGAGTTAAAACATGATGAGTAGTTCTAGGAGATGGGTGAGGCTTGTAGGGATAAAGGGATAGTGGAAGATATCGTTAATTGTAATTCAATTATAAGTCTACTTATCACCAATTATGATAGTCAGTAATAAAAATATCAATTTTATGAAGAATTTTAATTGAATTATAATTGTAATTCAATTATAATTCGAATACTTGAGTTGTTTTCAATTACTTTTTTGGGGGGTGCTTCGACAGCTAGGGTCATTAACCCTTGTAATTGATATTTTCAGTCTTTTCAATTACAAAAAAAAAACAAAAAAACATTTATTTCAAATAACTACGTAATTCAAATACTTGAGTTCTATTTAATTGAAATACAGTTAATCCAAATTGAATTATTTTTACAATTACTGTAATTGATATTTTCAGACTTCTCAATTACAATTAAAAAATGTAATTCATAATTCAAATATCATTTGAATTACATTTTAATTCAAATTTACACAACACTGCATAGCAGATAGAGAGGCGAAAGAAATTCCAGAGAGATGTGGCACAGACAACAAAGGAGTGTTGCAAATGAAGCTGTTTAGTAGAAGGGAATAAAAAGATCGGAAGAATAGGAAGGGGAGTTATTGGAGAGAACGGATGATTTGAATTGAAAGATTTAAAAACGTAGGGAGGTCTTTCGGATTGGGAGAGCCAATTTAACTCATGGCAATAGACTCTTCCAAGGAGGTGGGAGTTTCATGGGATTCTGGGGATATAAGTTCATGAGACATTTCAATTCGTTTATAAAATCCCCATAGAATCCATCGTACACCAAACAGCCATAGTCGACCTGGAGGAAAAAGAGCGACGTTACAAGTCATGTACAAGTAGCTGAAGGATCTTCTTTAAGATAAGACTGAAAGACAATAGCCCAATTGACACCGAGAAGATAAAGGCACTTAAAAATATCCCAAAATTGTTGCGTCCTCACAGCCTATTTTAAAAAATATTATAAATATTTTTCTATGAATTAATTAAATCACAAAGAGCTCTTTGGAGGCTTTAGAAGAAATGATTTTAAAAATGGTACCAACCTCTCTGGGTAGTTCAAATGTACATCATGATTTCCGTCAACTATAAGAAAACTAAAATTGGGCCTTGCAAAAAATAATTCCTTCAGCCTTTCATGATACCTTTCATCTGAAACAAGTTGATCAATGAGGTCATAGGTATCCTTAGCAATTATCATTAAAGCTGGGCATTTTACACTCATGACGAATTGTTTCATTTGGTTCATAGTCAAAATTGGCCTGAGCTTAAATTTGAGCCTTTGATCAGTGGAATATCTAAAACCATTTCCTGAAGATATAAGAGATCTTTTAATTAAAGTACGCGCTCCCTTGTCAGTCAAACGGCTAGGACGGATTTTTATCATTCGATCTAACGCTTCTTCATAGGTATAAGAAGGAGGAGTGGAAGATGATAACTTTTTATCTTGCTGATATACAGAATCAAAAAAATTCCGTATGACGCGTATGCTTTCTTCTTCGCTTGTGACAAGAGGAGAGAGTCCGTCTAAAAGAATGAGCTTTTCAACTAGTTCAGGAAATATCGATGTGATAAATAGAGATATCTGTGCGCCTAAACTGTGCCCCATAAGAATAAACTTTTTCCATTCGAGGTGTTCAATTACAAGTTTAACAGAATATACATAATGGAGAAAATTTAATGGTATCCCAGAAGGAAAAGAAGACGACTTCCCATGACCAGGCAAGTCAAAGGAGAAGAAATAGAATCCCTGAGGAAGAAGTGGGATGAGATGATCGAAGCTGCCACAGTTGTCCTGGATACCGTGAATCACCAACACCCGTGCATCATTCCTGTCGCCCCAAGTTTTAACTGGAACATGGAAAATAATTTTAAGCCCAAAACAAACTTATTAACTTCAATTTTAAGATTTTCTTACTAATAACTTCGTGTTGTTTACATTACATTTTAATATCTTGGATTAAACAAATCTGAACAAGACTAAGCTTTAGAAAAACTGCTATGTGCTTAAAGAAGGAGAACTTGAACTCCATAAAGAGAATTTTAAAGAAATAAAAAATTTGAAACATAATTGTAATATGGCAGAAATCAACCTACACTGAGAAGTCAATATGAAGTCGGTATGATTTCAAAGTTTTCAGTCCACATTTGATTAGGAAAAATAACTAAAGAAGCTCCAATTTTGATAAAAATTCACAGGACACTATGGTATCGAGTAGCATTTACAAATTTTGGTCTCTTGGTATTTTTCATTTAAAAAAAATAAAAAAGCAATATGCCATTAAAGTGTTTCTAGGCATTTCAAAAATAGGATCTATTTCATATTCCAGCATAGACATAAGTTGAAGCAATGGTTCTTATAGTAGGAAATGATTTATTTTGTGTGTTTTTAGAAACATAAAAACATCTATAATTATGTATGTAACACTCTGATGACCGATGACACTAAATTGTTGCCAGTTTTTTGTGTGTTTTCAGCAAATCTTTCGGGAGTCAAGCCAATTTCTTTTTGTTTTCATATACTATGTCTAAGTAAAACCCAATTGTAACAACTCAAGTTATCTGCTTCCATACTTTTCAATTAAATTTAAAATGAATTATTTTTTTTCTTAAGTTTTAAAAATAAAATAATTGCTCATCAATCTAAAAGAGTGAAAGGGTGTGGTGGATATTTTATATTACAAGTCCAATCTACAACTCTAAAAAAGATCAGAGTGATTTTGTCTTGCAGAGGAGATGCGACCCCTTAAAGCCAGTGCCCATTGTACTCACTCCTGACAAAAATATTACATCAGCTACTACTGATATCCTTGAGACTGGTACCACACTATTCGTATAACCAATAATTTAGTTATTTATTTATTTTTTACGGTGCATCAATGTCTAGGCCATCCAGGGTGCAATGAGGAATTTTTCCTAGCTGTGAGATGAGAAAATTCCTGCTACCGGTGGGAATCGAACCCACCATCTCCCGCATATGAATCTAAAGCGTTAATTTAGTTATTAATTTAAAATAAAAATACCATAAAAATATAATGGAGACCCTGTAGCCGTGAGGGTTAAGACGTGAGCTCTTAACACTCTGTGCCAAAGGTCGTGGGTTCGATTCCCACGAGGGGCGGTGGCTTTTCTTTCGAAAAAAGAAAAGGCATCACCCCTGGCTAGAAAAGGGTGGTAACCTATAGATAACCCATCCTAAAATTCGTAGTTAATAATAAATGGACGTTAAAATTTAAATGAATAAAAATACAGCTCTATATCTTGAACGTTTACAACTTAAAATAATGCTCAAGTTCCTTATAAGTTCAAGATGCTTTACTATTCAACAAATCGAATCGCTATTACTGTACAATATTAAATGGAAATTTGAATTTTAAACACTAACTGCTAACTAATTAATAAAAAAATGCATATAAGTATAAGCACTTTTAGAAACTCATGATATACTATTCATGTTTATGATCTTAGATACCTGCAATGTGTCCCCATGGAACAGGAATGTCAAATTCAACGCTTTGAATAGTCATGTCTTTAAACAATTTTCTGGAGATGTGTGAGCACTCAATGAGTATTTATAAAATATATAAGCAGCCAGGGTAGAATAAAATACAAAACAAATCTCTGGAGGTAAATACCCGGAGGTAATTAAAATAAGAAAATGTTTCGAATACTTTATGTTGAATAATTAATTAGAATGACTTGGCAATGTTTTTAAGAATTAGCTATTCTTCATAAATGACTACAAGAAAGATAAGTGTTTGTAACCTAACTAGAGAAGGTAACATCAACAGGTTACTAGGTTATAACCACAACATATAATGTATACAAGTTTCATTTTTTGAAAATTAAAATGAATAGAGGGATTACCAGGAATAACTTTAAAATATTTCATAGCAAGAACAAGTAAATTTCAGCCAAAAATATTTCGTAAGAGTTAGTGTGGAAAGTTTTACATCTGAGAAATAAATACTAATGAGTTCACTATGCTAGTTTAGACATTTAAGATTGTAGGTATTATTCAGTAAATTGTTAATTTTTAAATGATTTGGATGTTTTAAACAAATAAAATGATTTTTTAATATTAAGAATGAATAATTGGTCAATAAGAATTAACCAAAATTGTTGATTCAGTTTGCTTTAAACATAATTTATATTTAGCTGGCTTTGCCTCTGCCAATGGCCGGTATGGGAAACGTGTGTGAAATGAGTATAAAATTTATGTATTGATTCACGAATTAAGTTTGTTAGTTGTATTAATTTAACACTACAAAAATGGGGAATGCTTATCCATCTAGTCAAAAAAGCCCCCCTCCTGCTGATTCTTTTCCGTCACTGAACCCTGAAAAACCTTTTCCTTCTCTCAGCGAAGAAAAGTTAGAAAATCCTGGATCCCTGGAAGAATTGCACAAAAAATGTAAAGGTATGGTGATTTAGTTTTATGAGATACATTAGCAAGATAATTCATAATTAAGTATAAGTATTTTTTGTTGATTTTTTTTCATACCTAATTTTAGCTATCATTTCTGTTCTTTGCCTCTATTTTGTTGATTTCATAAAGCAATTGTAGTTTTTGATCCTGTATCATTCTTTTTGTTACAATTCATTAAGGCGTGATAGTCAGATTCTATATTGACATGCCAAGACTTAGATTAGGTTATTTCTCTTCTGGACCTCAGTTGTATTAGTTTTTGATTATCTATTGTATTTATCCCCCAATTATAATACCTTAAACTTAGACCAAGAACACTTACTAGTATTAAGCAGATTAAGATTTGGTCCTCTATAAAAAAATTTGCCTTACTGAAGTTGTGCAGCCGTGTACATGGAACATTTTCTGTTGTAAGTTACTATCTGTTCTTGACATAAGCGTAGATTATTTATAAGCTAATTTTGATGTAAATGTTCTAATTGTTAATCATCTTATGTAGAATCATTTTGTGGACTTTTTTTTTATAATTTACTTATGAGCACCCTGCATTGACAGCGTTTCGCTCATTGTGGACCTTGATAAACTTTGAAGAGTATAGTGGGTTATTAAGTTCATATTCCATCTTTCATTCATTTAATTATTTGAAAATAGATAGCATAATGATTGCTAATGGGTTATTATCATCGAACAATCTCTTTCCTAATGAATAGTTTCTACTTTCTATACTTTTTACTGTAATTCGCTTACATAGAATATTGTAAGGTTTTGAATGTCAAAATTAATGAGCTTGCGGGATACATAGTTATATTATCCATGGGATAATATGGTGGACCTATGCTTTGGTAGTAAAAATTCTACCCAAAAATTCTTTACAAGAAGTAAGTCACTTGTCTATGTTTTAAAACCAAATCCTACTGTTTGACACTTGAGTACCTTGCAAATTTGTGTATCCATGTTCTTTCCTTACTCTGAAACTATCAGTAGTTCAGAGTAGAGAAGAATATCCATGTACAATAATTTTCTAGTTTTTTTTTTAAATTTTAGTATCTGAGTAGCCCATAGTTACATAAGATGACTGCTTGTATGAGTGGGGCTCAAAATTTATTTTTCATGATTAAGTTAGTCTTTAGGTGAATATGTGTAATGAACGCTACTAATTCATATGTATAACACCCTAATCGTGTAATAAAAGTCGTACTAGATATTGGAATTAAAACTAAATCTAAAAAATATTCAGTTTTGTCATTGCAAAGAAAATAAAAATATTTGGCTATCATCCAAATAACTCAGATATAATGTTTCAGGTTTTTATGCAATCATACAAATTGCTTAACAATTTGTTAACAAAAAACAAATTATTATCTATATAATTGCAAAGTTACAAATTTACTAACAGAAACTAATAATAAAAACAAGTCACAACTAACTCTGAAAGAGACATATAAGGAAAGTATCCAAATATCAGTCGAAAAAACAAATACAATTGTAAAAATAACAAATATTTAAAACAAATAAAAATAAAGGCATTACAAATGGCTAAAAATTGATATAAAGGTAGAAAAGGAATTAAAGAGATATTTAGTTTGGAATAATTAAAAATGTTAAAATATATCCCTAATTAAAATTTTTAAGAAATGACTTGGTCTTGTTTTTACCACAAATTAAGTCACAATCATTTGTATAAAACTTTAAAGGAGATATGAATGTTAACTACGTAGTTTCCTTCATACTAAGAGAGACTAGACATTATTGTTTTTCAACCTTTTTGGCTGTTTTTCCTTATCTTAGTGATGGAATTCTAGGGTTCTAGAGGAAAAAAGCCTTTAATAGTAACATCACACTAGGAAGTATTTAAAATATTAACATAAAAACAGATACATATAAAACACTTACATGCTTTGTTACTTTGAAGCCGAGAGATACCAGATAGTGCCATTGGGCTATGCTATTCATGATGAAGCAGACATTATCACTGATAGGCCTCTCCCTCTTCGAGTAAGATTGAAATCTACGCTTGCAGGAGTTTAGATCGTCAGAATCGTAGAACAAATGATTTTGAAAACTCTCAGTACATTAACAAAATTATTCAGCAATTACTATCTCGTTCAATTGATTTTGTTGCTTATCTGTCTTCTCAATACAAGTTTTTAAACTTGAGCCGCTTTATCTAGGCTTGGTAGGCATGGTCAAACATTGTGAAAGGGAAAGGCCTGGAAAAGAACACATAGTCATATTGCTATTGTACATTGTCTATATTAATGTCGGGCTATCTACAGGTTGCCACCCTTTTATAATGCCAACAGCATGTGGTCGGTCACCCATTCAGGTAATGGCCACGCCCCAAATTGTTTAACTTCGGTGATCTACGGGAACCGGTGCTATCAACTTGATATGGCCATTGTGACCTTCTCCGTTTTTTTTTTTTTTTTTTTTTTTTTTTTTTTTTTTTTTTTTTTTTTTTTTTTTTTACGGTGCATCAACATTTGGGCCATTAGCGCCGACATCCAGGGTGCAGCAAGTAATTTCCCCAATGAGTCATTAGATGAGAAAATTCCCGCTGCCGGTGGGAATCGAACACTCCATCTCCTGTATATGAATCTAAGGCATTAGCCACTAGACCATGGGGAGACCCTCTTCTGCGTTGTTATAATGTTTTTGATATCTCTTTCACCCCTTTTTCTACGTTAAACTCCTTGTGTAAAGATTTGGTTTAAATATTTAGATTAGATTTCTCTCTCTTTCTCTTTTCGCCTTCTTCCGTTCTTCCTATTTTGCTCACACTTCTGTTCTTCTTCTAATTTTCTTTTTGAAAAAATGATTGCAAATTGTTGTTTACTTCTTTGTAACTTATTGTAATATTGGTGCTTTATTTTTTTCTTAACAAAAATTACATATCCATCACAAAGTGCACTTTTCCTTTGGCAATTAATCGTTTAGAAAATGGTTTATTTTTATTACAAATTCTATTATTTTTCTGTTTTTACTTTAAATTTTTTATTTATAAAACCAAATTTGTTGTGCATAATAACACATTTTGATTTCCTTAAAACAAATTAGCCTTGTAAAAAAACAAGGAACCAAAGGGCCAGGTGCTATTCTCTGATTCATGACTGTATTTTTTTAACTTTATTATTTATAAATATATTTATTTAGCAAATTAATTGTTTTTACTTTTGTAGATCTTTATCCTATGAACTTTGAGGGTGCTAAAATAGTCGTTCAAAAAGGATTGAGTAACCACTTCCAGATATCCCATTCATTGAGTATGAGCTCTTTGACCCCATCGGGATATCGTTTTGGAGCTACATATGTTGGTACAAAGCAGTACGGCCCCGGTGAATCTTATCCTGTTCTAGTTGGCGACATTGACCCTGTTGGAAATTTAAATGCTAATGTATATCACAAGTTCACTGATAATTTAATATCGAAATTCCAAGCACAGGTATGTAGTAGCTCTTTTATTGTTTATCTTCAACATTTTTATTTAGAAATTTAACACAAAAATGTATATAGCTCGTCTAAATTGATGAAATCATGATGCAAAAGTCAGTTCAGGCCGACAAAAACAATGAACAAAAAATAAATTAATGCACTAAGAGTATATTTTTGGATTGTAAACTATTAAATTTTAATAGGAAACATGAGTCCTCTTACCCTTAAGAAATGAATTTCAACCAACTAAACTTTTAATTCTTTGACTTAAAAATTTAGTATCTAATCATTTTTTGAGATGCCCTCTCAGAAATAAGGAAAAGGAGAAATTCATTGTATCCAGTTTGATACAAATGAAAATAAATAAAGATCTTAATATTTGTAATTTCCTATTTGTTACTAAAACAATTCTAGAAAATCACTCAATTCACACTTGAGTTTGAAATCTCATGACACTGATTTAAATGTATGATATCATAAGGAACCACCCATGCTGGGAATAATACTGCTGGGTCCTTAACACAATTTTCTAGAGAACTTAGCTACATAAAATTACTGTAATCCAGCTATTTAAATTGAAAGTATAGTGCCTTTTCTACGTTCTAGCATTGAAAATATTCCCATTCCTTGAGATATTCTTTACCATTATTACTCCTGTAAATAATATAAATAAATTTCTCTATAGGCCCTATTAGTACTGAATAACATACTTACAGACTTCCGAGTAACAAGGAAATAGAAGAATACAGTAATATACACTCAGACGTAAAAACACAGAGCATAAAATTCTAAGGACACATTAAAAGAATGGATTCTTCAAGGCGAACAAAGCAAATCATGAATTTTATGAAAATCAAAGACGAAAGCGCATATATTTATGTGAATTTTGCCAAAAAAGAAACAGCTATTGCATAGAAATTTAAGATAAAGACACATACAGAGAAACAATTTTTCATAGGAAAGCTGGTCGGGTAGGAGGGGGATCTAAAAAAGGAGTGGAGCTGTTTCGCCGAACGAGAGAAAAATACCTCATTCAGGAAGAAAAAAAACAAAACATGTCTGGGCACTTATAAAATCAAACTTATGAAAACAGCATTATTTGTACTTTGTGAGGTCATATCTGGCTGATGCGTGAATAATAATAATGATGGGGTCTCCCCCCATCATTATTATTATCTAGCGTGCTAGATTCATAAGCGGGAGATGGTGGGTTCAATTCCCACCGGCGCCAGAAATTTTCTCATCTCAGGGCTCGCTGAAAAAGTTCCTAGCTGCCCCCTGGACGTCGGCCACGATTTGTCGATGCACCAAAAAAAAGAGAAAAAAAATAATGATGATCTCTGAAAAATAGTTTTCAGTAGTCATACCAGTATGAATGGAAGAAATGATCGAGTTTATAGCAAATCCAAATACCTATCTACAAGAATCCTCAGAAAGATTCTTGCAGGCCTTGATTATTGAAAGGTTTATGATAATGTTTACAGAATCACAGCATATACCTCCTGTAGATTCCGTGATAGTTAAGCCATGACAAAAAAAAAAACAAAAAACAACTAGTGGTTGGATTACTATCTTGATAGAATAATTTTTATTTATTTTTATGAAGAAGTTTAAATTTCATCTGAGTTTGCGTTGTGATTATCTTTTCTTAAATTGTTTATGTTCATAGTGGTTATTGCACAATTTTTCCTTCTGATAACATTTAACTTAAATTTCTTTAACACATTCTTACTTTAAAGGATCTTCATTTAAATAAATGAAAAGGTTTGAGATGAAGATCCTTTAAAGTAAGAATGTGTTGAATAAATCAACCGCAGGAATTTTTCATTGGGAAAAAAATCTTTAACAAGACATTAAATTACTTTTTCAGATACAAAATAACCGATGTGCAGCTGCGCAATATGTTTTAGACTATAGAGGACGGAATTTCTCTGCAACCGCTACAGTTGCAAATCCAGATGTTGTTAACTTATCAGGTAGCTACTAAATTAAATTAAAAATTTACACTCTCAATTTATACGAGTGAGTAGAGAAAAACAACTCTATAATATGCACGGTCCTCCCTTTGGTCTAGTGGTTAATGGCTTGGATTTTCATGCGGGAGATGGATGTTTGAGTCCCATCTGTAGCAGGGAGATTTCTCATTTCAGGGCCAGTTGGGAAAATTCCCTGCTATACCATGGATGTTGGAGTTAATGGCGAAGATGTCGGTGCGCCCAAAAAAAACAAAAACAAACTAAAATATGCATAATCTCACAATAAAAAAGTTTGCCATTTGTTTTTAAATTTATTTTATTATCAAGCGCCAAGGAAAGAATAATAATTTCTGCAATTACTATTTTTCTCCTGAACTTTGATAGCTCACATTCTTGCTCTTTCTTTTCAATCGCCCTGATGATGGATTCAAATTTTTGCTAACATGTTGACAATATCAAAATAAGTTTCTTTAAGATGTCAAATTTAGTCAAGCATGCGTTAGCCACTAGACCACGGGGAGACTCCAAAAGAATTTAGTTTTATGAACTTTCATGACCTAACCCAGATAATTTCTTCTTTCAAAACCTCAACATTCAATGATCTCTTCTCATTGAAAAAACAAATTCTCTGTGCTTATATTTTACCTGGGGAAAGGAACCTTAGACTATAAGGATAAGGTCCATGTCATAACTGGAGAGAATCGTAAGTCTGTTATCTGACAGTAAATGTGAGAAGTCAGCTGTTTTGAAAATTGGTTTTTAAGTGGATGACAATTGACAAAAAGCTGTCAAAGCGCGGTGGCTTTTCCAAAGCAAAGAAATGGCATTGTCATAAACGTGGTTATCAGCCCAAGGGGCATGCCAGACCGTTGTCACAAAAGTGCCTAATAGGCCCAGAGGCATGCCTGCCCATTGCCTAGAAAGTGGCTATCAGTCCCGAATGGGTTAAGTTAAAGCCACCAATAAGTATTATAATCCTAAAAATTCTATTTAAGCATAAAAATGCATTTAACTTATTATGATTGAATTTTATAGGTGTTTTTGTTGGTCATTATCTGCAGAGTGTAACTAAACATTTGGACTTGGGAGCTGAGTTAGCTTACCAAAGAAATCCATCAATTCCTGGGTCACAGGTTGCGGTTACTTCTTTGGCAGCAAGGTATACAGGTAAGCAAGTTATTAAATTTCGAAGTGAATGAATTATTAAATTTGATGAATGTAAGATTACTGGTGTATTTTATTATATATATATATTATTGTAAGTATAGAATATATTTTTATGGTTAATCATGTTTCCTGCTTTATCTGTTTTAGGTAGTGACTACGTTGTGTCTGGTACTTTAGGGTTCTCGGGGTGGCACATTTGTTATTACCAAAAAGCCAGTTCACAGTTACAATTAGGTGTTGAACTTGAAACTAATTTCCGAATGCAAGAAGCCACTGCATCAATAGGCTATCAAGTTGACATCCCTAAGGCAGATCTTGTTTTTAAAGGTACGTCTGTTATATATAAATTAATGATATTTCCTCGCTATTACGCTAAATGTACCAATAAGTATTATCAAGAAAGATTTAGTCAAATTCTTGTCCTTATGCATTTTATCTAAAAATGAATAGCTCAGTAGCCTATTAAATTATACCCTTAGAATGTGTTTCCACTATTTAACCCTCTCCACATAGCCATCAACACAGAAGGGAGGGACTCCCCTCTGTTCAGCTTCTGGTCACTAAGGATGTTAATTACTAATAGTGGGTACATATCGTCCCTACCATGTCGAACTATCAAATATGAAAATCGGAGCAAACTAGTGAACAGATATATTCCAAACATAGTAGTATATTGACAAATGGTCTTATTTGATATTTTATTTAAGGAATTTCTGGCTATACTAAAGGAGCTAGAGTTGCGACAAGCCATATCGTCCACAATGCAAGAGCAAAGTGTCGAATCTGAAAAACGAGATTTTTCATATTCGAAAGTTCAACATGGTTGGGATGAAATATGCAGTCATTTTGGTTGCACAGCTGAATGAGCAGACTGCTGCACAATCTTAAATCTGCTTGCTGATCGTAATTCATATCAAGCAGAATCCTATCATGAAATTTTGCAAATTATTTATTTTAAAGAAGATTCTTTCCTTGTTTTGTCGAGATGTGCTTAACTTTTTAATTTAGAATGTGCTAATAAAAGATTTAATAAACCACTTTATATTAACCTTTTAGCAGCTAATTGTCTTGCGGGACGAGCATCTCCACAGATGGTAAGGGTGGGCTAGATCTACTTACACCGTAACCGTGAGATAAGATTGAGGCGCTCCCGGTCTCGGCGGCCCTCATTGTTCTTTCTATACCATTTTTCCCGTCTAACAGTTGTTTAAAAATATATGTTTCCCCTCTTTGTATGCCCCTTCGACTATTGACTGTTTTTGATGGAAAGGAAAACGAAAAACTATGAGAAAAGCCAATCGTGGTGAGAGCAGAACCCAGACCGCATTTATGGGGGGCACTGCCTTTCACGCCCGCATATATGCTCTAGAGTGAAGGGTTAAACAGGACAACATATACTATCATTGCTGTAATATGAGGCCTGGTAGCCTATTTTATTTAGGCATCTGATCAGAGAAACTGGTTTCAGCTACCATCCTGGGAAGTTAATTATTATAAAGTTAAACATTTGAAAATGAAGTCACTGACGGTATATACTTTCTGTGTAATATACAGTGGTTTAATACATTTAAATCATGAAGGTTGTGTTACCTACTCTAAAGCCTTATATGGCATTAATATAATCTTGCTTTAGATAAAAACCAACGCTATACTGTCTCTCTGAAGCCTTAGCTCCATTAGAAGTCTTAACTCGCTCTGCTGTGATTTGAAGCCTGAAAGGACGATTTAGATAAGGTACTTGCACAGAGAGCAGAAGAATTAGGCTTATTCCTCCCGAACAATTTAATTTGTATGAAGTTAATGATTTGAGATTAGCACTTCTGACACAGCAGTCGATGCATTGGTATAAAACACTAAAAATTGAATAAATAAGATGGATTTTTTTTTTAAGTGGTTTAAACACCAAATATAAAAAACGAACTCAAAGGGTTATTTAAAAAATAATTAGAGTAAGGATTTTCTGCGACTATGCCTAAGAAGGTTGATATTATTACTTTCTAAATTAAAATTTAAGCACATCACAGCAAAACATAGAAAAAATCTTCTTTAAACATAAATAATTTTCAAAATTTCATGATAGTTTTCTGCTTCGTATGAATTATGATCAGCAAGCAGATTTAGAATTTCGCAGCTGTCTGCCCAGCCATCAATGCAACCAAAATGACTGCACATATGAAGGGCTCAGTGCCAAAGGTGACTAACCCACAGTTACAACAAACTGAGAAAATTGGAGTTAATGTTAAGAATATCTGAATAAAATTAGTGTTGATGGTGGAAATTATTTTAATTGGATCAATTAAAATCATTTCAGTCACCAAGACGATTTTTTTTTTCAGATTCTTCTGAACTTAAACTCCAATTTTCTGTCATACATTGCTACTTGAGTCACCATATTCCTGAGGCAAATCAGGTATATGGAGACTCAAATCAGCTTGGAGAAATATCAGGGATACTGCAGCCATCAGTGGTTTAAATTGAAATCCACAGTTATTGGTGATTTTGTGATTTAAATATTTTCAGTGTCATAAATATGCAGGCTTAGCATAATAATAATAAAAATAGTATATTTTTTATAATATAAATATTCTTGCAGGAATGGTTGACACAAATTGGAACGTCGGAGCAACTCTTGATAAGAAGCTCTCTCCTCCAATCCCATTTACTCTCACCCTGAGCGGAATGCTGAACCACCAAAAGAACCAATTCCGACTAGGCCTTGGCTTTATCATTGGTTGAGAGACTAGTTGCCTGATAAATTCTAGTGAGGATTCCTTAGTTGTGAATGTTATGTTTATTGTACTGTCTAAATGTAACGATCCCCTACCACCCCATTTTGTAATGTATTTTTTTACGTTGATAATTAAATTATTATCTTTGTGTTCATTTTGCTTGTTTTTTTCTATAAAGACATTACATTTCTCCGAAACTAATTAAGGCAAGCCAGTGCCATTGCGTCTCCTCTCTCTTTGTTTTTTTATAATAATTGAATAGAATGCTTATATATTGTATATTATGTAATTTGTACATAATTATAAAACTGATCTCTCACTTGTTTCACTTTCTTGATTGTAAATTTGAAAAAAACGAAAACCCTCGACATTTCAAGAATACATTTTGTTTTTATTTCCCCGTGTAATTTATAATTCTTTTAGTGATGAAATGTATTCTTGAAGAGTCTTCTGTTGTATAAGTAATAGATATTATACAAAGTTTATAATAATTTTACAATACATTTTATTTTTTTGTTGGACAATGTATTTTAGTGTGGGATAGTTATCAAATTGAATTTATTAAATATTGTTATTGTTGAATTGATATCACAGGTGAGTTTTGTATCTAATATTAATGACATGAATACTTTTTTTTTTATATCACTTTTTCTATTTATTAAAAGTGCTCACATTATTAATTTGCATTTGATTTTTTAAAAAGTATTTATAAACATGAAGTGCAACATACATCAGTTACTGATTGTGTAGTATTATATTATAACAAGCAGATACAACACAAAAATTATAGAATTTGAAATTCCTGCAAAGCAGCGATAATAACAATTAAAAGAAAAAAATATATAGAAATTTGTTATATTTTTGCATTTTCATTTCATTTACCCCTCTATATGTTGAATTGATAAATGTCTTCTTCAAGAACAAGTTCTGGAATGTTTGTAGAAATCCTCTCATATGTCTGAAGTTAAATTCATTATTCTCAACAAGTTCCTGCTAGTTAAGTTTTGTGAGGTTAGACAGTATATCAGTACCCCGTCATGGATGACATTTTGGGAATTGAGTTTTTATCCATGAAGACAAAAAATCTACAAGTCCAAGTATTATTTGTTGTCTGTGTTACAATATTTGTTACTTCTATTGTTTGCCAAAGCATAGTTGTGGTTGAATAAACTAAGAAATTGTAAAAATAACAAAAGATAGGTATGTTGTTATAAAAATAGAGATTTCAAATTATATTAGCAAAAAGATATAATATATTATGAAAATTAAAGAGCAATCTAAACTAAATTGATAGGTGCATGACGACTAACTTACTTTGTCTCAGCTCTCTACAATAAACATAGGATCAACTATTTCGTGGCAGCTCTCAACTTTATTTAGCAGATAACAACTTGATTTGGCAGCTCTCCAACATTTAGCAGAGAGAGAGAAATCATTTTATTGATGATATGCTGCCCATTTTCAACGGGTTGCTACTACACAGCATACTCCATCACTCCTAGTAGGAGATTTATCGGTCTTCCACAGAGTCCAAAATTTTGTAATTAAAAAAAAACAAAAACACACAGCGGTAGCTCGGAGAGTATCTCCTCCTCCTACAATGATGGACTCAGCCAGTTTGGACAAATGTTGGAATTCTATGTCCTACTCCTGGAAGAATTCTCCTGTAGTCCTAGGAATAGCACACCAAAGCCCTCTTACCTCGAAATCTCTTTCCCCCTAAGTTTCTAGGAACTTCTCCTTTAGGTAAGGGATGCATTTCTCATAAATAGCCTTCTTCTCTTTGTGGACTTTTAAGGCCTGGTTGAGATCATTGCATTCATATCTCACTGTCGTCCAAACATGCAAAGTCTTTTTTTCCCAGGAGGTTTTGCAATTCTTTTTTAACATTGTGGTGCCGCCTGGTGACGAGAAGGGAGTTATAGGGGCACTTTCCCAGCACATGTGCTGGTGTTTCAGTCTCTCTACTACATGTGTGGCAGAGGGGCCCTACTTCACCAAAAATTCGTCCACTTAAACCTGGCACTACTAGAAGGATTACAGGATCAAGGCCTTGTAGCTATCAGCTACCAGCTTGTTTTCACAAGAAAATATCTGTGACTGGCAAATTCCAATCAATAATATTCATTGACAGTGTTATGTTAACATTTGACAGGCCCGAGATTACTTCCTGTACCCTGACAGCATTTTATTATCTCAGAATGCGAACTTACATCTCTCCTACATTGAAATGCCAGAAGATTGGACATTTAGCTGTGAGATGCGAATCGGAGTGTAACGTTAGTATTTGTGGGAATTTATCTCACAGCCCTCCTCACCTGCACCTTGTAAATGTAACTGCAATGGCCTTTATCCTGCGCTCTCCAGAAACTGTATGGAATATAAAATGCAAACGTAGATCAAAGACCTAACCTTCAAACAAGCAAGCTACTTTTACATAGTACATCTTACGCCTAGACAGGCACTTATTCTAATGCAAACCAGATTTGAGGTGGACGCCCAGAGTAGAAGAAAACCGTATTCACTTATGACTTTTAATACTACTATTTTTCTCCGATCTAGTTCACCTAATCCTCCTCTCCTTTCTTTTCACCACCATCTTCTATTCCTTTCATTCACCATCTTTCTATTCCCCTGCTGTCCTAACTCATATCTCCCTCCTACCACCTTCTTTAGTGGCTGAAAATTAAGAAAAGAGGAATCAAAATTCCAAAATCTCTTGAGACATGAATGTGCCGCTGCCTCCTTTGTAGTTGTGCGTCTAGAAACTCCAGGAACTACATTTACTCATTGAACCATCCAGGCGGTAGACGATATTAAGTAGAGGAAATAGAATATTTAGTAGGACGATTAGCAACCCCAATAATAGTAATTTGGTGACCAAACCATACTGTGACTTTTGGGGCCTTGGAACGTCCAAGTGCAAATTCTTAATGTTTATGATATGCTTGACGTGGCGATGCCATTGCTCCTAATGGAGGTGCCTCTACCCACTTTACCAAATCTTTTGGAACAATTTAACAATTAGCCAAAGATTATAATGTTTTTGTATTGGAGTATTCTTAGAGAGCTTCCAAGATCAGATCATTTTCCAAAACTTGTGGACTGCCCTGGTGGGTACTATGAATACAGAGCCAGATAAGTGGAACATTAAACTTGCCAAAAAGGATAATTGCAAAGAATTATGATTTCATGAACTGGCAGACTTGCTTGGTGTTTCATTGTTGAAGCTGAACCTTGCTTGGAGGGGAGGAATACAGAGATCCTACAAAAATCAAAACAAGGGCTTTCACTCGATTCAAGCGATATCCTATTTGATCACCTTTAAACTAAGGCTGTCTACAAATAAAACTTTTGAAATATAAAAACTTAATGGGGGACTCCACATAACCATACAACGGGAAACGATGGAGTGTCATATACAATTATATTAAATCTTCTAAGCGCAGTAGAAAGGATATTGCTTGAACTTTGGACTATGCTGCTCCAGGTACCCACTAGTGTTTGAGCAGTTCCAAAATCATCACCAGAGACCATGCCGTAAGATCCTTAAATGGTTGTCCCGACTATAGTGCAGTAAGTAGCCTTTTGCAAACATTTGTCGCAATATTGAGGTCCGTAGTTTATCGGTCCACCCGCAGTTCTTAGCTCCACCAGTTGGATAGGCTCTACAGCGGTTTTCGTAATACATTTATGGGCGTATATAAGGGATCTGCAGCCCCCTCCCGAAATCGTTAAAAATTTGTCATAAAAACCTTAAGAATAAAATCACTTAGTTCAGAAAAAATAATGTTTTTGGGGTGTAATAGCGTTTTAATTGGCTAACTATTCCAAGTTCTAGATTGTTAGTATTCCATACCTCCAAATGCTCTCAGCCCCCCCCCTGACATTCTCCCAGCCCCCTCAGAAATTATTTTTTATATACGCCCATAAATACATTATTAGATTCCATCTACTTGGAAGCAGTGCAGCTAACTTACTCCAGAGAAAAAAATAAATCGCATGCATCTTTCCAAAGGTGCAAACCATTAGAGAAAGAATAGCAACTTGCACTACCTTAAATTAGACACAAAAGTTCCACGGCTAAACTGATCCTATAGTTCTTTATCTACTTTGAAGAAAAATTCTTATATTAGATTCTTTCCTAATATTAGATACTATTTCATATTTTGTTCTAAGGGAATGACCTTCATAGTGTTCTAGGCACCTGATCATAGAAACAGAGGGAATAGAAAGATCAGAGCACTTGGCAAGGCAAGCAGCATCAGTCAGGTGATGCTGACTTACCAGTACAATTTAAAGTTTTAAAAGAGTAATGATTAACCTCATGATGAATAAATGAAAAGAAGAAAACAATAATAAAGATTTAATTGTTAAAGAAAATTGAAAGTTCCGTAATGCTTAATAAGACTACCAACGATATTTTTAGACAAGACAAAGTGAACACCTGGTCGGCTGGAGACAGCCGGCAACGGAAACTTTTGCCATTTTGGATTACATTGTTGAGAACAAAGGGTCACAATCTTATATCTATACATACAATAAAATTCTAACGGATCGCTGTCTGTTCATGGAAGATATATGGGGGAAAATACTATTGGGAGCCTTTATCAACGCAATAGTACCCAAAATAATGATTTTTAGAATTTTTATCTGTTTGCGTATGTGCGCTAATCTCAGAAACAGCTTATCGGATTTAGTTGCGGTTTTCACTAATATATTGTGGTAAGTTTCTCTTAACATTTGGTGTTTGTTTCATGTCAATAGGTTCATAAATAAAAAAGTTATGCCAATGTAAAGAATCACGTCGAACATTTTATGAACTATCGTCAACACGATACACATCTGAGTTTCTTCGTCACGAAACTTGGTATATAGTATTCCCTTAGCAAATGATTGAACGAGTTCGTTAACCAGCAGAATTGGTTCCTCCGGAGGGGGGGGGGGTACTCCAGACCAAAAGGAGTTATTCGCCCTTACCGGCCGCAATTATTGTAACGAAACTCGGAATTCGTAGTTGACATATTAATAGAAAAATATGTTGTAAAAATAAACTAAAATATATTTCTTTTTACTTGTTGACGTCCTAAGTGGATTTTCTCCCTTAAGCAGGGAAGAAACACGCTAAAAAAAAAAGGTAAATGTGAAGGAGCGCGGTCTCCACACCGATTCTTTTGAAATGTTGCACTATAACGTATTTTGATGCACTAAACAGGAATCCGTTAAAAAAAAAAAAAGCTCGCTTTTCACTAGGAAAGAAGTTATTAAGCACTAAAGTTCACTGATATGGAAGTTATAAAAGACGGGGTAACAGCGTATTTGTAAACACGCGCATGCGCAATAGTCCTTAATGACGAAGTGAAATTGAAATTTAGACTCACCTTGTGGTAGCTGACTTGGTCGAAAATTGTCGCTTTTGGGCATACGTGCTATGCGTTTCCGCTCGCTCCGCTCCCTCAAGAAGATATCAAAACCCCTAGCCAATCCAACTCGCTAAAATTAATAGAATTCTATTAATTTTAGCGAGTTGGATTGACTAGAGTTTTGATATCTTCTTGAAATTTAAAAAAAAAATTTAAAGAATGGTTTATTATTTAAAAAAAATATTTTTGAATAACTAACTGGAGATAAATTGATAAATAATTGATGGTAAATTTCAATTAGACATCCTTATTACGAACTTTTCCACACCCGCGCATGCGCATGTTGACAAACATAGTAGGTTACATTACCTTTCAGAACCCGCACAACAGTGAACTTTAGTGTTTCATAACTTCTTTCCTAGTGTAATGCGCGCTTTTTTTTTTTTAACGGATTCGTGCATCAAAATACGTTATGGTGCAACATTGCAAAAGGATCGGCGTGGAGACCGCGCTCCTTCACATTTACCAAAAAATCGCAGGGAGGAGATACTGATGAGGCTACTCCTTTTGGTAATACTGAAGGAGAGCGTCCTCAGCACCTAGTTTCTTCAAAGTTTGCACTATAACGTATTTTGATGCACTAAACACGAATCCGTTGAAAAAAAAAGTTGCTTTCAACTAGGAAAGAAGTTATTAAGCACTTAAGTTCACTGTTATGGAGGTTATAAAAGACGGGGTAAACTCGCGCATGCGCAATAGTCCTTAATGAAGAAGTGTAATTGAAATTAACTATCAATTATTAAAATTTACCAACACTTATTTATTCAGAAACAATTTTTTAAATAATGAAACATTCTTCAAATTTTTTGTTTCGCTCCTGAAAAGTATTATATAACAGAGATCCCTTAATAATTACCTAATGCCTTTATGATTTGTTCCTTCTAAGCTTCTCTAATTCCCTCTAAGCTGTAATTAGCTTGTTATTGTTATCGTTATTACATTTTTTTGTAGAAAGTGTTCAATAAAAATGAAGTGATAATGCGCATAAATGCATTTTTCTGTGCGATTGCGGACTTATATCCACCGAACATCGCGTCTGAAGATGTCTAGGAGGATTAGAAGAATGCCTTGGACGACTTTTGGCCATAGAATTCTTTTAATTTCTGCGAGTTGGATTGACTAGGGGTTTTGATATCTTCTTGAGCGAGCGGAAACGCATGGCACGTATGCCCAAAAGCGACATTTTACGACCAAGTCAGCTACCACAGGTGAGTCTAAATTTCAATTACACTTCCTCATTAAGGACTATTGCGCATGCGCGTGTTTACATATAAGCTGTGTCTTTTATAACCTCCATAACAGTGAACTTTAGTGCTTAACAACTTCTTTCCTAGTTGAGAGCAACTTTTTTTTTCAACGGATCCGTGTTTAGTGCATCAAAATACGTTATAGTGCAAACTTTGAAGAAAATCGGTGCTGAGGACGCTCTCCTTCAGTATTACCCTCCTTTTTTTTCTAACTCCATTAAACTTAAGAAGTAAACAAAAAGAAAGTAAAAGAATAGTAATCGAACGTGCACATAGGGATAGAAAAGGCAGATCCTGCGCTAAAAGCAGATTTGTAGGCGAGTAGCTCTGTATATACACAAGGCGTGGGTGATAAACCAGTCAAAACTGATAGTAGAGAGGAACTAACAGTTGGGAAAAAGCTAGTTGAGTAGCAATTCCCTTGTGACCAGGCACCTAAGGGGGCACCTACATTGGACCCAATGCGATCCGATGGCCACCGATTCTCGGCCGTTCAAACTTGTGTGTTTCGAGACGGATTTTGGACCGACGACGCAAAATGGCGCCAAACGACTTATTGTGTTTCAAAAAGGTCTACAGCCTCTACATCTTGACCGATTTCAATACCTTTTTTAAAAAAATGAATGCTAATAAAATGTAGAACAAATTTGTCAATTCACATTTTTGTTTTTTGTTTCCCTTGTTTATTAAATTACGTGGAAAGATGTTTAAACATAAATATCCAATGTCTATAATCGTCCAATGCTTATAACCTTCTAGGTACCTTTCTTATAAATAATTTTTTTTTTATTTTTATTTTTTTTTAATATCTTTATTTGCCAATTATATAATACACTAAGTATTTTTTATAATTATTATGTTCATGATTAGATAACAAGAAGGACCGATAGGAAAAAGCTCATTGGCCAAAACCTAGTTGCTTGAATTTTTATCTTAGTTTACTTTTAGAATGATTATTTACAATATTTACATTTTTTGTATTTACATTGTCTTATAAGGTTTGCTTACAATAGGTCTCTAGGCAATTTGCGCTTAAGGTGACGGTGAGGGTTACCGGGAATGGAGGATGAGGATAGGTTATTGATTAGGGGATTGATAAATAATTTTAAAATATGAATAATAATGCTTCTCTTACCTCCAATATTCAACTTAATCGAAGGTTTGTATGCTTCTTAGGCGGCATTTCTTAAATTGATCACTCATTTTCACTTCACAACGAGGTTATTGCTGACGAACTGTGACTAAATCGGATCGGATCGGTCTAGGACCAATGCAGGTACTCACGTTGGCCGCTGTCGGTCAAACGAAATCGGATCGGGAGAAATACGGGCCCAATGTAAGTGCAGCCTACGAATTATTCCTAGAGATCCTTTCTTGAGTCATCAACAGCACAGTCACTGAATGTAGGATTTAGGAATGATATCTCCTGACTGATTCAGTATAATCGATCGAATAAAAGAGCTCATCGGGAGTAAGGGGTTGAACGTATGTAATTCTTTGAAAATGCTTTAAAAGATCTATTGTTCAAGTATGGCTAACTTCCCCACACAGGATAATCAAATAACATGAAATATCTGTAAAGCCTAGAGAGGAATATATCAATCCTTGTATATCCTCCTCGTCCAAAGTGATACACGTGCAATAAAAATATTGAGGGAAGTGCTGGAGTCTCGATGTCCGAAAAGTGTGTCACTCCGTCTCCAGAGGGACTAGAAGTGGTTTGAAGATAGATTACACATCCCTGTGTAATTCCAACAGACCGTTGTAAAAAAAATGGTACTTACGTATTAGCTTCAACGTAGGTTAAACAACCGGCTCTCAGAAATCTGGATCATCATCGGGTCAGAGATCTGGATCAAGGCGTCAATTGAGTTTTGCCAATATGGCGACGGGGTTACAACGATTTGGGTTGACTAGAGTTTCAATATAACCTTGAGCGAGCGAAAACGCGTAGCACTTATGTTAATGGCACAATTGCTATGCGTTTCCGCTCGCTCAAGATGATATCGAAACTCTAGTCAAACCAACTCGTTGATAATGTAGAGCAAGGATAATTTTTTGGTGGATAATGGACCGATATGGAATTTGGAGGCAACAGTGCTTCCTTTGGAGACCTGGTGAGTGTTAAGGCGTGAGCACGTAGAGACTTTTTATAAAAATCTGGAAAAATTAATGTATGAACCCTTAACCTTCCTCTACCGAATAGTGTATTTTGTTTTTTGAATATCTCAAATATTTTCAATTTTTATTATTGCCAAAATGTGTCCGAACTTACCACTACGTGTGGGGTGAGTTCGGACAGTCTTTAATTTCTGTCAAAATCTAAACTTAAACTATAGTTGAAGTGAGGTAAATTCAAGTAACTAGATCATCGGAAATTAGGTTTTATGACCATGAGTTTGTGATTAGTGAAAGAGCTGATGCTCTCATTTGCCTGTATTACGGCAAGAAACATTTCCATACTTAAAGCGCTATCGCAACCTTCAGCCACCTATTATAAGCTGGATCAATGAGAAAACAAGCTGGAACCTATTCCACAAACTTGGTTGGGAAAGTAACAAACTTGGAACTCAAATCGTTTCCTATTGCTGCTAAAGCCTTTGCCTATTGGCCTATAAATCAATCAATCAATCAATATATTTGAACCAATACATAAGGCCTATAAATGTGATCTATAGATGAGTTCGACTTCCAGCTTTAACCTTTAAGTACTGACGTATGGTCCCTGGGACCTTATGGTAGCCATGTCTAGAAATCCCCCCTACTATTTCCCTTTTGATTGCACACAATCAATGAATATATAATTTCTTTCAAATTTCAGTAAACCAAAGGTCCCAGGGACCATACCTCAGTACTTAAAGGTTAAAAACCAAAAACACTATCAGAAAATCTCTATCCACCTCTCCACGCCTAACTAAAGAATTACATCATTGCTTTACCAAGAGGTCATCACACTGGTTGTCTTGCTAATGATTATAGGAGCTTTCTGGAGAAACGGAAAGTCGTTTTAGAAATCTCAATTAAGTATACAGAGAATGATATTCGGATCTACAAAGCAGATCCGTACTTCAATCTTGGGGGTATTTTAACTGAAATAAAGGCATTGAAAATAATAAGTTTAACAGGTTTTGCCCTAACATAAATAACTTTCTGCTATGAGACGATGGAAATTATATTTTCTTTTATTGGAGTCAAACGATTCGGCGATTTAGGAAATAGTCTTCTAGCGATTTCCCAAGACAATCCACCAAAATACTGATTAAATGAGAAAATGTATTAGTATGTTAGTTTTCCCTCTTGTTAAATAAAAGTCTCTTTTTCAGATATGTAAAACATGTAATAAATAAAAGTTGATGTATCTTTACGACATTTTAAGAATGCCAATTATAAAAAGCGATCAAATTCAGAGTTTCCTGTGTAATAATTTATTTCTACTTTTTTCAACAAATCTTGAAAAATAATCAAATATAAATTCATCCATAGATGTTATAATTATTTTTATTCATTACTAAAGACCTTAGTTAATATTTTAAAATAAAATATTTTACTGTTTTGCTAAGTAGTACAAAAGGTCATCAAAACTACAAAAATATTTGCTACTATTTTTCATATAAATTACGAAGTGTTTCTAATTGCAAAGGAATTTTGTTTTTATTTCATATAATTTAAAACTTATCTATATATTTTTAAAAATTTTATCTACGATAGCAAGAACAAAATTAAGGATACGTAAAATTCTTTTTCGGATAAGTACTTTTTCTTTGTTCTCAAATAAGTACAGGGCCTCGTTATTCCTTCTCAGGGCTTTCTCATTTGAGAAAATGAATTTATGACTATAGATAAATAGTTTATAATAATGATAGTGTAATGTATTGACTTTGGACGGAAATGTTTCATTGACTAATTTGGCATATGATAGTTTTATGTAAGCAATGAGAATACAACATTCGTTATACACTTGCTAATCTTTTAGTGGTTTTTCATTATCATGTGATAATGTGGTAGAGAAGTGAAATTAGCCCTATGATTGGGAATCTAGTGTAAATAAACAACGCGCCAAATTTCGGGGTTGTTTCATCTTGCTTTTTTACTAGGTTAGTAGATCTAAATTATGGCTGAGAATTCGGGTACGTCTGTTCATGATGCTGAAGAGGAGAATTCTATGACTTTAAATGATTTTTTGGAAGAAGAAATGCAGCTTCAAAGTGATGCAAATGCAGTTTTAGGATCTTCTGATGACAAAAATTGCACATATAATTTGGTATGTTTTTTTTTCCAGTTGCTTAGTGATTATGGAACATTTTTTTTTAGCAATAGCTTTCCTATTTATAAGTAACTTGAACTATAAATCCAGTTAAAATAAATTGACAATAAGACAGCCAACTGTCATATCTAACTTGAATAGTAAATCGCTTGTATATGTTACGATAGATATATGAAACAATGAATCTAAGCTTAAGAGCTTATATCCTAAGTAATTTAATTTCTTATACTCGATGTAAATAGTAATTATTTGAACAAATATTCTATTTGTTTTTTCAAACAGCTGTATTACCGAAGTCCATTCCTGATGTGTCCATAATTACCTGATTAATGTTCTATCAAATAAATGTATAAATCTATTTTGGAATGTCTCTAGAAAAATATATTGTGATATGTTCTGTGAATTAAAAGATGCAATCAGTCTAAATAAATTTTTCATTAGCTGACATTATTTGGTTTATCGATTGTTTACTTTCTTACATTATTTAATGACTTCTTAATGGTCAATGTTACAAATATGCAATAAATTTACATCAATACAGAGTGTACATTTTAACAAATCTTGCATTAACTAACAGGATTACTTTCCGATGGTAGACAGTATGTTGGTAAACTTATTAAATAACTTATATGTATACACACACACACACACACACACACGCGTATATACTAAGGTCTTAAAAAAAGAAAAGCTAACTATGTAGTGATTTGACTCGACTAAAAGATGAGCTAATTTTGTTGGTCAAATAAGACAGAAAATGCAGAAATATAAATTGACACATCACTGAATATAATTTCATACAACAGTTCAAATATACTTTACTATTTAACTTAAAGTTGGCATGAAACCACTTTTAACTGATGGCTAAGTTAACCATGAAACTTAAATTAATTTTTAAGTGGGGTTTTATCTCTTCAAAAAGAAACTGTTTCATCAAATCATGGAAAAAATCATTTATTTAGTTTAGTGTCCTGAACAAAGTGGAAACTTAACTCTGCGTACCAAGAATTTATGGTGTTCCTAAATAGATCTTCCTTATCGTATATCCTAGTTTTTGCTCTCTTCTTTTTTTGTAATGTATGATGATTTATAGTTGCAACACATCTAATCCTTAGGAGAGATTGTTCAAAGAATGCTGCCGAAGAATAATTTAAATTAATTTAAACATTTTGCCCATCTATTTGTTGAATATCGTTTTTAATTGATAACCTTGGTATAACTTTAAACTTCATTATTTTCTTAATATTATTCAGTTGAATAGTATTAACCTTTAAGTACTGAGGTATGGTCCCTGGGACCTTTAAGTACTGAGGTATGGTCCCTGGGACCTTTAAGTACTGAGGTATGGTCCCTGGGACCTTTAAGTACTGAGGTATGGTCCCTGGGACCTTTTGTTTACTGAAATTTGAAATAAATTATATAATTATTGAATGTGTGCAATCAAAAGGGAACTACTAGGAATTTTCTAGAAATGGCTACCATAAGGTCCCAGGGACCATACCTCAGTACTTAAAGGTTAAGAAAATAAGGAGCTCAGTCTGGATTTCATTTAACATAAATAAATCTCGTGTTGTTTATTTAATGTTAATTTGCCAGTGCTTTGGCCATCATTAAAGTCATCTGCTCTCAACAGATCTAATTCATTCTCTTACAGAATTAGTGATGAAAAATTGTTAACAAAATGAATTGTAAAACCATTCTCAAAGAAAACAGAAAACTTATTCAAGCTAAAAGATGAACAATATGGTATTAATCAAGAAGCATAGACCTTCTTTATTTACTTTTCATAGTAAATATAATTAAATTGCTGTAGTCTGTTTTTAGGTTATGCATTGTCTTTCAGTGTCTTAGTTTATTCAAATCCACTGTTACGGAAGTGGCCTGAATTGTCTAAAATTGATACAAAAGAGCACAATGAATACTATAAATTTCATAAGTTGAAGTGATGGTGGGGAAGGAACAATGGATTCTTGAAGAAAGTGGTAGGAGTTGCTCCCCAAAATTGTTTAAAATATTAGCTTATATTGGCGACGTTTCGAACCTATTCGCGTTCATCATCAGGCATCAAGTTGTGTTAAAGTCTATTGTGATTTTAAACTTCATTTTAGGTTCAGAAATGTTAAATTTTGAGAGTTATATTCACTCTCATGCAGTTATATTCAAACTCATCCAATCAACACATCATGAGGGTTTTTATCTGGATTTAATTTTCAATCTCATAATTTAATATTTATGGACCTAAAATGAAATTTAAAATCACAATAGACTTTAACACGACTTAATATAAGATGCCTGATGATGAACCTGGTTCGAAACGTTGCCAATATAAGCTAATGGGTGGAGTGAATAAAAGCTAGAATCTAACAGGTAGAATCTAGCCCTTAGATGTAGCTCTTCCCCAATACTGAGTGAATATTCTAAGGGTAGCTGTTGCTAACCCCTAGCTGGAGCTAGGATTCCTACCTCCCTCCCTCATCCCTCTTCCTTCCTGTCAGGGTTTGTTGCTTGTCTCTCTCTCTCTCCTCATCGGGCTGCGCGTCTTGTGCAACTGTCGACACGCATGGGCCCTATTAGGGGGGGGGGGCTGCAGTCCCCTCTGAAATCGGTAAAGATTTGTCAAAAAAACAAAACAAAAATAAATTAAATGAGACCACTTTGGTCAGAAAAAATAATTTCTTTTTGGTGCAATATAATTTTAATTGGCTAACTATTCCAAGATCTAGATTGATAATATTCCATACCCCCCAAATGCTCTCAGCCCTCCTCCCAAATACTCCCAGCCTCTCCCAAAATTATTGTCTATATACGCCCATGCCGACCTGGTTCGGTCACTTTTTATAACAGTATTAGTCAATGATCCTGTGGAAATGGAAAAATCTACATTACTAGCTGCTATTAAAGAAAGAAAACTTGCTTGGGACAGCATTAGTAATGAATTTTCCATAGGGCGAAAGGTCACTGTTGCACAGTTAAATAAGTTGCTGAGTAACATGAAATCAAGCATAAAGAAGAAAACCGATGAAGCCACCGGCAATAAGCTTATAAAATTGAAGCAGTAGGGAAAAGATTTTTACAAATTATTGATCAAGGGCAAAAATTCCAGGAAGAATTCAAATGGATTCACCGACAAGCGTCTAACAAGAAAGTAGGAACTCAGCACTGCTTCACAACAAATTGCAAATAAAAAAGTGAAAAAGTGCGAAAATGGTTGAGGTTTACGGTACGGAAGAAAAAAAACATCCTTCAACTCCAGAACTTCAAAGAATCGTTTTACTGCAGGAAATGTAGCTAAAAAAGATGAAAATAAAACGTGAAGACGTCCCGGCACATATAATACTCCTTTTCCTTACGAACATGCGTAAACGCCGCCATGATTGAGTGAAAAGAAACGACTAACTAAAAAGCTAGCATGAGCCAGACCAGACTAGCTTTTCCCTTAGCAATTGCTACCCTTAGAAGCTAGTCACAGCTGTTTATTCACACCTTCTACCTAGCTGCAACTAGGAACCGTGATAAACTAAGCAAGTGCTAGGCCTAGTTGGAGCTAACATTTTTATTCACTCGGCCCTTAGCAATTGCTTGGAAAATACTTAGTTCTAGCAATTGCTAGCTTTTATTCACTCCACCCATTGTTTTAATCAATTTTGGGAAACAACTCCTGCCACTTTCTTCAAGAACTACTCTAAATTACTCAATTACTACTAAATTATTAATTTTAACTTTTTTTTTTTTTACCATATGATAAAAATTTAATGATAATTTAATTTTTAAGGGCCCGTGGACTCGGTGCCCAGGTTAGCGGCCTTTATATTCCCTATGAAGGTCTGCACTAGAAGAAAAATCTATTCAGATGGTTAAAACCTTTGATGTCGATTTGTGTTTTGACCGAATATTTAAGGAATAAATATGACAAATCAAATTAACCAAATTAAAAATAAAATAACTTCTACTTTTTCAGGGCTATGTGCAAAGACAGGCGCTGTATGCCTGCATGACTTGTACTCCACAAGATGATGCAGCATTCAAGCCTGCGGGAATATGCCTTGCTTGCAGCTATCACTGTCATGAAGGCCATGATTTAGTTGAACTATATACAAAGAGGTAAAATCTTTAAAATAAGAACTATATCCTCTGTAGTTTTCCTAAAGTTATGTCTCCTAACTTTAATTCCTTTTTATTCCAATTTCAGGTTTTTTCGTTGTGATTGTGGAAACAGCAGATTTCTAGGGAAAAAATGTAATTTGGAACCAGTAAGTTGTAATGTATAATTTTTTTATTTACAATAATGCTCAAACATTTGTTTATCAGATTCATAGTATGTGATAGTTCAAATTTATTAAATTGTCTCTCTCACTCACAAAAGAATATCAAAGTACTTAAATACAAAATAAAACTAATTTACCTTTATTTTTTATTTTGGTACCTTTACTTACGAAGTCATTATAAATCCTCTGAAATTGTTATGAAAAATTATGAATTTTCAGTACAGTAAAACCTTGTTTACCCTGATCAACTGGGACCAGGGCTGATCCGAGTTAACGAAAATCCGGGTTATCCGGAGAATGATGGAAAAACCATATAAATCACCAAAATATTTTTGATTTTTAATTATTATCGGCGCACTTTGACCGAAAAACACATACACTTTACGTACTGCAATAGCCTATGTATTTGCACTGTACCCAACATAACTACAAACTAGTCTATAGTAAAGTAGGCAGGGAGCTCCTGCTGTCTCAGTTTAGTGTTTTGATTACGAGCAGCACAATCTCACAACCCCTTTAACATTAGAAGTTCATTTGGAAATGTTTCGGCTCGACTCGAAATACACCACCAATTTCTCAATTTTTGCTACTGCTTCCGTGTGTGTTATAACCACCATAAACTGTCCTTAGAAATCATCTTGAAAAAAAGCCTTCAATGCGTTTTCTGTTCTTTTTCCAATCAGATACGGTCGATGTTCCAACTCCAAACTCAGCAGCAATGTTCTTTAATGATTCTCCCTTATCAATTCTTGTTAATGCTTCCATCCTTATTTCTTTAGTCACAACAATATTTTTACGTATCCTCTTAATCGTGGTTAATGAGCAAAAGAAACAGCAAAATGATATTGTACCTCGACTGTGACGCTCGGAAAACTCGAATAGTTTACCTACTGCGAATAGAAATTTATCGTCTGTAAAACAAGTCTTCATTTACTACACTGAATAACATAATTTCGTTTTCTATACTCGTCCGGTTTAAAGAGGTCTGGGTTAACGAGGTTTTACTCTATTCCAAAAGTTTTTTTATTAAACAACCACTTTTTTTTTATTATAGTATAAATAAATTTTTAAAATTTCGGGGTTAGCTCAGTGGGAGAGCACTCGATTAATGAACTGGAGCACCTGAGTTTAATAATTAGTCACGCACTAAAGGTCGTTGTTCGAGGGTTGGATTCGGAGTCCCAGACCGCCCCTAGGCACTCCCGGCCTTTAATTAATTTATTAATGGGTACCTACAAAAGGGAAAATCAGGCGGGCAGAGCATAGTACCAATCGCACTATCTAGCGTGCCTTATGATCAAGAATCAGAAACCTTTCCTAAATCTACCCTCTGAAGCCTTGAGGCCTGTTAAACGACTGATTTTTTTAATTTATTATTTTAATTGTTGAGTCAAAATTGAAAAAACAAAATTGAATTAAACAACATGATTGAATTAACACTTTCGCTGAGGCTGTCATTGTTTGGGAATACCTCGGGTGCTTTTTTTGTTTGAATTTTTCATGCAGACATTTTTGTTTCATAAAAAATTCCTAAAAAATCTTCCAGTCAGCCGATTTGAAAACGGAGAACACTGTTGGAAAGCCCAAACAGTACTGAAGGCGACTGCCTTTACCTGGAGCTGTTAAAGTGAATCCATTCCATTTACGAGCCTTTTGAATTTAAAGGGAATAGTAATGCAGGAGTGTCCTTCTGAAGGGACACTTGTAAGCGGGTAGGATCGCTAGTGTCCTTCCATAATTACACCAGCAGTGAAAGTGTTAATCATGATTTTTTGTATATAAAAGTAATTATTATTAAATTATTTCCAATTTCCAGAAAAGAAAGGCACTTGTTTGCTTCAAAAATAATTCGAATAATTTTTCTCTTGTAAAAGATTAATCTTTACTCCCCAATAAGAAAGTTAATTAAGAGAAAACCGTTTTCTATATTCATTGGTCCACAAATAAATTCATTTTACACTAAAACTTCCATAATTCTTTTTCATTAAAATTATCCAATCCCATTTTAGTTTCTCAATGTTTTTCTTTCTTTATGTGTTACTTCATATTTCTAGATCAAGACTGAGGAAAATGAAAAAAACACTTACAACCAAAATTTTAAAGGCTTGTACTGCACTTGCGCTCGACCATATCCTGACCCTGAAGACGATGTTCCTGACGAAATGATGCAGTGTATTGTTTGTGAAGACTGGTACCATACCAGGGTAAGACCTTTATTTTGTTTTTGTTTATATATCTTTATTAATATTTATAAAGTTATAGAAGAAATAACTAGAGCTTCCATGGTTTTGAAGGCCGCTGAATTCGAATCCGTGGCCTGTTTCAACACATTGGCGCAAAATCAAGGAGAAATATGTTTATTTTGCAAGAAATTAATCTGCAGTGCTGATGGGGTGAAACAGACCCCAGATTCTAATTCAGCGACCCTCAAAACCACGGAAGCCCTATTTATTTCTTCTTAAACGATTTCATATGAAATTTGACCTTCAAATGCTCTTAAACATGACGCACTGGGGTAAAACGGATTTCGGATTCGGATTCAGCTTGTCGAAATATATAAGAATATATGTTTGGTGTGAAAAATACCACTTTTGTGTGTGTCTGTGATATTGATAAACTTTAAACACTATCTAACCTCTCAAAGCCTTTCCTGCTCCTAAACGAGTCATAATCAGTTTTTATAGTGATTCACGTTAAGTGTTTGATCATTTAAAGGCTTTGCAAATGGCGGAACAGAAGGGAGAGGGCAGGGAGAAGTTCTCGCCCAGACGTTCGTGCATGCTCAATTGAACTCCTGGGTTTATCTGGACATGCTATACTAGTTTCTTTCAACAGATATCTCTCTACTGAGCCATTATTGTGGTTTTGTACACGTGGAGCACCAGTACCCTTGAACCATTTTGCAATAAACTAATTGAAAATCAGGTTGATCATTTACAAATCAGATGAATTCTTCCAAAAAGCACACAGATTGGCTGGGAACTCCTGATCATAATAAGTAGGCACTCTCATATTTTGCTAGCCTCTATTGATTGTAAAGCTTCCAATTTTTGTTTCAATCTAATCGAGTGCTTAAAATAAAGCTTTGAGGTGGGAAACTTCATATTTTTTATAATTACAGTAGACTCTCCCTAACCGGACCTGGATGTAGTCAGATTAATGAAAACACCGGATTAGAAATTCAGTTGAAAATGTATTTATGTATTTGAAAATTTATTATTTGAGGATTTAATAATATGTATCATTTTTAATATTGCATATTTAAGTAAAATGTAGGTACCGAATTATAGAATAAATTCAGAATACGTAAATCCTTGCTGGTATTATTTACAAGTGCACATGCCTGTAAAAGTTTCAAGGAATAAAAATATTTAGACAGTTAAACTAAATAAAAAAAAATGTCATTACTAACTAAATCACTTATGTAATGTATATTATTACAATATCAAAAACTAATTTCATGGAAAATCAGGCGTTCCTTTGTGAAAACAATTATTTTCTTTGTAGAAACACAAGTTCCAGTTTCTAAAGCGAAACATATATGCCTTCTTTGACTTCCATTCAATGAAATACCACGAAACAAATGTTTGGCTAGCTAGGAAGGGGAGGTTTTCTAGGAAACCTCGAGCCAGTCTAGCTCTTGCGAGTTCCGAGACCCTTCATTCATTCCTCTCGGATTAGGTAGATTAGAGAGAGCAACGGATAAGGGAGAGTCTACTGTATTTGTTATTTATTGAGTGTATCTAAAAGAAACTAACTATTTGAACCCATATTTCTAGCACTTACATGCAGAACTCCCTTCTGAAGGTAACTATGCTGAAATGATATGCGGACAATGTACTGATAGACTTACGTTCCTCAAATATTATTTAGGACTTGCAGGTAATGATAAAACATATATTTTTTTAACTTGTTAGTTTCACAAATTTGATTTAGGAAAATTGTTTTCTGTTTAGGGATGTGATATCACAATTTTTCTGTTCTCTAAGCTCTGCCTACAGCAGTCAAACCAAAAATGAGACTGCTGATATCAGCGTCACAAAAGTCAATGATTTCTGTATGATTTTTTCTCCTTTATGTTCACATTGAAATGAAACCCAGTTTTAAAGTTCATTGTACATGACTAATAGTTCTCCACCTTATGAACAGGGATGACATTATCTAGAATACTTTTTACCAAAAAAAATTTAAGATAAATTAGGAGTTATAGATTTCATAAAAAATGAATGCCGATAAGTGCCGCTGCTTCCTTTGTAACCATCGTCATACGCCGCATAAAGTACCAGTTAGAAGTCTGAGGAGTTTTTACTATAATAACTAGTACTCATATTAGATGGGTAAAAATCATATCATTTATTTAAATTTTAACATCCATTTATTATTGAGAAAGAATTAGAATAATACCATAATATACACTAGTGATGGAGGGAGATTAGCTCAGTGGTAGAACACTCGATTAATGAACAGGAGGACCCAGGTTCAAAACCCGAGCGCACATTAAAGATTTTTATCTTCTAACGTCATCAATCGGGGGTTGGATTTGGTGGCCCAGATCGTCCCTAGGTTCACCCAGCCTTTAATTAAATAAGTAATTAATTAATGGGTGCATTCAAAGGGAAAAATCAGGCGGCCGGAGTATAGTACTGACCACACTATCTCCCTAGTGTGCCGTATTGTCAAGAATCAGATACCTCTACAATATCTGCCCCTCTGGGCCCTTGTGGTCTGTTAGGGGACTGTTTTTTTTTATTTTATACTCCTGTAGTGAGAAGGCTCAAAAGTACCTCTATTAGTGTCTCTCCTCCATCTCTCCATAGAATCCTATGTTCTATAAAACATTCCACAAAGGAGGCACCAAAAGGGTATGAAACATGTAGGGAAGTTAGAAAAAGTAGTACCTCTATTAGTGTCTCTCCTCCACCTCTCCTTAGAATCCTATGTTTTATAAAACATTCCACAAAGGAGGCACCAAAAGGGTATGAAACATGTAGGGAAGGTAGAAAAAGTAGTACCTCTATTAGTGTCTCTCCTCCATCTCTCCATAGAATCCTATGTTTTATAAAACATTCCACAAAGGAGGCACCAAAAGGGTATGAAACATGTAGGGAAGTTAGAAAAAGAGTAAGATTAAAAGTGCAGAAAGAATTTTTGTTGACCTTTTGTCTTTTTTTATTTTTAGGTTCTACTTCTTTTAATAATATATTTCTCTATAAATTTTCTTTTAATGTAGTAATAATTTTTTTTTTCAGTTACTCCAACTTCAAAAAATGAGAATCCAGATGACAGTGGACGGGAATTAAATATAGAAACTAGTGTATCAGAAGTAAGTATTAATCACTCTTAAGCCAGGGTGCTTACTGCACGAAAAAGTCACGAAAATCATGAAAATATCACAAAATTGAAAATAGGGCATGGAAATCACGAAAAAGTCTTGAATTTTGAAACCATGTCATGAAATTTCAGTTTTACCGGAGTAACATAATCTTAGGGCCGCCATACACTATGAGGTAGACCGGACAGGTTCACCCGTCAGGTGCACCTGTCCGGTCTACCTCATAGTGCATGGCGGAACTTAATTACCCCCTCTCTACCCTTTCCGGCGGCCTGACACCTGATGAAAATTCGATCAGTTCCACCTGACAGGCGAGGAGACCTCATGTGTGTGTGGGGGTTGTCAGGTGTACCTGATGAGGTCTCAGTTTTACGCAACTCTGATTTGTGTTGATTTGTTTTACCGTTGTGGCCTTTTTATTTATTTCTTTTGAAAATCAGTTTAAAGTGTAAAATGTCTCAATGAATTAACAAAGTTCTGAGTGATTTCATTGAAATTTATAAAAAAGAACCATGCTTATGGAAAATAAAAGACGATGATTATCACAAAAGGAATGCTGCATATCGCAACTTAGTATTCAAACTGCAGGAAATATATCCTGAGAGTATGGCTAAAAGTAAAATTAACAGTTTTCGATCTAATATTCGGAAGGAGCAGAGGAAAATTGACTCCTCAATAAAATCCAGTGCTTCAGCAGATGACGTGTACAAGCCATCCTTTTGGTACTACAAACTTTTTGATTTTCTGAAGGACCAAGATACACCTAGAGCATCAGTCTCAAATTTATGTCCTAAGACTGACAATGATAAAGTAAGAATTTGTCCAAGAGACTGTGATGAAATCCTAGTTGAATATTTGAGACACTCATGCGGTTGTCCGGTTGCTAAGAATCTCAAAGTAGCTGTTAGTTTTTCGTGTGGAGATATAGCGGCCCTCATTTGTGTGTCTTTCTTCTTAATAAAAGAAGATACAAGTGACAATAACTCGTTGAAAACTGATTCGGTCATGCGCAGATAATTGCGATAATCCGTTGGTTCATCTCTTAATTCATTCAGTAGATTGATATGGGTGAATTTATTTCTTCTATGCAACCATTCCTTACACCATTGTTTGCGTTTTTTTCGTTTGTTTTTACATGTCTCAAATATTACTGCTAATAGAGAGAGTTAAAGTAGATCATCTCCTGGAGGATCCATGTTGAAGACTGACAAACCTGTCAGGTACACCTGAACAGTGTGGGACACAGGTAGACCGGACAGGTGCACCTGACGGGTGTACCTACCCGGTCTACCTGATAGTGTGTGGCCGGCCTTAGGACTTCTGCGCATTCATAAGTGTTGCCATTTTCGTATGGTGACTCAATGCCATCTGCCTCCCCCTTCTTTTGTTTGATTCCTTTGTTGGAACATTTTTCACATCAATAATCCATTATTTACATTTTTCTTTATTCATATTCAGAGTTTTTCATAAAGACTTAAATATTGAGATTGTGTACACTTTAATTTTCTAAATTATCTATATATATATAAAAATCACCTGTCCGTCAGTTTGTTTGTCTGTCTGTTTGTTCCTTATACAAATCCACACCGTTTGCCCGATTTTGACCAAACTTGGCACACAGGTAGGTCTTGATATGGTGAATCTCCTAGGCTAGGTCAAAATAGTCAAATTTCAAAATTTGGTCAAAAGATTTCTTTCTTTGATAAGAGCTATCTTACTCGCAGGCTTTGGTGCTGGCCTCTGTTGGCTGCTTCATGAATTTTGAATAATGTCTAACAATTTATTTTTTTGATGTTGATAATTAGAATAACTCAATCTCATTGATGACTTTACATCATTATATAATCATGTATTGCAGTTTATTTCAACATTCACTGTCTAACTAAGGAGTGCTGGCATTTCTTTGATAAGAGCTATCTACTTGCAGGCAGTGGTGCTGGCCTCTGTCGGGTGCTTCACGAATTACTTAAAATTCACACCGTTCGACCGATTTTGACGTAACTTGGTACACAGACGTAACTTTGTATCATAATACGGGGATTGTCATAGGCAGAAAGTAGGTGAAGCATGGTACACCGGGGAACAGCTAGTTAGTTGACAATAAATATTTAGTTAGTAATATTTTTAGAAATTTTGTATTCAGCTACCATTGTTTGACATTTCTGAGGCTGCTAATTCCATTTTTGAGGCAGTCTAAAAGTTTTAGTATCATCGTTTCTTCATTTTTAAAATTAATGTAACTATCCTCTTTAACATATTAGGTACATTTTATACAGTTTTAAATTATAATTTATAGATTTCACAGTAAAAAGTTAAGGCTTTTTCTTTTTAAGTGAAATTATTTTCTTTTTAATGGGCATGAAATTTGCATTTAAAGTTATGAAAATATCATGAAATTGGATTTTACAAAAATAGTAGACACCCTGTAAACTGATTAAAATAGGTTAAATAGGTTAATAACCCAAAGGTAACCCATCCTATACTATAGCATATTATTTGTATGTATATATTATATTTTTGTGGCATCTGGTTTGAGTCTTGCTTATGGCAGATTGACATTTTCCTGCGATCGTCTCGAATTTTTGACAGGATTGGCTTTACCAGGTACACTGGGTGGCCAGTCTCTTGGCATCTCTTAAAAAGAGGTATTCAGCTAGGGAAATTATTTCTCGGACCAAAGGGAAAGTATGCTGACAGTTTCCTTCACTAGCTACCTAGGTCTACTCCTTAGCCAAAAGGGGGAATTCTGCCCCAGGAACGTAAACCCGCCATAATGACACAGCTTCTGCGAGTCGGATTTTTTTTTTAATATTGAACCGTTTTCTCTATTGCTTTCCCTCTAGAAAATTATAGAATTTAAAAAGTAATTCTTTTTAATAAGTTAGCAATTATTATCTAATATTTACCACCCTATGACGAGAAATATAATTTAATATGGATGGCCTGAAGAAATATAAGAAGAATAAGAAATTGTACAAAATAATTGAAAATAAAATCCAGTTGTAAATAGAATTTTAATATAATCTTCATATTTTTTTTTTTTTTTTTTTTTTTTTTTTTTTTTTTTTTTTTTTTTTTTTTTTTGTAGAATCAAAATCAGATCCTGACTAATGGGCAGGCAGCATCTGGAGATAAAGGTAAGGATTTTATTTATCTTTAAATTCTATACATAATTTTATATATTATAGATATTGTACTTACTTTGTGTTGTTGAATAGAATCTGAAATACTCTAGAAACACATAGCACTCTCCTTTATAGCAAAATAAACATGTTTGGATACTTGTGTACTATACGGGCACTTGTGATTCTATATCAGATACCAGTTATTTATTAACTTTAAACATGAGTTTATTTACCATTTTGTTCTAACCGAAAATTGTTTATATATTTTAAAATTTTCTCAAAGGGATCCTCTTTGAAGCTACATTATCCTCTTTTACAGTTTTTAAGATTACATCTCCATCTAACACTATCAGAATAATATATCTTTTCTTTTGAAATAATGCTTCTTTCCTGGAAAAATTAAAATGCACTAAATTGTTCTAAAAAGCTACTTTAAATTATACATGGTGACCAGTGGCCATGAATGCTAAGGCGTGTACACTCTGTGCCTGAGGTCTTGGGTTCGATGCCCACTAGGGTAATGATTTTTCACCATCATGTACTAAGTCATTATTACATATGTTAGAATAGATTAAGATATTAACTAAATTATTTTTCCCAGCTAAAGAAAACGAGCTAGATGAAGAGCTCCAAACCAACACGACTGATGCTGATAACGTGAAACCTAACCAAGGAGAGGTATGATGCTTATTTGTTTCATATTTTATGCAACTTTTTAGGGAACAAAAATTTCTCTAGAAAAACCTGTAAGTGCGGAAAACTAAAACAGCAATAAATTGAAGGTTTTGGTTTCATGATTTGAAGTTTTATAATTTGCTGGTTATTACACGAATTGGAGCATCATAGGTTTTACTTGGTTATGTCAGAATCTATAAGATTGGCCAGATAACCCCAAATCCCCATTTTTGAATACTGGCTTTTCAATGAGCTGTCAAGATGTCATTTTCCAAACGTACATTTTGACGTAACATTGTGAAACGTACATTACATGAAAACGTGAGATGCTGTTTGTCCTTTCGATTTGAAATTCCTCTTTAAGAAAGTAGAGAACGCTGTTGCGCTGTAGCCTTGGCACTGTATGGATTACAGCTTATTGAATAGTATAATTAATTTTGTAATATTTCTGTACCTTGGAACAAAAAGGGCCAATGTCCAAACCTCTGAAATTTGAGTGAACTGCACGAGTGACATCAGGATGGGATAAACATTAATTGTTTTTTTTTTTTTTTTTTTTTTTTTTTTTTTTTTTAACGGTGCATCAACTATTTGGCTATTAGCGCCGGATTAATTGTTAAAAGGGCCAATGTCTTCCCAGTGTTAGTTATTGAGGAAAATAATATTTTTCTTCCCAGAACATATTCCCAGTAAACCTTCATTCAAAATATTCCCAGTACACCTGGGTAAATGTTGAAAACATTTTTGGTTTTTTATAGTTTTTTTTTTTTTTTTACACAAAAAGTTATCACCAAAACAAAATTTTGGGGAGGGGGCTGCAGCCCCCCCTTATATACGCCCATTATACTAACAGTGGTTTTTAAAAACTATTATTTTTTATTTATTGTTAATGCAGCAAAGGTAATTTGCATATTTCAATTTCTATGTAAAAACCTTAGGCACGATGCACTCTGAAAAAAACTGGTTTCATGAAACTGGTTTTGTAAAACTCAAGTTGCTTGCAACAAATAGAGAGGATTACATAGGTTGGTGCACACAGCGTTTCATGAAACTTTAGTTTCACTGATTTCAAGACAGCGGATTTCATGAAATTCGTTAAATTGGTTTCCTGTTGCTTCAATTTCACATTTCATCAGTGTAATTGTTAATTTTTCCTCAGCACTTGGAGCTAACCTCCAGTTGGTGTCCTTCATTGTTATTAGTGGATCTACTAGTTCTAATAAGTGATCAAAAAATAGCTTCGAGGATCTCTGTTTAGTTTGCGAGCTAGAACAAAACAGCTGTGTTGCCGCTCCCTAATAGACGCATGAACCCAGTCCTTGTGTTTTTTTTTTTTTTTTCTTATTTCTTAGCCACCACCATAACACAACGCATTGTCGTCAGAATCCATCGTGAAACTGATGGAAACCCGTTTCTTCTGTGAGCACGTTTCATTGAAACCGGTTTCTTGAAACCCATTTCATGAAATCTGTTTCATGAAACCAGTTTCTCCAGTGTGCACCGCATCTTAGCATTTAAATAATTAGAATTTTCACACAAAATAATAAACATCAGTGGATTAATATTAATAATCATGTGTAAGAAAAGAGAAAATAAATAACATTTTAGCAAAAGAAGGAATAGAAAAATAAATTAAAATACAAAAAAGCAGATACAATAAAACAGTAATTTAAAGAGGAAAAAAGTATTTTAGTTATATTTTGTGGTATAAATTTATAGTATGTAAGTGTGTTATATTGTGTCCAAGTAATGGCTATCATAAATTCAAAAGTAATGAAAGGCACATGGAGGTATATTTGTGATTGTTCTCGAGCTCACCAGACCGTTAGGGGTGCGAGGACTACATACCCACTGGTGTATCATTACTTCTAACCAATACTGGACATTACTTGAAGGAACTTATAATAAAACAACAATAATAGTAATGTTTTAATTTATTTTCAGAATGCATGTGTAAACGGAACAATATCTACTTCTAACTCCACTTCAGAATCAGAAGGTATTTAATAAAAAATGTCTTAATAATACTTAATAAAAATTATATTTTTTATTTAGAAAAATTCCCTTTCAGAATCGTGTAGGATAAAGAACATGAAAGAGGTAGTAGATAGAGTTGCTGGGAGCGCCACCTTTTGGTCTTCTAACTTACGATCATCGCTTTGTTCCTGTTCTAATTGTAAGGTGAGTTCAGATCTGGTAATCTACTTCTCAGCAACATCTAAATCATTTAGTTCAAAAATATTGATTTATAGAACTTATAGTTCATTAAATTATGACTTATAGCGTGTTTCCTCTTTCTCTAGCGAGAATTTTTATAATAAAAGTTTCATTAATAAACTTATGTCAAAAATGAGAAGGTAGGAATTGTCAGAGTTCGGTTGTTATTTCTTAATAAGACTACATTTTACATGTAAAAATGGTTTTATTGTTTGCCAATGTTTCGGATTGAAATTCAAGCCTTCATCAGGGCGATGTGAAGACTGAGAACTATGCCTCACGGATGCAAGATCATTTCTGAAATGTTGAATTTTGGCAAACAATAAAACCTTTTTCACATGTAAAATGTAGCTTTATTAAGAAATAACGACCGAAACCTGACAATTCCTACCATCTCATCTTCAATGGTCAACAAGCTCCTCACAATGTATGTCAAAAATGGTTGATTTTAAAATAAATTGGCTGATTTTCACCTCCCATTTAAAAACCTCACCTGTTTGTATGCTTACTTGCAATTTAAAACCCATCTTCATCCAATGAAGATAGTGAGGCCACAAAGTAGGTAAACAATTGTAGGAATCAAACCAAAGAAAGAGGCAGTCACATCAAAAGGGGAAGATAAGCAATCAGTTTTGTATATATGAAATACAGAGGCATTGAAAATAGCGCTAAGTCCTCAAAAACGGAAATTAAGTACTTTTATTGAGAGGACTGTTTCTCATTGTGACCATAAATTCCTGCAATATGAGTTATGAGATTAAGGAATTTTGACATTTCTAGTTAGTAAATCAGGATCATCGGGAGGGTGTCATAGTCCAAGAGCTGATAACGAACGTTTCATGAAGTGTTTTATGCACCTTGAAATTTTGCTCTTGGGTAGAATAAGAAGGTAAATATGTGCTTGCTAGACTTACAGCAGACCCCAGTTATTGCACACTTAATTTTCACTTAAGATAGTTGGTTTCTGGATAAAACTATTTTTGGGCAATATTTTTTTTACACCTTTCCCCTAGGCGCGGTACCTGGTGTTCCACGGCAAGTCTAGCCAACACATATTTACCAAGTAATTCAATCCCGTAGACCTTCTTATATTTTTCAACTTCTTAAATTTAAATCCTCGGTTCACTCCCGTAACACCCGATCTCGTCCTTCCGATCTTTATATTCCTTCCCACCGAACAGCAATATTCGAAAAATCATTCGTCACCCGTGCCACCTCGCTATGGAATTCCTTACCTCTGTCTGTCCGCCATTCTACCAACCTTGAAACCTTTAAATCCCGACTCTTCCACCACCTTCTATCCCTCCAAGTTTTACCCAACCCCTAGTCTATATTGAAGCTGTACACTATATACTGATACTGATAGCATTTATAAGTTTTTAAGTTTATACGTAAAATTCAAAATTATTTTGTAATTTCAAAATTATTCCTATGGGACTTCTGTCCCGGAATAAGAATAAAACTTTTCATTCATTTCATTCATTCATTCATTCATATTTACCTTCTTATCTACCCAAGAGATGCACTATAGCAAAATTTCAAGGTGCATAAAACACTTCATGAAACGAGCGTTACCAGCTCTTGGACTATGATGCCCTCCCGATGATCCTGATTTACTAACTAGAAATGTCTACATTTCTTAACCTCATAACTCATATTGCAGGAATTTATGGTCACAATGAGAAACTCAAAGTACTTAATTTACACAGTTGACTTTTTATTTTTAGTAAAACACTTTTGAGGACTTAGCCCCATTTTCAATGCTCTGTGACAAACTGTATTTGTATGTTCAAAACTGGTTGATCATTTTCACCCTTTGATGTCACTGTCTGTGTTTCTTTGGTTTGATTCTTACAATGTTTTACCCACTTTGTGGCCTCACACAGTTCATTGGACGAAAATTGGTTTTAAATTGCAATTAAGCACAAAAACAGGTGAGGTTTTTAAATGGGAGGTGAAAATCAGCCAATTTATTTTAAAATAAACCATTTTTGACGTAAGTTTATTAATGAAATTTTTATTATAAAAATATTTAGCTTTTATATAAAATACCTGTCCAGAAAGTTCTTTGAAGAACTTTTATCTTGAAAGCTCCTTGAAAACATTATAATAACATACTCTAAAAAAATTGTTTCAAAAATATGCCAAAAAATGTACATATATGTTAGTATAGGTAGTTCTCCTGATTAAAAAAGGACAGTTATTTTGGAACCCTGTTTTTTCACCAATTTTAAACAAGCACCACAGGGTGGAGGGATTTCATAGAATCACTGGAAGCTGACATATTCTCATTTTAATATACTCGTAATCACCTTTATTATTCGTAATTTTTCAGACATTGTACTTAGATTTAAAAGTCCCATGGATATTGGACGAATCTGACACAGTGCAAGCTTATGAAGAGAAAGGAAAACAGACAGCAGAAACAGTTGTAAAAGATAGATACGAAGAAGGTCTTAAAGAATTATCCAAGTTGGATAGGGTCCGACAAGTCGAAGTAATACAAAGTAAGTTGGAATAGATAACTAGTTAAAACATTTTTGGTTTTAAATTACAAATTCATACTTTGATGTGAAATTTCAAATTTTAGCTATGTTTCCTTTCTTCCAAGAAAAAATAGAATCCCTGACATTTTTGTCTTATGGCACACTGAGCCTTTTTTTTAGTTATTTTTAAAAGACTTTCCGACTCAAGAACAAATGAAAAAATAATTCTTTCTGCAGCTTCAGAAATAAAGGCGTTATTACATTAAGGTTTATTAGATAAATATATAAATATTGATAAAGTTTGTTTAATAAAGAAGTTTAATTAACACGATGAGTAAATAAAATGTTATTAGAAATTAATTCTTTATTAGAAGAAATGTGCCAGAAAAACTTCAATTTTCACTAAATTACTAATTTATTATTAATACATATTGTTAAAGGTATACTTTTTGTGTTTAATGGCATATCAACTCTTCAGCTATTAGCACTTGGCTGTCTATAGGTTGCCACCCTTTTATAATGCCAACAGCACATGGTCGGTCATCAATTCAAGTACTTGCCATGCCTGACATTGATTAATTTCGGTGATCAATGGGAACCGGTGCTCTCAACATGGCTATGGCCGTTGGCAAGCTTTATTTTTACATGTTCCAAACATAGGCAAATAATACTTCCAAAATTTCCCGTCGACCCATATTTATCCTTAGACACCTCAACCTCTCCCACTATCTCCTTCCTCTTTGTTCCATCGCTCTTTTCCTCAGTTTGACTATGGTTGTTTGGTGTACTTTCTGGCAATATCGAGGCAAAACTCAAACGCCACATGAACTGTTTCATTAATTTTATCTTTGGGATTCCTAAAGACTCCCGAATATCACACTTCTATCACGAGTTGAATTGGCTTTTTATATTTTTTAATGCATGGTTATTACTATATCTAATAATATATTGCTAATTGAAATGTTTTACATTAAATATTGTTCAAAAACTATTCAGTTGTTAAATAAAATAAGCAGCAAGGTAAAAGTAATAAATTACAAGATTCAGTAAATAGAACGAGAGAAAATCTGACTGAAGAAGGGTTAGAATACTGGCTTGGCCTTGAGGGAAAGTGTAGGGTATATATATATATATATATATATATATATATATATATATATATATATAATATGTATGTATATGTATGGACATAATATTAAAATACTTTCAAAAGCACAAGAGATATTTCCCAAAATATTAACGATTCTTTGAATTTTGAAATCTCTTAGTACATTTAATATGAACCATTAACATCGAATGATTTAACCAGCTCTAATTGAATGAGTTTTATACTCAGGATTCAGTGCAAGTTCAGGAGCAAGCAGCTGTTCTAATAACTCTCTGGATTTGAGCCTGTGAAAAATAATTTGGATAACTGATTTTTGCTAGGCCGATAATTCTGCTGTACAATGAAACACTTAAGAGGAATTTGGAAATCCCTTATTACCTTTAATGTGGACAATTAATCAGCCTTTGAAATATTTAGATGAGCTGCAATATTATAGTCATAAGAGATTTCCAAATTCTTTTTTGGGGTTTTAGGACATTAGCACCCTTTATTGCGGATGCTCATAAAAAATATTTTTTAATATTTTTTTTATGAGCATCCGCAATAAAGGGTGCAAAAGGCCTTAAAAAAAACACAAAAAAAAGTAATAATTAAAAAAAAATTACCCAAAATCAGCTATACAAATGCAGAGATGGGCAAAATTTTATTTACAACTAAAAATACGAATTTATTCGTACTTCATATATTTGTGAATACGAATATAAATAAATTCGTATTCATAAGTGTGAATACGAATTTATTTTTATTCAAATATATTAAATATAAAAATACAAATAAAATTTTATTCGCAAATTTTCCTGAAATACAAATAAATTCACAGAAAAAATTGTAAATAATCACAAAAATGTGAATATTTACAAAAAATCAAGTGATTACAAAAAAAAATCACATTAAAATATACGAATACAAATTTATTCGCATTATAATATGTGAATAAAAATTTATTACAATTTTATTTGTATTTTTATATTTAATATAAGTGAATAAAAATAAATTCGTATTCACACTTATGAATACACATATGAAGTACGAATAAATTCGTATTTTTAGTTATAAATAAAATGTTGCCCATCTCTGTCCAAATGAAACACTTATTTTGGAATCTTATAACTTCCGGTTTTAAACCTTATAATCCCCAATAAGCTTTTTTTACTTACTCAAAATTATCCTATGGGTATTAATATAGCATTTTTAATCTCTTCAGAATGTCATTGCAAAGCTATGTGAGCAAATAAATTAAATTAAATAACATGTCCAAGTTACATATTTTTTTAAAATCATTTATATGTTTTAATTTTTCTTACAGATTATAATGAATTCAAGTCGAGCTTAAGTGAGTTTCTTGGAAAATTTGTTCAACAGAAGAAAGTAGTAAGAAAGGAAGATATAGATGAATTTTTTGTCGACATGCAAGCAAGAAAGCGGCAGAAAATAGGAACACCTCCGTATTCTTGTCACTAGTTAATGAAAAAAATAAAATATTTTTGACTAATCATCACCTCTTTGTTCTTTCATTTTTTTTTAATAATTAAATTCACCTATCTCGATGTAGTTCAGTTATATCTTTTTTTATTTAGTATTTTTGTAATCAGTTCAAGACTGATCTTTTTTTTTTCTTTTAGATTATGTTTGAATTGCAAAATGAATTTGTAATTTTGTTAGTAAATATATTATTAAAATGTGAATAATTGATTTCATTACCTCATCATGTCATGAATGGTAAATCTAAGTTCCTTCTTCCATTGCCCATATAGAGGAAACCATGTATCTTCGTATGCAGTTGGTGGTAGAATGTGAACCCACTCCAGTACAAGTTTCGTAGAACTACGGCTCGGTTTCCTTGAACAAGCTGAGTACTCCAAACAACTAAAAAACAGCTTGTATAAACTGCTAATAACAATAAGAAATGCTTTATTACAAGAATTAATTTGAAATAAACTGTTATGTTTGATTCCAAGGAAGCTTTTCTCTCACTAAAATGGTTACATATTTTCAAAATTTATTCTCTACGACTCAACCCTTTTATTTCTCTGAACGAGTTAACTCGAGCTCAACTGGCAGAGCCCCAAACGCTCCACACAAGATAACTCGTGCTCCACTCTCCAAACCTCTGACGCTCCTCATGAGTTAACTCAATGGCCTTGTATGTCACTTCTCTAACCTAGTTATTTAATTTGTATAAAATCAGTTTGTTCTTTCTTATTTAATAATAATGGACGTTAAAACTAAAATAAATCAGTTTGGCCTAATGGAAATAACGAGAGTTCTCATGTTCATTAAATCCACGCCAGATATCACTGTCTTATCCCTGAAGCATCTAAAGGAGTCATCATAAAATAATGCATTATATTATATTTTCTGAGCATTTTTAGGATTTGTAATGACTATTATTTTTTTGTAAAGGTTACAGTAAAGGAGGCTTTATACCTCAGTTTTCTTGGAATTTCTAGTAGTGTTGATTTTATTTATTTAAATTTTAACGTCCATTTATTATTAACTACGAATTTTAGGACGGGTTATCTATAGGTTACCACCCTTTTCTAGCCAGGATAGGGGTGATGCCTTTTCTTTTTTCGAAAGAAAAGCCACCACCCCTAGTGGGAATCGAACCCACGACCTTTGGCACTGAGTGTTAAGAGCTCACGCCTTAATCCTCACGGCTACCGGGTGTTGATTTTAAAATTTACGAATAGAGTTTCACAGGATTCTTCAAATATATAATTTTTGATTTCATCAAATCTTTATATGTTAATTGAAATTATGCCTTGTGCAAGTATTTTATCATCCATAATTTAAAAAAGAAAAAGAAAAGAAAAATATAAATTGATACAATCAACATTGTTGGGGAGGTTGAAGCTGGTACCTCACTGCCTATTTTCAGGGTCCTTCCTACACAGATTTGTCCAGATTAGTAATTTAATATCATTTTCATCTATTGCCTTTATATGTGAATGTTCACAATCAGTAAAAAACAAAACTGCTACATGGCATATAAGTTTGGAGATTCTAGGAACATTTAATAAGATGTATAGCTAATGAATTTATTTAAGTATAAACAGCTAATAGTTATTAAAATAAATATTGACCCAAAATCTCAACAATGTTTCTTGTGTAGGTAGAAATTGGCCATACATGTTACATCAGATGCCTCTTTAGGAGCCTGAAATCTAGATACAGCCAAATGGAATCAACGTAAACCTTCTGCTAGAATGGCCATGCCAAAATTGAAACTGTTTGTCATGGGACTGATTTTTGTGCCTCGTAATTGTACTCTAAGCCTAGGGTATTGGGTTTGATTCCCATTAGAGGCAGTGGTTTTTCTTTGGGAAAAAGAAAAGGCATCATCTCTATCATGGTATAAAAGGGTGGTAACCTGTAGCCATCCTAAAAATCTGTTGCTTATAGATGGAAGTTAAAATTTAAATAAAGTAATTGAGTCAGCTGTTTTTGTTGTTTTTTTTTACACCCATTGTGCTCCAGTGAACTTTTTCAACGGGCCCCGATAGGAAAAAACTCAACCTGCTGCAAGCGGGACTCGAACACCGATCTCCCTGTACGAGAATCCAAGGTGTTCCATGTCAACTGTCAAAACAAATATTAATAAGCAAAACTTCGGTGCTCATGGCCTTAGTAGTCGATGCACCCCCCCAAAAAAAAAAAAAAAAAAAAAAAAAAAAAAAACTTATCCCAAGGATGATTTCTTACTTGTATTGCAAAACAATATTTATATTAGTTATTTGTTGAAGATAAACATTTATTACAATTTTGTGGAATATCGTCTGCAATGGTATCTAGGAAGTCCGTAGCATAGTTGTAATCTAGCCTTCTTCCAACATTTACTTCCCATCTTTCTCTCGGTACTCTATAGTGTAAGTAATTTCCAAGTACAGTAGCTTCATCAATAGACAGTCCTTCGAACGCTGGATTGGGAACAACGTAACCGTTGGTTTGTTTAAATAGATAGCCTCTTGGGACTATTGCAGCTTCCTGGTTTATAAATCTAACGGTAGCTGCCAATCTGTCTTCTTCTTTCAATTTAAAGTCGGTCCCAATTTCCTAAGGAAATCACATAAATTACTTGACATTATTAGTACCAAACTAGCCCTTTACTTAAATCTCCGACTTCTTGTTATAGGCGGAAGGTCAACAATTAAAACTTCACTAAATAGTGTCAGCAACTTTATTTCTTCCCTACATGTTTCGCACCTTTTTGATGCTTCTGGGGATCATTTAAAAAAAAAAAAAAATCATAGCCTAGAACCTTCCACTTGTAGGGCCATGCCTAGATCAAGTTGAGGCTGTAAACATTTTTTATATTTTAACATGATCCCCTGAAGAGGCACCAAAAAGGAGCGAAACATGTAGGGAAGAAATAAAGTTGCTGACACTATTTAGTGAAGTTTTAATTGTTGACCTTCCATCTATGACAAAAATTCGGTTACTTGACATTGATTAGGTTGAATGGTGGCGGTACTGCATTTTATCAGTAAAAATGTGGTCTTCATCACAATTACCTTTATTTGCTTCTCATAAAGCGAAGCTATCAGACACAGCTCAATCATTCGTGGAGGCAGTTGACACATAAATCGATGAGTCTGTATGTCAACTGCCTCCAGAGACTCACTGATTGTGTTCATAATTAAAATGTGCTTTATTTCCACCAACATTTTGGCTTGATTTATAAGACTTCTTTAGGGCTGTAAACAGTTATGGCTATGTATGTAAATACAATAAAAGTTATATATTTTAAGTATTTATATGTATAATGAAATAAAAATAACAATAGTTAGAAAAAATAAGGAGAAGGAGGTAGGAAAAGCTGGGGGTGAAGGAATGTGTGGGGGCCAGGAAGAACGACTGCAAAAAAAAAATAAAGGGGTTGAATACAGGATTTCAGGGACTAGGGAGAGGATTACTCAGGCATAAAGTTGAAACATTGGAAGCAATAAAACTCATTTTAATTGAAGGGGTTGCGGTAAAATAGTGCCAAGCAACATTCTTAACAAAGTTTAACTGAAGCTGCTATATGTTGGATATTATGTGGGACTATCAGTTGAAATGGTTGGGGGCATCAAGATTAAGTAGCATACAGAGCTTGTAGTCGTATTTTATTAGCGTTTGCATAATAGTTTGATAGTCCCACATAATATCCGACCCCTTCAATTATAAAATGTAGTTTTATTCAACATATGATTGAACCCCGATAACATGAGGCATTACGGATACCCGTTATTGCATCCTATTTACTATGATGAACCTTCACCAGCCAACCAACCACAATTGTATAATTTCTTTTCTCTGATACCTCTTTTTCTGGATGACTATTTTACTACTGTTTAATTTGTTGAAGTTAATGTTGTTCCATGTGGCTTTCTGCTACTTAATTAGTATTTGTTATTCAAATATGTCATTACATCTTTAAAAGTTGCCTCATTTGTTTTTATGTTCTGGAGTGTGTTAGCTAACTTAGTTTGTTTGCCAGCGCCTGCACTTTGAGTAATGTCTAATTGAACTGGTAGCCATACCAGTCTTACCTAATTGTTTAACTTTGGTATCGAATAATTTAATTTAAAATTGTGATAGCCATAGTGTGTGTACTAAGTAAGCTTTTAATGTGCTCAAAGAGTCTGTAAACAAAAAAAAAAAAAAGTTCTTTTCTGAGTGTTCTATGTTCTTTAAAACTAAGATCATTGGATGCAATTGAATAGAATATGAACTAGATACTAGAGCTAGTTTCTGTTGGAAAACCTTTCCACTGTGGCTGTTTCTATTCCTGGTTCAAGAACCATCGCTCGAAAGTAAAGAGGCTGTCAGGGCTTATAAGGTCTTACTTAAAAAAAAAAAAAAAAAAAAAAAAAAGTCAGTCCCTTAACAGGCCACGAGGGGCAGATACTATAGAGGTATCTGATTCATGACCATACGGCTCACTAGGGAGATAGTGTGGTCAGTACTATGCTCCGGCCACCTGATTTTTCCCTTGGCTGCTTCGACTGCTAGAGTCATTAGCACCCAAGGTACCCATTGATAAATTTATTAAAGGCTGGGTTGGCCTAGGGACGGTCAGGGAGGCCAAATTCAACCCATGAATGAAGACACTAGAAGAAAAAATCTTTAGTGCTTGCTCCGGATTTGAACTCTGGTCCTCCAACTTATTAGTCCAGTGCTCTCTCTACCACTGAGCTAATCTCGCCCCCAAGGTCTTACTTAAAATAAAATTTATGAATGTGAATTTATGTTTCATCATATTTTATTTATTTCATCATTGTTAAGTCAATTTATTGTATTAGTAAATGTCATAAGATAAACTACTGGTATTCATGTACTCAGTGGACCATTGGCTAAATAAATTACATTGTTATGAATGCATTAAATGAGTTGAGGAATGATACCAGCATTTGAATATACACCCCCAGATTTCCAATACAATGATTTGGAAATCTGGTCTTGTTATAAAAAAAAAAAAAAAGAAAAAAAAATTACCTCTCCTAGAGAATGCCTTTTTGTAGATTCTCTCAAGGCACTCGTTGCTGTGTTTATTTCAGGAAATAATTTATCTCCTCCTTCGCCTTCGAATTCACCTTCATCCGGTTCCTCTTTGATAGCAGCTTCATCGGAGGGTTGATCATCTAATACGAGCATTTTCATCGATGGATTTCCAAAAAATTGGTTATTTGAAATGTAAGTTAAATAATGTGCTCTGTCTTTAGGTTTCAAAACGGGCAGCAGAACCCAAGTTATGGCATTTCGGCTAAAAAAAAAAAAAAAAAAATATATATTTTTAGAACAAAATAAAAATCTTAAAATTGTATAATATTTTCTTAGACTGGAATTTTCAATTTGCATATTTTTCTCAGTGATAGAAAATGAATTTTTGGCTTATATATATATTGTTTTGTACGTTTGTTGTTATTCAATAAAGCCAATAAATAACTTAAGCAACTTCAGTCCATAAAACTGTATTTTAGGGAAGCTAAGTGTAGATGCAGAAGTCATTTGAACTTTTTTTTTTCTTTTTTATTATAGTTTCTAATAAATAAAAAGTGGCCATGATTGCTAAGGCATATGCACTCTGAGCCTAAGGTTGTGGGTTCGATTCCCACTACGGGCAGAGGCTTCCTTCCTGAAGGGGCTGATGCCGAGTGAAAATTGTGGGAAGAGATTGGATAGCACATGACTTGAGACAAGAAGCCAAATCAAAGCCTTCACTTTCCGCTTTCCAGATGTAAGCAATTCCTACTTAAAAGATCCAATGGCAAGCTTATGTCCATAACAAAAAAGGCCAGGTCATTTCCCAAGGATGTAGCGTCAAGTCCAAGAAATTTTGCAGATGTTAAGAATCTCTTGTCCAAGCACTTCAAAAACAATTGGCAAGAAACAGACAGTGAGAAAGTGAAGCTGGTAATGTTTAAATGTTAACGTCCATTTATTATTAACTACGAATTTTAGGATGGGTTATCTATAGGTTACCACCCTTCTCTAGCCTGGATAGGGATGATGCCTTTCCTTTTTTCTAAAGAAAAGCCACCACCCCTAGTGGGAATCGAACCCACTACCCTTGGCTCGGAGTGTTAAGAGCTCACGCCTTAACGTGAAGCTGGTAATGTTATCAACAGTGAACACTGAGAGTGTGAAGAGTTAAAGAGAGGAGATTTTGGTGAACTAGTTCTTTCTAAGGTGTGAGAATAACTCAAAGACTGTCCGTTTTGTCAAACAGCATCTAAGTATAATTTGTTCATGTCATTTTTAACTATATGACTGCATTTATATGATTTTGTTTAATACATTAGACATAATAACATTATTTTAAAACATTCTCATGCATTAGAGTGTAGATGAATAAAATAAAATAAATTCATTGATATCGAGACCATAATTGATTGGTTTCAAAAGAGGACAGATTCAATTTTAAAATGGCTCCGTTTGGTTTCAAAAACAGACAGCTCCATCCATGACTTGGTTTCAAACATGGCCAACTCCACTATAAAAAGTGTAATTACAGCCTTAATATTCATATAGCTTTTATAATGAGCATGAAAAATGTTTTGGAGTCCTGTAAGAGTGACATAAAAAAATCATCATGATACTGACAACCATACTGTAGATATGATTTTTTACCTCACCTGAAAAAAAGCAAAGTGGAGTTGTCCAACTTTGATACCAGGCTCCTCATTTAAGAACATTGCTTATCTAATATGAATTATTTTGAAATTCATAGGAATTGACATACCTATAGTAGAATACTCTACCTCTAATTGCATCTTTATTATAGCCAAATGCTATGTAATAATCTTCTTGTTTTCCAAAGATTTGACCCCAGAAATAGACTTTTCTAAAGTGATTTTCATTTTGTAAAACCACCAAGGAGTGCATTATTAAGTTACATTTTTCGTGATTCAAAGTGCTCCCTGAATTTGCATAGAGGTCTACAAATGTAGGAATATGCTCTACATCCATTTAAGGGCCAGGCAATATTAATATTTTCCTCTCACATTAAACAATATCAGTCACCTGAAAGAAATAATTCCAACTATATATATATATATATATATATATATATATATATATATATATATATATATATATATATATATATATATATATATATATATATTTTTAGATGGAACGGCATTTTTCTCCAGCGGTGGTACTCCTCCTCACTTCTTCCCGGAATATTTCGATGGATTCATCTCCATCTTCTTCAGCCAGGTACTTGTTTCTTCCTCGGTGGTAGCCAAGGGAATGACATTTTTCTCGATCTGGGCTCCTTCCCCGAGAAAAATGTCCCCAAGGAGCCCAGATCGAGAAAAATGTCATTCCCTTGGCTACCACCGAGGAAGAAACAAGTACCTGGCTGAAGAAGATGGAGATGAATCCATCGAAATATTCCGGGAAGAAGTGAGGAGGAGTACCACCGCTGGAGAAAAATGCCGTTCCATCTAAAAATACTATCCCAGCGACGAAAAATAACATCAAACATATATATATATATATATATATATATATATATATATATATATATATATATATATATATATATTTATATAAGGTTTATTTTGAAAATTAGATGCATGTTACTAGGAGGATTTTGGATGAGAATAAAAATTAAGTTTTCTTCAAATTCTTAATTCTTATAGTATTTCATTTATTATGAATTAATTTTAACCTCATTAATGTGGAATTGGGCTGGACATCTGATGAGAAGACAAGATGGAAGATGGTATCAAGAAATAACAGGGTGGATGCAATATCATCTTAAACGAAATAGGGGCTGACAAGCCAAAAGATGGAGAGACTATTTCAATGAAGAAGCCGGTCCACTTTGGTGGAGATAGGCGACGGATCGCCAGGCCTGGAAAACAAAAGGAGCAGAGATTTCCGCTTCCCCCTATCCAGCCTATAGGCTGTCCCCTGGGAAGTGCAGACTACTACTCCAGAATAGGAAGGCTTTTGCCAACATTTGTTTTTGCTATTTATTTAAATGTTTTATTTATTTTATTTTATAATGTAAGTGTTGACTAATTGTAAATATTTGTTGATGAAATAAGAGGCTATTTCCTTTCATGCATTCATTTATTTTTAATTCCCGTTATTCTGCCCTTTTAAACGTTGAATCTTCTTTCAAGCCTTTTTTATTGGGTTTAATTTCTTGCATTGTTATTATCAATTAAGATTGGTAAAATGTTCATGTTCTCTTATATTTTATTACTATTAATATAAATCATCATTTAACTGTTTTATTGGCATATTTTAAATAAGGAAATTAAATAGAAAAGCAAATAAAGCAGTAAATTAAAAAGGGGTGTTGTTAGTTTTTAATTTTTTTTTTTAATTTATAACAGGAGTTTCTAGGATTTGTTATGGTGTTTATATTTTGCAATTTTGTTGGCTAACAAGACGATTGTTATGTAAACAAAAAAAATATTACAATTAAGGGTTATTCAAAAATGATGTTTCTACTTAAAAACCCCTAGCAACTTTAATGACTAAAGTGACAATAATTTATATTACTATTAATTCTATTTAAAAAATCATCCTTGAACGAACAATCGATTTATTAGTTTAACCTGTATTTAAATTTTTGTGTTAATTCATGTTTTCTTGAAAAATAAATTCTACTTCCCTTGGAGTAGAGGGAATGGAGTTTAATTTCATATTTTGGCGGGTACCCTACTCCCTATGACGTCATTAGAAAGGGAAGTGTGTCGCCATCTTAATTTTCTCATCTGGTAACATTTTCTGGGGGATCAGTAATTCCGTCGTTCGAGTAGGAGATAACTTGTCTTGTGATAGCAACTTTTGTAGGATCTAGAACTTTTCGATTTTATCTGGAATAAATTGTATGTGTTGTGATATAGTTAATTCAGTACAAGAAGACGGAAATGTGACGAAATTAGTCGGTAAGTTTTTCAAAGAATTCATTACATTTGATTAAAACCGTGTTCGATATTTATTGTCAAATCTGTACTTTGTTCTTTCTAATGCAACATTGGAGCGAGCGTTGTTCATAGAGTTGATTTACTTATTCCAGACATTTTAACTATTATTTGCTTTACTTTTTTGTTCAGAATTGTTTATTGCCATTTAATTTTTTTTTTATTGATAAAATGAGATTACCTTTTCAAACTTTTCCTCAAGCACTCATTGCTTTATTTTCGTTATTATATTGCTCAAATATATTAATTTGATTTATTTTTTGTTTTAATTCCATTTGAAACTGGTTTTATTAATCATTGTAATTTTTAAAGAAAATCAATTTATCATATTCAGTTCAAAGAGAATGTTTTGTTATATTCTATCTTTGTGATCAACTAAGCTGTTGTTTTATTTTCTTTAATAATAATCAATTATTATATGAGCTTGCCAAAATATCTTAAATAAAACAATCTTTATTTAAAATATTGTAGTTTTCTGTTAATTACTTGTATTCCTTAGCCCTAAAGCAAACGTTACTATTTCAGGCAGTTTCGGGAGCTTGCTTTCGATTTACCGAGAGCCTAGCAGATCCAGAACTTAAGACATTAGAAGGTAGGCTCACATTATTTACTGTTATTCTTTACTGATTGTGATAAGATCAGATTAGAATTTTGGTTTGACCTATTTGATTCTAGTAATTACATTAAAAATTGTCTGGGTGTCGTGATGTTGAAAGGAAAATATTTTATCTATTCTTACTGAGCAAACAGTCCTTAATTTTGTTGAACAAATTGGTTTTTTTTTGTATTGAATTTTTTTCTGGTGGCAAAACTGCTTATCTCAGAATATTGCTTTATTCTGTACTTACTTTTTGCAATGTTCTCTCATATTTTCAGAACACTTTTTACTTAAATAACAACAGTTCATATTTCTGATTCACTAAGTTATATGAATAGGTTATCATAATTGTCACATGTGATATTTTTTTAAAATATTTACTTATCAATATTTGACATTACATTATGTCTTTTTTAAAGCAATATAAGATTACTCTTGTTTTTTCCCGAAGCACTATTTTCTTCTATCATAAAATGTGCTTATATTTTTGTTGAAACAAACAAAAAGTTGCATGTAATGACTTGTCTGTCACTTGATGTTAGAATTAAGATATGTGGGCCATCTCACAGAAATAACAATGTCCTTAGCCAATAAACATCATTTTATTTTCCCCCAAAAGTTTGTTTTTAATTTAGTTTTTCTCTCAACCTCTAATATCTTTTATACAAGGGCTTTGAAGATATCATCGTGTACTGGTATAATTGTGGATACATGGCTGTGTTATTTTTTAATGAATTTTTGCACTTGAATATTTTATTTTTAATTTTCAAATTTAGTAAAGAGTGGGAGGTTTTGTAAACCACATACAATTCAAAAGGGTTTGAGTTTTTTTCTTTTTCAAGGGACAAATTATACAGTTTATGATGCAGATATTATTTTAAGTTCCATAGACACTGATATTTTAATAATAAAATTCCAATTATAATAATTTTCATCTTTTTAAAATTAATAAAAAAATATTTGGCTTGTTTACATTATGTTAAAGAAAAAAACATCTTTTTCCTAGATAAATTGTTAATACTTTTAACAATTGCGGAAGCATTTAATCGTTTTATTCCCAAAACTGCATTTTTAAAACTGAACGAAAGGTCATTATTTACTTAACCGATTTTTTGATATTTAGAACACATATACTTAGGAAACCATGACATTTGTGATACTGAATTCCTTGAACATCCCATACACTACGTGTGAATTTCTTGCTGAAGGTAGCCTAGTACATTGTCAGTATCTTGACATTTAAGAAGAAAAAGATAATATTATCTCATATGAGAAGTCTCAAAGACAAGTTAATGAATCTGAATTTTAATTCCATGAATTATTATTTTTTATTTAAATTTTAACATCCATTATAATTAACTCAGAATTTTAGGACGGGTTAGCTATAGGTCAATACCCTTTTCTAGCCAGGATAGGGCTGAAGCCTTTTCTTTTTTCTTTAAAAAAAAAAGCCACCACTCCGAGTGGGCATCGAACCCATGACCCTTGGCACAGAATGTTCTTTTACAAGTTCTCACGCCTTAACATTCACGACCACCAGGCCTCCATGAATTAAGGGCATATTATATAGTCCGAGAGCCAGTAACCGCACGTTTCATGAAGTGTTTTATGCACCTTGAAATTTCGGTATAATGTACCTCTTGGGTAGATAAGAAGATAAATATGTGTTTCCTGGACATACCGTGGAACACCAGATACTGCGCATAGGGGAAAGGTGCAAAACTATAGGCATTGCCCAAAAATAGTGTTCTATTCAGAAGCCAACTAGCTTTAATGTAGAATTAAGACAATTTTACAATGAATAATAAATAAGGCAGACAATTTTAACGGGTATAACATGTAAAAAAAAATAATTGTTTTTATTCTAATATTAAATAAGAGTTTTATTCACGCTGCCATTTAAACCGGGACAGCTGTTCAAGATCATGTGAGCAAGAACCAATGAGAGCGCAGGGAACAACCACAACTGTGCGGTGCTCTCATTCACTCTTACAATTACACGCAGTGTATTGCAGTCTATCATAGGCAACATTTATTTTCTTGTTTCCTGATAATTAAACCCCACAAAAGTGTCTGTCTGCCCTTTTGTAATTATTTTCAAATGTGTTTATTGAAGATGCTGTTTAAATTGCAGCGTGAATAAAGCACTTCATTTAATATTAAAAATAAAAACTAGGTTCTTTGGTTTTTTTTTATTTATTTAAATTTTAACCCCCTTAAAAGTGTCTGCCTTATTTATTATTCATTGTAAATTGACTTAATTTGCAATTTGTTTATATTAATGATGGTTGGCTTCTGAATGAAACACTATTTTTGGGCAATATTGTTTTGCCCCTTTCCCCTATGCGTAGTACCTGGTGTTCCAAGGTATGTCCAGGAAACACATACTTACCTTCTTATCTATCCAAGAGATACATTATAGCAAAATTTCAAGGTGCACAAAACATTTCATGAAAAGTGCGTTACCAGCTCTCCGACTAATATTAATTATGGCTTAATGTTAAAATTTATTTTAATTATTCTTATTCTAATACAAATATTTAAAATAAATGAATTCAGTTTTCCAGTAATATAATTTATAATGCAATCCTGGTTTCTATGAAGATGTATTTCATTGTGATTATCAACAATGATAAAATAAAAATAGGAAATAAAATTAACAAACAAACAAAATTCGATTTTTTTTTCAAGCAGCTGTCATTATTCAAAAACAATCTATTTTTTGTCTTACGCATATTATAAAGCCATATTTTTTTGTTTATGCATTGTAAATTTTACATCTTTAGTGCCTCATAGGAGACACTAAAAATTTTGAATATTTACAGGCATAATTTTTAAGCAAGAGGACCTTCCACTATCTGGTTAAATTTTAGTAAAATGGGTTGAGTAGATTTTGAGATATCTGTATATCAGTTTTTAAAAAAAATAGTTTTAAGAATGAAATGGTTAATCATTTAATATATTTGTTGAAAATCTCAAGGAGGCCTAACCCTTCAGGCCACAATTTCACATTATAAGCTATATTTTTTCTTCTTGTTAATTTAAGAAATCATCTTGTATTTTTGTCAAATATATCGCATATCTCACAAATTGAGAAACATATTCTAACCTTCGATAAGGATAAAACCAAAATCGAGCCATTGTCAAAATAAGTAAGCCTGGCATTGGATTATTCAACTTTATCTTTATATATAAAAATCACCTGTCTGTCTGTCCGTTTGTCTGTTTGTTCCTTATACAAATCCACACCTTTTCAGGATTTGGACTAAACTTGGAATACTGGTAGGTCTTGAAACGGGAAGTCTCGTAGGCTAAGTCAAAAACGTCTACCAGCTGTCTCAATGTATGTTTGTTCCTTATACAAATTCACACCCTTCATCCGATTTTGACCAAACTTGGCACACAGGTAGGTCTTGACGCGGGGAGAGTCCTGGCTAGGTTAAATCGTCTATGACTCCCAGCTCGGAGATCACGAGTTCGAAACAATGAACCCAAATAGTTACAGATTTGCGTTATTAGATTTTAATATTAATTATTTGGTTTCTAATTTATTTTTGCTTTTCTAGATTCAGAAAGTAGATGTAGCATAGCTGGATAACTGCTAGTGTAATAAAAGGTAGTGAAACCTAAGAATGCAGTGACAAACAGAATGAATTATATATTCAGGGCAAATATGTATTTTCCTTGATCTATATAACTGCTGCTAACCGAAGCTTCTAATTGACTCGTTGTTTGTTTGAATTCAAACAGGCTCGCAGTTTCTTATCATCTTTCGCTTATTTTTAAAGAATTTAGACTATAGCTACTCCCATATATGAATAAATGTTACTTATTAATAATGACAATAAAGAAGCATGTGCCCTCAGAGAACCGTGTGACCTTGATACCATTAGGCAATATTAAAATTTCAAAAATATTGATAATAAACATTCTATTGCTTAATTAGTATTTTCTCGAGGACAAAACTAAATAGTGACGTTGGTGAACCCAGTTACCTGTTTAGACGGGTAGATTTACATATCATATTTTATCTTCTCCGTTTGAGTACAACAGAACTTTCTTCTCTCCTTTCTTGGATCTAATAATACAGTCCTGTTTAAAGTGTTGGGCTTTGTTTTCAGTCTGAAGGTTAAATTGAAGTGGCTTGGAGTGTGCTTGTTATAAATAATTGCCACCTAGTTTTGTTGGGGAAGTAGAAAAGTTCCAGATGCCTCAGCATTAACTAATGCGTTTGTGTGTTTGCATGCATATATACGTATGCACACATGCATATACACTCACATACATATAAAGGTTTTTATATAAATGCAAATAAATGTGTACATACATTTTTGTTTTTATGATGATGTCATTAGTAGACTTGATATTGTTTTAAAGAAATATTTCAAAAAATGCGTTCTGAATTATTTACAAATTGAGGAGGAATATATATTCTACTTGAGCATATTCTGAACTACACTTGATCCAAATCGAGTTATTGTGTGGATAAGTGAATAAGACTTGAGGAATGCCTAGCAGCAGGTTGCTGTTTAATGAAAGATAAGCAAACTCATTCACCAAAGGCCAGTTTCAGCATTCATTTGGTTCAAATTTTGCTAGTAATATAAAGTCATTTATTTAATTATAGGGAGCAAGGTTAGGTCAGCGATAGAGCACTCGACTAATATGGTGGAGGACCTGAGTTCAAAATTTGGGTGCGCATTAAAGATTTTATATTCTAGTGTCGTCGTTTGAGGGTTGAATTTGGTGTGCCATCCATCTCTAGGCCCACCAAGCCTTTAATAAATCTATTAATCCAGATGCTCCTGATGTCCTTCTGGAAGTACACTACTTTTTTTCTTTTTTTTTTTTTTCCTTACAAATACTATTTAACTTCCTTTTATTGGGATATTCTTTATCGGCTGCATAAAATTATATATACAGATCCTCTGTGGATCCTATAAACTGGACTTGTACAGCCTTTTAGGGTATAAAAAAAATGTATTTCTAAAAATTATTCTGATTAAAAAAAATAGGGAGAATCAGGGATAAACGGTACCTGCAATCAGGCAGCCGGAGCATAGTAATGGCCACACTATCTCCTACTGTGCTGTATGCTCAAGGCTCAAGATACCTCTACAGTATCTGGCCTTCTAGGCCCTTGTTGCATATTTTAGGACAGATTTTTTTTTTATATGTGTAACTAATAATTTATAACAGATGACAAATTAACTAATGAAAAACATGCTAAAATAACATGAATTCAAAAGGAAAAAATGCACAACATGATAGATTGTTTTAAACTAACAAGCTTGTAGTAAAAGTCAACACCCGACGATCCAAACGTTTACATAACTCTTTCATAATTGTTTTCATCTCCCTGAAGAATTTGTTATAACATTACCTACTTTTGAATAAAATAGACCGACTCACAGGAGTTGGGCCATCTTAGTGTGTTTTCTAATATTTTGCCTTCAATCGAATGCGAATATTATTTCCTCTAAAATATTAGCTTTGTTATTTACTATATGTGAATAAAGCGTTATTATTATTATTGGGGTGGGGTATCTCTGGTTACCTGGAGGTATATTTTATTGGGTGATATGTCCAACCATGATTTTTGTTTTTAATTATGGAAATTTAACTATTTTCCAACGATCCTAGCTGTATTGAGCAGTACTGCTTGCTGGGATAATATGAGCTTGTCCAATAGCTACAGGTACTTACTCATGGCGCTCACCGGTGTGTTAGGAATCAACCCATTCGTCAAGATGATAGTTAGCAGTTATTATATCGGAATCTAATTTGTTGAAATCCTTTAACTCAATGGACAAATCTTTATATTCTCACAGCTTCTCGGCATATGCTTCCGGATATTCTTATCATTCGGTACTGAGATATCAATTCAGTGGTCATTTGCCGAAAGTTGATATGTCAAATTTGACAAGTTTGCTACCCTACCATCATGATATGTGTTTAGAGTTGTATTTTCTATGCAAGAATTTGATGTCTAAAGAAAAAGTCCGTCACACAGGAGCTGCATAACTAAGCACTTTCCTCAGAATTTGGGTAGTGTAGACTGCTTTCCAGAACAATTTGCTTAAAATATCCTACATAAATAAAATAAAAACATGAATAGTTCTCTTTTAAATTTGTAATGAGTAACTGATCAATTATTAATTTTCTTCCAGAGTTATGTTTACACATGGTACCTATTACACTACGTAATAAATACAAAAAACCTCATATTATCGTATTTTGATCTAAGGCAGGAACAGGATACAGCCACTCTAGTGCGGCGTCTTTGTGAACCAACGTCTGACGGGCTTTTCTATTGAAATATATTACAAATTAAACCTCCGCTTTCCGATTGACCGATTCAGCTCATTTTTACAACACTTCTTTCTCATGAGTTACCCACGACGTATACCGCGTTTCGTTACAATACAGCAGAAATTATGACCGGTATGAGTATATTAGGAATTTGGGTCCGGAGTAAACCCCCCCCCCCCTTCTAATGAACCGATTTAGTTTATTTTTACAACACATATTTACCTGTAGATTACCACTACGAATACCGAGTTTCGTCGAAATATACCAAAAATCACGGCTGGTAGTGGCGAATTGGTATTGTGGGTCCGGAGTAAACCCCCCCCCCCCTCCTAATGAACCGATTTAGTTTATTTTTACAACACATATTTACCTGTGTATTACCACTACGAATACCGAGTTTCGTCGAAATATACCAAAAATCACGGCTGGTAGTGGCGAATTGGTATTGTGGGTCCGGAGTAAACCCCCCCTTTTAATGAACCGATTTAGTTCATTTTTATATCTCACTTTTCTCTCTATATTAACACTACGAATACCAAGTTTCGTTGAAATATAACAAATATTACGGCTGACATAGTCAAATTAGTGTTTTGGGTTCGGGGTAAACCCCCCCTTCCGGTGGACCGACATTGGTGGTTAACGAACTCGTTCAATCGTTTGCTAATTGCCAACGTCCAAGTTGCTATATACCAAGTTTCGTGACGAACAAACAAAAACTCTGGCCGCTATCGTGTTAACAGACACACACATATATATATATATATATATATATATATATATATATATATATATATATATATATATATGCATATATATAGATATATATAAATTTTAACGGGGATAATTTTCGGTGTCTACTTGGTAGGATCGATAAAGATTTGAAGAAATTTTTCGAAAATTCCGTCATGAGTGCAACCTCAATAGCTACTTTCCTTCGGAGGAAAGTGCTAAAAAGATTACCGGGGGGGGGGGAGGAGGAATGCACTGCTAAACGTGATGTAATAAAAAGTTTCACTACTCTAAATACATATCAGTAAAGTAGAAAATAGTCAAATTTGACGTATCTACTTTTGGCAAATAACCACTGAATTATATCAACTGTCTTATTATGCCTGTCGATTAGTGTTGTAAAAGAGCGCGCCTTTAAGGCTAGAAGGCGCGGCTCCTAAAAGCTCGAGCTCTCAGAGCTTGGACAGGGCTCGATAGAAGGCGCGAGCCTTGAAGGCTCGGCTTGGTAGAAGGCGCGAGCCTTGAAGGCTCGCCTCGGGAGAAGGCGCATGCTTTTAAGCCTTTTACTTTTTATTTCCAAAATGGCGGACGGCGGACAAACAGCTGTTTCACGAATTATACTTTGGTAGAGTCGTCCAAAATTGTTTCCGCCACACTGAAATTATTCGCTAGCAATTAAATTTATCATGACATCGATAAACTAGATTATATGGATCACTAATTGGTTAAAAATAGTAACTTTTTATAAAACATAAATTCTGTTAGACGGTGATGGCAACACTGTCATACTTCTTAACTGTATGACACTGTCATACTTTTATCTCCATTAAATAATAAAAGTCCATACAATTTTTCATGCAGATTTTAATCTATAAGAATACAGAAGTTAAAAAAATCAGCTAAATGAGGCACTTTATTTCATCATCAGCGTTATAAACTGAACTCTGTTGAATTTTAATAAATTACAAATAAAGCAAAATAAGAATTATCAGATATAATAAACAGCTAAATTACCTCCCTTTGTACATAAAGATGACTTTAAACATTTATATTTATTATTGTTAAATAAATGGAGAGATATGTCCCCAAAAAATCGAAATTAATAAAATGTAATTATTAAAGAGTAAGTAATTATTGTATATAGATAATCTAGTAAAGCACCAGAAAGGGTTGGACTATAACCGTGCTTGCCGAAGCTCTACCTTCCCAAGGCTCCAAGGCCGAGCCTTCAAGGCTTGATAAGGTTAGGATGGAGCTTCACTTCCGAGCCTTCATCGAGCCCTCTGAGCTCGGGCTGTAGTGGTTAGGTTCAAGGTTCACGCCTGAAGCCTCTAGTCAGGGCTCGCTTTTAACAACACTACTGTCGATGACGAGAATATTTAGTTTATTATGGTAAACAGTTCTAGTCTAAATCATAGCTCCTTCCCAGTATGTTTTAATTCTATCGTTTTCTCTTTTTTTTATTATTATTTTTTTTTCTTTTATTATTACCTATGACTTTATACTGAATATTAGGAGAAAACTGCCAATATAGGAGAGGAAACACGCCAAAGTAATTTTACACACTGAGAAAGCTCCTCCATTTGTGTTACTCAGCCTGTTGAAACCTTCTTGAAAATGTCCAAGTTTCGGAGTCCTAACTTATCTCTGCTTTATGAACCCGCCTCTTGCAGAGTACTACTTGTTCCGGAGTACTCATGGCTTGGTTGAGAAGTACTTACATTTTTATGAGGGTGCTGGAACAATTGGTCGATTCGTCAACAACCTCAAATGTGTAATTTTTTTCGACATGATATGGTGCCCTGAAGATAGGTGTAAGTATCATGGAAAATACTTTGAAAAAGACGTTCATAACTAATTATATGAAAAGAAGCGTTTATTTTTACGAAACATTATTTAAGTCCTCGATGAATTTTCACGATTTTATTCAATACAATACCACGAAAACTTTTATGTTTTATGACCCGATTAATGGACAATTTAACCTTACGATAATAAAGTATTCGTCTAATAATAATAAACTAAGACAAAGGTATATAAGAAATAAAATGGGCGATTCTGAGACCGACAACCTTGGGAAAAGATTGTCCATGGAAAGAAATATGTGAACCATCCGTAGACCATAACTCCAATCCATAATGGATGAGAGATTTAAATGCTGTTATCATTACACATCTTCACTTTGAATGCGTTAAATATATATACGAGGAATTGCTAAGCACAATGGGCTGATTACATTCAAAGCTACAAGTTTAGAAGTCACAAGTGCGTCCATTTGAATATAAAAAATTCTTGCCAAAGAATGATGGATAAACCTTCTAAGATTTTAAAACTTACCTTTGCAGGAACGTCACATCATTTTTAAAAAATTGTGAAAGCCCCACACCCAAAAGGTTACAGACTCCTACTGTTACGTACCAATTCGATGTGCTGAACTGCGATAAGACGAATCCTTATCACGTGTGACTCGGGCCTGTGGCTCAATAAGTCGATTTCAGGCCAAAATAATGTAAGATTATTTAAATAAGCCGAACTGAAGGGAATTTCCATCTTTACGAATCAAACTTCCATAAGTCCAACTCCAATTGACAACTTCAGAGATTCTCATATCACTTGTAGAGTGATTAGGATATCGACACTACAGTAATATCTGCAAAAATAGACTTACTGGAAGTTAACTGTGACGTTCCTGTATGAGATCCTCATAGTATTTTAGCCAAAGTGCAGCTGAAAATTGAATTCGAAAGTGGTGATGAACCTGGGGAATACGCGGTCACAAAAGAAACTTCTTCTTTCACATAGATAGTTTTAGTTAATATTTTTTGTTTATAATCCGCATTTAGGTGTAGGTAAGTCGGAGTATAACCTTGACGAATCGATGTTCGGTAAGTCGAACTTTAGTCAGGTCAAACAATTTTTCGCGGTCCCTTGAAGGCTGACTTCTTGTAAAAGATTTTGACGTCTATTCTTAAACGAAAAATAGTCTAGGACGTGGAAATGAATGACATTTTGGCTAGAGAACTATACGGAGAACTATGGGCTGGTAGCATAAAATATGTACAACTAAAACGTTATTAACACGTTAAGTGCGGCTGCCGTTCGGCCATACTTTCGCTATATGCGGTGCATGCCCCCGGGGGCATGTAACCTTCCTATCTGTATGCTCTTATTTAACAACATCTAGCAATCAGCCGGAAAAGAGGTAATGCACTGATTTTTCGCAGAATCATTGCATCTAACATCAACAAGTATACATAAAAAATAGGAGGAGGATCTGGAAATATGATCGAATGAAAAATTCTAAGTAATTAAAAAAATGTATTTTACAAATATACGGAATATTCTATTGTTCTGAAATACGTAAATAAATTAGTAACACTTTAAACAATATTATTACAATATGCATTATACAACAATACAATACAAAAAAGTTCAATATTAAAAAATTATTTTATTTTAGTTCAAAAACTCGATCCCGAATTCTCAATATTCATCCTAATAAAGACACTAATTATTATGATAATTGCCCCCGGGGGGCATGCACCGCAGTTAACGTGTTAAACCCAAAAACTCGATCCCGAATTCTCAATATTCATCCTAATAAAGGCACTAATTATTATGATAATTGCCCCCGGGGGGCATGCACCGCAGTTAACGTGTTAAACCCAAAAACTCGATCCCGAATTCTCAATATTCATCCTAATAAAGGCACTAATTATTATGATAATTGCCCCCGGGGGGCATGCACCGCAGTTAACGTGTTAAACCCAAAAACTCGATCCCGAATTCTCAATATTCATCCTAATAAAGGCACTAATTATTATGATAATTGCCTCCGGGGGGCATGCACCGCAGTTAACGTGTTAAACCCAAAAACTCGATCCTGAATTCTCAATATTCATCCTTATAAAGGCACTTATTATTATGATAATTGCCCCCGGGGGGCATGCACCGCAGTTAACGTGTTAAACCCAAAAACTCGATCCCCAATTCTCAATATTCATCCTAATAAAGGCACTAATTATTATGATAATTGCCCCCGGGGGGCATTAACGTGTTAAACCCAAAAACATCCATTTTATCTGAACTGTGATGTTATTTAATTTATTTTGGGTCTGAGGGGGCTGCAGCCCCCCCCCCGAAATCGGTAAAAATGTGAAAACTTAAAAATAAATTAAATGAGACCACTTAGTTCAGAAAAGATAATTTATTTTAGGTGTAATAGCGTTTTAGTTGGCTATTCCAAGTTCTAGATTGTTAGTACTCCATACCCCCGAATGCTCTCAGCCCCCCCCCCCGAAATTATTTTCTATATACGCAAATTCTGATCTGTTTAACTCTTTCTCAATGTACCCTGCTGGACTTTCTCTATTTATTTATTGACAGACTCTCATATTTCTTTCATTCGGTCATTGTATAAAGCGGTGGAGAGAGAGAGGTATCCCATCGCTCTCGGCAACGCTTCGGCCGAAAGTGGAAAGTGCTAAGCTATGACTCATTCTATCTGGCTAAATCAGCTGGACTCGTTTATAATTGCATTATCATGTAATAAATAAAAAAAAGTTGACGTGTTTTGGGACTTTTAAGAAAAAAAATGTTCATGAAAGGCTAAAAATCTTTCAGTAATATTTCTGAAATGTACAAATGTTCTGGAAAAAAAAAACAGTTACAGAAATATTGTTTTAAACTATTACAGAAACATTACCCTATATAGTTAGCGCCTTTTTATAAGGAAACATTTTCTGTTAATTTCATTAGAAAAAAATTCTAAACCTTTTCGACATATAAACAAAAAATTGACGAATTAGCAATAAGCAAAATATGTGTCTCACATAAGTACTACAACATATTTCAAAAGAAAAAAAAATCATTGAGGTGCACTTAGGGTAGCTTTCTTGTCAGATCCAAGGAGCTGGTGGAGCATACCCCTTAGGGTAGCTTTCTTGTCAGATCCAAGGAGCTGGTGGAGCATACCACTTAGGGTAGCTTTCTTGTCAGATCCAAGGAGCTGGTGGAGCATACCACTTAGGGTAGCTTTCTTGTCAGATCCAAGGAGCTGGTGGAGCATACCACTTAGGGTAGCTTTCTTGTCAGATCCAAGGAGCTGGTGGAGCATACCACTTAGGGTAGCTTTCTTGTCAGATCCAAGGAGCTGGTGGAGCATACCACTTAGGGTAGCTTTCTTGTCAGATCCAAGGAGCTGGTGGAGCATACCACTTAGGGTAGCTTTCTTGTCAGATCCAAGGAGCTGGTGGAGCATACCACTTCAATTTTTGAGAAATCCGGTTTATTTGCATATTTGGTGCATCTAGCTTTACCTGACACGACTCTTTCTTCCTAACATTCCTTCCAGAGAAAGCTAAAATTAAATATGTTTTCATTACACGGTTATCGTGGTTTGTTCTGCTTCGAAACTATGCTTTGTGTTGTTATCTCTCGAATTCCTCACATAGCACCCTTTGTGACAGAAATAAAATTATGTCTGAATTCTTTTTTTTATGTTGTTTTTGTACCGCCGTTTTAGCACTTTCCTCCGAAGGAAAGTAGCTATTGAGGTTGGACTCATGACGGAATTTTTGAAAAATTTCTTCAAATCTTTATCGATCCTACCTAGTAGACACCGGAAATGTCCCCCGTTAAAATTTATATCTATCTATCTATCTAACTATCTATCTATATATATATATATATATATATATATATATATATATATATATATATATATATATGTGTGTGTGTCTGTTAACACGATAGCGGCCAGAGTTTTTGTTTTTTCCTCACGAAACTTGGTATATAGCATTCAATTAGCAAACGATTGAACGAGTTCGTTAACCACCAAAGTCGGTCCACCGGAAGGGGGGTGGGTTACCCCGAACCCAAAACACTAATTTGACCGTGTCAGCCATAATATTTGTTATATTTCAACGAAACTTTGTATTCGTAGTGGTAATATAGAGAGCAAAATGAGATATAAAAATGAACTAAATCGGTTCATTAGGAGGGGGGTTTACTCCAGACCCACAATACCAATTCGCCACTACCAGCCGTGATTTTTGTTATATTTCGACGAAACTCGGTATTCATAGTGGTAATCTACAGGTAAATATGTGTTGTAAAAATAAATTAAATCGGTTCATTAGAATGGGGGGGGGGTTACTCCGGACCCAAATTCCTAATATACTCATACCGGTCGTAATTTCTGCTGTATTGAAACGAAACGCGGTATACGTCGTGGGTAACTCATGAGAAAGAAGTGTTGTAAAAATGAGCTGAATCGGTCAATCGGAAAGCGGGGGTTTACTTTGTAATATATTTCAATAGAAAAGCCCGCCAGAAGTAGGTTCACTAAGCCGCCGCAAGGAGCGCTTTGTATCTAGAGGGACTGTATCCTGTTCCTGCGTTAGATCAAAATACGATAATATGAGGTTTTTTGTATTTATTACTTAGTGCAGTAGGTACCATGTGTAAACATAACTCTGGAAGCAAATTAACAATTGATAAATTACTCATTACAAATTTAAAAGAGAACTATTCATGTTTTTACTTTATTTATGTAGGATATTTTAAGCAAATTGTTCCGGAAAGCAGTCTACACTACCCAAATTCTGAGGAAAGTGCTTAGTTATGCAGCTCCTGCGTGACGGACTTTTTTATCTTGTTTTTTCCCTAGAAATAATCTAATGAGTTTGTTTCCTCTAGAGGAAAGGTGGTACTCTTCGTGTCCTATTTCCACGGGGTTCGTTGGTTCATTTACTTTTACACTTCGCTGGCTCTGTTTTGGTATAAAGGATTCTTCTTCTCTGCTACAATCCGATCCGATCTTAAGATCGGCCTAGCTAAAGGCTCGGTATATTGACTGAGTAGAGGAGAACTTCGAAACCATGTACTCAATCCCATGTACCGGGCCTATCGGAAAACCACAGTAAAAACATTAAACGTAAATGTACCTTTTTCTTTCAAAGCAGAATCCCTTCATCCATCCGTAAAACCTTTTGGTTACTCCCTATGCAAATATTTATACTAAATAGGTAGACCTTGAGAAGCGCACTTGCCCTTAAATAGAATTTATGGTTGTCAGTCAGCTGTTTAAAATATCTATATTTGTAGATATATTATTTTTTTTTTATTCAAATTTTAACGTCCATTTATTATTAACTAAGAATTTTAGGACGGGTTATCTACAGGTTACCACCCTTTTCTAGCCAGGATAGGAGGGATGCCTTTTCTTTTTTCGAAAGAAAAGCCACCGCCCCTAGTGGGAATCGAACCCACGACCTTTGGCACGGAGTGTTAAGTGCTCACGCCTTAACACTCACGGCCACCGGGCCTCCGTAGATATATATTTGTTAGCTGTAGATATATTAAACAGCTAACAAAAAATACTGCTGAAGGTTGCTATGTAGATAATATTGAGTAATGACTTGGCCATACTATCGGAAGGTTCACCTTCGTGTCTAGTGTTTATTCTCCTGAAGAGGCTTCCATGCGAAACATGTAGAGCCTATTTTAATAAATTGACGTTTATGTCAATTTGATTATTATTCCTTGAACTTCTGTTTACACAAAAAAAGAAGTTGATATTTTGGACACTATTTTCCGAATATAGTTTAGTTAAGAACCATCTAATTAAGCAAGGACAGTCCTACGTATCAAGTTTGAGAAATGAGGGTTAAACCTACACGAAAGATTAAATACCTGAATTTATATTCTTATACAAGAGCTCAGAATGTCCCAAATATTATAAACATATTTTAAAGACATGACCAAAGTCCTTTGAAAATGAGTGAAATAACTCTGGTAAATGAATAAATGGCGTAGAACAAAAACCTCGTTTTTTTCTCTTACCTCGATAACTTACGATTATATATATATATATATATATATATATATATATATATATATATATATATATATATATATATATATATATATGTGAGATTTATTTAACAATTGGAACTGTGTTTGCTCTATGACAGTCCTTACCTTACCCAGTTATTTTTTCGTATAAGGTTTCTTCGCTGGGGAGTACGTTAATTAGTGATAGCAATAAATATATGTTGTGATAAAAAAAGGCCACATAATAACAGTATACGGTAATCTGAAGAAGCTCTCCGGAATGGCGGTGAAATATATAACTATTAGAGATTAACACTTAATGCCCATCCAACAGTAATTTAAATAACCCAGCTTCTCTAAAATAGTACGGAAAATGCCTTAATGTTTTTGTTTAATGAACGGTTAGTGAATAATATCGTGTGGACCTTCTGAATTAATTAAGAGACAATCCTAACTCCCCACTAATCAATATTGAGGGAGTCCATTATTAGTCTGGGTAGAAAGACCGCGCATTACATATTGGAAATTTCTATCCACTAGCCTAGTATACCTTTATCAAATACCACTGGACAGAGGAATTAGGACAGAGTGTGATATTTATGTTCCTAAATTCTGCACGAGTATTAAAGTCTTCGGGAGTGAAAACGTCTAGGGTCCAACGAGGGTTCATTCAAATACAATAATCCAGAATGTTTCGTATATATATATATATATATATATATATATATATATATATATATATATATATATACTCTTCTCTGGCCACCTGTTTTCCCCTTTGCAGGTACCCATTAATAAATTAAATAAAGGCTGGGTCGGTCAGGGAGGCCTAGGGACGGCGAGGGAGGCCGAATCAAACCACAAACGAAGACACCAGTAGAATGTTCAGTGAGGGATTGGAACTCAGATCCTCCAGCATATGACACCAGTGCTCTACCATAGAGCGAACCTCGCCCCCTCAGAGAGCGTTTCGTATATTTTCGTAATATTTTTAAAACGTCTGTTAAATTTCATCCTAAATTTGTTTAAGCGTAAATTTCTACAGGTCTACCTCATTGGGAGAAAATGGCGAATTTTATTGAAATTTCAGAGTTTTTTTTTTTAGCTTTCCACATCTCATCAGGTATAATACAGAATGGAATGAAGCAGTCTGGTTCTGTTGGACCTTTTTTAATCTTATTTCGATCCTCGAGTATGCTTTAGCTCATATTCCCATAATTATTTTCTCTTACACGTCTCTCAAAATTTAGCTGGTTCCGGTGGACCAACTGGAGCTACGTTTTTACCATATTCCCAACACTCGACAAATAATATAAACATTAGATCTAACTATAAAAATTTGCGTTACAGCTGAGTTCCAACCAATTAATAGTTAAAAAAAAATATTGAGAATTGATTTGTTAATAAATTAATTGATTGTGCTGTGAGTGGACGTTGGTCAATCAAAAAAGTGGTTCCATCCAACTTTTACTTTTTTGACACCCACTCACAGCAGAAGGAACCAATCAATTCTAACTTATTTAATTTAGAAAACTCCCCATTTGGAGTGGTAAAAATAAAAATAGTATATTCTCTAGTGTTATATTTATTCAAATACATATGTAATTATTGTAATATTTATTTTGGCAAGCCTACTTATGGACATACTTTCATAAGCAGGTGTATATGTTATGATAAGAATAAGAATCAAGAAACTAAATTTGAAAACGTTTTCTTTAATTTGCCAATAATGTGAAAAATGGAGCTGCCTCCTTATTACTGCACGCCTGTCAATTGTGAACCCCATTTTAGCGCGGATCCTCCCTCCCCCATAGGGAGGAACCGCGCTAATAAGGTTGGTCTCATCACGCCAAAAGTGCCGACTAGAAAATTTTGCGTTTCAGTGAAACCGAAAATGATGGTGGTTCAAATGTGTGTGTATATATATATATATATATTTGTCTGTTCGCTCTCTAGGTCGAAGACGAATGGTCCGATTTTGATGAAATTTGGTACAAAAATCTCTCGTCTATTTGAAAGGTCAAGTTCGTTAACCAGCAGAATCCGTCCACTGGAAGATGGCGTTTGGGGCGAAATTCGCGCAAAAAAAATCGTAACGCTTACGTTTTTGAGTTCATAAGCTCGTAAGTACTCGTTTTATAGGCTTCATGGGCTAGGAAAACGAATGAAACCATTTTCAAGGCGATAGCTGTAACCGTTTTCGGGAAAATTGGAAAAATAGTTTTTGAATACCGTTTTTGGTTTGGGTACTTAGAATCATGGGATTCAGTTGAAATATTTTCTGCATGCTCGAATTTCATCAACACTAATATGTTGAAATTTTGGTTACGTTTGGAGTAAAGGGAGGGTTAGAATAAAATATTTTATTAACAGACAAGTAAAGTTTTGGTAACTTTGTATACTTTCGTTAGTATCTCGAAAACCGTTGACAATCTTGGGAAGCGGAAGGTTACCATTCGAAAGCTTACTAAATGCTCTAAATAAAAGGTTCTGAAGATAGTTTTAATTAGGCGATGTCAATCGGAGAAATAAGTGCTTAAAACTTTAAAGTAATTGATTTCGTTTATTCGAACGGTTCTTTTTATTTTGTTCCTTGTTATTTTTTAATTGCTTATAGTCGGATAATGTATTTGACAATAAAACAGATTAAGTAAAATATGAAGATCAATTTATTGTTAAAAATGTGGCGTTTAAAGAGAGAGATCCCAAGGATTTCCAAATGCCTCTGAGCGGAGGCTCTTCTGGCCGACTTATGGGTTAGCCGACCCATACAGGTAAGATCGTAAATCAAGACCTTTCAAGACTGGTGGAACCAAAATAATAACTGATTCTATTTTAATCTTTCCAAATTAGACTAGGGATAAGAACGGAACCGCGCTAAGATGATGCAGTTCCTGCGAGTGGGACTTTTTTTTTATAACAGCAACGTAGCCTCCCGTGGATCCCTGGGATCAACCTGGACCACTTTGAGAACTATGGCTTCAGCTATTCCATAAAGGGATTCCATTTAAAATGCCTATAAAGAACTAATTATAAAAATGAAATGCCATAGAGGTTGGTATGTTATTACATAGGTAACCAGTAGCAGTCCTTGTTCATTTATACTATGGATCTACTGGACTTGGATTGAGTAATGTCCACAATCCCTCGGAGTGACAGGGTAGGTGTTGTTATCTTATCAATGGACAGCTGGTGATCGATTCCTCTATCTCTTTGGATGGATATCACGTTGGCTATTCACTCTCGATAATATAACCTCTATGGGATTACACTCCATCGAGGGGATAAAGCGATAATCAGGATTCCCTGTTTAATATAGTTGTCCTGTCAATACTGATTGGATAATGTTAATGAGAAATGTACTAAGCGGCATTTTCCCTGTAAATCCACTCTGTGCATTATTTATTACAGGCTTCATCTCTTAAACCTCACGAAGTGGCCTGCCCTTCACCATTTCAAAGTACGAGATTAATTCTTAAGTTCTTCACTTTTCACCATTGCAATGACCTTATTTAATGTATTAATGGGCCTTTGCAAAGTGAAAAATCATACGTCTGGAGCATAGTACTGAACACACTGTCTCCCTAGTGCGCTATATGGTCAAGAATCAGATACCTCTACAGTATCTGCCCTTCTCGGCCCTCGTATTGTGTTACGGTACTGATATCTTTAAGACTGTAGATATATTTAAATTATTTTGAGTCCCACGACAGTAACGATTAACTCATTATGGCTACAGAATTAAAGTCCGGCTTTCTAAATTTGATAAATTTAATATTTTCAATTTTCCGCTGAAGATAAATCAACAGCGTGCGAAACATGTAGGAAATTCTGGCTATAACGATAATTCCAAAATTTAATAGTTATTGTTTCAAAAGCGTATAGGAAATAATTTCGAGGGGGTGGTTGAGAGCACCCATGCTCTTCAATGGTTTGAGGGTTTTAATATATTAGTGCAAAATGGTGTGTTTTGAAGTCTTGTAGTAAACCTAGTAGACACCTAGTTAACCAGAGTAAATTTTGGAGGCATTTTTCGTTTTCACTTTTTTTGTATATGGCGTAGGTTAATTAATTAATAATAATAAAGTAGTTCAAAAGAAATGGAAGTACTATTTTTTGACCTACACCTCATATATCCCAAAAAATGGAATACACTTGATTGGTCAGAAATACCTGGAATAGAATATTTTTCGTTTTTATAGGGTTTTTTTTTACACGAAATGTTCTCATCAAAACAAAATTTCGGCTGGGGGGCTGCAGCTCCCTCAGCACCCCCTTATATCGTATACGCCTCATATTTATATTGCTTTTGCTTAGATATTTAATAGTACTTACCCATTTAATCGAAAGTTCATTTATTTATGTCTTCATGCATATTAATATAGAGTTTTGAAGTATATGTAGATTTTGTATTTGGTGCTATAATAGAAAGTACCACTTGAAGTTCATGGTCATGTCCTCCATTCTCGCATGTCATTAATGAGAATTCATCTTGCATGCGCCTGGATATTGACAAACGATTTCAGATTGCAGGAAGTTGTTAAAGAATTTTTTTATTCTATTGTTGAAATGTGGAGCGCTTGCTTATCTTTGTCCTTAATAGGTGGGTTACTGTTGGCCTTCATATCTCGATTTAGGACTATTTTGACATATTTTCATATAATTTTCCAGAGCTATGTGTACGTAACTGCTTGTTCTAGTCCACCATCGCTCAAAATCCCAGGTCCTAAGCCTTTCTTTCAAAGGCAGATAATCTTGCTTTTAGCCGGATTTAAGCGCTAACAATTTAGCTCCAAATCGCCTGTCTGGATTTGACCAGATGATGACTGGTTAGTGATCAGTTAGAACTATATTATTAGTGTGCAGACTCAGCTAGCACTGATGTCCCATATCTCTCTAGAGTTCTCATTTTAATTGCCTTCTAAATGACTACAAGAGACAAAGGCAGATAATCCTGCTTTTAGCCGGATTTAAGCGCTAACAATTTAGCTCCAAATCGTCTGTCTGGATTTGACCAGATGATGACTGGTTAGTGATGAGTTAGTACTATATTATTAGTGTGCAGACTCAGCTAGCACTGATGTCCCATATCTCTCTAGAGTTCTCATTTTAATTGCCTTCTAAATGACTACAAGAGACAAAGGCAGATAATCTTGCTTTTAGCCGGATTTAAGCGCTAACAATTTAGCTCCAAATCGTCTGTCTGGATTTGACCAGATGATGACTGGTTAGTGATGAGTTAGTACTATATTATTAGTGTGCAGACTCAGCTAGCACTGATGTCCCATATCTCTCTAGAGTTCTCATTTTAATTGCCTTCTAAATGACTACAAGAGACAAAGGTCTAAACTAGAAAACGTTTGATGTAAGTAATTTGATACTTACTACATCCCACTGTTTCGATATGCAGGTTAATTAGCTCTCAACAGGTTTGTTGACACCCTTCTAATAATTAGTGCGGCCCATATCTACTATCACAGGTCTGAAAGCGGTCCTCGGGTCGTGAAATGTCAGGAGAATTCTCTTATCATGTAAAATCCCATGCTTTTTCGACTGATTCATCCGTGAGGTGTGGAAGGCGTATGGCCGCTTCTATCCCAAAAAGCCAGATAGTTTTCACGGCAGATTTTCAATATGTATTCTGAGTACTTCGGAAAATTAGAAGTAATAAGAGGGTGCACCATCACCAAATGCTGGCCACTAAAGTAGTACTGGCAGAGAGGGACTCTACTCGACCTTGACTAGGTCCGTCTCCCGCTGGCCGTCAAGCGTGGTTCTTTGACTTCGATGCTACCTACGGACCGACCATGAGGCATATATGACCTAATAGTGGTTGAATTGCCATTAAACATTAAAGGTAGAACAAAAAAAAAAAAAGAAAGAAAAGAGGGTGCACCATCCCTGAGATTGGTGAAAGAAAAGAACAAGAAAGCAATATGGTGCGTTATTGATCTGATATTCGGAAGCGCAGGGGGAGGGGGGGGGGTTATTCTGCACTAGATCCTACAGAGTTAATAAAACTACATTTTCATTTGTATTAAAATGATTTATATTTGCTACCGTTTCTGCCAAAGTTTCAAGCCTTCATCAGGGCCAAGAGGAGATGAACTGATTCGTATGCAAGTCCCAACGTCAAACTCAACTTCATTGTTTTGTAATACAGTGTCTGTCCGGAAAGTAGTAGGACTGATTTTTTTCCGCCGCGACTGTACTGCGGAGCCCGTGTTCGCCGACTGGATTCGGTAGTATGGGTCCCTATGCTGTATCGACGCAGGAGAAGCCTATTTCGAAAGTTTTTAAGAAATTGTAACGGTTGGATCAATACTTTTTTTTTAATCGACTCAGTCTTATTACTTTCCGGACAGACCCTGTACATGTGTGTCTTTCATCATAGATACTGTGCTTGTACGTCAGTGCGATAAATCGCTCAAACACGCACTGAGTGGAAACGAAGCCTTAATGTCGATAGCTTTCTGTAAGCTAAGCTTTGTGATCCGCCGCTGTCAATATATGATCTCAAAATTCTCCAGACGATAGCCTCCTTTCTCTCCTCATTGTCTAACCTGTTCTATATATGTACCGATTTATTATATAACTATCCTCACTCTACTGCCGTGGGATCTGGAAGGGAAGCCATTCTCGGCGGGATGGGAATCGCTTCCTATAATCTATATCCAATTATTAATCTAATTGGCAATAAAGTATTAATACCTGGTTTATGATATAACCTTTTCTCATATATCCTTTCTTCTCGTCAAATATATTGTATCTATTGTTTTTAAAATTTTACGTTACGTATTTACCCTGATATGGTCTAAATATTCTTCAAAATTCTTGAAGAAAGTGGCAGGAGTTGCTCCCCAAAATTGTTTAAAACATTTTAGGTTATATTGGCGACGTTTCGAACCTATTCTGGTTAATCATCAGGCATCTTATATTAAGTTGTGTTAAGGTCTATTGTGATTTTAAATATCATATTAGGTCTACAAATATTAAATTTTGAGATTGAACATTAAATTCGAGTAAAATCTTCTCGATGTGTTGAGTGGACGAGTTTTATTAAATTTTGGGAAGCTAATCCTGCCACTTTCCTCAATATCACTTTCCTCAATATCAGGACCTTGGAAGAGAAAAGACGAATCACGTGTTCTGAATGTTAGAAAATCGAAGTCAAAGTTGTAGAAGTGCTTTGGAATATTAGCAAGGGCGAATGTTTACTCTATGGAATGCTGATTCATAAACCTGATTGAAGAAGTATGCAATTGAAATTCAATGTTTTAATTATAATTTTTACGAGTGATTTATGGGTAGCAAAATGCTAGGAGGGAGTTTCAGACCCGGGTGTCGCCCTTGAAATCGGACATTGAATTGTTCATATATGATGGTGCTATTCACTTTAACTTGAAACTGTGAGACAACTAAAGGTGAACCAGAGAAACAAGGCGAAGCTTTGTGTTACCTACATCTTTCTGACTCAGAAAATAAAATTAAAAAAACAAGTCGATTTTCCTATTCTTTTCCAAGGTCCCATATATTCTTCAGAATTTTCTTTCCCGTATCAACGAAACTAATTACCGTTATAGCGTAGAAATCAACTTAAGTTAATGAAGTTAATACTCATCAGCTAGAGATAATGTTAACATTAATAATAATAGTTTACATAGTATACGTATAGAGTGGAGCCTAGAGAGAGCAAAAATCATAGCAAAGAGCTGCAAAAATTCTAACTGGGTAGAAATCGTTGCTATGCTCTCTGCTTTGCCAACTGCTCGTCTCTGGTTACTTACCTTTAACATCACGCGTTTGATTTCTTCTCTATGCTCTTTGCTCTCTACGCCACATTCAGGTTGTACACGCATATTAAATTGTCACTACTACTACCAAATAGGAATGTAAACAGATATAAACTACTGCAGAATCTTGCCCAAGAAGTGATAGTGTCTAGAAGACATCGACAAGGCTGTTGAGCTTACTATCAAGGGTACATCAATAGGGTCTTTTTGCGAAGACCACATCCAGTTACTTTTGAAGTAGCAGTAGTGATGTATAACAGTTACTCGTACTCGCTGATAAGCTTACTGATTAGCTTACAGGTTCTTTGCTGGTTATCTATTACTACTTGACTCCTTCTCTGCGGTTATAATCCATATTAGATAATGGGAAGGAATATTTATTAATAAAAAAGTTAATATGATCAAAATCAATTCTCTCAACTACGAAAAAAGTTATTAAGCATTAAAGTTAACTGTTTTGCAGGTTATGAAGGATAACATAAACAATGATATTTGTAAACACACATATTTTATTCCTTTCTCTCTCTGTCTCTCTCTCTTTTTGGATATTTTACATTTATTTAGCATTAAGGGCATACGTGCTGTGCGTTTCCGCTCGCTCAAGAAGATATCAAAACTCTAGTCAATCCAACTCGCTAAAATTAATAGAATTCTATTAATTTTTGCGAGTAAAACCAATCGCTTTTTATTTGTCAGGAACATCGCGAACTAATTGTAAAAGACCCATTTTTCTCACTAACATAAAAAGAGCTTTTTCACAAACAAACGCTAATTCACTGTTGAAGGTTACTCTACTCCCAGCAAGAACCAATACAATTGCTCATCGGAATCCTCCAATAGGAAGGTAAAGGAGCTATGCGCATGCGCTGAATCACTGATAAAATCACTACTGCTACTTCAAAAGTAACTGGATGTGGTCTTCGCAAAAAGACCCTGTTATATTAAAGAAATGTATTTTATGGAACAAACACAACACTGTTACATTATAAATTCTATAATATCTGTATGTAAATTTAATAATAAAAACAAGAGCCTGTATGCAATACATATGTTCTAATAAATTCTAACTATAACCATAACATCTCCCCCTTCAAGCTAGACACCTCCCCTAAGAACAAAAGGTTTAAGGTGAATAATATTCGATGTATATGGCCATCCTGTAACCTAACTAGGTATGACCGAGGTCCCGGTCGTTTTTTTACAACTTCCCCTTGTTCCCAGATCTTGGTTTTAACATTTTGAATCCAAACCTTAGGCATCTTCTAGGACATCTGAAAAAGGTCATATATCTCGCTGGACAGTCAGCAACTTCAGAATGCTCGTCTCTCCCGCACCTGGGGCACTGTTCCATCTTCTTCTGGTTTGGCGATTGACGTGGTCTGGCTCTCCAGGGTGGAGCATTCTCCCTTTCCACTTCATTCAGGGACACATTTGTGACTTCTCTTGCAAGTGTGTCCATATTTTGTCTTGCTAATTCCCATGATTTGCAGCAGGCGATGATTTTTTCTAATGAGATTGACTCCCTCAAAAGTTTTTCCTTCAGCGATTCGGACTGGATGCCTAAAACAATTTGTGCCTTAAGCAGTTTTTCTTCTTGATCCTTGAAATCACAATTCTTTGCCAATGATTTAAGATCCATAAAGAATGTTTCAAATGGCTCACCGATCCGCTGTTTTCAGCCATGGTTTCATTTTTCTTATGTATGCAATGTCCCTCTAATATCATTAATATAGACTCGACGGATTCTTTTTCTGGCTTTATGTCTGTTATAGCTCGGTACAACTTCATACCTTCAGGGCCTATCAAGTTCTTCAGTCGGGCGACTTGTACAGCTCGTGATTTCTTTCCATTCTGGATGGCTTCGAAATAATTTAAAACTTCTTCCCATAAATTCTATAACATCTGTTTGTAAATTTAATAATAAAAACAAGAGCCTGTATGGAATACATATGTTCTAATAAATTCTAACTATAACCATAACATACCCCATCAATAGTTACATTCATTTGGAGATGATTGATGAATGATATCTATACTTTCTGATTGTAATTACTTGTCATTTAATGTTTTGCTAGAGTGATCTATCGACATCTCCGGATATATATCCTGCGGACGTCACGGAGAACTGGTTACAAGATAGTCTCAAGTTGATTCTGAGTAGACGGAACCCCGGGGAAAGGCGGCCGGATCCTAGTGCTGACAACAATCATGGCGTGATGGGAGGTCATTCAGATCCATGATAAATATTTACACTTATCTCGACTCAGGGTTATTATTATCATTCACTAACTACTACAAGTCATTCATAATTTAGTGATTTTACTATTACTCTTTCATGCTATCTTTTGCTCTTTTCTCATTTTAAGGTTATGTGGAACTAGGGTTATAAACCAATGAGTTGATACGTCTGCATTGTACCTATTCCATTCATCTATTGATTAATTCCTTAAATAATAGGCACATGGCTCTTTAGTTTTCAAAACACGCCATTCTTCTATTCAAGGCCTTCTCAAAGTTTCATAACTTCTTCATCCCACTTCTTAACATCATAACTTCTGCCATCATTTATTATATACTTGCAAACACACATATGTGTCTGAATTATTTACAGTACATTCTTTGACGATTAATTATACCCTGGAGACCCGGTAGCCGTGAGGGTTAAGGCGTGAGCTCTTAACACTCCGTGCCAAAGGTCGTGGGTTCGATTCCCACTAGGGGCGGTGGCTTTTCTTTCGAAAAAATAAAAGGCATCACCTCTATCCTGGCTAGAAAAGGGTGGTAACCTATAGGTAGTAATTCGTAGTTAATAATAAATGGACGTTAAAATTTAAATAAATAATTATACCCATCCGGGCTTTTGTATTAGCTTATTCCGTGTTGATTATTTTTGATCAGAATTTGATTGTTTTTGCCTGTGATTGAGCGGTAGAGTTTTTAATTTACATCCTTAGTAAATTGTTAACCTCTTGGAATGGATTCTCAAATCCTTTTATATTGGATTTCCCTTTCTTTTCTAACCACTAAATTATTTCTTATTTCCTCTGTAATTCCTTAATTTGAAGAAAAACGCATTCATAATTCAAAATTCATTAAAAAAATTGTGTGTGTAAAAATTGTGTGTTGTCGTTATTTTAATATTTTCTCTAAAGCTGCCTTTATGGTAACCTATCGGCCTCTTACAACTATCCACCACAAAAATATGATTTCGGTTTTATCAGGGTAAAAAAAAAAAGTGATTCACAAAACATTCTAACCTCATTGTGGTGATAAACTGTGTGGTGATTTGACTGAGTTGTTATTGATTTATTATTTTTATTTCAATTCTTTGGATTATTCAATTTTTGATATTGAAGTTTTGTGGTTCTATATTAAAAATAAAGAGACTCTTGTTCCTTATTTTTTTTTTTTAAATTCATTCAAAAGCCTTGAAAATTTTGGATTTGGACTTTTTTTTATTGATATCCTTCAAGGCCCTGCACGTTCATTGTCGAGAATGTTCACAAGCCTGTATTTCTCGCAGGAACTGCGTCATTTTAGCGCGTTGCCATAACGGTGATATCCCTAGTGTCATTTGGAAGACTTGGAGTAGATATAGTTAATATTCTGTGAAAAATGTAAACACCAACTCTATTACAAACAGCAAAACTTTATTTCTGATATTAAGTACCTTGTACCGCTTGAAAATTAATTTTAAAGGTATAATTAATTACAAATGCCAAAATCAATAAAGTAACTGATAAAAATATTAAGGAAGAACCGTTCAAGTCTACTAAACCAACACTTTTGAAGTTTTAAGCTGTTATTTATACGCCTCAGATCATAATTATCACGTAATTACCATCATAATTTTCCAACCTTTTTCGAGATATTCAAGAAAATATACAAAACTTGTAATGCAAGTCACGTCTGGTAATATAAGACTTTGTTTTAATACTTCATTCACTACAATCGTTAGGAAATTTTAAATTTCAAACGTCTAAAACAAGTTTCAAGTGAATCCGTCGTTTCTGAGAACCCAAACCTAAAATTAATTAGGAAAACAAGTTTCAAGTGAATCCGTCGTTTCTGAGAACCCAAACCTAAAATTAATTAGGAAAACAAGTTTCAAGTGAATCCGTCGTTTCTGAGAACCCAAACCTAAAATTAATTAGGAAAACAAGTTTCAAGTGAATCCGTCGTTTCTGAGAACCCAAACCTAAAATTAATTAGGAAAACAAGTTTCAAGTGAATCCGTCGTTTCTGAGAACCCAAACCTAAAATTAATTAGGAAAACAAGTTTCAAGTGAATCCGTCGTTTCTGAGAACCCAAACCTAAAATTAATTAGGAAAACAAGTTTCAAGTGAATCCGTCGTTTCTGAGAACCCAAACCTAAAATTAATTAGGAAAACAAGTTTCAAGTGAATCCGTCGTTTCTGAGAACCCAAACCTAAAATTAATTAGGAAAACAAGTTTCAAGTGAATCCGTCGTTTCTGAGAACCCAAACCTAAAATTAATTAGGAAAACAAGTTTCAAGTGAATCCGTCGTTTCTGAGAACCCAAACCTAAAATTAATTAGGAAAACAAGTTTCAAGTGAATCCGTCGTTTCTGAGAACCCAAACCTAAAATTAATTAGGAAAACAAGTTTCAAGTGAATCCGTCGTTTCTGAGAACCCAAACCTAAAATTAATTAGGAAAACAAGTTTCAAGTGAATCCGTCGTTTCTGAGAACCCAAACCTAAAATTAATTAGGAAAACAAGTTTCAAGTGAATCCGTCGTTTCTGAGAACCCAAACCTAAAATTAATTAGGAAAACAAGTTTCAAGTGAATCCGTCGTTTCTGAGAACCCAAACCTAAAATTAATTAGGAAAACAAGTTTCAAGTGAATCCGTCGTTTCTGAGAACCCAAACCTAAAATTAATTAGGAAAACAAGTTTCAAGTGAATCCGTCGTTTCTGAGAACCCAAACCTAAAATTAATTAGGAAAACAAGTTTCAAGTGAATCCGTCGTTTCTGAGAACCCAAACCTAAAATTAATTAGGAAAACAAGTTTCAAGTGAATCCGTCGTTTCTGAGAACCCAAACCTAAAATTAATTAGGAAAACAAGTTTCAAGTGAATCCGTCGTTTCTGAGAACCCAAACCTAAAATTAATTAGGAAAACAAGTTTCAAGTGAATCCGTCGTTTCTGAGAACCCAAACCTAAAATTAATTAGGAAAACAAGTTTCAAGTGAATCCGTCGTTTCTGAGAACCCAAACCTAAAATTAATTAGGAAAACAAGTTTCAAGTGAATCCGTCGTTTCTGAGAACCCAAACCTAAAATTAATTAGGAAAACAAGTTTCAAGTGAATCCGTCGTTTCTGAGAACCCAAACCTAAAATTAATTAGGAAAACAAGTTTCAAGTGAATCCGTCGTTTCTGAGAACCCAAACCTAAAATTAATTAGGAAAACAAGTTTCAAGTGAATCCGTCGTTTCTGAGAACCCAAACCTAAAATTAATTAGGAAAACAAGTTTCAAGTGAATCCGTCGTTTCTGAGAACCCAAACCTAAAATTAATTAGGAAAACAAGTTTCAAGTGAATCCGTCGTTTCTGAGAACCCAAACCTAAAATTAATTAGGAAAACAAGTTTCAAGTGAATCCGTCGTTTCTGAGAACCCAAACCTAAAATTAATTAGGAAAACAAGTTTCAAGTGAATCCGTCGTTTCTGAGAACCCAAACCTAAAATTAATTAGGAAAACAAGTTTCAAGTGAATCCGTCGTTTCTGAGAACCCAAACCTAAAATTAATTAGGAAAACAAGTTTCAAGTGAATCCGTCGTTTCTGAGAACCCAAACCTAAAATTAATTAGGAAAACAAGTTTCAAGTGAATCCGTCGTTTCTGAGAACCCAAACCTAAAATTAATTAGGAAAACAAGTTTCAAGTGAATCCGTCGTTTCTGAGAACCCAAACCTAAAATTAATTAGGAAAACAAGTTTCAAGTGAATCCGTCGTTTCTGAGAACCCAAACCTAAAATTAATTAGGAAAACAAGTTTCAAGTGAATCCGTCGTTTCTGAGAACCCAAACCTAAAATTAATTAGGAAAACAAGTTTCAAGTGAATCCGTCGTTTCTGAGAACCCAAACCTAAAATTAATTAGGAAAACAAGTTTCAAGTGAATCCGTCGTTTCTGAGAACCCAAACCTAAAATTAATTAGGAAAACAAGTTTCAAGTGAATCCGTCGTTTCTGAGAACCCAAACCTAAAATTAATTAGGAAAACAAGTTTCAAGTGAATCCGTCGTTTCTGAGAACCCAAACCTAAAATTAATTAGGAAAACAAGTTTCAAGTGAATCCGTCGTTTCTGAGAACCCAAACCTAAAATTAATTAGGAAAACAAGTTTCAAGTGAATCCGTCGTTTCTGAGAACCCAAACCTAAAATTAATTAGGAAAACAAGTTTCAAGTGAATCCGTCGTTTCTGAGAACCCAAACCTAAAATTAATTAGGAAAACAAGTTTCAAGTGAATCCGTCGTTTCTGAGAACCCAAACCTAAAATTAATTAGGAAAACAAGTTTCAAGTGAATCCGTCGTTTCTGAGAACCCAAACCTAAAATTAATTAGGAAAACAAGTTTCAAGTGAATCCGTCGTTTCTGAGAACCCAAACCTAAAATTAATTAGGAAAACAAGTTTCAAGTGAATCCGTCGTTTCTGAGAACCCAAACCTAAAATTAATTAGGAAAACAAGTTTCAAGTGAATCCGTCGTTTCTGAGAACCCAAACCTAAAATTAATTAGGAAAACAAGTTTCAAGTGAATCCGTCGTTTCTGAGAACCCAAACCTAAAATTAATTAGGAAAACAAGTTTCAAGTGAATCCGTCGTTTCTGAGAACCCAAACCTAAAATTAATTAGGAAAACAAGTTTCAAGTGAATCCGTCGTTTCTGAGAACCCAAACCTAAAATTAATTAGGAAAACAAGTTTCAAGTGAATCCGTCGTTTCTGAGAACCCAAACCTAAAATTAATTAGGAAAACAAGTTTCAAGTGAATCCGTCGTTTCTGAGAACCCAAACCTAAAATTAATTAGGAAAACAAGTTTCAAGTGAATCCGTCGTTTCTGAGAACCCAAACCTAAAATTAATTAGGAAAACAAGTTTCAAGTGAATCCGTCGTTTCTGAGAACCCAAACCTAAAATTAATTAGGAAAACAAGTTTCAAGTGAATCCGTCGTTTCTGAGAACCCAAACCTAAAATTAATTAGGAAAACAAGTTTCAAGTGAATCCGTCGTTTCTGAGAACCCAAACCTAAAATTAATTAGGAAAACAAGTTTCAAGTGAATCCGTCGTTTCTGAGAACCCAAACCTAAAATTAATTAGGAAAACAAGTTTCAAGTGAATCCGTCGTTTCTGAGAACCCAAACCTAAAATTAATTAGGAAAACAAGTTTCAAGTGAATCCGTCGTTTCTGAGAACCCAAACCTAAAATTAATTAGGAAAACAAGTTTCAAGTGAATCCGTCGTTTCTGAGAACCCAAACCTAAAATTAATTAGGAAAACAAGTTTCAAGTGAATCCGTCGTTTCTGAGAACCCAAACCTAAAATTAATTAGGAAAACAAGTTTCAAGTGAATCCGTCGTTTCTGAGAACCCAAACCTAAAATTAATTAGGAAAACAAGTTTCAAGTGAATCCGTCGTTTCTGAGAACCCAAACCTAAAATTAATTAGGAAAACAAGTTTCAAGTGAATCCGTCGTTTCTGAGAACCCAAACCTAAAATTAATTAGGAAAACAAGTTTCAAGTGAATCCGTCGTTTCTGAGAACCCAAACCTAAAATTAATTAGGAAAACAAGTTTCAAGTGAATCCGTCGTTTCTGAGAACCCAAACCTAAAATTAATTAGGAAAACAAGTTTCAAGTGAATCCGTCGTTTCTGAGAACCCAAACCTAAAATTAATTAGGAAAACAAGTTTCAAGTGAATCCGTCGTTTCTGAGAACCCAAACCTAAAATTAATTAGGAAAACAAGTTTCAAGTGAATCCGTCGTTTCTGAGAACCCAAACCTAAAATTAATTAGGAAAACAAGTTTCAAGTGAATCCGTCGTTTCTGAGAACCCAAACCTAAAATTAATTAGGAAAACAAGTTTCAAGTGAATCCGTCGTTTCTGAGAACCCAAACCTAAAATTAATTAGGAAAACAAGTTTCAAGTGAATCCGTCGTTTCTGAGAACCCAAACCTAAAATTAATTAGGAAAACAAGTTTCAAGTGAATCCGTCGTTTCTGAGAACCCAAACCTAAAATTAATTAGGAAAACAAGTTTCAAGTGAATCCGTCGTTTCTGAGAACCCAAACCTAAAATTAATTAGGAAAACAAGTTTCAAGTGAATCCGTCGTTTCTGAGAACCCAAACCTAAAATTAATTAGGAAAACAAGTTTCAAGTGAATCCGTCGTTTCTGAGAACCCAAACCTAAAATTAATTAGGAAAACAAGTTTCAAGTGAATCCGTCGTTTCTGAGAACCCAAACCTAAAATTAATTAGGAAAACAAGTTTCAAGTGAATCCGTCGTTTCTGAGAACCCAAACCTAAAATTAATTAGGAAAACAAGTTTCAAGTGAATCCGTCGTTTCTGAGAACCCAAACCTAAAATTAATTAGGAAAACAAGTTTCAAGTGAATCCGTCGTTTCTGAGAACCCAAACCTAAAATTAATTAGGAAAACAAGTTTCAAGTGAATCCGTCGTTTCTGAGAACCCAAACCTAAAATTAATTAGGAAAACAAGTTTCAAGTGAATCCGTCGTTTCTGAGAACCCAAACCTAAAATTAATTAGGAAAACAAGTTTCAAGTGAATCCGTCGTTTCTGAGAACCCAAACCTAAAATTAATTAGGAAAACAAGTTTCAAGTGAATCCGTCGTTTCTGAGAACCCAAACCTAAAATTAATTAGGAAAACAAGTTTCAAGTGAATCCGTCGTTTCTGAGAACCCAAACCTAAAATTAATTAGGAAAACAAGTTTCAAGTGAATCCGTCGTTTCTGAGAACCCAAACCTAAAATTAATTAGGAAAACAAGTTTCAAGTGAATCCGTCGTTTCTGAGAACCCAAACCTAAAATTAATTAGGAAAACAAGTTTCAAGTGAATCCGTCGTTTCTGAGAACCCAAACCTAAAATTAATTAGGAAAACAAGTTTCAAGTGAATCCGTCGTTTCTGAGAACCCAAACCTAAAATTAATTAGGAAAACAAGTTTCAAGTGAATCCGTCGTTTCTGAGAACCCAAACCTAAAATTAATTAGGAAAACAAGTTTCAAGTGAATCCGTCGTTTCTGAGAACCCAAACCTAAAATTAATTAGGAAAACAAGTTTCAAGTGAATCCGTCGTTTCTGAGAACCCAAACCTAAAATTAATTAGGAAAACAAGTTTCAAGTGAATCCGTCGTTTCTGAGAACCCAAACCTAAAATTAATTAGGAAAACAAGTTTCAAGTGAATCCGTCGTTTCTGAGAACCCAAACCTAAAATTAATTAGGAAAACAAGTTTCAAGTGAATCCGTCGTTTCTGAGAACCCAAACCTAAAATTAATTAGGAAAACAAGTTTCAAGTGAATCCGTCGTTTCTGAGAACCCAAACCTAAAATTAATTAGGAAAACAAGTTTCAAGTGAATCCGTCGTTTCTGAGAACCCAAACCTAAAATTAATTAGGAAAACAAGTTTCAAGTGAATCCGTCGTTTCTGAGAACCCAAACCTAAAATTAATTAGGAAAACAAGTTTCAAGTGAATCCGTCGTTTCTGAGAACCCAAACCTAAAATTAATTAGGAAAACAAGTTTCAAGTGAATCCGTCGTTTCTGAGAACCCAAACCTAAAATTAATTAGGAAAACAAGTTTCAAGTGAATCCGTCGTTTCTGAGAACCCAAACCTAAAATTAATTAGGAAAACAAGTTTCAAGTGAATCCGTCGTTTCTGAGAACCCAAACCTAAAATTAATTAGGAAAACAAGTTTCAAGTGAATCCGTCGTTTCTGAGAACCCAAACCTAAAATTAATTAGGAAAACAAGTTTCAAGTGAATCCGTCGTTTCTGAGAACCCAAACCTAAAATTAATTAGGAAAACAAGTTTCAAGTGAATCCGTCGTTTCTGAGAACCCAAACCTAAAATTAATTAGGAAAACAAGTTTCAAGTGAATCCGTCGTTTCTGAGAACCCAAACCTAAAATTAATTAGGAAAACAAGTTTCAAGTGAATCCGTCGTTTCTGAGAACCCAAACCTAAAATTAATTAGGAAAACAAGTTTCAAGTGAATCCGTCGTTTCTGAGAACCCAAACCTAAAATTAATTAGGAAAACAAGTTTCAAGTGAATCCGTCGTTTCTGAGAACCCAAACCTAAAATTAATTAGGAAAACAAGTTTCAAGTGAATCCGTCGTTTCTGAGAACCCAAACCTAAAATTAATTAGGAAAACAAGTTTCAAGTGAATCCGTCGTTTCTGAGAACCCAAACCTAAAATTAATTAGGAAAACAAGTTTCAAGTGAATCCGTCGTTTCTGAGAACCCAAACCTAAAATTAATTAGGAAAACAAGTTTCAAGTGAATCCGTCGTTTCTGAGAACCCAAACCTAAAATTAATTAGGAAAACAAGTTTCAAGTGAATCCGTCGTTTCTGAGAACCCAAACCTAAAATTAATTAGGAAAACAAGTTTCAAGTGAATCCGTCGTTTCTGAGAACCCAAACCTAAAATTAATTAGGAAAACAAGTTTCAAGTGAATCCGTCGTTTCTGAGAACCCAAACCTAAAATTAATTAGGAAAACAAGTTTCAAGTGAATCTGTCGTTTCTGAGAACCCAAACCTAAAATTAATTAGGAAAACAAGTTGCATCCACTTTTCTCGAAAACGGTTACAAATATCGCCTTTAAAATGCATTCATTCGTTTCGCTACGTTAAAACCCGTTAATGGATTGGATAGCTACAAGTAGGCGTGGATGGTAATGGAGGATGATGGTATTGAAGGTGTATTGATGGATGGTTGGATAGCTACAAGTAGGCGTGGATGGTAATGGAGGATGATGGTATTGAAGGGAACTGGTAGGCGGATGTAGCTGTCGATGGTAGAATTGATAAACCCATTCCAACTTGTAGCTAGGGATTCATCTAGTAGCTTCAATCTTCATCTAGAGTAGATGTATAGCATATCCAACTTTTGCTCGGACTTATCTCAGCAAACTTATTGAAACATAATGACTAATGCATAATTATCTGTTTATAAAAAAAAAAAGAAACAGAAATTAAATACCTAGATAAAATAATTTTTAATTTAAAAAACAATACAACTTAAAATTGGACGGACACCAGTACCTTATGACTAAAGCAGAAAAACTTAAATACAAAACATATAACACTTATCTAATCGTGAAAGATATCCTATTAGACTTCTACTAAGGTGAATTCCTGGACTTCTACATCATATGTTCAAATTACTTACAGACACTAGCCAATATATTCCAATAATTATCAAACATCTTTTAGCAACATATACAACAATAAGCATTCAGGGAATAGTTGGGATTCGGCTAGGAAAATATCAATACGATTTTTGTAAAAATCTATACTTGGAACGTTCGGCTACCCTTTGGTAGCCTTCGTCAGCTAAAAGAGAAATCTCAAATTCAGAATTAATAAACAAAATAGTTAAACCAATAAAGAAATATGATAGATCTACAAACACAAATCACTTATAAGAAGATTTTGTTGTTTAAACTTATAAGTAACAGAACAATAAAAGTGGTCTGGGCAATATAGCAACATTTTTAACAAAACTTAACTGTGGCTGCTTTATGTTGGATATTATGTGGGGCTATCAATTGAAATGGCTGGGGGCAACAAGATTAAGTAACATACAGAGCTTGTAGTCATATTTTAGTAGCATTTGCATCATAGACTGATAGCCCCACATAATATCCAACATATAGCAGCTACAGTTAAGGTTTGTTAAAAATCTGCCCCGACCCCTTCAATTGTAAACAGGTAAGTGAAAAATAGTTTTTTTCCCCTAGAAGTTAGTTCAGATTATGTACAGATAATCAGAAACACAATGAAATAAGTAAAAAATGAACAGACGTATTAAGGACGTTTGTCTTGATGAATGTCAAACGTGTGAAAACAATTTCACCTTAGACCGCCTTTTATATTTCCCGAAGTCATAATATTTTTATTAACTTCTTTCAAACACGAGTGAATATATCAACTTATTATTATTATTATTATATTTTTACGATACTCCACATCATTAGTGAGTAGCATCGAATGGCCCTTTTGCACTTAAGTGTTGCTCATAGTGATATTTCCAATACCAAGTCAGTAAATCACCAATCTAAGTAAAATATATTAAAAAAAAAAAATAAAACAAGAAATGAATAAATTAAATTAAAGAAAACAAAAATAAAAATAAATCAAAGAATCTATAGAAAACACAATAAATAAATTAAACATTAAATAAACTAGCCTAAAATTCTTTACGTTTTGAAAAAAAAAAAAAAAAATGTGAATGTTTTCATATTTTTTCGTATATGTTAATATTTTTCAAGTGTGTAATAATGTTGTCAATATGGTGACTGCTATCAGTAAGTAGGTCAGTAATGTCCCGAGGAATGTCCAAGTTCGTTATAAGAATGCAGTCTGTTTGTATATGTTTGACTGTTAGTTCTGTATTGCAGATCTAGTATTCATGAGTAATGCTTATGTGGCCTATTCGCAGTCTTGCAAGAACTATTTCCTCTCTCCGGGAATTTCTGTATTCGCTTGGCCAGTCAGTAAGTGTATGTTTGATTTGTCTTAGTTTGTTGTCTATCAGATTACTCCATTCTAGTTGCCATTTTTGTTGTATGGTATTTCGATGCGTTCTAGTTACATCTTTGATGCACAGTTCGTAATGTGGGTACGCGTCTTTCTCTGTAGCAAACTTGGCTTGTATGTCAGCAGTCGTGCTCAGTCCAAGGTTTTCATGTCCTGGCAGCCACTATAATGATATATGTTTTCCTAATGAACGTAAGATGTGAATGTGTTCTTTGATTTCTGTGCAAGTAGGGTGTAACGTGTACATGTTTTGTAGTGACTGAAGTGAACTCAGAGTCTGTGAAAAGGATTAAGTGTGAATGTAGTGTCGATGGAATATTCTTGAGAGCAAGGAGTATGGCATGCAATTCAGCTTCATATATGCTACAGGTTGGAGGCAGTTTTGGAGGCAGCTCCTACGCCATTTTCTGTTTTTGATCCATCTGTGTATATTTTGAGAGAGTCTGCGTGTTTTGTTAGAATTTGTTTAAAGTAATTACTGTAGAAGAGAGTCGCTGATGGATCTGTCTTTTTGCGAGTTGTGAATGATAAGTTAATGTCAAAGTTTTGTATAGCCCAAGGGGGTATTGATATCAGTCTGTGCGGTTTACTGTACAAATGTAAACATCCGAACAACTCTTTTATTTCAGTGATTCTCATGGAAAATGGTCGAGCATGTTTTCTTCTCTGTTCGTACAATTCTGTATTAGTTGCTTCTCCGAGATTACTAACACATGACAAGCCTTGGACTTTATGAAAGTACTCCGCTGATAATATTGATCTCCTGATAGACAGTGGAGCTTCATTTGCTTCAGCATACAAGCTATTTACAGAACTTGACCTTAACGCACCTAGTGACAACTGAAGTCCTGTATTATGTATGGGATTGAGTATGTTCAGTGTACTGGGCTTGGCAGACGAGTATGCTACGCATCTATAGTCCAGTAGTGACCTGGTGAAACTCCGATAGACAGTTAGCATTACTTTTCTGTCAGTGCCCCATTTTGTATAACTTAGAATTCTCAAAAGATGCAATGATTTTTTACATCTGTTAACAAGTTCCTTAAGATGGGGCACCCATGAGAGTCGTCTGTCGAAGTGTAGTCCTAGGAATTTTATGATGTTGGATTGTGAAACTGGTGTATTGTTAAGTAGTAGTTGATAGTTTGAGTTTTGTCTTTTCTTGGTAAAAAGGATTGACGTAGTTTTATGTGAGGAGAATTTAAGTCCTGTAGCTTCTGTCCAATGTTCCAGTGAGTGTATGGTTTCCTGTATTTTAGTTTGAGCTTCTTGTATGCTCACTGATGAATAGAATATTAGTAGGTCATCGACATATAGACAGTACTGAACGTTTGGTAGGATGAAATCTCGAACAGTATCCATTGCAATCAAAAACAGCGTTGTACTTAGTACACCCCCTTGAGGGACTCCAGTTTCTTGTTTAAAGACATCTGAAAAGCAGTTACCATCCCTAACTCTGAATGTTCTGTTAGAAAGAAAACCTATTATAAAATTAATAGCTTTTTGTCCAACACCCCATTCAGTAAGCCTAGAAACAATCGTCCCCTGCCAGGATCGTTTATTTATATCAAACGATACAGCTAGTGTGGATTTTTTGACGAGGAAGGCATCTATAATAGACGATTCAAATCGGACTATGTGGTCTATTGTTGAGAGTCTCTGTCTAAAACCACATTGAAATGGTGAAAGTCTGTTTTCATATTCCAGTAGCAACACTAGCCTTTTTTTCAACTAATTTGCAGACACAACTGGTGAGGGAGACTGGTCGATAACTTGCTACATCAGATTTATCTTTATTTGATTTCAGTATAGGAATCACTATGCTATTAGTCCAAGATTTAGGAAAGTTTCCGGTGTCATATACCGAGTTTATTATCCGTAGAAGTTGAGCAAGGCAGACGCTGGGGAGATGTTTGATCATGGAATATGTGATGCAATCAGGTCCAGGTGAGCTGTCTTTAGTAGATGATAGTGCATAGTGTAGTTCGTCGAGTGTAAATGTATCGTCTAGCTTATTATGTCCTTGTGATATTGTCCGTAAAGGTAAATTGATATCTGGGTAGCTTAATGGATTAATATTTTCAGGTGATTTAGACATTTCACTGTAGTGCTTGACCAGTACATTCGCTATGTCTTTGTAGTCAGTTAGTACTGAGTCGTGTATTTTAAGTCCACATACAGGTGTTCGATAATTTTTTTTTAGAATTTTATTGAGATTGCTCCATATTATACTAGATTCTGTATGTCTGTTTATATTCGTAAAGAAGTCAATCCAGCTTTGCCTTTTACTCTCATTTATAATATGCCTGCATACAGCTTTGGCTTTTTTAAACTTTATTAGAAACTCAGTAGATGGATATCGCCTGAACTTGTTAAGAGCATTACGCTTTTCTTTTACTGCCTGTTTGCATTTATCATTCCACCAAGGGACAGGAATGTGTAGGAATGTGTTTCTGTACTATATTTGTTTTTGGTATAGCACATTCAGCAGCCTTGTGGACGAGTTCATTGAACTCCTGTATTGTGTTGATCTCTGATGTATTTAGTAAGTCTCGTATGCACTCTTGGTATTTCGTCCAGTTCGCTTTTTTTGTATTGTACCGCACTGATACCTCAAACGGCAAAGGGCTGCTCTCCAAGTCTATTTCGATTGGAAAGTGGTCGCTATTAAGGAGTTCTTCATTTACTTTCCATTTGAATCGACTAAATATGTCCGGTGAACAAGTTGTGACATCTATATTGGAAAATATACCCGTGCGTGGGCATACGTGGGTTGGGGAGTTGTCGTTAAGTGGGATCAAGTCATTTATTTCTATAACATTTTCCAAAATTCGTCCTTTTGTGTTTGTGTAGTGAGAATTCCAAAGAGTGCTTTGTGCGTTTAGGTCTCCAAGGAATATTAAAGGACGGGGAAGTTGTGTAAGTAAGTCCTGTAAGTCTGTAGGGTCAATCCTTTCACTTGGTGGAAGATAGATATTGCAGATGGTTACCCTAAGGGGAATGTATACTGTAAATGCTACGGCTTGAAGTGTGGTCCTAATACTAATTGCTTCGCTATAAACACTGTCTTTAACAAGCAAAGCGACACCGCCAGAAGCTCTTCCTCCAAGAGTATAGACATGTCTATAAATCGTGTACCCTATGTCGTACATGAATCGTAGTCCTATGTCTTTCTTGGGTGATGTATGAGTCTCTTGAAGCGCTAGGATTTTGTAGTGTTTAGATCTGACGAGGTGTTTAAGGTCGTCTATATGTCTCCGCATACCATTTAAATTCCACTGCAATAACATGGAACTAATGGGCGTCATTTTATTTTAACAAAATTTTCAAGAATAACCGATATTGCTTATTCTCTTTCATTATACACAAGTTAGTTAGTAGAGACCCTATCAGTATTCTACTGTTCGCGGTGATTTGTTCATGTGTTTGTAATTGGTTGTACATTGGCAATGTAATACAGAGTATACCCACTACGAAGATCGAAACCAGACTCAGACCTATGGAATGCTTCATCATAAGAACAATATACATTACCAACATATAAAGTATCATTTTTTTTTCTTAGTAAGATTTGACCTTACCTTTGTTTTTCGTTTCTTATCATATTCGTCAGATAGGTCACTTACAGATGGCTTAGGACTTACATCACTATAAGCAACACTTAACCTTTCTTCATGACAAGAAATCTGATTTCCTCTGTTGACGCTTCCATTCAAGGGAGACTTAGGTCTTGGAATCTTTGGCGTCTTGATTGGGGGAGTTTTCCTCTCATCTTCTGGGATGTTTTCATCACGATCGGTCTTATCATCAACGGTAGTTTTATTTCTCGGAAAGGGCATTGACTGATTATGTGAGAATGTAAGTCGTGCATTGGGTTTTATAAGTTCCTTGTTTCTGAATGTGAAGAAAACTCGCTTCGGAATGAATTGTGAAAGAGAAAGTGTAAACTCTCCCTGAGAGATATTACAGCTGGATGTAGTAATGGTGGATTAGTTAATGGTATTGTTATAGAACTGTTTGTGACGGAGGAGAGAGAGTGAGAGCTGATGTTATTATGAACATCACTCTTAGATGATGTTGGGAGTAGAGGAGGGGGGGGGGGTTATACCGTTCCTGTATCGGAAGTACATCACATTGTTCATCTTTACCGGTAGTACGGTGTGTCTTTTTAGCGCAGCACTCCTTGCCTATTTTGGGAGAAACCCCGCTAATGAGATTGACGAGTTTGCCTTATGACTAGGGACCGGATTTTTACGTTAAAATAAGCATCCAATTAGGTTTTCGCAACAGGCATAATAGGTCTTTTTAGGTTTTTATTTAAAAATCTGTTTTAGGTTTTTTTAGGTGATAAAATGTTTCAATAGGTTCAAAAAAAGGTCGTTTTAGGTTTTTATTTAAAAATCAATTTTAAGTTTTTTTAGGTGATAAAAATGTTTCAATAGCTTCAAAAAAAGGTATTTTTAGGTTTTTATTTAATCATCCATTTTAGGTTTCTTTAGGTGATAAAAATGTTTCAATAGGTTCAAAATATAAGTGCCTATAGCGAGGTACTTAACTATTTTAAAAAACAAATTATTCAATCTTGGAAAAATTTAAAAAGGAAAATATGAAACTAAAATAGGTATTAACCCTTGTTATAGTAACCTCCCATATAGGTGCCCAGGTTTTCGACGGTGAAATTCTTCCTGTTGTCTTAGAGAACTGTCTAAAAAGCGGAGAAAGATAAAGAAAGCCCGTTTACGTCACGGGGCGTCATAGGGGCGTATTTAATCGGATTTTGTAGCTCCAGTGCTGACGATTCCAATTTTCCAATGTAATTTGGAAGATATGAGAAATGTGCTCTTAGAAATGCGAGTGCACCACGAATGTCGTTGGTCTGGAGGAACATCGAAGCCTTAGAAATGACAGCTGCTTCATTCATATCCAAAGAGTCAACAACTGTTTTTATTTTTTCCCCTGCGTGTTAAAATGGGTTCTGGTGGAAACGGCACTCCTAGTAAAATTTTGGACCCGGGAAGATGCTTTTAAGAAAATTTCTTTGGCCGATAATATGAGTTCATTCAATAGTATTTTCTATTTTAAAGATTAGGTATATTTAGGTCATTCCATCGTTATTTAGGTGATAACATCCTGAATAGGTTTTTTTAGGTTCTTCTAAATTTGCATGAATGATTCTACAAGACGCGAATCATTTAAAAACCCGATCGTTTTCATGTTTCGGAGAAAGAAAAAAAATAGGTGAAAACCTAAGAATCCGGTCTCTACTTATGACACAATCAGTCAGTTTTTGAGAAACGTGGGAACAAAGTGTTTTTGTAACTCGGTTTGGGTACTTGGAATCTTGAAATTCAATTGAAATATTTTCTACTTGTTTGAAATTCATCTAAACTTGAGACATTTAAATTTTTGTTACATTTGGAGTTAAGGAAGTATTCGAAACAAATATTGTATTAAAATACATGAAGAGTTTTGGAATGTATATTTTCCTGAATATCTTAAAAACGGTTGAGAAATCGTGGTAAGTTGAAGGTGACCGTTTGAAAGCTTACTAAATTCTCGGCGAAAAAGGTTCTCAAGCTATTATCGATGGGGCGATGACAATCGGAGAAACAAGTGCTTAAAACGTCGAAAGTGTTAGTTTTGTTTTTTCTTTTTTAACGGATTTTTGTCTTTGTTAAATCCACAGAAACGTATGGGTAGAATGGTTTCCTGGAGCGAGCTTTGAGAAGGCGGGGTTGTCATTTCCGCTCAAGATACTTTCAGTTTGTTCTGTTGTGGTGCCTTAAACTTCCTTCTCTTTGAGATTTTATATTATATTTTTAACGAAACATCAAACCCTACCAATAACTGATTATTTTCCTTTTATGTTTTTCGTATGGAAATAAACGGGTCTGCGCTAAGATGACGCAGTTCCTGCTTGTCCAACTTTCTTTTATCACTTCTTTCTTATTTTCATGCGTACAAAGTACAAGGTCGTCTAGAATCTTCTAGAAGAAGAATAAAATAATTTTTATTTTATAAATAATATTTGTTGACCTTACACCTGATTAACCCTTCCAACGGAACATCCGTCTCCCAGACGGGTATAGTTTAAAGAAGTAACCATACGTATGGTTGTATGGTTTTAAGGCTGGCGTGGCTTGGAGTTTACACCTTTCCCTCTACGGAAATTGCGGTAGTTTAGCCAAAATCCGTCTCTCGAATAGGTAAGAGCGGTTTTTCTCAAAGACACTCCGTCTATAAGACGGGGCTCCTACAAGCGTACGTTCCGAGTAGCCGTATGCTAGACGCGTGTTCCGATTAATGTACTCATTGTGACGGACACATACGCAGAACTTCAACCAATGCGTACTAAAATAAAATATTAGGATTTAGTAACGTACAAAAACACATTTTTTTTTTTACTAATAATAATTTTTCGTAACTTTTTATTAGTCAACATTTTTGTAACTTTTTACTAGCCTATTTCTATTGTACTTTTTTTTCTAGTCTAATTCTTCAAGTTTTGACTTTTTCTATTTTTTCTCATGGTAATTTTTTACGAGGTTACATTTTCGTAACTTTTTATTAGTTTACATTTTCAAAAATATTTACTACTCTATTATTTCTGTATTTTTCATTTAGTAACTTTTTTCTCGTTGTAATTTTTTACTGTAAATTTGACTGAAATTAACGTAAGAAAATTAAAGAAAAGAAAAAAAAGAAAGAAAAAAAGACTGCATAGGCGGAAATAATTTGGGTTTCCTATACAAACATTTCATAATTTTAACGAAATTCAGAAATAAATATTTTTCTCTTGTAGCATTTACTTTTCCTTTAACAAACAAAACTACGTACCAATTATTAGATAAATGATAAGTGACTTAAAAATAATTATTAGGGTGGCCAACGGCCATAGCCACGTTGAATACACCGGTTCCCGTAGATCACCGAAGTTAAGCAACGTCGGACGTGGCCAGTACCTGAATGGGTGACCGACCACGTGCTGTTGGCATTATAAAAGGGTGGTAACCTCTAGATAGGCCGGCGCTAATGGCCAAGTTGTAAATGCGCCGTAAAAAAAAAAAAAAAAAAAAAAAATTATTAGGGTGTTATGAGGGACAATGTGGAAAACAAGGTACCCGTCTCAGATGTTCCTACTAATAGAAGAAAAAAAGATGTTCCGCTGGAAGGATTAAGAAATAAACCCTTAAACCTTAGGGGGGAAGAAATAAATTGTGAAAAGTGTATCTCAAATCTTCATGAGTCTCCGTCAGTATATTCGTTCGGAAAACTCTAAAAAGATTTCCACTCTAATCAGAGCGGAAGCTCTGAGCTTTTTGTCATCCATCTTTTATCTTGACGATATTCCAAGTGTATTCTTGATTTGAGTATGTTCATTGTGATGTATTATTTCTATTGGTTGGTACTACTGGCTCGTTATACCCCCACACTTGGTATATCTTGCATGGTGACCTTATACTCTGTGTAAGTGTATAGCCTTATGACGCGTGGGCGGTGTCCAGTAATTACCTGTAATTAATGGGAGTAACGAAGGTCATACAACTTCTCTTCCTTGGATCATGTTATTAGTATGCTTTTGCGTATATCCTTATCGTTTTTGGGGAAACTCAACACAGAATTTTTATAGGATGGGAAAATTAAAAAAAAAAAAAAAAGACGTAGAACATTCAAATTTTTTATGTTTAATTTTTGCTGCAACGTTTCGCACCTTTTTGTCCTTCTTCTGGCATATAAGCTTGGATTTTGTCCTTCTTCTGGCATATAAGCTTTGATTTTGTCCTTCTTCTGGCATATAAGCTTGGATTTTGTCCTTCTTCTGGCATATAAGCTTTGATTTTGTCCTTCTTCTGGCATATAAGCTTGGATTTTGTCCTTCTTCTGGCATATAAGCTTTGATTTTGTCCTTCTTCTGGCATATAAGCTTGGATTTTGTCCTTCTTCTGGCATATAAGCTTGGATTTTGTCCTTCTTCTGGCATATAAGCTTGGATTTTGTCCTTCTTCTGGCATATAAGCTTGGATTTTGTCCTTCTTCTGGCATATAAGCTTTGATTTTGTCCTTCTTCTGGCATATAAGCTTGGATTTTGTCCTTCTTCTGGCATATAAGCTTGGATTTTGTCCTTCTTCTGGCATATAAGCTTGGATTTTACATATTTTATATACAATTTGTTATGAATTATCATATCGTCGATACAAATGCAAACTAACGAAATTGAATATCACCACTTTCAAGAGTGAAAATACTTTTATTTATTACTCTGCTTTTAGGCAGTCAAATAGTCGGCAGATTCGACCTTTTGACAGTGCTTACTACAACCTCCTTTCACTGTGTGAACTTAGATTCGAGAGTTTGCCATTCATCAGGCCAACAGCAATCAGTAAAGATTTAAAATGAAAAATGCGTTTTTTTACATTCGATACTTTGCATTTGTATCGACGATATTATGTTATGTTTAAAGTATACTAACATTATGAAAATATTAATTAGTGAACATAATTAATAATTGCTCTTTAAACAATAGATAATATTAATATTGTCATACCTTCAGCCAATTACGGGTATACCTAGGAGGACAAACGTATATTTTTCCAGTGGTGTTAATATTTTGTAGTTAATCTTCTATTCATTAATATTTTTTACATTTGGATATTAATTTTATTTTATTTTTTTTGTTTCAGGTTTGTACGAACATATTGTATGAATTTTGCGTTGGCTAGGAAGTAAGTCTATTTAATAAGGATGAAGTATTACCTTTTTTTTTTTTTTAAAAAAGAACTTTTTCCTACACGGCCTAAAAAATGACTGAACACAAAAGAAAGGTTATTATAGGTCCAAATTTATTTTGAAGAAAAAAAAATTTAAATCTGGATTGTCATTATTAGTTGTAGTAGGAGTAAAGTATAAACATATACTAGACATGTTTTATAAAATGAAGTCCTGCCAAGTCTAGATTGGTCATGGTCTGAAAGAATCCAATATGGTGGAATATAGTCAGCTGATCGATAATAGAGAACTCATATGTTTAAAATTTTCAAATAATTTATAGGATACCTTTATTTATTTAATACTCTGTTGTTGAATTTATCAGCTTATATTGGCTTGTGTGTGAATTATGTTCTTTATGTATTGGTTTGATTTTTTTATTCCTGATAATTTCAAGCGTAGATTAACATTTAATGTATTAAATAATAAAATCTGTTTAATGAAAAGTTTAACCTGAAATCATAATGAATATGCCCTTATACATAATAGAAAAATGTGGATTCATTATCCTGTCTTTTATACCTTCATATGGTTCTGAACTTAGCATAAAAGTCTGTAAATATCTCATAACCTTTTGGTTTCCTTGATGAAGAATGGGATTTTCATATTTATGACCTCCTAAGTACTCTCATAGAATCCGGTTACCAGTAATTAGTTCTGAACAGCTTATAATAATAATAATAATAGGGGTCTCCCGTGGTCTAATAAGCGATAATTGGATTCATAAGCGGGAGATGGTGGGTTCGATTCCCAACCTCCGGCAGGAATTTTATCATCCCGCGGCTCGCTGGTAAAATTCCTCGCTGCACCCTGGATGTCGGCGCTAATGACCTAGACGTAGATGCGCCGTAAAAAAAAAAATAAATAAATAAAAAAAAAATAATAATATTTATTTGTTCTTGACACAAGTCCTATACAAAGGAGTGCAAGTTGTTGTAATAATATATTTTACATATTAAAATAATTAAATAATAAAAAAATTAAAGGATTATTCTAAATAATGACTTACTTAATTTACTAGCTTATTAAAAAAACAAAACATCAATTGCACAGCCACACAAAAGAAAAAGTTCGGACCCAGAAAGCAGACCATGTTTACTGTATGTTTTTGGGGTCGCCGAATCCAGGATCAGAAAAATCTCTGCACTTTTTGTTTAAGCCCCAAAACTTATAACTTCGGATATTTTACACTATAATATTTTTATTTAAGTCGTTAACCTAAATAAACCACTATTTGCTGTTTACTGACTTTTAGTGAGTATTTTTTGAGACACCAACAGACTCGATTGGTGCATTAGAAGCCAAGTTACAGCCTTTTAAATATATAACTTTTCTGAAAAATTTGGGATTTTGCTTGTATTTCATTATTTAATATGTTTTCTGATGCACTTAATCTACGAGTTTTCATACAAAAATTGACCCAAGGCCTTGAGAGGTGATTCTTGAACCGATACAATCCTTAAAATACGAAAATACAACCCTTAAAAAAATCTCCCCATGTTTGATTCAAGCAATGTATCAATTCAAGAAAATTAAATAAACGTCCTAAAATAAATTAATAACGCTTTTATTTTCGAACTTTTTTTTTTAAAATTTGCCTACATGTTAATTAAAGTGTCTTCGATGCTTTGAAAAAATATATGATCCTCCAAACGGTAACCGTTTTCGAAAAATTGAGCCTCAAAGGCTGCGTTATTTTCTAAAATTATATATTTCTTATTCTCTAATCCTAAAAAATAGACTAGAAGGGTATTTATTCATTTAACATGAATTGGGAATACTTCAAATTCTATTTTTTTCCTAGCTTACACCTTTGTATCAATATTGCTACAAATGTGAGGGCTATCGTACATATGGTGCAGGCAATACAGGTGTAATGTAAATAAGTGATCTTATGAGATTTGTATGTATTTATCAGGCTGACTAAGTGATGTCTCTTAGAATATAATCTTATCTCTATGAATATCCCGTAACAGCTGTTTGATGAGCCTGACTCAGCGCGGTTACTCACCTATCCTCCTGTTCACCATTTCTTCCTATTGCTTGCACAGTTCTCGTCTTCTACTCTTTAAATAGCCCTCTACTACTCACTGTTTAGGTTATGTTACTCACCTATCCTCCTGTTCACCATTTCTTCCTATTGCTTGCACAGTTCTCGTCTTCTACTCTTTAAATAGCCCTCTACTACTCACTGTTTAGGTTATGTTACTCACCTATCCCCCTGTTCACCATCTCTTCCTATTGCTTGCACAGTTCTCGTCTTCTACTCTTTAAATAGCCCTCTACTACTCACTGTTTAGGTTATGTTACTCACCTATCCTCCTGTTCACCATTTCTTCCTATTGCTTGCACAGTTCTCGTCTTCTACTCTTTAAATAGCCCTCTACTACTCACTGTTTAGGTTATGTTACTCACCTATCCCCCTGTTCACCATCTCTTCCTATTGCTTGCACAGTTCTCGTCTTCTACTCTTTAAATAGCCCTCTACTACTCACTGTTTAGGTTATGTTACTCACCTATCCTCCTGTTCACCATCTCTTCCTATTGCTTGCACAGTTCTCGTCTTCTACTCTTTAAATAGCCCTCTACTACTCACTGTTTAGGTTATGTTACTCACCTATCCTCCTGTTCACCATCTCTTCCTATTTCTTGTACAGTTCTCTTCCTCTACTCTTTAAATAGCCCTCTACTACTCACTGTTTAGGTTATGTTACTCACCTATCCTCCTGTTCACCATATCTTCCTATTTCATGTACAGTTCTCGTCCTCTACTCTTTAAATAGCCCTCTACTAGTCACTGTTTAGGTTATGATACTCACCTATCCTCCTGTTCACCATCTCTTCCTATTTCATGTACAGTTCTCGTCCTCTACTCTTTAAATAGCCCTCTACTACTCACTGTTTAGGTTATGTTACTCACCTATCCTCCTGTTCACCATCTCTTCCTATTTCATGTACAGTTCTCGTCTTCTACTCTTTAAATAGCCCTCTACTACTCACTGTTTAGGTTATGTTACTCACCTATCCTCCTGTTCACCATCTCTTCCTATTTCTTGTACAGTTCTCTTCCTCTACTCTTTAAATAGCCCTCTACTACTCACTGTTTAGGTTATGTTACTCACCTATCCTCCTGTTCACCATCTCTTCCTATTTCTTGTACAGTTCTCGTCCTCTACTCTTTAAATAGCCCCCTACTAGTCACTGTTTAGGTTATGTTACTCACCTATCCTCCTGTTCACCATCTCTTCCTATTTCTTGTACAGTTCTCGTCCTCTACTCTTTAAATAGCCCTCTACTACTCACTGTTTAGGTTATGTTACTCACCTATCCCCCTGTTCACCATATCTTCCTATTTCATGTACAGTTCTCGTCCTCTACTCTTTAAATAGCCCTCTACTACTCACTGTTTAGGTTATGTTACTCACCTATCCTCCTGTTCACCATATCTTCCTATTTCTGGTACAGTTCTCGTCCTCTACTCTTTAAATAGCCCTCTACTACTCACTGTTTAGGTTATGTTACTCACCTATCCTCCTGTTCACCATCTCTTCCTATTTCTTGTACAGTTCTCGTCCTCTACTCTTTAAATAGCCCCCTACTAGTCACTGTTTAGGTTATGTTACTCAACTATCCTCCTGTTCACCATCTCTTCCTATTTCTTGTACAGTTCTCGTCCTCTACTCTTTAAATAGCCCTCTACTACTCACTGTTTAGGTTATTTTATCATTCCTCCTGGCGAATTGGTGGGGTTCTCATTGTTTGGAAACAGAGCAGCTCTCTCTCTTTTTGATTTTACCCTAAGTTTTCAGAAATTAATAAAATAAACAGCCACTTTATTAGGTGCACTAGAAAATATTCATAGGTATATAACTTAGATTGTACTAACTGACTGCCTACTGAGCAGAAACAAGTTAAAGGTTGGTGATTGCTTTTAACAATCTTGTCGGTTGACTAATTGTAGTAATAATGAATGCTTATTTAGCTTTTTAAAGTAAATTTCAAAACATCATTTGTTGAGGGCTTTTTTTAAGTAATTTTTCCTTGTATATTTTTTTAAGAGTACACTTATTTGAACACATATAATATATTCTTTTCTTGGAATATTACATGTATATAAATGGATCATGCTAATAAGAAAGGAACCAAGTGCTTTATTTTGGAAAAATAAAGTATTATATACTTTCAGCGATTTAGCTATTATTCTAAACAGAAACAGCATGAAAATAGTTTGTGGAATATTGGATAGTTTGTAAAATAAATAAAATACTTGAAAAATAATAATTTACTGAATCTCTGTGATACTGCAACTTAAAAGGCTAATATTCTCAGAAAATTGATACTGTCGCTTGGTTCCTTTCGGATTAACATGATCCAATTATGTTTATAAATACATCATATATGTATGATCGGTAATCTAATGCCAATCGAAAAATAAAAGAAATGAAAATTTAACATAAAAGTAATTATAACATAATAAGGGAGCATTATGACAATAATATAAACTATAATTTAATAATATTTAAATCAAATTCATTTTGAAACTACGTTACGTTTTTTTTTTTGAACGGAAGGTTTAGCAAGTGTAAATGTATTCGTTATTGTTCACATAAATTTTGTAAATAATTTCTTATACTTTTCAAATAAAATATTTCGTACTTATGGCCAATTACTACCTTTTAATATAATCGTTTATTAAGGAAATCTTAAAAATGCTAGACCTAACATATAATATTTAAGGAAAGAATATAATTGTAGAATTTCTGTCATAATCTTTTTACAGTTTCATAGTCGTTTAAACAGCCATTCTGTTAGAAGTATTCGCAAATATTAAAACTCAAATTGCTCATAAAATTAATGAATATATTTTGATTAAATGTGTTACATTGATTAATGGGTTGCCTGTATGACATAAACACAGACACACCATATGGTTATTAATATAAAAATTAAGGTAAATCTGAAGGAGAGCGTCCTCCGCACCGATTTTCTTCAAATTTTGCACTATAACGTATTTTGATGCACTAAACACGAATCCGTTGAAAAAAAAAGTTGTTCTCAACTAGGAAAGAAGTTATTAAGCACTAAAATTCACTGTTATGAAGGTTATAAACGACGGGGTAAACAGCGTATTTGTAAACAGGCGCATGCGCAATAGTCCTTAATGACGAAGTGTAATTGAAATTTAGACTCACCTGTGGTAGCTGACTTGGTCGTAAACTGTCGCTTTTGGGCTTATATGCTATGCGTTTCCGCTCGCTACGCTCGCTCAAGAAGATATCAAATCCCTAGCCAATCCAACTCGCAGAAATTAATAGAATTCTATGCCCAAAAGTCGTTTACAATTACGTTGTTTATGCGATCGTTTGTACCCTTCATAACAGTGACTTTTTTTTTTTAATAACTTCTTTCCTAGATGAGCACAACTTTTTTTTTTTTTTTTAAACGGATTCGTGTTTAGTGCATCAAAATACGTTATAGTGCAAACTTTGAAGAAAGTCGGTGCGGAGGACGCTCTCCTTCAGATTTACCAAAATTAATCTTTATACGTAATGCTCGCATTAATTAGTCTTATTAAAAATTATGTTAATGATATTTATGCAAAAGTAGTTTGCAAAATGTTCTGCAATATCTCGGTAAGGTTTCTTTGACTGGTGGATTGTGCAATTTAATTGACTCAATACAATGCAATATTATAGTTACTCAAAACTATCGAAAACTAAATAGTTCTTCCCTGTTAGTTTAATTAGTCTACGTACTGGCTACCGGGCCATGAAGAGCTTGGGAAAAGCTCCATAGCAGATTATTACGCTAATAATACAGTAAAACAAATCACTTGACGAAAAGTGTAAAATCGACGATACTGAAACAGTGCAACTACTCATGTACGCAACAATAAACTGCAAATAATTAAAAATACAGTCGAGGAATGGCCGTCCAGTCACCGAGAAAACAGACGAGAAGAAATAGTTCTGGCTCGACTACGAATTGGACATACTCCACTAACGCATGAATACTTAAAGACAAGACGTAACAGACCAATATGTGACATATGCAACTGCCAACTTATTTACTGACAGACTGCCGCAGAAGAAGCAGTTTTAATCTGCCGTATGATAAGCAAAAACTCTTAGGCAATGATAGCCAGTATATAAACACTGTACTGACATACTTCAGGAACACAGGACTGTACGAACTTATTTAATCACTTTCGGCACTGTCGTCTTAAGAACATTACGTTTCCGCGAATATTAATTGGTATTTACATATACCCACTACCTTAACACATATACAAGCATGCTCATTTCCTAGCAAACCATTCAGAAGATACTGATCTTTGTATAATCGCCAAGGAAGCGGAATACTCAACAAATAATTAGTTATTTGAAATAAAAGTGGACAATGCAGTAGGAAGATGGTCTTGAGAAGTTGTAGCTAGGTGGTCCTGCAAGTTGCTATGTAAGGCTACACGGAAGAGGCACGTGAACTAGTGTCCTTGGCTTGTTACCAAATACGACCAAAACCAAGGCCGTCCGACCAAGTAGTATCCAATCTACTTGCTTATTATCCACTCGTGTCACGGTTATTGCTCTCTTAACACTAATCTTAGGGTAGTTATTTCAAGCAGTAGGTACATATAGCTCTTGTTGGTGTCGCCTTTTCTACCTTCATGGGAGGCACAGGACGTATCCTCAATATACATAAGAGGCCGCACCTACATCGGGCCCGTATTTCTCCCGATCCAATCCGATATTGTTTAGCCGACAGTGGCCGACGTGAGTGCCCCGACCAATGTCCGATCTAGTCACAGTTCGTCAGTAAATGAAACACGAGTGTAGTCTCAAGTCCAATAATTATTGGTAATGCGGTTAAACAAACGGCTGATTGAGAAATTGACCACATTGCGGAAATCTTCCATCCGTGTCCTAGCGATCCCATGTACTCTAGTGCTCTCTTTGATTAAAATTAAAAGTTGACGGATCAGTGGGATTAAATTTAATCGCATTATGTTTAGACATTTATCCCAGGTCTTGTAATCTTATCCTCGTTTGCTTCGAGATATAATAAGTAGGAGAGAAAGTGGCTGGTCCCTGTAAATCGGGCTATCCCTGCTGTCCGGAAGCAGCCCTCGGGAACTTTCCTACCCCTCCCCTCTCCCCACTGGCCTATATCTCAGCCGATTATATTCCAAAGTAGAAAGCTGCCATAAGAAACTTTTCAAGACAACCAACAAAAAAAGACCAGGTACTACTTGCCTCCACCCAAGCAATATTCTCCTGATTTCTACAAACATACATACATACACTCATATATGTATTTAATAACCCGAAGATTACCCAACATTTTCAATATATATATTCTCTTGTCGTCACAACCGTGCGCTTACTTGGAGAGGCTTGGTGTCCTACTTCGGCAGATTGGTAGCTCATCGTATCCTTCCTGGATATTTTAAATAATTCCTCTTATTTAGGAAATGGCTCGCCATATTATGTCGGACGATAGCATATAGGAGGCTTGTGGCCTTTGGAGGTGATTTGGATTATCTAGAACGTTAGAACTCTTCAACAGGCGCGTTGGGATACTCAGTGCTCCAGGTTCCGTTTTCTTGCTGCCAAAACTCTGGATGCCCTGGTGGTCCAAGGAGTTTATTCTCCAAACCCTTCTCCCAGTCCTCTTACCACCTTCATCCAAGTCTTTCCCTGACCCAAAGAACTCTTAGTATGGTCTCTCATTGGGAGCAAAACAGTTGAGGGACACACTTTCCCGCGCACGCCCACTCGTCATACGCAGGGTGTCCCGATTTTAAATTGCAAAACTTTAGGAGCTTGTAGGGGACCAAAAAACTACGACAAAAAGTCCTTTAGAGATTTGGTGGTTTCTTGAAACAATGAAAATTTATTTCCATTGAAAATTTAAATAAATATGCACAAAAATGAAAACTTGTTTCGTTTCTTGTTTTGCGATTTTCTCCAAAACGAAGAAAGTACAAGCCAATCTCTAAAGGACTTTTTGTCTTAGTTCTTCTCTACGCTCCTGAAGTTATGACATTTAAATTCGGGACACCCTGTATATTTACAGCATATTAGCTCCAATAGATTCTTGCAGTTGATAAATGAATACAAGCTGGGCCATGAAGTATGATCTATCCCCAGCAGAATTCTTTTTATGGAGTTGTATAAAGAGTCATGTCTCCATCCATAAACCAAATACACTAGGTCAAGTAAAAGAAAGAATTAGCCAAGAGATGTCGGCGATCTCATAGTCCCTTTGCCGACGAGTATTCGAAAATTTCGGCGATCTCATAGTCCCTTTGCCGACGAGTATTCGAAAATTTCGGCTGTCAAATAGAAGAGTGCATAATTCAAAACGATGGCCATTTAGATAATGTAATTTTTTTTATTCCAACTAATTAGCTCTCTTATAAATAAACAGTTTTTAAAATATGTTAAATGATTTTATTTATTTTTATTTTTTTGCGATTTTTTCAAATTTAACTAATTCTTGTCCCAACCTGTATATGAGAAGAAGGTTATAAAATCCTAGGCTTTTGGTGTAAGGTATATAGATAATTCCATTAGCTGGAGAGTACCCTAAAATGCCTATAATAAATACCCACCTATAAGTAAGCCCAGGTGAAGGATTTAGGAGAGCTATTATAGGAAAGATGTCCATGGTACTATCTTATTATGACAGACGTGACACTAATAGTAGAACGGCCTGTCCATTATCAGCTGTTGCTTGTTATGCTAGTTAGGTTACGATACTACCGTGGCCTTGGAATTGTTTTCAACTCGTCTCAATAGTCTTAGGAGAATATTAATTTTATAGGAAGTTTTAAGTGTTATTTTAGTCTCCCTATTAATTACGTCAGTAAATAGTTTAAATGGTAGAACTGAAGTTTCGCGTCCTCAAAACCGATTTCTTTCAAATTTTGTACAATAACTTATTTTGATGCACTAAAAACGAATCCGTTAAAAAAAAAAAAGCTCGCTTTCAACTAGGAAAGAAGTTATTAAGCTCTAAAGTTCACTGTTATGCGGGTTTATGAGAGCTAATACGTTGTTGTGAAAAATGTTAAAGAAATCGGTTTTGAGGACGCTAAACTTCAGTTTCCCTCTACGTTTCTGAATTAGAAGATAGGGCATGACGGATCGATGATGTAGCTAAGAACAGCAGAGACACTGAGTCATTAAACATGCATAAATTATCGCTAAGGTTTCACTTGTGTGATAAACAGCAAAATTGACTTCTCGTACAGCTGATATTTCAGTGTTGTTTTTCCAGCGGGTTTAAAAATTTAGAACTGCGTCATCTTAGCGCGTTTTCGTGAAAATTTGGAAAGCTTGGAGTTGATAGGGTTAATTTTTAATTTTTTTGTTTTGTAAAAAATTTAATTACAGTGTACAATTCCAATGACATCTCTTAGTGAAAATTTAGTCCGACATCTCGACTTTCCGCAATACTTGTTTGTCTGGCACCAGTAAAATGCTGTCCGAGAGGCCGTGTGAGCAAGTTTCCCTAATGCATGTTTTCTTAGCATAACAGTATCTAATATTTCACCTTTCTTCGAGATTTTAAATATTTCTATAAAGACGATGTGGAATTTTGGGAGATTTTCGTTTATTTTATTTATTTTTCCGGCACACCGACGACTGAGTCATTAGCGCCGACGACCATGGTTTCGTGGGGAATATTCTCAACGAGCCGTGAGATGAGAAGAATTCCTGCTGCAGGTGAGACTCGAACTCCCATCTCCCTCACTAGAATCCAAGGCGTTAGCCCCTAGACCACGGGGAGACCTCATTTTCATAAATATCTGACCACGGTTTTGAAACCATTCGACAAGTGGAAGGAAACTATTCGAAAGCTTACAAATTTGTTTTTACAAAAACGGGTTTTAAGTAATTTTTGATGGGACAATCTCAGTTGGAGAGTTAAAGAAATAAGTTTTGGTTTTGTTGCTTTGAATGAGCTTTGTTTTCTGTTTTTAATATTTTTTTTTTTATTGCTTATTGATTTTTTTGATTAGGTTTAGCAGTAAAATGAATTTGTCAGTTAAACAAGTTATGTAAAATTATAAACAATTTTTTGTTAGAGCCTTCCGAGCTAAAGTCGATTAGGCTGGGCGAATAATTACCCTTCTGTTAGGATTTCTGTGTGTAACGGAACCTAAAATCTCACTTTTCTTCAAGATTCCATTGGAATAGGTTTTTAAATTTTCCATAAAATATACCGTAAAATGGAGTCACATTAGTACAGTGCGGTGAAATTGGTACATACTGCTTATATATTTGCCTGAGACCGAACAGATAAATATTTAAGTATATATTTGTCTGTTCGCATCCTTTGGTATCCCCCAAATAGGAGTGAACCTATTAGCACTTTCCTCCGAAGGAAAGTAGCTATTGAGGTTGGACTCATGACGGAATTTTTGAAAAATTTCTTCAAATCTTTATCGATCCTACCTAGTAGACACCGAAAATGACCCCCGTTAAAATTTATATATATATATATATATATATATATATATATATATGTCTGTTAACATGATAGCGGCCAGAGTTTTTGTTTTTTCGTCACGAAACTTGGTATATAGCATTAAATTAGCTAACGATTGAACGAGTTCGTTAACCACAAAAATCGGTCCACCGGAAGGGGGGGTTTACCCAGAACCCAAAACACTAATTTGACCTTTTCAGCCGTAATATTTGTTATATTTCAACGAAACTTGGTATTCGTAGTGGTAATATAGAGAGAAAAGTGAGATATAAAAATGAACTAAATCGGTTCATAAGGAGGGGGGGGTTTACTCCGGACCGACAATACCAATTCGCCACTACCAGCCGTGATTTTAGGTATATTTCGACGAAACTCGGTATTCGTAGTGGTAATCTACAGGTAAATATGTGTTGTAAAAATAAACTAAAACGGTTCATTAGGAGGGGGGTTTACTCCGGACCCAAATTACTAATATACTCATACTGGTCGTAATTTCTGCTGTATTGTAACGAAACGCGGTATACGTCGTGGGTAACTCATGAGAAAGAAGTGTTGTAAAAATGAGCTGAATCGGTCAATCGGAAAGGGGGGTTTACTTTGTAATATATTTCAATAGAAAAGCCAGCCAGACGTAGGTTCACAAAGCCGCCGCAAGGAGCGCTTTCTACCACTAGAGTGACTCCGGTTCCTGCGTTAGATCAAAATACGATAATATGAGGTTTTTTTGTATTTATTACGTAGTGTAGTAGGTACCATGTGTAAACATAACTCTGGAAGCAAATTAATAATTTGTCAGTTACTCATTACAAAATTAAAAGAGAACTATTCATGTTTTTATTTTATTTATGTAGGATATTTTAAACAAATTGTTCTGGAAAGCAGTCTACACTACCCAAATTCTGAGGAAAGTGCTTAGTTATGCAGCTCCTGCGTGACGGACTTTTTTAGATATCTATTCCACATGACACTTGGTCTAATAGTGGAAGCGCGCTAAAAAGAAGCAATCCAAACTTTTACTTCAATATAAGAATGTCTCCATTTGTCTCCCTAGTTCCAGACTATTTGTCGTATCAATCCTAGATGGTTTATCGTTTACTGTAATTGCTAGGTATATAGAGTCATGCTTCCTACGAAGGCCAGCTGTTGTGCAACCTTGTCCAACCTGTACGACCGGTTCACTGCAAATCAGCCAACCTGTGTAACCAGCCTATTTTTTATGATTTTCTCTTCTAGACTTTTTCACTCCTTTTTACATTACTCTTCATTTGAATTTATTTGTTGTATTGTCTGTTGAAGACCGTAGTGAACATGGGGCGACAGCTTTGCAAAAGGCTTCGAATTTTGGCATCCTTGAATTGAAGGGCGCGGTATAACTTGAATGTGGCATGAAAATGTAATATGGGCCTTCAGTAAAAGCTTGGCTCAGAAGAAGTGTTCGCAGCAAATGGTAGTCGTGTGGAAAGAAGTACCTCTGACGAACGCATGAAGGAGCATAAAGGTGGCCATACACGTTCAGTTCCAATCTCAAGGTCGGGACTGCACAATGAAGCCTCAAGGTTTGGATTGAACGGGTCTAGCTCACACACACAATAAGTGAAGAAACCTCAAGACCGGGACTGCACAGTCCAGTTATAGTAGACCCACTGAATGTGCAGCAAATATCCTCTTGTCCATACACATCAGGCCTGGCCTGCACAGTCCCGGCCTCATTGGACTGTACAGTTATTTATTGGTGTTTTCATTCTACTTCGATGGACTGTGCAGTTCAACTCTGGCCTCAGGGCTGTCTCATCAGACAGACGTGTACAGAACCTATAGAACAACCTACTTAGGGCGTAGTAACCCTGCAGTTGATGCTCCAGAGAAACCTTATCCTATCCTAAAACAGATTTTTAAGGCGGTTTAAAATTAGTATTGACTTGGGATTAAATTGTTCTTTAGTAATTTTTTGAAACAATACTCGTATAATTATAGAAATTGAATGTCCTGTAATCATTTAAACGTTTTATTTTTATCCCCAATCCATTCTTTGATTACACAGGAACACACACACACACACACACACACACAAACAGACACACACACACACAAAAAGTATTCTTTTCCAAAGAAGCCATACATATATTCTTATGTATTTCGACACGCTGAATCCGAATCCGGAGTCCATTTAACCCCATCACGTCAGGTTTAAGAGAAATTGAAGGTCAAATTTCGTATGAAGTCGCTAAAGAAGAAATAACTAGAGCTTCCATGGTTTTGAGGGTCGCTGAATTCGAATCCTAGGTATGTTTCACAATGTCGGCGCAAAATCAAGATCATTTCAGGGAAAGTATATTTATTTTGCAAGAAATGAATCTTCAGTCAAAATTCTTTTTTTTCAAAATAGAGATATTTCGTCGTTGCAAATGCTAAGTAGCGAATGTGAAAAAACGCATTTTTTTATATTCAATCTTTACTGATTGCTGTTGGACTGATGGATAAGAAACTCTCAAATCTAAGTTCACACAGTGAAAGGAGAATGTAACCACTGTCAAAAGGTCGAATCTGCCGACTATTTGACTGTCCAAAAGCAAAGTAATAAATAAAAGTATTTTCACTCTGGAAACTGGTGATTTTCACATTCGATACTTTGCATTTGTATCGACGATTTGTCCTTGAAATGAACTTGATTTTCCGCTGATGGGGTGAAACAGACCTCGGATTCGAATTCAGCGACTCTTAAAAGGACTCGAAATAGAGGAAGCTCTAGTTATTTCTTCTGTAACTTCATACGAAATTTGACCTTTAAATGCTCTTTAACCTTAGGTGCTGGAGTGAAACGGACTCCGGATTCGAATTCAGCGACTCTTAAAAGGACTCGAACTAGAGGAAGCTCTAGTTATTTCTTCTGTAACTTCATACGAAATTTGACCTTTAAATGCTCTTTAACCTTAGGTGCTGGAGTGAAACGGACTTCGGATTCGAATTCAGCGACTCTTAAAAGGACTCGAACTAGAGGAAGCTCTAGATATTTCTTCTGTAACTTCATACGAAATTTGACCTTTAAATGCTCTTTAACCTTAGGTGCTGGAGTGAAACGGACTCCGGATTCGAATTCAGCGACTCTTAAAAGGACTCGAACTAGAGGAAGCTCTAGTTATTTCTTCTGTAACTTCATACGAAATTTGACCTTTAAATGCTCTTTAACCTTAGGTGCTGGAGTGAAACGGACTTCGGATTCGAATTCAGCGACTCTTAAAAGGACTCGAAATAGAGGAAGCTCTAGTTATTTCTTCTGTAACTTCATACGAAATTTGACCTTTAAATGCTCTTTAACCTTAGGTGCTGGAGTGAAACGGACTCCGGATTCGAATTCAGCGACTCGTAAAAGGACTCAAACTAGAAGAGGAGTTATTTCTTCTTTAACTTCATACGAAATTTGACCTTTAAATGCTCTTTAACCTTAGGTGCTGGAGTGAAACGGACTCCGGATTCGAATTCAGCGACTCGTAAAAGGACTCAAACTAGAAGAGGAGTTATTTCTTCTTTAACTTCATACGAAATTTGACCTTTAAATGCTCTTTAACCTTAGGTGCTGGAGTGAAACGGACTCCGGATTCGAATTCAGCGACTCGTAAAAGGACTCAAACTAGAAGAGGAGTTATTTCTTCTTTAACTTCATACGAAATTTGACCTTTAAATGCTCTTTAACCTTAGGTGCTGGAGTGAAACGGACTCCGGATTCGAATTCAGCGACTCGTAAAAGGACTCAAACTAGAGGAAGCTCTAGTTATTTCTTCTGTAACTTCATACGAAATTTGACCTTTAAATGCTCTTTACTTAGGTGCTGAAGTGAAACGGACTCGGGATTCGGATTCAGCGTGTCGAAATACATAAGAATATATGTATGGTGTCTTGTATAATATATTTGTATAAGATATTATTGAGGGCTATGATTAGGTTAGCTATAGCTGCTTTTGCAGAATATGTTTTGTTAGTGATATATTGTAGACTAGGATTGGTAATCGACGATAGAGGATGTCCTCGACTATTGGTTGCGTGTAATCAACCTTGGATGCTGGTCTGTGTATAGCCGCATCCTTCCGCTGTCCCCTTCATTCTCTTCCGATGCAGTCATGCACGCCTCCTTAGTAATTCTATATAGCTTTCATTTCTGGGGGCAACTTAACCCTGGAATCACAACATGACAAAGCTGTTACAAATCTCACAACGTGGGGTCATATATGACCCCATCTAATCTTTCGTAATTCTTTTAAAAATTTGGTGTTAGGTTTCTGAAGTGGTATTTTAAGATGACAACCATGTATAATATAACAATTTATAACCAAATAATCTTATTTAATTGTAAAATGTGGGAGTGGGAAATGAAACATCAAAATACCACAAATTTAGACATATGTTCATTTGAATGTTTGTCCTCTGAATATCAACATTATTTATTTAAATTTTAACGTCCACTTATTATTAACTACGAATTTTAGGACGGGTTATCTATAGGTTACCACCCTTTTCTAGCAAGGATAGGAGTGATGCCTTTTCTTTTTTCGAAAGAAAAGCCACCGCCCCTAGTGGGAATCGAACCCACGACCTTTGGCACGGAGTGTTAAGTACTCAGGCCTTAACCCTCACGGCTACCGGGTCTCCATATCAACATTAAATATGCCGTTTTCTCCTTTAATATTTTGTTTTTATGATTGCTATAATACTTAAAATTCGTTTAAAGGGAGAAAAATGTAGTAACTTGAATGTATGCACATTATAATGATCATAAAAATAAAACTATTGTTATTCATTTATGCACTTTTCAGATATACTTTGCCTGTGTTCAGCACACAGACTCTTACAACACTTTGCACAATGTGTTACAACTTTCCTGACTTTTTTACGATCAAAAACACCACATCTTATATATGGCCATCCTCTTTTTCACTTGTATCACTTATTTCACCAATTTAGCTTATTTTTTGGGGGTCTTCACTATACAAAACGTCACCAAACTCTCTGTATTTCTCATCTACAATTTGCCAAAGCATCTCATTGTGAATTTTATCTTCAGTGCAAAATAATTTATTGTTAGACATACTACATTCGATAAATAAAAATATTACATAAACCACAACGTGGGGTCGCCCGTGACCCAAAGGCTTTATATACGTCCACAGGGATAGGAATGAGAAAAGCCTGACTCTCTATTATGATCACCTTGTCAGGTCAGGAAGGTAGAGGATCGGTCAGGTTTAACAGCTGAAATGTGTAGGAAATAACAAATATTTTCAGAACTCAGGGGTCACGAATGACCCCACGTTGTGATTCCAGGGTTAATACTTCCTGAGTATTTTCAAATTATTTTAATCCCATTACAAATTATTTCTCTTTTATTATTGTAATGGTTGTGTTTGTATTCCATCTTTGCTTTTAGATCAGAGTGGCAAATTTTTAGAGAATAGAGGTTAAATCCAAAGATTAATATATATGGCTATGAGGGGTTTATATTTTATTTGACCACAATACATTTATAGAGCTAAGAGCATCCTGATGCTTAAGTAAGGTTTAAAGTGACTAACAAGGGCGGGGTAAATACTCAGTTCATCAAGAAGGGTTAAGCATTTCGGTTGAGTGTCCGAACACTCCTTGGTTATTCTTTGTGCGCAACTGAATAACGGGCTGACACGAAACTTGCCTTGGGTTTTTTTTTCTATTAGGGATGTGTGCGGTGTCTAAACACAAATTTTAAAAGGCTCTATCTGAAAAAGTGCTACATGCCTTCTTTGCTGAGAGTTTCTGATTGTCGATAGGGACCTAAATGCTTGAATATATGAGGAACAGGATATATCCAAATCCTAAATGCTTGGATATATGAGGAACAGGATATATCCAAATCCTAAATGCTTGAATATATGAGGAACAGGATATATCCAAATCCTAAATGCTTGAATATATGAGGAGAGGATATATCCAAATCCTAAATGCGTGAATATATGAGGAACAGGATATATCCAAATCCTAAATGCTTGAATATATGAGGAACAGGATATATCCAAATCCTAAATGCTTGAATATATGAGGAGAGGATATATCCAAATCCTAAATGCGTGAATATATGAGGAACAGGATATATCCAAATCCTAAATGCTTGAATATATGAGGAACAGGATATATCCAAATCGTAACTTTTCAGGGGATACAAAAAACGTCTAAGCTACTATAATTTCTTTAGTAAATTAATATTTACGAGGTCACACGAAGATCCATTTCATTTAAGTTTTTAGAAAATAAATTAATTTGATGACAAAATGGATTTAACCCATTTTTGAAAGTCATCGCCCCATATAGCACTTATCTAATTCAAACCATGTAGCTACTACCTTACTTGACCAGAAGAGATTTGGTACCTATTCATAGGCCATCAGGCTTGGATGTTGAAAATGTTGCATACTGGCAGTACCTAGGCACTTAAATCTCTGGTTTTGTAGCCCATGTTCATTTCCAAAAGGGCTCTTAAATTGCCCATCTTAGATGACCAGTTTGGTATCTATCAATCCATTACCGGCCATTTGGAAAAGTTCCGTGGATATCTATTACTCAGCAGATAGCACATTTTCACAGAGCTATCAGTTGTACACCCTAGCTAGTATCCTTCTTTGATATCTAGTGGAGACTCGTTATCCGTAGCTGGACCTTGCTTACCAATCACCAAGCATGGACCTAGGAAATGGACTCAGAACCCCTTCACGCACGAGCTCCTCCGCTCCCGGAAGGCCCGATCTCCTACGCTTTCACTTGAGCCTAGGTACTCTTGCTGCCCATCTCTCTGCCATCTAGACTTTCTCCTTATTCTGTATACATTTATTATAATTACACATACTGAGAGAATATACTGCACACCTAAAGCTTTAGCACACGCTTTAATTGTGGCTGTGATTTAATTAATAAAGGATTCATGTGAGTTGATCCCGACTCAGAGAGATGGGTGCTCATCCATCGCCTTTGCTTTGAGCACGTTCTGGCTTGAGCCTTCTTTTACCATTGTCAATTCCATGTGTCTTATGCTTTTGGAAGTAATTCATTACGCAAGAGGCCTCCATGTTTGCTCTAATGGTTAAAAGTGGGACCTATTCTGCGGTTCAGATTGACCAAACAACTATACATCGGAGACACATACGATCTGCCCATTAATGTGGAAGACTCCCAGCAGCTCTAATTAATGTATGTCAATAGAGGCACACTAGTTATGAGCTATGAGTTTGGTCTCTTAGAGTTAGTTCCCAACGAAACTTGCATACTGATGAGTGCACTATAATCTGAAAATCAGCGATATTGGTACATTAGGAACTTACTGAATTAAATTGCAGCCTTAACGGCGGAAATTTGGTTTGGCCGAAGCGAAATTCGCTATATGGAATTGATTAGTAAAGTGATTGATACTGGATGAAAATATTAATCGGAAATTTAGACGGTAAACTGGATACTGTAAGCTGTAAATAATTGCACATACCAGCTGATTGGTCTGTAAATTTCTTTAATTCATTCAGCTTGTTAAAAAAACATAAGATTGGCCTTGAAGCAGCAGATGTAACAAACGAAAAGAAGTAGTCCTCTGCCGGCTGAGGATAGGCCATTCCCTACTGACACACTCATACCTTATGACAGGACAAGACAGACCAATATGCCAATACTGCAATACAACACTTACTGACAGACTTTAGACTCAGGCAAAACACTAACTTACCATCAAACATGCCTGAATTACTTTCAGGTGACAGCAAACATATTACAGACATAGTCCAATTCCTTTCTAACATCAAAATTCTGGATAAAATCTAGCAACACCTTTTTCTTTTCTCCACCTGTTTAAATTGTTTATTTTTGTAATGTATAATATGAATATATTTTTTCTTTCTTCCTTTTATTTGTCTATTCGTTTTTCTTTTTTCCCCTTTTCTCTCCCTTTTTATTTCTAGAAGTAAATATCACTGAGTGATACAGTGGAATATCAACAGAGAATTAAGTTACTTCTCTCAGCTATTAAGTACTACTGTACTTACGACACGAACTTTTTATTTGATTTACTATTTATCATTGACTATACTATTGACTTTTCTGTAATTTCTCAATTCTTTATTGTTGCAGTTTAGTCGCCTCAGTTGCGATAAATTTAATTAATAAAATAAATAAATAAAAAACATAATTTTACAACGAATAATTTGGTTAGTGTTGTTAATAGTTATTGCCTTGCTAAAGAATTAACATAGATTATGTAACTCTTACGGATATTATGTTTCCAATGTGCGTCTCAAGGTTTACCTTCACGAGCCTGTTTGGCCTGCTTAAGTATGGCTTATCTTCTTAAGCATATATGACTTCTTTCTTCTAAATTACTTCCGAGCATCTTCTAAGTCCATTACGTAATGACCTGTCAGAAGACCGTCCGTTTCAAATAATGACTGTGGCATTAATAAACATTTTCAGTCCCCCAGAATGGTCCAAGGGTTTGTGAACTTATATTGGAAGAGGGAAATCATTTTGATCATGAAAATATCATTTGGGAAGTAAATAGAAACCAGTTATTCATTTATTTGAATAAATTGTATATTTTTTCCCTATACCCAATAATTTACATTACCATGCAATCATTCTTCTCTCGATTACGCTAGCAAATTAGTCGTACACGGCCAATAAACGACATCACGGCACAAACTGATGAAACCTCTTCAATAATAAGCGTTATTGCCAACGACCACAGCCACGTTGAATGGACCGGTTCCCGTAGATCACCGAAGTTAAGCAACGTCGGGCGTGGTCAGTACCTGAATGGGTGACTGACCACGTGCTGTTGGCATTATAAAAGGGTGGTAACCTCTAGATAGCCCGGCGCTAATAGCCAAATAGTTGATGCGCCGTTAAAAAAAAAAAAATAAATAAAAAAAGCGTTATTGCGGTATTTATAAATTTTCTTCCGAAATCAATTTCCGACCACGTGAGAGACCAATTCACTTCTGTTTCACTGTTGCAAATTTGAGGGTCATCAGCTATATGTCACTTTCATGTCAAAACTAGTCAGTTTCGAGAAATACTCCATAACATGTGTAATACAAAAAATATATCAACAAAATAAAAATACCATATAATGTGCAAAACACAACTATATTCGAACTTAAATAAGCAAAGGGAAGGTATAGATGATCGTGGTTCGGCCATATGTTGAATAAAACTACATCTTATAATTATAATGAGTTTTATTTCTGCCAATGTTCCGTTTCTCCTTGACTTACAAGCTATCTTCTGGGCTATGGAGAAGTGGAAGAACAGTTCCATATCGTGGTGGCTACATTTCTGTAGAAGTGATCCAGAAATGTAGCCACCAGAGCACGGAAGTATTCACTCTCTCCTGAATAGCCCTGAAGAAGGCTCGTGTCTAGCCGAAACTTTGGAATTAATAAAACTACATTGTAGTTATGAACTGTAGTTTTATTCAAATTATGACCAAATCCCGATGATATGCACCTTCTCAATGTCATTTGTCGACTATCTCTTCACAATAGATATAGGATGTAAAAGTCGCTTCTCTGATTAAGAAGCCCTCTTTAATAAAATAAATGATTTAGCTTTGTGGAATCTATCGGAAGTAGGTTGACAAGTTGATATTGTTGTCCACATAGTTGGAAGTGTGAATATACTTCGACAGAAATATTTATCTGCTTGTTCTTAGAATATGTGCAAGCGAATCTGATTCTTTAAAAATATGTATAGGATGTAAAAGTCGCTTCTCTGATTAAGAAGCCCTCTTTAATAAAATAAATGATTTAGCTTTGTGGAATCTATCGGAAGTAGGTTGACAAGTTGATATTGTTGTCCACATAGTTGGAAGTGTGAATATACTTCGACAGAAATATTTATCTGCTTGGTCTTAGAATATGTGCTAGGGAATCTGCTTCTGTAAGTCCCTGTAGCATGTTTGACAATCTTTTCACATTTTTTTTTTCTCGCTGCTTGACAAGCTTACACATTAGACGTTCAATCAGGCTATTTGATCAGGTCTTTAAAAAAAATTAGATGTGTAAATGTGTGTTACATTAAATGTCTGGATCCTGTTATTATTAATTGCATGAAGCGGTATTGGTTATTACATAGCGAGTCGGTAATGCGTTGAAGTGGCTAAGGCCGGCCACACACTATGAGGTAGACCGGACAGGTACAACCGAGATGTGCACCTGTCCGGTCTACCTGTGACCCACACTGTTCAGGTTTACCGGACAGGTTTGTCAGTCTTCAACATGGATCCTCCAGGAGATGATCTACTTTATCTCTCTCTATTTGCAGTAATATTTGAGACACGTAAAAACAAACGAAAAAAACGCAAACAATGGCGTAAGGAATGGTTGCAGAGAAGAAATAAATTCACCCATATCAATCTGCTGAACGAATTAAGAGATGAACCAACAGATTATCGCAATTATCTGCGCATGAACGAATCAGTTTACATAGAGTTATTGTCACTTGTGTCTCCTTTCATTAAGAAGAAATATACACAAATGAGGGCCGCTATATCTCCACACGAATAACTAACAGCTACTTTGAGAATCTTGAGGAGTCAATTTTCCTCTACTCCTTTCGAATATTAGATCGAAAACTATTAATTTTCCTTTTAGCCATACTCTCGTTTGCATTTGGATAGATTTTCTGCAGTTTGTATACTAATTTGCGATATGCAGCCTCCCTTTTATTTCTATTGTGAAAATCATCGTCTTTTATTTTCCATAAACATGGTTCATTTTAATAAATTTCGATGAAATCACTAAGAACTTCGTTAATTTTATGAGACATTTTACACTTTAAACTGATTCCATAAATAAATAAATAAAAAGGCCACAACGGTAAAACAAATCAACACAAATCAGAGCTGCAGAAAACTGAGACCTCATCAGGTACACCTGACAACCCCCACACACACATGAGGTCTACTCGCCTGTCAGGTGGAAATAATCGAATTTTCATCAGGTGTGAGGTCGCCGGAAAGGGTAGAGTGGGGGTATTAAAGTTCCGCCACAGACTATGAGGTAGACCGGACAGGTGCACCGGACGGGTGAACCTGTCCGGTCTACCTCATAGTGTGTGGTGGCCCTAAGTATAAGTGCTTGTTGGCATAGACGATGGAAGTCAGTACAGTTAGAACGTCCAATTAGTTACCCGAACTTACAAACTAAGTTTTTGAAGTTGACAATGCGCGTGTAAGATTTCCCCTTGACTGTAATAGTCATCTATTCTTTAGAGACAGGTTCTAACAACCTTGATATGTAGATTGTGTTGGTTTGTATTGGTTCGACCGAGCCTCTACTAAATCATGAGGTATGATTCATTCAATACAGACTAGTCACGGGGATGTAGGTTGTTGCCAATACTTAGGGCAGAAGGCCCGCATGAATAACTTATCGAGGTTGTCCAATATCGATTCAAGAATTACATGAGGGCACTAGCAATCGATATCTCATCCACTTATCAACCAACAAATAGGGAGACCTTTTATCAGCATTTTACCTAATCCTATTAGAAACATTCTAAAGGATCTAGAGATATTGTTATTGGACTCTTGAATGGATTTCAGAAAAATATCTCCGATGCATTATTGATACCTATTAAAACACTTCTTAAAACATCCTAAATCTCTGCTGCTTTTGGCGTATAGGCCATCATCAGATTCGATTCCAAATCCTCATCCAGATTTCTGATGGAGCCCGAAGTAATTTAAACGTCACAAACGTTACTGGTCATCGACAGTTAGTGTTTGTCGAATTAAAAGAAATTATAAGACGTCGTCAACGACCAAAGGCACATTGTCACGGATTTCCGTTGATCACCGAAGTTAAGCAACTGCCGCGGCTAGAACCTAAATCGATGACACCGTGCGTTGGCAATATAAAAGGGTGTCGATCTGTAGATAGCTCCTCATTAATGGCAAAGTGGATAAATAAGTCGTAAACACAACAAATATTATATATATTTGTATGCGTTGTCGAAAGTAACAATCACCTTTCAGTGAATGGTGACACCACCATCTCTCATATTGTCTAGTCTACTCTATGTAGTCAAAATAATGATTTGAGTTGGGCCATATTACAGACCAATGTGTCAGCCAATGTTTTTCAGAGCAATAAGGCATGTTTTTGTAACATACCGTCCCTACCTTGTCCAACTATCGCATATGCTAATCGGAGCAAACTAGGGGACGAACATATTCTATCCATTGAAGAAGGACTATGTTCAACTATGGTCTTGTTCGATGCTTTATTAAAGGCATTAAGGGCTATTCTAAAGGGGTTAGAGTTGTGACAATTTTCGACAAGCCGTTATCGTTCACGACCCAAGAGCAAAGTCTCCAATCTGAAAAACCAGTTTTTGCATATTCGATAGTTTGACATGGTAGGGACGATGTAGTATATTATTATTGTTTTAGTTTACTTGCCGCTTAGTAAATAGAATCCATTTCCATTCACTTTCGGAACTTACAAATACTTGTCACTTGTAAATAAAAAAGAACCGGTTTGCATGTAGATACACGTGCTTAGGCGTATCGTCCACAATCCAAGAGCAAAGTCTGGAATCTGAAAAACGAGATTTCTCGATTCGATAGTTTGACATGGTAGTGACGATATATTTGTGACAATTTTTTTATTTTACTCCTGAAAATATAAGCGTATTGCACACTATAAATCATATCCGCATGAAGTGATCATACCAGAAGTCAAAGACCTCCGGGAAGGACGTTACTACTACCAGAATGTTTGGAAAACATGTTTAAACAAGTGCTGCGAAAATGGACAACTCTCTTCTCGTGTTGACTAAACTATGGTCTCTACTGATTTCTGCATCAGTTCCCATTATTTCTGGGGCTCAGGTTGAAACTTCAACACATTGTTGAATCTCTCATTTCATCCATATACCAAAGTAATAGTAAAATCCTAAATGTTTAGTTACCCAAAATATATATATATATATATATATATATATATATATATATATATATATATATCATGATGATTAGATAGTTAGCCGTCGAGGTGATAAGTACAGATGGAATGGTTGGGATTCGGCTAAATAAACCTCAATATGATTTTGTTTTAAAAAAATCTATATTTCGGACGTTTCGGCTACTCATTGGTAGCCTTCGTCAGCTAAAATGACAAAAAAAAGAAATTAATACAGAAACAATCAAGAAAAATTTATAATTGTGATAGGTAACAGAACTATAGATACAGTTTAACTTATAACAGAACATATCGTCTTAAAATTCTTAGAATGAGTAGAATGAAAAAGAAAATAGGTACAGTAATTGATTTTAATAGTAATTAGTAACATTAATTGATTTTACAAAGAAATAAGAGAACTATATACCAATGACAAATATAGTAGCTAATAGTAACATTAATTAATTTTACACAGAAATAAGATACTACATACCAATGGAAATGCCGAGCGACAGAGGAAGACCAAGGTTGGCAATTAAGTAACCATTGTGAAAGTGTCTGGGCACTTTCACAATGGTTACTTAATTGCCAACCTTGGTCTTCCTCTGTCGCTCGGCATTTCCATTGGTATGTAGTATCTTATTTCTGTGTAAAATTAATTAATGTTACTATTAGCTACTATATTTGTCATTGGTATATAGTTCTCTTATTTCTTTGTAAAATCAATTAATGTTACTAATTACTATTAAAATCAATTACTGTACCTATTTTCTTTTTCATTCTACTCATTCTAAGAATTTTAAGACGATATGTTCTGTTATAAGTTAAACTGTATCTATAGTTCTGTTACCTATCACAATTATAAATTTTTCTTGATTGTTTCTGTATTAATTTCTTTTTTTTGTCATTTTAGCTGACGAAGGCTACCAATGAGTAGCCGAAACGTCCGAAATATAGATTTTTTTAAAACAAAATCATATTGAGGTTTATTTAGCCGAATCCCAACCATTCCATCTGTACTTATATATATATATATATACACATATATATATACTGTTACCCCAAATATACTGTTAAACGTTTTTGTCAAAACCCCTCATTTACCCAAACATTGTCTCGATTCGTTTTTGCGCACAATAGTATACGATTACATTTTCCTAGTCTTTGCTAGTTTTGATTCTTAACGCCCATCTATAAGGAGAAAACCTAAGTTTTTTCGTACATGGATTACATTGGCCATTAGTGAACGTATAATTTTCCCTGCTTGTCGGATTAATTTCTTTCTTCGAATAAGTGTCGAAAATGGTTCAGAATGATAGCATGAAAAGTAAATCCTGAATGAGGGCACACAATCAAAATAATTACATATCTTCAAAATCTTTGAATACTACGCCGAACAATGGTCCATCATATTTTTTCGTATAAGAAATTGTACTCTGAGTTTTGCGTTATCCCTATAGCCTGGTTTAAATATTCCCTGATATTTACGATCCACCCTGTATATGTATATAGGAGAAGGGAGTTGGGAGTGTAGGTGGATAACGGGTACCTCTGACCTACATCCAGGGTCCGCTAGCTTCAGCTCTCATTGTTCTATCTACAAACCTCGTCATGGAAACGAGCGTCTTAAATACACTTGCAAATATCATATATTGTCAAGGTATGATAGTTTATTTTCAATATAACCTCATAGTTAAATCAAACTTCCCAACTGAGTTGTATTATAATAATTTCTTGCAAGAGGTTAAGGAATAGTGCTCCTCAATCTTGAGATCCTTCCTAAATACGTTTTAGGAAAAACACTGCTATGTCGTTTTGCCATCAAATAATATTTTATCAATATTTATTATACACAAATGTAAATTACTAATAATTCCCCTTGACACGAAGATCGCGACAACTGCAAACACCCAGCATTTATTTAATATTCAGTTAACTTGCCATGTTGTGAAATGGAGCTCGGCAACCTATCGCCTGTTCAGATAGATGGATTAGTTTTATTGCGCATGCGCAAGGAGGATCACTTCTGCGAGTAACTATTCCCTATGGTTCCGCCATTTCAGTCGACAACAGTCTGTGTGAAACACTTAAAAGCTATTATGTCAAGTAAAGGATCAGGGAAGGCTTTGAGAGGTCAGGCAAGTGAGGTAGTGTTTATAGACCGAGAGCTGGCAACGCACTTTTCATGAAGTGTTTTATGTACCCTGAAATTTTGCTATAATGTACATCTTGGATATATAAGAAGGTATATATGTGTTTTCTGGACATACCTTGGAACACCAGGTACTGAGCATAGGGGAAAGGTGCAAAACAATATTGCCTAAAAGTAGAGTTTTATTCAGAAGCCAAATATTATTAATGAAAAAAATGGCAAATTAAGGCAATTTTCAAATTAATAATAAATAAGGCATGCACTTTTGAGGGGGTTAAAATTATAATAATAAAAAAAACTAAGTACCTAGTTTTTATTTTTAATATTAAATGAAGTGCTTTATTCACGCTGCGATTTCAACAGCGTCTTCAATAAACATATTTGAAAATAATTGCAAAAGGGCAGACACTTTTGTGGGGTTTAATTATCAGGAAACATGAAAATAAATGTTGCTTATGATAGACTGGAATACACTGCGCGTAACCGTTAGAGTGTATGACACGACCGCGCAGTGTTGGTTGTTTTCTGTGCTCTCATTGGTTCTTGCTCATATGATCTTGTACAGCTGTTCCGGTTTTAATGGCAGCGCAAATAAAACTCTCATTTAATATTAGAATAAAAACAATTAATTTTTTTTTTTTTTTTTTTTTTTTTTTTTTTTTATACGTGTTATACCCCTTAAAAGTGTCTGCCATATTTATTATTCATTGTAAAATTGTCTTAATTTTACATTAAAGATAGTTGCCTTCTAAATAAAACACTATTTTTGGGCAATATTGTTTTGCACCTTTCCCCTATGCGCAGTACCTGGTGTTCCAAGGTATGTCCAGGAAACATATATATATATATATATATATATATATATATATATATATATATATATATATATATATATATATATATATATATATATATATATATATATATATATATATATATATATACCTTCTTATCTACCTAAGAGGTATATTATAGCAAAATTTCAGGATGCATAAAACACTTGATGAAAAGTGCGTTGCTGGCTCTCGGACTATTAAGGATTATCAATACTTGAAAGCTACTTCAACTGCAGCGAACACTTCCTTCTAATTTATCATTGAAATCTATATCAACTTTTGATTTAAAATTTAAATGAGATTTCTTTCTCCAATTAATTTGAGATAACCCAAGTTTCTTATAATAATGTACTACGAATACACTTAGACATTTTTTTCGCTGGCTAAAAACCAGTCAAAAGTGGTGTTATGTATTCAAAAGATCAAGCAAGTGGACATTAAATTTGAAACATCACAAAGTGCGCTCTGAATTTCTTGGCAAAGATTTGTTCAATGCGGAAAGCCATTGTGCAACGCCTCTCAGTTGTAAGAAGGAAATTTTGATTAATTTTCTGGTTAACAGCATTTGCTAACTGAAAGAGACTTTTTTTTTTAATCTTATCTCTAGATAAGCCTTATCTTAAGGAAAAATATATTTCATTGGTTTCTTGGCGTATTTAACTGTGTAAATAATGTTGTCAAGTTGTCGCGAAGGATCCGGAATGTTCTAATAGACGAAAGGCTTAATAATGGATGAGGGTCGGAAATAACAATTATTCTATGAAGTCAAGGTATAGTTGGGATTCGACTAGAAGAAAAAACGTCAGACCTTCAGGTAGAAATCTTTATTGGAGGTTTCGGCTGGACTTTGGCAAAGTGGATTTTCTCCTAACCGAATCCCAACCATCCCTTGTCTTCGTATCACTGCAATGGCTAACTATCCCCATCTCCATTAACAATTATTCTATTGAAAGAGAAGGTTGAATAGAATAGCTGAATAGCCTTGAAGACTTAACCTCTAGCGGTTGGATGAAGCCCTACAGGTAGTCACGATCTGTAGTCTTCATCACGATTCTCTCTAGGGAGGAATTCGAGGCGATGTTAGGGTCGTTATGGGAAGGTCTCGTTTAGTGGTGGGGGGGGGGTTTACAGCTGGGGTCGTGTTATGGTTCCACTAGTAATTCCAGGTACATTTTTCATTGGAGATAGGAATACTTCGATTAGAAACAGATAATGTTTTATCTTAATCTTTCGTGAATATGTAAACACATGTAGATATGTAAAATGGGATTTTAAAGAGAAAGCCCCACAACAGGAAACTGGCAGTATTCTAAGCGGAAGAGACTCCCTTTGAACACCTATTTCTCAAATCCCTCATTCCTCTATGAAAAATTGGATAAGAACCGTTGAACAACTACATGTTGTACCTTTGACCACCATACGATTATTTTTTAAAAAATTAATAAAAAATATTAAATGTAAAGCTCTAACCTTGAAAAAATTAAATATGATAAGCAATAGAATGCTAATTACAATGAAATAAAAAAAAAATAAATTGAGCCTTAATATTCAAGCTAAAAAAAATTCAAATTTGCAAAGTGGTCAAAGGTACAACACCTTACCCTATATACTCACACACAAACTCGAACCAACGTTACTTTCGTGACCTATATGGTCTGAAACGAGGACATTTCTTATCGGCACAGTGGATTTGCGTCATACAGTCGACGTCAAAATGCGTTTTTAATTTTCGTTCCATTCTTTGCGAAACATTAAGAGTATAAAGATGGTTCAGTTCCTGTTTGTCGGACGTTTTTAGTATAAATTGTAAGTAATGCACTGATCAATAATAAATGATTGATAAGATAGTATCTAATTATATTGATAACGTGTCTACTGATAACGGTGATAATGAAATGCTATCTTGTAAATGCGAATACATTGTTTGGTTTTTGCCGCACGTGCTGATCAGGCGATATTCTATTTTAATTGTAGGTCAGACATGGTAAAACACATTCAATGTGTGTTGCTAACATGTTTCTTTCTACATTCAATGTGTTTTGTAACATGTTTCTTTCTACATTCAATGCGTGTTGTTAACATGTTTCTTTCTACATTCAATGCGTGTTGTTAACATGTTTCTTTCTACATTCAATGCGTGTTGTTAACATGTTTCTTTCTACATTCAATGCGTGTTGTTAACATGTTTCTTTCTACATTCAATGCGTGTTGTTAACATGTTTCTTTCTACATTCAATGCGTGTTGTTAACATGTTTCTTTCTACATTCAGTGCGTGTTGTTAACATTTTTCTTTCTACATTCAATGCGTGTTGTTAACATGTTTCTTTCTACATTCAATGGGTGTTGTTAACATGTTTCTTTCTACATTCAATGCGTGTTGTTAACATGTTTCTTTCTACATTCAATGCGTGTTGTTAACATGTTTCTTTCTACATTCAGTGCGTGTTGTTAACATGTTTCTTTCTACATTCTGACATATTTTACTATTTCCTTATACACCCCTCTCTACTACAATCTATACTACAAAATTACAATCCTTCTCACGACATATACACGACTCTCTAGCACTACACTTCAGGGCGGTGAGGACCTAGATGTTTTCTGCCCTTAAACACCCAATCCATCCATCCATCCTTATACATCATAGTTTTCTATTTATTTTAGTTTTTATTTAAGAAGATCTTAATACGTGGTGATATCGTCGCTACAAATGCAAAGTATCGAATGTGAAAATCACAACTTTTCAGAGTGGAAAAGCATTTATTCATAACTTTTTTTTGGACAGTCAAATATTCGGCAGATTTGACCTTTTGATAGTGGAATACTTTCCCTTTAACAGAGTGATCTAAGATCCAAGAATTTGCCGTACATAAGTCCTGCAGAAATTAGTAAAGATTGACAATGAAAGGTGCATTTTTTCACATTCGATACTCTGTATTTGTATCGACGATACACTCTTTATGTAAATCTCTGAGTATATAGATTACAAAACAGACAATAAAGAACGCATCTAAATGACTAAATAAGGAAGAAACGAGTTGTTGATAAGCAGAAAAGATGCTAAACAAATTACAGAAAAATGTACAGTTGACGTGCAAGAAGTAACGGTACAGGACTTACAAACTAACACAAAAACTTACTTACAAAATGAATGGCAAAAAACGTGGACGAACATGACAAACAATAAACTAAGGGAAATCAAGAATACCGTTTGTGTTTGGCCCTCGAGCAACCGATCGAACAGAAGAGACGAGGTTGTCCTTACTCGATTGCGGATCGGGCATTCGTTACTGACACATCGCCACTTAATGACGAGACAGGACGGACCAGTTTGTGCCATCTGTAACACAAACTTGACTATTAAACACGTACTAACTGACTGCAAACAACGAGACAGATTAAACCTGCCATACGACATGACTGAACTCTTGACAGATGACAGTCCACACATAAACACAATAATCATGCACCTAAAAGATACAAACATCTACAATCACATTTAGAATACACACATTGTAGAAATTATAATAACATGTATGTTTTAACGTGAAGTAAAGTAATGGACACAATATATCAAAACTTTAAATTTCCAGGTTTTTCTAGGAAATATTTTCTAATATATATATGTCTATGTCTATTGATATATATATATATATATATATATATATATATATATATATATATATATTTAGATGGAACGGCATTTTCCTCCAGCGGTGGTACTCCTCCTCACTTCTTCCCGGAATATTTCGATGGATTCATCTCCATCTTCTTCAGCCAGGTACTTGTTTCTTCCTCGGTGGTAGCCAAGGGAATGACATTTTCCTTGATCTGGGCTCCTTTTCTCCCCTCTAGCCACAGTATCGGCGGACGAATGGTGTTGAAGCTCCCTGGTGTAGTTGGGAGTCTGTCCGTTGGCAGCGCTGATGGTATTGCGTCTTTTTTTTTTTTTTTTTCCTCCTGCTTCTATTTTCCTCGCCGTAAGGTTTTATATGTTTGATGTTATTTTTCGTCGCTGGGATAGTATTTTTAGATGGAACGGCATTTTTCTCCAGCTACACCAGGGAGCTTCAACACCATTCGTCCGCCGATACTGTGGCTAGAGGGGAGAAAAGGAGCCCAGATCGAGAAAAATGTCATTCCCTTGGATACCACCGAGGAAGAAACAAGTACCTGGCTGAAGAAGATGGAGATGAATCCATCGAAATATTCCGGGAAGAAGTGAGGAGGAGTACCACCGCTGGAGAAAAATGCCGTTCCATCTAAAAATACTATCCCAGCGACGAAAAATAACATCAAACATATATATATATATATATATACATATATATATATATACATATATATATATATATATATATATATATATATATATATATATATATATATTGGTTTGTCAGTGGTTTCTACCGCCGACATATGAAAAAGAGCGAATCGCTTCTTTCGCAAGCTCTTTATTAAATATAAATAAATAAATAAGAAAAGATGCTATGTATACCATTAAGATGAATAATTAAAAGTGTACTTGCATTTACTACTTACTGGCTGCTAACTTACTGTCGACACTCTACCAACTACTTACACCCAGAGATGGGCATCATTTTATTTAGAAATAAAAATACGAATTTATTCCTACTTCATATTTTTGTGAATACGAATATAAATAAATTCGTATTCATAAGTGTGAATACGAATTTATTTTTATTCACATATTTTAAATATAAAAATACAAATAAAATTTTATTCGCAAATTTGTCTGCGAATACAAATAAATTCACAGAAAAAATTGTAAATAATCACAAAAAATGTGAATATTTACAAAAAATCAAGTGATTACAAAAAAAATCACAATATCACAAAAGTCAATATACGAATAAAAATTTATTTACATTATAATTTGTGAATAAAAATTTATTCACAATAAAATTCGCAAATAAATTATGAATTTATTCGTATTAACATGATATTACGAAAGTTATTGAAGGTGTTTTTTTTTTTAAGGCGTTTAACGTCTAGGTTATTAGCGCCTAGATTTTTTGTTTACCCAGAGTCCGCCGCGGGACCACCAGCCATGCTCCAGGGACAGAGTTTGTCATCTGTACCTCCATTAAAAAAAAAAAAAAAAAAAAAAAAAAAAAATCACCTTCAATAACTTTCGTAATATCATCTTAATACGAATAAATTCATAATTTATTTGCGAATTTTATTGTTAATAAATTTTTATTCGCAAATTATAATGTGAATAAATTTTTATTCGTATATTTTAGTGTGATTTTTTTGTTTGTAATCACTTGATTTTTTGTAAATATTCACATTTTTTGTGATTATTTACAATTTTTTCTGTGAATTTATTTGTATTCGCAGAAACATTTGCGAATAAAATTTTATTTGTATTTTTATATTTAATATATGTGAATAAAAATAAATTCGTATTCACACTTATGAATACGAATTTATTTATATTCGTATTGACAAATATATAAAGTAGGAATAAATTCGTATTTTTATTTATAAATAAAATGATGCCCATCTCTGGTTACACCGCTAGAAAGGCATACAATCCATTGTAACTGACTATTATACCTGACATCATAAACGGGTTCAGTTGAAACAAATTTGATATATATTTTTTTTTTTTTTTTTTTTTTTTTTTTTTTTTTTTTTTTTTTTTTTTTTTTTGATATCTTCAAGATTTATTAAAAGTTGCATCGTCCAGCCGCGTCAACTTTTTAAAGAAATAAATACTCTTTATGTCTATGTGCGAGCAAAGATAAATATTACTTACTAGCTGTTACCCAGTGTGCCATGCTACACCTTCTTTCTGTCTATGACTATCCCCGTATCAAGATCTACTTGATACCTAGTTGTCTATACCCAGTTAAGAAAATCGGTCAAACGATATGAATTTGTTTTAGTTCATAATAATACCGGCAGAGGCCAGCACAACAGCACTTCATCTAACAGACGACAGAGGCCAGTAGCAGAGCCTGCGAGTAGATAGCTCTTTTCAAAGAATAGCCAGCGCTCCTTAGTTAGACAGTGACAATTGAAATAAATTGCATTACATGATTATATAATGATGTAAAGTCATCATTCTAATTATCAATAATCAGGAACACCAATAAATAAATTTGAGACATTATTCAAAAGGGCTGTCGATTCAAAATGGCCGTCACAATCTGAATGGTTCAGTGTAGCCAATTTTTCTTGAACAAAACTTTTGACCTTTTAATCAAATTTTGAAATTTGACTGTTTTGACCTAGCCTAGGAGATTTCTCGTATCAAGACCTACCTGTGTGCCAAGTTTGGTCTAAATCGGTCAAACGGTGTAGATTTGTATAAGGAACAAACCAACAGAAAAACAGACAGACACGTGATTTTTATATATATAGATTATCATATAAAATTAAAAAAATAGGTCAATAACAAAAACAAGTATTACAAAATAGACCATTCATGAAATAAAACGTTTAAAAAAATAGTAAAGATGATTTTAAACAATTTGGAACTCACTTTCAAATTTTAAATATTCAAGGATGTTATGAATGTGTGTTCTGTCCTCTGTTAGCAATTCGTGTAAGTGGATTTATAAGTCGTTGTCTTCTCTCAAATACAGGTTAGAATATTCTACGACTTATTTGAGACATAAAGAGCAGGGAAGAAATCAAATTTATTTTATTCTAAGATTTAAAGTATGCTGTTTTGTAGGCTCTGCTGGGGCCATGGTGGTCCCGAGGGAAAGGCCAAGGACTCGTGATCTTATCTTGTGGAAATTTTTTTTGTAAAACTGTTGCTATTTAGTAGAATGGCGTACAATAAGAAGGCAGGGTGGCAACCTATAGATAGCCCGGCGCTAATGGCCAAGATGTAGATGCGCCGTAAAAAAAAAAAAAAAAAAAAAAAAAAAAAAAAAAAAAAAAAAAAAAAAAAATAAGAAGGCAATATAAGGCATTTATCCATCGATAAGAATGGCGTAAGTATGCTCTTGCGTGCCACTGGTGGTTGCATATTTCGCTTTGGTTTGTTGTGAGAAAGGGGCACCTGAGGCTTAGCTCCCGTTCTTATTAACACATTACACAGTACAAAACAAAAGTAGATTATAACCTACAAATAAATAAAAATAAAATTTTGTTCAGATCATGATTTTAATTATTCATGATGATTAGATAGTTAGCCGTCGAGGTGATAAGTAAAGATGGAATGGTTGGGATTCGGCTAAAGAAACCTCAATACGATTTTTAATCGTAAGGTTTTTAAGAGGTGTCTTATACCTCTAATGAAAATGGGCATGATCTTACTTTTCACTGTCTTATCTTCGTTATTTATGGGAACAAGGCATAGTGCCCTATACCATTATCGAGTTGTTAAGTCAGTTTAATAACAAAATGGACACGGTGACCTTTGTCTCCGGGGTACAGATAGCAAGTAATAAAATATATAGTGCCTCTAAATAATTAAAATCAGTAAAGATGGAATGGTTGGGATTCGACTAAAAAAAAACTCTATATGATTTTTGTTAAAAAAATTTATATTTTGGACGTTTCGGCTACTCATTGGTAGCCTTCGTCAGCTAAAATGACAAAAAAAAAACAGAAATTAATACAAAATCAAAAAAAAAAAAAATGTTTATAATTGTGATAAGTAACAGAACTATAAAATAAAATTAACTTATTATAAAAAAACAATTTCGTCTTAAATTCTTAGAATGAGTGGAATGAAAATCAATAGAAACATAACAGAAAAAAAATAAAAATACCCCCCTTTTTTTCTGCGCCGGAAAAAAGAAAAAAAAAGAAAAAATACTTTCAATTACCTATCAATGCCAATAAAAATGTGAAAAATTGTCTTTAAACTGTTTCTATAAAAAATGAAGAATCACATTCTAATAGTTCAAAGTTATGAAAAAATCGCTCTCCTGAACAATTAGAAATATGTGACATGGCGCTGTTTACCTCCGGTCTACCATAATTTTTTTTTAACGGCGCATGGACAAATCCGGGCCAGTTATTATTTAGATTTAACATTGAGAAGCGTTTTTTTTTCGCCGTTGTAGCTCGAGAACGCCTAACGTTGTTTTTAAAAGAAGCTGTAACCGTTTTGAAAACTATTTTTTTTTTAGGTTATGAGTGGTTAAACTTTTTTCTTTTTCTTTTTTAATTATTTCCCAAGACTATTGTCTTTTGCAGCTTGTTATCTTGTTGTTAGTTACATATAGTGATTAAAATAATACCTGGGTATAATAGTCAAATATTCCCACGGCCAGAAACTTTTCTCAGGCTCAAGAAGAATTATAACAGAAAAGATTAAACAGTATGAAAGAAAATATTAATTACAGAATTCTCCGTTTTATTGGAATTAATCATCTCTAGAGATAGAGGTCTACCATATTTTGGATTTACAGCCTCAAGGTTGTAAAGAGTCGTAACTTTAACATAATGTTTTCCCAGTAGTTCCAAGACAATGTATGTACTAATGTATATTTATTTATCCATTAGTTATTTTATTGATATCATTAAAAAAATACATAATTCAGCATAGAACCAATTCAGCTGTGACACAAGATTTATAACCTTTTTGAAATAGTGATATTATGAACTTTAAATGTTACATAATGTTTAAAGGGTTTTTTTTTTTTTTTTTTTTTTTTCCCTGCCGTCATTAGGGAATGAGTTATTTGATAAAATCTTTAAAAATATTTTTTTCCCCCACAAAAACATTTATTAATAAGATAGGTGGAACCTGTAAAATTTTATATTTTATTTTTTACTACGACTATTTCTGACTTTATTGTCCTTCAGACATACATTATTGAACCAATTATAAGTAAATCTAGGAACTAACAGTAGTTGTATAAAACCAAAAGATTTATTCCAAAATATGATTAAAAAAAAAAAATCCCCAAAATATGATTAAAAAAAAAATCAGTCCTGTTACAGGCCACGAGGGCCCTGAGGGGCAGATATTATAGTGTGGCCAGTACTATGCTCCGGCCGCCTGATGTTCCCCTTGGCTGCTTCGACTGCTAGATTCATTAGCATCCAAGGTACCATTATTAAATTAATTAAAGGCTGGGGCCTAGGGACGGTCAGGAAGGCCAAATTCAACCCATGAACAAAGACACTGGATGAAAAAATCTTTAGTACTATGCTCGGGATTTGAACTCAGGTCCCCCAGCTTATTAGTCCAGTGCTCTACCACTGAGCTAACCTCGCCCCTCCAAAATGTGATAACCTAAGCTTAAACATGCTTACAGGTGAATGTGAAGGTCATTTCATAAATTAATGTGGGCATTACTTTACATACATCATGGCTGATTATGTAATGGACTTTTAGATTTACTTGTAATTGACTGTAGGATTTATGCCTGAAGAAGGACAATGAAGCCCGAAACGTTGCAGTCAAAAATGAAATATAATGTTGCATTTTATTTCTAAGTCAGATGAACTCCTAATAACCAGGACTTCGTCGGAGAAAGGTGCCGTAGAGATGGAACCAAACGAAGTTTAAAGGAGAATATGAAATATAAAATTTGAAAGTTTCTATCCATCTTTATTTTTTACCTATCTCATCTGAAAATACCCCTTCACCATCTTCATAACTTTTGTTAATGTTTTTTAAGAAAAGAAAAACATTAAAAATTTGGCTTACCAATCTCTCTATTATTAGAGTGGATGGTATGCTGTGTATATTAGTAACACATTGCAAATGGATAACAATATTATATAAGTAAAGATGGAATGGTTGGGATTCGGCTAAATAAACCTCAATATGATTTTGTTTTAAAAAATCTATATTTCGGACGTTTCGGCTACTCATTGGTAGCCTTCGTCAGCTAAAATGACAAAAAAAAGGAATTAATACAAAAACGAAAAAAATTATTAAACGTCCGAAATATAGATTTTTTAAAACAAAATCATATTGAGGTTTATTTAGCCGAATCCCAACCATTCCATCTTTACTTATCACCTCGACGGCTAACTATCTAATCATCATGAACAATATTATATATTCGGCGCTAATGGCCAAGATTTGACGATGCGCCGTAAAAAAAAAAAAAAATATATTATATATTGTTTTCTCTCTTATGAATTAATTAATTTCTTACATAATTTTGTTTGGTGTTATCTATCTGGATTAGTTTGGATAAATTCCATGTGAGGTACATTTTTCCCATTAATGTGAGGTATATCTCTCCCACATCTTGCCGTTTTTTTTTCTCTCTCCGCACTCTGCTTTCAAGGTTACATGCCTTATTCGTTTTGTTATTGGCAAAAGCATATTTTATGCTGGGACCTTCCTTGTAACACTTAGCCTGTACGGTTTATGATTATAATGGTTTAATATTCTCCCGTGTTTTAGTAAGTTCTCATATACAAACAAGTTGTGGTGTGTTCATATTACAGTCTTAGAGAATCCTACCTTATAATATTACCTTCCTAGTACATATATTGTGAATAAAGATATTCTGTTAGGGTTCCTGAGTTAGCTACGTGTTATTAGGTCTTAATAGAAAGTTGTAGCATTTTCTCAGGACTGGAATACTAGATGATGTAGTTTAGTTTCTCTATGTTTTCCTATTTTCCACCCTCTGCAAACCTTTGTTTCTTTGTTTTTCCCTATTTCCATGAGATTTCTATTCAAGGCAAAAACTACGGCGATATTTTCCCCAACAATTTCCTACATCATATACAACACAATATACGTCATATCCTTTTTTTAAAGCAAACATTCAAGATTTAAGGGTTCCGTTCAACTTTCTTCAAGTGCCTAATGTGGATTGGTACCTAATAAAGTCTTTAAATCATGGCCAATCCAAAGCCTTCAATGGGGCTTTGGTTCTGTACTTCCACTAGATCAGGAGTCCTCAAACGGTCGGTGCTTTTTGTTTCCATCTCGAGAAAACGTTTACCAAATATCACAGATTTTGTTTTATTATTATTATTATTTTATTTTTACGATACTCCACGTCATTAATGAGTAACATCGAATCACCCTTTTGCACTTAAGTGCTGCTCTAGTGATATTTCCAAAACCAAGTCAGTAAATCACCAATCAAAGTAAAAAAATAAATTAATAAATGAAATTAAAGAAAAAAAAAAAGAATCCATGGAAAACACAACAAATAAACTAGCTAAAAATTCGTAAAATTTTGAAATAAAAAAAAAAATTGTGAATGTTCTCATATTTTGTCATATTAATATTTTTCAAGTGTGTAATAATATTTTAGTAGGTTATTGTTGATTTTTTCCTGTAAATGAGTTATTCTTTTTTGTGAATTGATTTTTAAAATCCTAAGCTTATGTTCAACTTTAAATTCATATACAACTCATAAGTTCCCAGATTCTACTGGTAGAATCTGGAAAAATACACGAATACTTGAACGATTCGTGATAAACTGGAAGATATAGCATGAAATGAAAAAGAAATATCTACAGACTAGTTTAATAGCCATTGTTTCAATGTTTGTAAACATAAGATTAGTCCTTTCTAAGAAATAAATAGATCAGTATTTGTATATTCCCAGTAAAATAACCACAATATTACATAATTTTCTTAAGGGAAGGCTATGAAGAATTAATCGTTAACCACAGTAATAAAACAAGTAAACGGTTGATAACCATATAAAACACTTGTTTATAAATCCAATGAATTTGTAGCGGAGCTTGTTTTAAATTATATTTTTCCGCGGGAGAAAAGCCCGCTGCAGTAAAGTTTTAATGGAGCTTTCCCGCGGGAATAATTTTTACCGTTAGTTAAGGAGTTAGTATCCAGATAGTGAGGAGATAACCGGAGGATTCGGCATCTCAGCAGTTCAAGCCAAGTGTCGTTCCCTAGCAATTTGTATCCTGCTACCTGCTCCTAGAGAACCACTGAAACCGGCCCAACATCTCGGTATACTGGGGTTTTGTCGCAAGTACTGAACATTTTACTAGATTCGAAGCAGCTTGCGATAACCCTAAGTTACCTTCTCGGTACAAGCAGTACCAGCGAGATCCAAGCTCCCGGCTACCAACTCTCCCCATGGAGATCTGCACATCAGCCCTAGTGACGTCATACCGTACCACTCAACTCTTATTCTTATTTATGAACACTTATTTATTTATTATCAGTTATTTATTTAATTCATTGAAAGTCGTCTTATTATTTTATTTATTTATTGAAGTTAAGTTTTATTATTTTATTGGTTCAAGAGGAATAAAGTTTTTTTTATTATTTTATGAGCACAGCTATTATTTATTTATTGTTTGTTGGGACCTTCTGACCAATATACAGACAATTAATTAATCCCAGGAGATTAATGTACCAATACAATAAAAATTCAAAGTAACGAATGAAATTAGCGTTTATTTTGCGAGCTCTTAATATTAATAAATAAATAAATATTTTGAATCATAACAAAATTATACTTAATAAGGTTTTCCAATGGTTCCAAGTACCTTCGATTGGTTATCGATACTGCCTCGGCTAGGTGTTGCAAAACATCTTTATTGCTCGACTGGACCATTATTATCCGAAAATAATTGATATTTAGTTATGTATAATTGCATAACACTTATAAATAAAATGATATTTCAGGAACTCCAATTAGAAAAATAGGCCATTTAAAGGGGAGGGGGGGGGGCGTCTGAGGCAGAAATTTATAAATCTAGCCACAGACACACATCTTCTAGCCACAAGATGTTATTGCTGGCAACAGAAGTTGCAATAAAATTTAGGAAAATGTTTTCTGAATATCATCTACGTAAGTCGGATTATCAGACATTTTTTGCAAAAGAAGAAAGAATTCTGGACAACATCGACCGGGGGAATTCTGAAGATCAATTAATTAATTTGTTCGTACCGGATGTAATTACTGCTTCCCTGCAACAAAACTCTGTATTCATTCTGCACATCTAATGAGATAGGTGTATTGTGAAATTAAGCAAAATCGCTTCATCAGGAGGGAAGGGTTTATTTCGGTTGAAATTATTAATGTTTTCATACAACCATCCTTGCCAGTTTCATTCACAATTATTGTGAGAAATTTACAGGGAAAATAAGCAAACTCCATTCCTTAGAAGTGGGATATACCCGAACCCCAACTAACAACCTTTCCCTTAAGGATCTTAGCTATATAGGATACAAAACTATTTCAAAATATCATCCAGGAAGGTGATAAGGCCATCCTCTGCTGAACAGCCGATCAGCCTGTCGTTGGCATTTTCATCCTCGGCATGATGAACCCACACCAACCATCAGTGGTTCCTAAACTGTTTTTTCTGTAGACCCAGCTACCATAGCTAATATTGTGTTTCTTCCCCCTTTTTTTGCAAATTCATCAAATCCTGATGTGCTTTTGACTGATTTCTAACTATAGTGTGGCGTGGAGTGGGAAAAGACACTAAATAAACTATATTATGCATTACATAAAACAACTAAGCAAAAAATTATCCTTTTTTGTCGAGCAAAAAAGTTATTCTTTTTTGTTAATCTTATCCCACCCCTTGTAAATGTCCAGTTTGTTTCTGGTTTATGTTAGAATATTGGAAACCTATTATTAGGTACGAGGATGGAAAATCAATTAAAATCTTTCTCGCGACCCGCTTAAATTAGACCCAATATTCTGGATCCCGGTCATATATTATGACCTCCTTATTTAGTTTTTCACTCCCATAGACCCCTTGTCGTCATTGAACTTTGGGGGTCGATACAGCCCCCTTTGGTTATCACTGGCCTACATGAACTTTAAGAAATACCTAAGGTTAAGGAAGATGCCTGAAATTCGTCATAAGTTAGTTCGTGGACAACTACTTGGCAGCATTATCCAAGGTGTTTTCCATAAAGTGTAGAATAATCAGACCTTATCAGAAATTAGCGATCTTAGACGAGAAGTGTTGTATCGAAAAGGGTAAAAAAATAGGCGATATCCTTCGTAATAAGGCTGGAGTATTTTATTTAAGAAAATGTCCGTTAATTCTTCGTTTTTCGGGCTAGCCCGAACTGAATTTTAAGTTGAACCTCGCCTTTTGCTTGTTAATTATGAAAAAGGATTTGTGTGGCCGGCGTGAAAGGTCCCTAGTGACGTCATACCGTACCACTCAACTCTTATTCTTATTTATGAACACTTATTTATTTATTATCAGTTATTTATTTAATTCATTGAAAGTCGTCTTATTATTTTATTTATTTATTGAAGTTAAGTTTTATTATTTTATTGGTTCAAGAGGAATAAAGTTTTTTTTATTATTTTATGAGCACAGCTATTATTTATTTATTGTTTGTTGGGACCTTCTGACCAATATACAGACAATTAATTAATCCCAGGAGATTAATGTACCAATACAATAAAAATTCAAAGTAACGAATGAAATTAGCGTTTATTTTGCGAGCTCTTAATATTAATAAATAAATAAATATTTTGAATCATAACAAAATTATACTTAATAAGGTTTTCCAATGGTTCCAAGTACCTTCGATTGGTTATCGATACTGCCTCGGCTAGGTGTTGCAAAACATCTTTATTGCTCGACTGGACCATTATTATCCGAAAATAATTGATATTTAGTTATGTATAATTGCATAACACTTATAAATAAAATGATATTTCAGGAACTCCAATTAGAAAAATAGGCCATTTAAAGGGGAGGGGGGGGGGCGTCTGAGGCAGAAATTTATAAATCTAGCCACAGACACACATCTTCTAGCCACAAGATGTTATTGCTGGCAACAGAAGTTGCAATAAAATTTAGGAAAATGTTTTCTGAATATCATCTACGTAAGTCGGATTATCAGACATTTTTTGCAAAAGAAGAAAGAATTCTGGACAACATCGACCGGGGGAATTCTGAAGATCAATTAATTAATTTGTTCGTACCGGATGTAATTACTGCTTCCCTGCAACAAAACTCTGTATTCATTCTGCACATCTAATGAGATAGGTGTATTGTGAAATTAAGCAAAATCGCTTCATCAGGAGGGAAGGGTTTATTTCGGTTGAAATTATTAATGTTTTCATACAACCATCCTTGCCAGTTTCATTCACAATTATTGTGAGAAATTTACAGGGAAAATAAGCAAACTCCATTCCTTAGAAGTGGGATATACCCGAACCCCAACTAACAACCTTTCCCTTAAGGATCTTAGCTATATAGGATACAAAACTATTTCAAAATATCATCCAGGAAGGTGATAAGGCCATCCTCTGCTGAACAGCCGATCAGCCTGTCGTTGGCATTTTCATCCTCGGCATGATGAACCCACACCAACCATCAGTGGTTCCTAAACTGTTTTTTCTGTAGACCCAGCTACCATAGCTAATATTGTGTTTCTTCCCCCTTTTTTTGCAAATTCATCAAATCCTGATGTGCTTTTGACTGATTTCTAACTATAGTGTGGCGTGGAGTGGGAAAAGACACTAAATAAACTATATTATGCATTACATAAAACAACTAAGCAAAAAATTATCCTTTTTTGTCGAGCAAAAAAGTTATTCTTTTTTGTTAATCTTATCCCACCCCTTGTAAATGTCCAGTTTGTTTCTGGTTTATGTTAGAATATTGGAAACCTATTATTAGGTACGAGGATGGAAAATCAATTAAAATCTTTCTCGCGACCCGCTTAAATTAGACCCAATATTCTGGATCCCGGTCATATATTATGACCTCCTTATTTAGTTTTTCACTCCCATAGACCCCTTGTCGTCATTGAACTTTGGGGGTCGATACAGCCCCCTTTGGTTATCACTGGCCTACATGAACTTTAAGAAATACCTAAGGTTAAGGAAGATGCCTGAAATTCGTCATAAGTTAGTTCGTGGACAACTACTTGGCAGCATTATCCAAGGTGTTTTCCATAAAGTGTAGAATAATCAGACCTTATCAGAAATTAGCGATCTTAGACGAGAAGTGTTGTATCGAAAAGGGTAAAAAAATAGGCGATATCCTTCGTAATAAGGCTGGAGTATTTTATTTAAGAAAATGTCCGTTAATTCTTCGTTTTTCGGGCTAGTCCGAACTGAATTTTAAGTTGAACCTCGCCTTTTGCTTGTTAATTATGAAAAAGGATTTGTGTGGCCGGCGTGAAAGGTCAGTGAACATTGCTTATCGTTAGCTCCTGTTGACGGGATGTTATCACTCTCCGAGAATTCCCGGTCACTGGAAACAGCTGATAATTGCTAGGAGGTATAAAAACCTCTTTGGAATATTAAGTTTGAATACATCTTAGAGATGATGGAGTTGTCAGGAACAGCTTATTATCTGCTGACACGTACACAGCTGACTCAGGGATCGGCAACCTCGTTTTCCCACACCTTTTCCTCAAATACCTCCTCATATATATTTATTCTAAGCCTATTTTATATTAATGGTTACCTGGAGGTCGCTTTTGTTTTGTTTGTGAATGAATCTGCAGTCAAAAATTCATTTTTGCAAAATAAACACATTTCTTCTTGAAATTGCCTTGATTTTGCGCCGATGTGGTGAAACAGACCTCGGATTCGAATTCAGCGATCCTTAAAACCATGGATGTTCTAGTTATTTATTCTTAAACGACTTCATGCAAAATGTGACCTTCAAGTGTCCTTTTTTTTTGTTCTTGTTTTAAGGCATGTCAGCCACACGGGCGATTTATGCCTTGATTGGGGTGACAGATTGCGCCACCACCCCCGACATGACCCGACCAGGCGAGAGCACGCCCACCGATATGCAGGCCCCCCCACTAGATGAGGGTTTACAGTATACTGCAGATCAAGTGTCCTTAAACATGACGTGCTGGCATGAAACGGAATTCGGATTCAGCGAGTCAAAATACATAAGAATATATGTATGGTATCTTTGGAAATATTTATTTTATGCCTATGTTATTGAGTCAGAAAAATCATCTTATAGTGCTAGTAGCTGGATACATTGCCATAAGGAAGTTGCTAAAAAAATTAAGAAGTTTGATAATGATGTATAAAACATGAATTCTATTTGAGCTTTTACTACTACCCAATCTAACTAACCGGACATTCTCTTGATTAATAAGCGAAAGAATAATTGCTGACCTGCTTCTTATCGCCTTTATATCGAGATTATTTAGGAAGCTGTGCCAGCAATGAAAAATACCTGAAAAACCTTTTTATTCATAGCTTGGAGAATTCATAGTTCTTCCTATTTCTTCATTCTTGAATGTGCAGATTGTGGTCTAATCTTCCCTTGCTTTCATAGTGGTCCTTCTAAGGACCTCAACATTCACACGCACTACGCCCTCAGTCTGTGATAATACAAACTCAGATCTTGCAACACGCCCCTTGAGGAAAAGCGGATTTACACGGAGCAGTTTCATGGATCTTTATGATTGAGCAAATCCTAGATCCTGTAAACGCTTACATAAAATTGTATCTCCTTGTAGAAGTCAAATGAATCTTGTCTTTCTGAGTTAATCTAAGACTCGCTATTGTAAAATAAATTAAATTATTAAAACTACAAGGCTGGACAAGAAATCAGATCGGAAAATCGGTACGATACGAGCGATGAGCGGTGAGCCATAAGCGTCAGCAGACGCCGCTCACATTAATGTTAAGCTGGAGTGCAATAGGAATGTGGGAGGACTGGCTACATTAGGAATGAGCGACAGGGTGACGTCGCTAGCAGGTTCTAGTTCGTCGCTCATCGCTCAGCCAGACATTAAATTTTCCTCGTCGCTCACCCCAGACATTATATTTTGATCCCCGCTCTCAGTTATCTTCAAGCTTTTGATTAGTGAACATGGCAAAAAAAGAGTAAATTGGATGATAGTGAATGTGAGCTTTTAATTTCGGAAGTGCAAAGTATGGAATGACTAGACACAGTGATTTTAAAAATACCATTACCAAGAAACTATGGGAAGAAGTTGAAAATACGGTAATACTGAAGGAGAGTGTCCTCAGCACCGATTTTCTTCAAAATTTGCACTATAACGTATTTTGATGCACTAAACACGAATCCGTTGAAAAAAAAAGTTGCTCGCAACTAGGAAAGAAGTTATTAAGCACTAAAGTTCACTGTTATGGAGGTTATAAAAGACTGGGTAAACAGCTTATATGTAAACACGCGCCTGCGCAATAGTCCTTAATGACGAAGTGTAATTGAAATTTAGACTCACCTGTGGTAGCTGACTTGGTCGTAAACTGTCGCTTTTGGGCATACGTGCTATGCGTTTCCGCTCGCTCAAGAAAACATCAAAACCCCTAGTCAATCCAACTCGCAGAAATGAAAAGAATTCTATGCCTAAAAGTCGTCCAAGGCAGTCTTCCCTAACCTTCATAACAGTGAACTTTTTTTTTAAATAACTTCTTTCCTAGTTGCGAGCAACTTTTTTTTTCAACGGATTCGTGTTTAGTGCATCAAAATACGTTATAGTGCAAACTTTGAAGAAAATCGGTGCTGAGGACACTCTCCTTCAGTTTTACCGAAAATACATTAAACTTGCAAGGTGAGATTATTTTATTAACTAAACATTTCAAATATTAATTTAAAAAAATTAATATTTTAATTTAAATAACAGAGACTAAAGGAAATTGCTCATCGCGCGTATCGTACCCGGGGCCTAACACTTTACATAAATGGGATTTTGATGCCTCTGCTGAGTGATTTTCCCCTTTGTATGTTTACAAATTGGATTGATTAATGGTTTTGTCTTAATCGTTTTAAAAATAACGTTAGGCGATCCGTCAAAATAAGGAAGTCTTGACTAATTAGTCATTATCTTATCTCGTGAAAACACTCCAATGTATTGTTGCTCGTACATCATGTTGTTAAGATGAGAAGCTTTCTCATGAATTGTTTACTACGGCCATGATTTGTAGTCGTTATCGACGAAGGCCTGTTGGAATACGGGAGATTGATTAAGGGGAAACAAACAAACAAACAGAAACAACTAGACTAGTTATGTGTTATATCTTGTCATAGGATTGGCATAGTGCCAGATTTTAGGACCAGCTAATCATAAGTTTATGGGAATATTCTGTGCAAATTCTAAAGTACTTAAGCCACCTGAAGAAGGGTACCAGCTTTCCAATCTATGTGCCAAAAGTACTTCCTCCAATCGAATTTATCGACAGTTCATTATCGAGGAATGTGTGGAAAGACTCTGCGTTAAGTCGACAGGTCGAAAAATGGGGACCTATTATTTCATTATTACACACAAAAACAGTAGCATACTCACTCCTATATTTTCGGCACGGAGATTAAAGGAGGCGGGGCGGGGTGAGAGGGTGAGTGGAGGGGTTGGGGGTTAAATATATACTTTGAACGGTTTTAATTAGGCCTTATGAAAGACAAGTGTTTTATATTCCATTTTGTTAAATTTGTTGCGTTTTTCTCGGAAACGAAGCAAAAACGAGGTAGCCAAAGGACTTTTTTTCTTTCTTTTTTTATCCTGCATCGATTCCCGAAGTATGGCTGTTTTTTGGGGGGGGGGGGCACTCTGTATAGAAGACAGATGGGAGACAACCCAGATCAAAAATGCGGACTAGGCATCAGCTGTTTCCTGAAACGGCGGCAGTTGTCACCTTCCCTTGAAACATTATTATTTATTTTAGAATAATTTCATATTCATTCCTTCCACCTGTCTGGAGAAACATTTTTACTCAATTCCTGATTCTTTTCATATTTGCTAGCAATGTACTTTGTTTATACTGTGCGTTCGTTGACAGTTGCCCGCGGCATTGGCGAACGTTTACTCGATCCTACTCCATCAGGACGCATGTTGGACAAATCCGTTGAAGTTGTCAGTTGTCCATCTCTTGCAATTGCTTCAGCCTTTTCAACTTACGCACAGCGCAGGTCTGATGTTCTTCTCTCCTTGAGCTAATATAGGAAGAGGAATATGAACTTAGGAAAATGGCAAGCGGGAGCGCATTCCGTTCGGTCCTCTCCTTGCGCTATGTTGGAAGGCGAGAGGCAGGTGAAAAGACGCATGTGTGGACATGGCTAAAGAGCAAGTTTGTGCGCATGCCTTATGTCCCTCTCACCTGTGCTGGTAGGGAAGAGAAACATCCAAGCTGTGGACGGGGCAAGCTCATGCATTATGTCCTATTCTTCTGATGCTACGTTGGATAAATAGAGGAAGGTGAAATCCCATAAGTGTTTCACAGTAGTGGTCTACATTAGTTAAATATTTGTATCTAAATTGCAAGTATTTTCTTTACTTTTGCTGTAGATAATATTTTAAGGCTAAAAAAAATCATTACTGATTGGCCCCAGAAGGGTCCATAAACGTCTGCATTTCCCGTGTTATTAGTACCTGTGTCACTTCTGATGTTAATTTATCTCCTTCCTTAAATTGGTTAACAGGAAATTTGTGTTAACTTCTGTCAGTCTTCATTGGTTCGTTTCTATTATCAGCTTTCTGTATGTTAACGGTATTTTTGTCTCTTTCCTTCTCTAGTTCCATAATCCTGCGTCAAGGATCTTGTAAATCTAATTTCATTTAATTCTTCTTAAAAAATACCAAAACGCTATTACACCAATTCGACAGGCTGGTCTCAATTTCGAATTGTATTCACGTGGATGAAAGAAAAAAACTCTGCAAAAACCGCTGCCCGATTCTGCAAACTAACAGAATTTCTGGACAAAGCGATAATCATTATTGTGGCAATTGAAATTTTGAAAGAATATATTCATATCATTTAAGCGATCTGAAAATTTCTTCTTATCGCCCGTTACCTGGGGTTTTCGGATGACCGTGTATTGCCCTTGCTGGTTTATATTTATCCTTAGATGTGTTTTTTTCACCGATGGGTTCATGAAATGAGACCCTACTTCAACGTGATGTTTGGATAGGCCGACAAAAAGAAGAAAGTCCGGCGTTAATCCCCACGGCCGATGAAAAAAAAATCTATTGTGTTCCTCCATTGGGTGGTCTAAAAAAAATTGTCGGACATCTAGGAGCGCCTTTAAACTTTCACAAATAACTGAGCTGTTGAATAGCATAGTTGTAACATGGCTGGTAAGGAAGACTGGAAGGTTACACAACCCCTTCTACAGGTTACGGTACTAGCTTGTATAATACATATTCATCATAGAGCAGGGGGTCTGGTTTTATATGCTGATAGTGGCAGCACTGTTTGGCACTATACCCCATGACATGAGTTGGCATCCTTGCTCAGGGCTTAGAATGGTCCCTTGACTATATACGCCTGGCTACCTACAGGTTTCCACCCTTTTTTAAAGGCCAACAGCAACTGGTCGGTCACCCATTTAGGCAATGTCCATGCCCGACGTTGCTTAACTTCGATGATCAACAGGAAACTGTATATTCAACGTGGCTATGGCCGTTGCCCTCAATCAACAAATATCTTGAATTATATGTATTACTTGTGGTAATAATAATATTGTTGTTGTTTTTGTTTAATGGTTGTTAATTGCTGCGTAGTTGTTTGATTAAGCGCCCCCGCTTCGGTCCGTGTATTGTTCTGTCCTTGACTTTTGTTCAACCACTCCGAAGGTCGCTGCTGTGGCCTTTATTATATTCATCTTAGTTCTCTTTGTTACTTTATGTTTAGAACTTCAATCCTTTGCTAATTATGCTTGGACGACAGCCAAGAAGAAAATTATTAAATAAACATCCAATTCGCTGGCCAAAATTTGAGATATTCATGACCGTGTACGAGAGAGCCTTGAGACCAGAGTTGAACACTCACACTCACACTCACACTCACACTCTCACTCTCACTCTCACTCACACACACACACACACACACACACACACACGCGCGCTTATCGTTTTAAAATGTTAATGATATTCTTCTAAAAAATAATAACAATGATAATTAATGTAGTATAAGAGAATAAGTTGAAAGATGTAGGTTAGTGATGGTTGGGAGATGTATTCGTTCCGGTTTGAATATAAATGGTGCAGTGTATTATATATGCACCGGAATGGGAACAGTATGCAGGCGAGTGCATCCACCTCCTTCTAACAGGGATCACAATACCATATGCTCTTACATTGATTTCTAGCTGTTATATTCATTATTATCCAGTATTCCTAGGAAAGGTGATTAATTTGAATGTATTATAGCTGGGTATTCCCTTCGGGATGTACTAGTTGTTACTGGGTGGTTACTCACTCACAAGATTTCTTCTTCATATTCTCTCTGAGTAATTATAAATTTTTTAGGTGCTGGTGGTTTTGCAGGCTGGTATTAAATTAATTCGTTCCGAGATTTTAATAACCGGAGAGCCGGTAACGCCCGTTTCATGAAGTGTTTTATGCACATTGAAATTTTGCTGTAATGCATTTCTTGGGTAGATAAAAAGGATAATTTGCACAGAGGAGAAATTTGCAATACAAATATTGACCAAAAATAGTGTTTTATTCAGAAGCCAAATATCTTTAGTGTAATATTAAGGCAGTTTTACAATGAATAATAAATAAGGGGCACACATAATGACACTCTTAAGGGGGATAACATGTAAAAAAAAACGAAGTAGTTTTTTTTTAAATAATAAATAAGTGTTTAATTTACGCTGCCATTTAAACCGGGACATCTGTACAAGATCACGTGAGCAAGAACCAATGAGAGCGCAGAGAATAACCACAACTGCCCAGATGATCGGTGCTCTCACTCACTCTTGCGCAGTGTATTGAAGTCTATCATAGGCAACATTTATTTTCGTGTTTCCAGATAATTAAACCCCACAAAAAGTGGCTGCCCTTTTGTAAGTATTTTTATTGAAGATGCTGTTTAAATCACAGCATGATTAAAGCACTTAATTTAATATTAAAAACAAAAAAACGAAGTAGTGTGCAAAAACCAATGAGAGCGCAGTGAACAACCACAACTGCCCAGATGATCGGTGCTCTCACTCACTCTTAACTTCCACGCGGTTTATTGCAGTCTATCAAAGACCACAAAAAATGTCTGCCCGTTTGTAATTGAATCGATCCATGCAAAAAGAGCTTCAGTCCATTCTTTTCCAAATATGAGTTAGTGATGGATTCGTTGACTTTGACGGTAACTACACATTTCTATGTTAAGAGGACTTTAGTCCAATACGTTGTTGCCATAGAAACACATGTAGCAAAATAATTGTAGCACATACCTTTGGTTTACGCCAATGTCTTCAGGCTCCAGTGTTCCCTCCCAATCCTGCCTACCCAGGAGGGAAGGTCCCCATCAAGGAGAACAAAATTGAAGACATTAAGAAGTTGATGCCATACGTTTTAGAAGAGCACAAGAATTTTTACTATGAAATATTGGGTTGGCCAACAACTGCATAGATGAAGATGTTCAAGACGATTAAGCATTACATTATTCATTGTATGAACTTTATATCATGAAAATATTTCTTACATATTGTACCATTGATAATAAACTGTTACTCAATATATCCTACAATGTGTTTTACATTATATTAGACCTTATATTTTGCAAGGAAGTACTCCTTAGGCTGTTCCATGCAAGAAGAGCTTCAGTCCAAGCAATATTATTGTATTTTAATAATATAATGCATTTGTTAGTAATAACCAATGTTACATATATAACTTGTGTCAGTATGGGGTACTCAGACAAAAACAATAGCACAATAATAAAACAAATGAAGGGTGTAGACAGTTTTTTCTCGTTTTCTCAAAACTACTGATTATGGACTGAAGCTCTTTTTGCATGGATCGATTCACTTATTTTCAATTATGTTTATTGAAGACGCTTTTTAAATCGGACTGTGTATAAAGTTCTTAATTTAATATTAAAAAAAAACAAAAAAAAAACTACCTTGGGTTTTTTTTCATGTTATTCTCCTTAAAGTGTCTGCCTTATTTATTATTCATTGTAAAATTTCCCTAATTTTACATTAACGATAATTGGCTTCTGAATAAAACACTATTTTTAGGCAATATTGTTTTGTACCTTTCCCTTGATGCGCAGTACCTGGTGTTCCAAGGTATGTCCAGGAAACACATATTTATCTTCTTATCTACTCAAGAGGTACATTATAGCAAAATTTCAAGGTGCATAAAACACTTCATGAAACGTGCGGTCACTGGCTCTCGGACTATAACTGCTATGAGAAGTAGATATATTAATTATAAATTATAACTACAATCGAACTATTAACTAGCGAAAGAATAATTCTATGTTTCATGAAATCTCGTATAATAACTACATAACTTCCGCCTATTATTTGGATATTATATAATATTAGCCATTGAAAATAAATTGTAAAATGCAGGGTAATTGTCCGTGACAAGAGGAAGTGACGTGACCGTGTCGTTTGCTATTCCGTGCCGGGCTAGTGGACTAGCTACTAAAAGTATGGCTGCAGGATATAGTTTTAGCGCCTTTCATAAAACCTTTTCAGCAGGCTACTGACCTTGAAAACATTCTCAATATCGGCTACTTTTACCAAGTTTCTTCTTGTCACGACGAACGATATTGGTTAGAGGGGGTTGGGACGGAGTTAATCAAACAGACTAATAGGCCAAGATGTTGCGAAAAAATCGGTGGAAGTTTGGACACGGTTTTATTTATTCAAATAGTAATCTAATGTCAATAATATGATTTATGGCCGAATTTGCGTTGGAAGTGTCCGTTTCGTAAATAGCCCATGTGCTATTGCATCAAAATCTGAATTAACGCAAAAGTGAAAAAAATGTGGTGTTATTTTCATAACGTTTTTTTTCAAAAGCACTGTGTTGAATTGAAACGGTTCGATAATGACACAACCTATGTGAACTTGGCACCCCACTTTCGAAAAAAATATGACAATAAACTCAAAAAATTGCAAATCGTTTGCAGTTGTTATTAGTCAAAAAAGTTTCCTTTGTAGTTGCACCGTTTTTGAGAAACGGGGGGGGGGGGGGTCAAAGCATACCCCGCACCCGACTTCAACCGATTGGAACCAAACCATTTTTATTCGACGTCAAATCGTAGTTGTTTGTAGTGAAAGAATTTTTGTTAGTAGTTGCCCCGAAAAAAAGCTACAGCCGTTTTTTGAATTTTCAAAATAGCAACTTTTTCATTTTAGGGGTGCGAGTTTTTTTATGGCCCAATGCATTCGGAATCGTTTGTAGTTGTTAGTAGTGAAAGAATTTTCGTTTTTAGTTGCCCAGAAAAAAATGTTACAGCCGTTCTTTGAATTTTCAAAATAGCAACTTTATCATTTTTAGGGGTGCGACTTTTGTTTATGGTCCCAATACATTCGGAATCGTTTGCAGTTGTTAGTAGTGAAAACATTTTCGTTTATAGTTGCGCCGTTTTTTAAAAACGGGGGGGGGGTCAAGAAATACCCCGCACCCGACTTCAACCGATTGGAACCAAACCATTTCTTTTCTACGTCAAATCGTTTGTAGTTGTTTGTAATGAAAGAATTTTCGTTTTTAGTACCCAGAAATAAGGTACAGCTGTTTTTTCAATTTTCAAAATAGCAACTTTTTTTTTAGGGGTGCGAGTTTATTTATGGCCCCAATGCATTCGGAATCCACAACTGGCAATAAAGACGTAAAAAAAAGTATTGACTTGTAACATTGAAAAAGTTGCCATTTTGAAAATTCAGAAAACGGCTGTAACTTTTTTTCTGGGCAACTAAGTACAAACGAAAATTCTTTCACTACAAACAACTACAAACGATTTGACGTAGGATAAAAATGGTTTGGTTCCAACCGGTCGAAGCTGGGTGCGGGGTATTTTTTGACCCCCCCCCCCTGTTTCTCAAAAACGGTTCAACTACAAAAGAAATTTTTTTCACTACAAACAACTACAAACGATTTGCAACTTTTTGAGTCTATTGCCATTTTTTTTAGCGCGGTTCCTCCCTCCCCCATAGGGAGGAACCCCGCTTATAAGGTTGATACAATGAAACAATCCGGAAGTGCCGACAAGAAAATTTCGCGTTTCAGAACCCCTAGAGACCGAAAATAACGGTGGTTCAAATTTGTATATATATATATATATATATATATATATATATATATATATATATATATATATATATATATGTATATATTTATATATATATATATATATATATATATATATATATATATATATATATATATATATATATATATATATATTTGTCTGTTCGCTCATTTCTGGCTTCCCTGATGGTCCGATTTTGATGAAATTTGGTACAAAAATCTGTCGTCCAATTTGAAAGGTCAAGTTTGTTAACCAGCAAAATCCGCCCACTGGAAGATGGCGTTTGGGGCGAAATTCGCGCAAAAAAAATCGTAACGCGTACGTTTTTGAGTTCATAAGCTTGTAAGTACTCGTTTTATAGGCTTCTTGGGCTAGGAAAACGAATGAAACCATTTTAGAGGCGATAGCTTTAACCGTTTTCGAGAAAACTGAAAAAATAATTTTTGAATGCCGTTTTTGGTTTGGGTACTTAGAATCATGGGATTCAGTTGAAACATTTACTGCATCTTCTACTTTCATTAAAACTAATATGTTGAAATTTTGGTTGCGTTTGGAGTTAAGGAAGGGTTAGAATAAAATATTTTATTAACAGACATAAAAAAGTTTTGGTAACTTTGTATACTTTCCCTAATATCTCGAAAAAGGTTAAGAATCTTGGGAAACGGAAGAATACCATTGGAAAGCTTACTAAATGCTCTACAAAAAAGGTTCTAATGAAAGTTTTGATTAGGCGATGTCAATCGGAGAAATAAGTGCTTAAAACTTTAAAGTAATTGATTTCGCTTATTCGAACTGTTCTTTTTGTCTTTGATTTTGATACTTAAAATTATGGGATTCAGTTGAAACATTTTCTGCATGTTTGAATTTAATCAACACTAATATGTTAAAATTTCGGTTACGTTTGGAGCTAAGGAAGGATTAGAATAAAATATTTTATTAACAGACATGAAATGTTTTGGGAACTTCGTATACATTCCCTGATATCTCGAAGACGGTTAGGAATATTGGTAAACGGAGGGTTACCATGCGAAAGCTTACTAAATGTTCTACAAAAAAGATTCTGAAACAATTTTTGATTAGGCTATGTCAATCGGAGAAATAAGTGCTTAAACTTTGAAGTAATTGATTTCGTTTATTCGAACGGTTCTTCTTGTTTGTTTTTATTCCTTGTTGTTTTTTCATTGGTTATAGTAGGATAATGTATTTGACAATAAAACAGATTAATTAAAATAAGAAAAGCAATTCATTGTTAAAAATATATCAGGCTGTACCGTATGAAATGTCAGTTTTGGATTTGTTGATTTCCTTCAAATGTCTTGAAACTGTCGAGGCTCCTATTCCGAGTTCTTTTGCATATTCCCTAGTGTTTTTAATTGCTTATAGTAGTCAAATGTATTTGTCAATAAAACAGGATACGTATAATTAGAATCAATATTTTGTTTGTTAGAATTCGAAGATGCCGTATGAATATCTAGATTACAGTACTGGTGTTGATTTCGTTCTTTACAATTATTCTTGGTATTCCCTATTTTCATCTGTTACCCATAGTTTTTTATTGTTAGTAGGTTTTTCTTATTGATTATAGAATATAAATCTATTTGGCTATAAAACAGGATACGTAAAATTAGTGACAATATTTCGGAGATTTCTGAGCGAAATACTTTTAAGATTTTCTACCACCACGAACGGCTTTTTCTATTTTTATCCACTAGATAGGCTTTATTTTGCATATTTTTCTATATAAGTTTTATTCAGCAGGGGATTCTGATGAAATGTCGTGTTTTTGCTGTGGATTTTAAATACGATGTATCTAAGATTGGATAACATTAGCGAGTCTACATAGTTAAGAACCGACGATGGAGGATTACTTCTTGCTATGATTTAGTCTACATATGTATATTAAGTCCTAAATCCAAATGCCCGTAGAAACAGAAGGTCAATGCCCGTAGAAGCAGAAGGTCCGCAGGAAATTTACCTGCTAAGAGTTAATCCTCAAGAGCTGTAAATATACCCCAGGTATCTGCCGACACAAATACAAAGCCTAGGCGGAGAGCACCCCAAAAACAGAGATCCAAACATAGGTTATATACTAAATATTCATAAAGACTACTTAGTTGTAAACCGATTCATCAATTAGCAATCAATAGTTTTCAACAAATGTTATATACTAAATATTGATAAAAAGTATTTAATTAGAAAAAAAACAATATTCCACAAGACTTGTTTTTGGTCCATTTGTGTCTACTCCATAGACTTAATTATGTATATTATTCTATTTTAGTTGGGCAACTAAACTTTGTTTTATTTTGTTAAATAAAGTTTTTTTTTCTTGACTTGTTATTCGTCAAGACTTTTATTTGTCCTTGTGTATTAACTAGATAGGTTTTATTCGGCATATTATTCTATATAGGCTATATTAGGCAGGGTATTCTTCTCAATCTTGTGTACTTCTTCTTGATCCTTCTGTACATGGGCGTATATAAAAACAATTTCGGGGGGGGGCTGAGACCATTTCCAGGGTATGGAATACTAAATATTTAGAGCTTGGAATAGTTTTAGGCTATTACACGTAAAATAAAATATGTTTTATGAACTAAGTGATCTTATTTAATTTATTTTTAAGGGTTTTACGAGAAGTTTTTATCATCAATTCAAAATTTCGGGAGGGGCTGCAGCCCCCTCAGCCCCCCCTCATATATGCCCATGCTTCTGTATCTACTAGAAAGGCTTTATTAGGCATATTTTGTATTGATTTATAGACCTTTGCTTTAGAATGAGAGCCAGATTCTGTAATTTCCGCTTCTGTGTAAAAGTTAGCTACTGTCGGTGTCCCTGACGCCTTAATATCACTTTTATTCGAGATGTTCGAGAGGATTTTGACAATTTTCACGAGATATATAAAAAAAATAAGTTTATTTCTTTTCTAAGCTTATCAAATGGCACTAGGGACATGAACGGAACCGCGCTAAGATGCTGCAGTTCCTGCGAGTCGGACTTTTTTTTTCGAAAGTGGGGTGCCAAGTTCACAAAGGTGACACAGAAGTTAATGATCCACATTATTTGTTATAGTAAACGTTTCGATTAAATACTTTTTTTCAGAGGAACTAAAGTTTTGAAGGAAAAGAAAAGACACAAGGAATATCTTTCAAGCTGGCGTTTGCTCATGTTTGAATGTGTTTTTTCTTGAATCCCCGGATAAAATATTCTAACATAATGAAATTTTTTCTCCAAACACTGAATCATTATTCTATATGAATTCTTCTTGAAACCTCAAAAGATTAGGTGAATGGTAATCCGTACAAATTTCCTAATATTGTGTACTTGTTGGGTTTGTATGTGGGGGAGCTGTAATTCCTGCTGACCGAAATGAAAAATGTTTCAAGCCAATGAACGCACAGGTTTTCTAATTAATTATTAGGTTTTGAGGAAAACCTATGCATAATTCATCTATTGTTATTAGCGGTATGTTTTTCAGGAAATGTTAGTCTTGTTGGTTTAATGAGTTGCCCACTTTCCTCGTGTTTTAGTGTTGAGTATGCTTTCGACCGAATCATGACTCATAATGGGCTAGATTTTATGCCGGAAATAGCAGATGCTCACGAATGCAGAGCATGCAAAGTCATTTATAAAAATATTAAGAGAAGAAGGTGGAAAAATTTTGTTGTAACACTTTTATCTATAAGTACAAAGAATTATATTTGTTAACTGTTATCACGTATTGGCCAATGAGATAAATCGGTTATACTGATAGGTGGGCGCATTAGCCTTTTATTTATAATTCAGCAGGTAAAAAGGTTTTTATCAAGAAAGAAACAGACAAGTCATTCTAGTCCGAGAGCCAGCAACGCACTTTTCATGCATCATGAAATTTTGCTATAATGTACATCTTGGATATATAAGGAGGTATATATGTGTTTCCTGGACATACCTTGGAACACCAGGTACTGCGCTTAGGGGAAAGGTACAAAAAAATATTTCCTAAAAATAGAGTTTTATTCAGAAGCCAACTATCTTTAATGTAAAATTAAGACAATTTTACAATGAATAATAAATATGGCAGACACTTTTAAGGTGTATAACACGTAAAAAAATTAATTGTTTTTAATCTAATATTAAATGAGGGTTTTATTAGCGCTGCCATTAAGACCGGAACAGCTGTACAAGATCATGTGAGCAAGAACCAATGAGAGCACAGAAAACAACCAACACTGCGCGGTTCTCTCATGCACTCTTACCGTTACGCGCAGTGTATTGCAGTCTTATCATAGGCAACATTTATTTTCATGTTTCCTGATAATTAAACCCCACAAAAGTCTCTGCCCTTTTGCAATTATATTCAAATATGTTTATTGAAGACGCTGTTTAAATCGCAGCGTGAATAAAGCACTTCATTTAATATTAAAAATAAAAATTAGGTACTTTGTTGTTTTTTTTAATTTACAATTTAACCCCCTTAAAAGTGCCTGACTTATTTATTATTAATTTTAAAATTGCCTTAATTTTTAATTTTTTTTCATTAATAAAAGTTGGCTTCTGAATAAAACACTATTTTTGGGCAATATTGTTTTGCTATGCGCAGTACCTGGTGTTCCAAGGTATGTCCAGGAAACATATACTTACCTTCTTATCTACCCAAGAGGTAGACTACAGCAAAATTTCAGGGTGCATAAAAGACTTCATGAAAAGTGCGTTGCCAGCTCTCCGACTATTCTTTTGAAAATCCTTACCATACATTCTCTTCTATGACATTATTCCGTGACGTGGTGTTCGTTTTGTTAGTTTGGTCCAGTTGCCAGCTCACCGACTATTCTTTTGAAAATCCTTACCATACATTCTCTTCTATGACATTATTCCGTGACGTGGTGTTCGTTTTGTTAGTTTGGTCCAGTTCTCATTGCTGCTTAGTGGAGGTAAACTTGAGTAGGACTGAATGTTCCAATTATTAAATGTTTTTGTTTATTTATTTAAATTCTTACGTCCATTATTATTATCTTAGAATTTTGGGACGGGTCCTCTAGAGGTTACCACCCTTTTCTAGCCAGGATAGGGCTGATGCCTTTTCTTTTTTTCTACAGAAAGGCCAACACCCCATAGTGGGAATCGAACCCACGATCTTTGGCACGGAGTGTTAAATGCTCGCGCCTTAACACTCACGGCCACTCTGCCTCCATGTGTTTCACCCAACATGCCTCATAGCCAACAAACGGAAGAGCAGGAAGAACATGCCTCATAAATCTTACCTTATTTATGAATATTTTATGATTATAAATATTTCCATCCTTATGGTACTTCAATGTGCGAGTGTCTCGACTAAAGCAGCCAGTTCAGATAGACGGAAAAGTTCAATTCCGCATGCGCGAGATTTTGAGGCAAATATTCTCGACGGTTCCACCATTTTGAAACTCGATTGCCCTTGCTTCACCTCAAAGCCTTTTAAGACTAGGAAAGGCTTTGAGAGGTCAAAGGAAATAGTGTCTAATATGTATCAATACTTAGCCAAAGCAAAGACTTAACACTTTTTAAACCTACTAGTGATAAGATTATAACAGAGAGAATTATTATCGCCAATTTCTTGCACGGGGAATATAGTCCATGCCCTTTTCCCTCCAGCTAAACTATTTATTTGAACTGGCGATAGCATAAATTGTTTTTAGCCTTATCTTTGGCTAAGTATTGATCAAGGGCGTATATAGAAAATAATTTCGGAGGGGGCTGGGAAAATTTCGGGGGGGGGGCTGAGACCATTTCCGGTGTATGGAATACTAACAATGTAGATCTTGGAAGAGTTTTAGCCAACTTAAACGCTATTACGTTAGCCGTTGCAGAGATACGCAGGCAAGGTATAGTTGGGATTCGGCTAGGAGAAAAAAACTTTAGACTTTCAGGAAGAAATCTGTATTTGGACGTTTCGGCTGCACATTGGCAGCCTTCTTCAGCACTAGAAAATGCCTAGGGGGGAGGGAGGAAGACCTCGAGGACACTTAGGTAACCATGGTTGGATGTATGAATCCATCGATACATCCAACCATGGTTACCTAAGTGTCCTCGAGGTCTTCCTCCCTCCCCCCTAGGCATTTTCTAGTGCTGAAGAAGGATGCCAATGTGCAGCCGAAACGTCCAAATACAGATTTCTTCCTGAAAGTCTGACGTTTTTTTCTCCTAGCCGAATCCCAGCTATATCTTGTCTGCAAAATAGAATATGTTTTATGAACTAAATGAGCTTATTTAATTTATTTTTAAGGGTTTTATGAAATTTTTACCGATCAAATGAAAATTTCGGGGGGGGGGGGCTGCAGCCCCCCCCTATATACGCCCATGGTATTGATAAGTATTGAACACTATTTCCCTTGCCTGACCTCTCAAAGCCTTCCCTGGTCCTAAATGAGACATAATAAATTGTTATTGAGTTTAAATTAGTATGTTATTTATTGTAATGGAAATGCAAATGGCGGGACCGTCGGGAATATTTCCCTGAGAATTTCGCGCATGCGGGATTAGAACTATTCCATTTAACTGAACGGGCTATAGATTCTGAACTTTTACCTGAAGATGTCATGCAACTTCTTTATTGTTATAAACACTGGTCTTTATAAAATAACGTTCACCATCAGAGCCTCAATGTAGAATGAAGGAGTCTAAGCAGCTTGTTTATGGCTAATATCGGTAAACTGCGTTCTTACTCTGAATAAGTAAGTATAAATGAGGCCTGCCGTATTGCAGGTATATGACGCATAGAGGCGGCGTGGTTGCCAACTGTCATCCAGGAAGCGGTGACCCTCCTGTAAATATTTCGCGGGGTTTTGCGCCTCCCTTCTAAACTTGGCAAGCTCTCACAAACCCGTGCCCTCCCTCGTCAATAGTGAATATATCGATCCGAGAGCTACCGAAGAACAAGGTTTTTCGAGTACAAAGCAATATCGATGAGTCCTCCATCGAGCTTCGTGCCAAACTGTTTACATCCGCTCAGGGTCGTTTATTTCGAGGTCCGAATCGGAATGTGGCCTTGCCTTTCCGCCATTTACTTGTGGTCGGTCCTCCAAAGCTTTATTATTGCAACACATAAATCCAACATTTACAAGAAATGTTTCGCTCAATTTTCATTCTCATCAAGATCTTCAGATTTATTGTTTTCCATCCTATCACTAAAGAAATCTTGCTTCCAAGCTTCCTAACAACACTATACTTGCTTCCATAATATAAAAAAAAAAAAAAAAAAAAAAAAAAAAAAAAAAAAAATCAGTCCCGTAACAGGCCACAAGGGCCCAGAGGGGCAGATACTGTTGAGGTATCTGATTCTTGACCGTACGGCACACTAGGGAGATAGTGTGGTCAACACTATGCTCCGGCCGCCTGATTTTCCCCTTGGCCGCTTGCGTCATTAGCACCCAAGGTACCCATTATTAATTAAATTAATTAAAGGCTGGGTGAGCCTAGGGACGATCTGGGACCCCAAATCCAACCCTCGAACGGCAGCACTAGAATAAAAAATCTTTAGTGCGCGCTCGGGTTTTGAACCTGGTCCTCCAGTTCATTAGTCGAGTGCTCTACCACTGAGCTAACCTCGCCCCCTCCATAATATAAGGCGAATGTTTATAATAGAGTGACCAATACTTCAATAACTCCTCCTAATGTTTTCCTCCGCTATCCAGTGAATCACCACCAGAAAGTGTACAAGCTTATAATTAATTAAATTGAGAGGTGATGGTTGACCGTTGGTGATGCGAAGGTAGGAATTGTCAGGGTTCGGTTGTTATTTCTTCAAAACTGTCTGCCGACGTTTCGGCTTGAAATTCAAACATTCATCAGGGCTGTAAAACAAGTAGGACGGAGTTATTACTAGTTTATACATTTACAAAAATATTTAAAAAAATAGATAATTGATCTACCTATAATTTAAGCTCTTGCTATAGCACTTACTTTTTGTTTAATGATTTTCTATTTTTTAAATCTTTTTGTAAATTTATAAACTAGTATTAACTCTGTCCTACTTGTTTAACAGCCCTGATGAAGGCTTGAATTTCAAGCCGAAACGTCCATTTGTCACTTGTAAAATGTAGTTTTAAAATACCAGCGTGGTATTTAAAAAAAAAAAAAAAAAAAATATGATTTGAAATTCAAGTCACTGGCGGCTTACCGAAATGGCCAGATCCGATTGCTGGAATGACCTGTGCCTCGGAGTGACCCTACACCAGAGTGTGAGTGAGTAATATACGCGCGTAGTTGAGCAAGGTTGAATATAAGTAGACAGATCGGCGCCCCTGGCCAAGGACATACTGCCAACAGCTGTTGCGAAAACCTGGCCGCAGCTTCGCCTCTTTCCGCCAATGCTACAAATACTCTCCGCAAATTAGTGTTGCTATATCTGACTGCTTACCTTCCTTCGCCAACACAGCTCTAACATAGGCAGCAATATACTCCGTATCTTCGGGATGAACGTTTTAGGTTGGGAATTCTCACCTTTGGGCCCTATGTTAATTAAAGGAAACCCTGTGTATTTTGAACTGACAGATCCAGGGGGTTCCTAGGAGAAGAAATTCCTCCTATAAGAAGAAATTCCTAGGAGGTTTTCCGGTAGTGGGGTTGTTTAATTCCACAAGTTAAAACGATATTTGTCTTCCCACTGAATTTCTTTATTTTGCAGTGGGCCTTTCATCACAAATGTGCTATCATCAGTCATCAGTTGCTGGCAAGCATGTTCCTTTATATTATTACAGTATAATGCTATTCCGGTAGAAGTTCATATATATATATATATATATATATATATATATATATATATATATATATATATATATATAGGGTCTTTTTGCGAAGACCACATCCAGTTACTTTTGAAGTAGCAGTAGTGATTTATAACAGTTACTCGTACTCGCTGATAAGCTTACTGATTAGCTTAAAGGTTCTTTCTAGGTTATCTATTACTACTTGACTCGTTATATACGGTTATAAACCATATTAGATAATGACAAGCAATATTTATTAATAAAAAGGTTCATATGATCAAAATCAATTCTCTCAACTACGAAAAACGTTCTTAAGCATTAAAGTTAACTGTTGGAGACCCGATGGCCGTGAGGGTTAAGGCGTGAGCACTTAACACTCCGTGCCAAAGGTCGTGGGTTCGATTCCCACTAGGGGTGGTGGCTTTTCTTTCGAAAAAAAGAAAAGGCATCACCCCTGTCCTGGCTAGAAAAGGGTGGTAACCTATAGATAACCCGTCCTAAAATTCGTAGTTAATAATAAATGGACGTTAAAAATTTAAATAAAAAGTTAACTGGGGTCTCCCGTGGTCTAATGGCTAGCGCCTTGGATTGGTAAGCGGGAGATGGTGGGTTCGATTCCCAACCTCCGGCAGGAATTTTATCATCCCACGGCTCGCTGGTAAAATTCCTCGCTGCACCCTGGATGTCGGCGCTAATGACCTAGATGTAGATGCGCCGTAAAAAAAAAAAAAAAAAAAAAAAAAAAAAAAAAACTGTTTTGCAGGTTATGAAGGATAACATAAACAATAATATTTGTAACCACACATATTTTATTCCTTTTTTTCTCTCTCTCTTTTTGGATATTTTACATTTATTTAGGTACGTGCTATGCGTTTCCGCTCGCTGCGCTCGCTCAAGAAGATATCGAAACTCTAGTCAATCCAACTCGCTAAAATTAATAGAATTATATTAATTATTAGCGACTCTAGTCAATCCAACTCGCTAAAATTAATAGAATTCTACTAATTTTTGCGAGTAAAACCAATCGCTTTTTATTTGTCAGGAACATCGCGAACTAATTGTAAAGACCCTTTTTTCTCACTAACATAAAAATAGCTTTTTCATAAACAAACGCTAATTCACTGTTGAAGGTTACTCTACTCCCAGCAAGAACCAATACAATTGCTCATCGGAATCCTCCAATAGGAAGGCAAAGGAGTTATGCGCATGCGCTGAATCACTGATAAAATCACTATTGCTACTTCAAAAGTAACTGGATGTGGTCTTCGCAAAAAGATCCTATATATATATATATATATATATATATATATATATATATATATATATATATATATATATATATACACATATATATAACTTTTTATTTATTTATTTTTGTTTTTTCATCATGTGATGAAAAAACGAAATCTTTTTCCCTAAAATCTTCTCACTATCCGGTAAAAAAATCTTCTTATTTTTCTGTTAAACTGTCAACAAGTATGTTGTGTTCGTGAATGTACTGTTTTCTGTTCCATTGACCCAACAAAAAGAGAGTAGTAGACCTCCTTTTTGTTGGGCTAATTAACGAAAAATCAATTTCACTAAATTGCTTTGGTTATTCTTTCTTCTTCAAATATAACTTCTTAGCGGGAGTCATTTTCGGTAGTAGGAAAATCTGCTAAGTAGGATCGATAGAGAATTGAAGAAATTTATCAAAAAGTCTGTAATGAGTGCAACCTTCAATAGCTACATTTCTTCGGAGGAAATTGGCAAAAGAATTACTCTCGGTAGAGGAGCATTAATATTTTGTTCTGAAGTGGGAGCTAAGGTAAACCCTAAAAGATTGCTTTTCCTCTTCCTATTGAGCTCTTTCTATTTTTTTTTAAGGGAATGCATGTATTTTTGCTGAATGGAGAAAGATAACGGTCGATAACACATTCACATATGTACATATATTTATTTATAACAAATATTGTGACTTGTTATATCTCAGTAAGGTTATCTTTAAAATGTTGTAAGGTCCGTGATGAAGATAACATAACTTTAATCTTAATAATGAGGTGTAGATAGTCAGCCGTTGAGGTGATAAGCAATCAGGGTAAAAATGCAGTTTCCCGCCCTACAAACCGATTTCTTTCAAACTTTGCACAATAACGTAGTTTGATGCACTTAACACGAATACGATAAAAAAAAAAAAAAAAAAAAAAAGTCGGATTTAACTAGGAAAGAAGTTATTAAGCACTTAAGTTCACTGTTATGCAGGTTATGAGAGCTAATGTAAACAACTAAATTTGTGACGACTATGACTTTAAGGCATACATGCTATGCGTTTCCGTTCGCTAAGCTCGCTCAAGAAGATAACAAAACCCCAGTCGATCCAACTCGCTAAAATTAATAGAATATAATATTAAGCACTAAAGTTAGGAAGGTTATAAAACTAGGCGTCATCAGCGTATTTGTAAACACGCGCGTGCGTAGATATATAACTTTGGGAAACAGAGAACTCTCATTTGAAATGTTCAGAAACCATTTATTCGAAAATATTGTTAATTTTAAGGGTATCCTCACCTGTCGCTTAAGGGCATACGTGCTATGCGTTTCCGCTCGCTCAAGAAGATAACAAAACCCCAGCCAATCCAACTCGCTATAATTAATAGCTCTCATAACCTGCACAACAGTGAACTTAAGTGCTTAATAACTTCTTTCCTAGTTAAATCCGACGTTTTTTTTTTTTATCGTATTCGTGTTTAGTGCATCAAAATACGTTATTGTGCAAAGCTTGAAAGAAATCGGTTTGGAGGGCGGGAAACTGCATTTTTACCGCAATCAGGCAATAGTTGGGATTCGGCTATGAAACAACAATAGGATTTTGGTAAAAATCAGTATTCAAATTTTACGAAAATCGGCTTGATGTTTTCCTAGCCGAATCCCAACTATTCCCTGACTGCTTATACTCTTAATATGCTCCATAATGGTTATTTGAGTTAGTACTGTTTCACGCCCTATCTGTGATCTCATCTGGAGAACTAAACCTCCTCATTATTGTAAACATTTTCATTCTAACAATGCCTCAAAATTTGAATATATACACATTTATAACTATATAAAAAACTCCTTGAAATTGAGAGCTTCATTAATTTCTGATTGACACAATAATAATAATAATAATAATAAAAACACACACAAAAAAAAATCCAACATTTAATATTAAGTAATCCATTTTTTGCACTGTTTTCTCTATCTAAAAATAATTTTTAATAATCACTTCTTGGTTAAGAAATTGTATTGTATATTTAGTACTTGTATAGAAATACTCCTTAAATTTAATGCATAGAAGATGTAATTATTTTCATTTATTTTAAGTTAAACTTTATTATTTCACAAAGTATCTGTTTGTAAATAGAACATATGTGTAAGTTTTATGTTGGGGTATGTTTATGAATATATTACTAACATAGGACTAAAAACGTTATATAAGGTCAACTCCTTGCAATGGGGACACCCTGTATGCAATAAAAAAAAATAAAAATAAAAATAAAATAAACATTTTCATTCTATAAACAGCACTTGGGACTAAACTTTCTCTCGACTCCGCTGAACTCGGTTAATTATGAGCTCGGTGAAAGGTTAGGTTTGAAAGGCCTCTGACAAGGTGCCAGATATGGTGCATATATAGTTCTCTTTTTATTGAAACATCCATTTTTGAAGTAAAGTGAACGCACACACACACACACACACACACAGAGGAAAGTTTTAATGGTAATTTTGGTACTAACGTATTAGATTCAACGCAGGCTAAAGATATGTGTCTCAATCAGAGATCTGGATCATGTATAACGCATTTCTATTGGTCTGTTCCTATGATTGGCTATTGTGTTTATAGTAACCGTCATGGGGGTCTCCCGTGGTCTAGTGGCTAGCGCGCTGGATTCCTAAGCGGGAGATGGTGGGTTCGATCCCCACCGGCGACAGGAGTTTTCTCATCTAAGGGCTCGCTGAGAAAATTCCTGGTTGCACCCTGGAGGCCCGGCGCTAATGGCCAAGATTTGTCGATGCGCCGTAAATAAAAAAAAAAAAAAAAAAAAAAAAAAAAAAAAAAAAAAAAAAAAAAAAAAAAAAAACAAGTAACCGTCATGTTCCCTTCCTATTTAGGAAGCAATTATTTGTACATTGGTGTTTTTTTACTCGATTTTTTACGCGATGGTTTTTTTACTCGAAACAAAGGAAGCACTGTTAAATTGCATATCGGTCCATTATCCATCGAAAAACCATCCTTGATCTATATTATCAACGAGTTCGACTGAATAGAGGTCCGATATAACCTTGAGCGAGCGGAAACGCATAGCAATTGTCCCATTGACATAAGTGCTACGCGTTTTCCCTCACTCAAGGTTATATTGAAACTCTGGTCAATCCAAATCGTTGATAATCCAGTCGCCATATTGGCAAAAACTCAACTGACGCCTTTACCCGGAGATGATCCAGATCTCTGAGAGCCGATTCTTTATCCTGCGTTGAAGCTAATACGTACGTACCTGATAGGTAGGATCAATTAAAAGGAAAATTTTTTTCATAGTTCAACCTGAATAGGTACCATGATGATTAGATAGTTAGCCGTCGAGGTGATAAGTAAAGATGGAATGGTTGGGAATCGGCTGAAGAAACCTCAATATGATTTTTTTTAAACAAAAAATCTATATTTTGGACGTTTCGGCTACTCATTGGTAGCCTTCGTCAGCTAAAATGGCAAGAAAAACGGAAATTAATACACAAAAAAAAAAAAAAGAAAAAAGAAGAAAAAAAATGTAAATACATTTAACTTATTATATAAAAATTCTACTCATTCTATGAATTTAAGACCAAATTGTTCTTTTATAATAAGTTAAATGTATTTATATTTCTGTTACTTATGTCAATTATAAACTTTTTTTTTTTTTTTTTTTTTTTTGTATTAATTTCTGTTTTTCTTGTCATTTTAGCTGATGAAGGCTACCAATGAGTAGCCGAAACGTCCAAAATATAGATGTTTTATTTAAAAAAATCATATTGAGGTTTCTTTAGCCGAATCCCAACCATTCCATCTTTACTGAATAGGTATGTTTTTGCGCAATGTGCCAGCCATCTGTCCTTTCTTTCTTAGGTAACTATGGACTGATGTAAACCATAAGGAAACAGTACGAAAGCAATATGTCTCAAGACTGATGCATGTACAACAGTATAAGGATAAGAAGGAGAGCTATTCCTGGTGAAGGACCTTGTCCTGCAAGATGCATGGTCTAGTCCGTTTCTCACAACAATCCTTTCCTGCGATTATAAATAGATTCCAAAAGCAAGTCCCTGGCTGCTTTCAACCAAACATTTCTTGCATGTCGGACATATAGCCAAGGTAACCTAAATATCAAAATATTTATTTATTTCATGAAAATGTTGGCACGGCGATTTAAACTCCATCTGATGGAAGAAGGCCAAGATGATTTCGCAAACTGATTTGATGCGCATCTCAAAGGCGACCTTTGTCAGTCCGTTGTAAACTGTTGGTTTAATAAAGTCTAATGTTTGCTTTCCTCTTCAGACCTCTAATGGAACGCTTTCGGAATATAAAAGCAACAGCCTTAAACTGGTTTGTTATGGATCTACGAGCTGGTTCAAACTCTTCTCACTTCTCCCTTAACACATTGACTGCAATCTAGGAGTTGAGATGTAGATTGTAGTACAGCTTAGAATGCTTACTTTTATTAATTGCGCGCGACTCCGGATTTTATGTAAACTTGTAGTTTGCTGGGTTATTTTCTAGGCCGACAATCCTTTTGCTCGATAACCTTAACACTCGATATCGGAGTCCTCAAAAACACTGTGGCAGTGAATGAGTGAATTTTGCTGACTCCTTCGATCGTCTTTCACTATGGATATTTAAGTCAGAATTATGATTTGAACAGAGAGGAGTTTCTGTTTACCACTCAACAGTTGTTCGCCATCTGGAACGAATTGGTCATATAAAAATCTGAATTATTTTTGCCCCCACACAATATTTAGATTCGAATTGTTATGACTCATATCTTCCGCAGTACGGGGTGCATTGTCCTATTTTGCTATAGTCCGACTGCAAACGAAAGAACAAGAAGGGGCGTGGCTGGAGGGGAGCTATACCTTCCCCTACTTGGGCTAAAGGCAGCGCGTGCGCACTACCTTGTTTTTTTGTTTGCGGGCGGACTATACCTTACACCTCCTCATTGACCTCTTGATTTCATCCGAAATGTAGGAACCGCCTTCTTTCCGATGCTACCTACACATTGAAATGTAACATGCAAAAGTATCCTTGTATTTATACCGCATGCAAACTGGTGATGACTGCATGTACTCATAGAACCTGCGCCTTCTCTTCTGTTATGCAGCCTCTTCGTATTCCATTGTTCTCTATTGTACAGTCAATCAGTCAGTGATTACTGCGCATAACATCCTTCGCTTATCCTTTTGTCTCTAAACAATATATTCTTAGTGACTCAATCTCCCCACTAAACCATTTTAGCACTTGAAAATCGTAGGTAAATGAACTCGCGTATCTTAATCGACTAGCTAATGACACAAGTCGAACACCTCGCTAAATGTAGCGAGGTAGCGACCCATCAGAAGGTTGTCTACCACTTCCTTCTCTGATATCTCTCACGATTGCCTAACGAGTCTGCTTGTATTGACAGGGTTTGATGGCCTTTAGACGGTTTAATAACCTAATCTTTATTTTTAAGAATATTTTTTTAAATAGTCCCTTAAGTAATAATAAAAAAGTAACTTTATGAAGAAAAATGTGTGTTTTATTTGATAATAAGAGAAATATTTGGTTGGTTCGAGGGGAAAATACGGCCTGTCATGCTCCGCCGTTCGTCAGAGGTTATTCCGAGCTGAAGTTGGCCAACGCACTCTTCTCTTAATTATGTTTTCCCTTACTTTCCTAAATAATAAAGTTATTAATTAATTATTCTTTGTTTTACTTTTTCTCTCTTAAATTATTTTCATTCAGTTTATTATTATTTTTCTAATACATTATCATTTATATTTTATAGAGTCTTTTCCCCCCCTCCCCCAACCTCATGGATGTCATGCGAAGAAATGTCAGTTTTCATGAGCTCACCGTTGAAGGAGATTACTCTAACACTTCATTTTTGTGAGTGCTTTAGAACTTATTAGAAAATCATTTATTTGTATTAAGGCACAGGCAGGATATGATTTTAACTCCGTCCTTGATAGAACAATTTATGATCCACAATGGGAATTAAAGATCTTGCCCTTCTTTATCTTTAGCAGATTTAGAGGAGAATCCAGAACTGATATTAATGTTCCAAGATAAGGTTTAAGCAGTTAGGGAATCTTTGGGATTCGGCTAAGAAAACATCAATACGATTTTCGCAAAAAAACTATATTCAGGACTATTATTATAAGACCATCTTTATTATATTTATATGTGGCAGAAGGTCAAATTCAAACATAAACGCTTACTTTCTATACAACTCCTTTATTATGCTCTACATGTTTCGCGTTCCACCACCGAGAACCTTCCGCAGGTATGGCCACGTCTAGACTGATAAGATCAATCATGTCCACTGTGTTATCAGCTGTTTAAAATCCATAGTTTTAGGGTAAATGCCGATTTTCCAAAAGAAGTCTTTGTCATTTAATAAAATAATCCATTTTAAGTTGTATTGTTTATTAAATTATAAAATATTTTATCTAGGTATTTGATTTCTGTTTTAGCGCGGTTCCTCCCTCCCCCATAGGGAGGAACCCCGCTTATAGGGTTGATACAATGAAACAATCCAGAAGTGCCGACTAGAAAATTTCGCGTTTCAGAACCCCTAGAGACCGAAAATAACGGTGGTTCAAATTTGTATATATATATATATATATATATATATATATATATATATGTGTATATATTTATTTATATATATATATATATATATATATATATATTTGTCTGTTCGCTCTCTAGATAGAAGACGAATGGTCCGATTTTGATGAAATTTGGTACAAAAATCCTTCGTCCAATTTGAAAGGTCAAGTTCGTTAACCAGCAAAATCCGCCTACTGGAAGATGGCGTTTGGGGCGAAATTCGCGCAAAAAAAAATCGCAACGCTTACGTTTTTGAGTTCATAAGCTGCTAAGTACTCGTTTTATATGACTCCTGGGCTAGGAAAACGAATGAAACCATTTTCAAGGCGATAGCTTTAACCGTTTTCGAGAAAATTGGAAAAATAGTTTTTGAATACCGTTTTTGGTTTGGGTACTTAGAATCATGGGATTCAGTTGAAACATTTTCTGCATGTTCTACTTTCATCAAAACTAATATGTTGAAGTTTTGGTTAGGTTTGGAGTTAAGGAAGGGTTAGAATAAAATATTTTATTAACAGACATAAAAAGTTTTAGTAACTTTGTTTACTTTCCTTAATATCTCGAAAAAGGTTGAGAATCTTGGTAAACGGAAGAATACCATTAGAAAGCTTATTAAATGCTCTAAAAAAAAGATTCTAATGAAAGTTTTGATTAGGCGATGTCAATCGGAGAAATAAGAGCTTAAAACTTTAAAGTAATTGATTTCGCTTATTCGAACTGTTCTTTTTGTCTGTTTTTTATTCCTTGTTATTTTTTAATTGCTTATTGTTGGATAATGTATTTGAAAATAAAACAGGTTAAGAAAAATAAGAAAAACAATTTAATGTTAGAAATATAGATTTCCAAGATTCCAAGACCTTGTCACTAGCGGGTCTGTTTCTCGTGTAGCGGACCCTTCCAGGTAAGATTGTAAATCATGACCTTTCAAGACTTTACTACTCACAGGAATGGCGTTAGTGACCTTAAGGGTTGACACGCCATTATAATAATTAATTTAAAAAAAAAAGACTGGTGGAACCAAAATAATAACTGCTTCTATTTTAATCTTTCCAAATTAGACTAGGGATATGAACGGAACCGCGCTAAGATGATGCAGTCCTGCGAGACGGACTTATTTTTTTATGAACTGTCTTTTTCCTGTTTTTAATAATGTGTACATTTTCTTTTATTTTTCGTTTAGGTTTACAATAAAGGAGTAGTGTAGGAAGGGATTGTTTGCGTTTGAATTCGACCTTCTACCACAAATAAATATACATTCAGGAGGTTTGGGCTACTCTTTGACAGCCTTCGCCAGCAATGAATGGCGGAGATGGTCAAATACCAAAGTAAGCAGTTAGGGTACGATGATGACCATATTTTCACCATTGTCACTTAACTGCTAACTTTGGTCTTTCCAAATCTCCGCCATTCATTGCCGATGAAGGCTGCCGAAACGTCCTAATTACAGATTTTTACAAAAATCGTATTGTTGTTTCCTAGCCGAATCCCAACTATTCCCTGATTGCTTATCACCTCGACGGCTAACTATCTACAGTTCATTATAAGAATTTTTAAATTTGATATTGAAATTCGTGGGCGTATGTTGAGGTTACCAACCCCGAATTCTTCATTGTTCCTCTCTTCTGGGAATCGAACCTACGCCTTGCTTCAAGAAACATCCGTTCCAACGGATCTACTTCCTTCTATTGTCCGATCTCAAACATATTTCGCCCTTTGTCTTCCTTTCATCATAATTATTACTATATATGAATATATATATATATATATATATATATATATATATATATATATATTTTGTTTGTTTAACGGCGTATCAGCAGTTGGGTTATTAACGCCGGGCGATCTACAAGTTTCCATTCTTTTATAATGCCAACAGCCCGCGGTCGGTCACCCATTCAGGTAATAGCCATGCCCGACGTTGCTTATCTTCGGTTATCAACAGGAACCGGTGAAGAACATTATTGGATTTTCAGTATATTCTCTTAAATATCTCGAAAGCAGGTTTTGAAATCGTGCCAAGTGGAACGTGGCCGTCGAAAACCTATTGAATTTTCAAAAAAAAAAAAAAAAAAAAAAAAAAAAAGGCTGAGCACTTTGATAAGACGACCTCAGTCGGAGATAACGATGTTTGACGTTTTGGATGTATTCGTTTTTTTTGTTACACTGAAGGCAAAATACTATGAGGTTCTATTCTAACCTTTCCAAATCACGCCAGAGACAATCATTGTATGAAAAAACGCTAAGATGAGGCAGCTCCTGCGAGTCGGACGATTTTAATTATTAGATTTATCTATAACAGATTTGGTTTCCTCTCACCTATTGTGGCCTGAAATTGAATTGTTTCTACATTTTGATCTGTATATGAGAAGGTTACGGCCCTGAAAGACTATTCATCTTTCGTTTAAATGTGTTTTTTTTTGCTATCACAAAAAAAAAAAAAATAAATAAAAAATAGCACTACACGTTTTTATTCGTACCACTTTATTAAGTATCACTTGTTTCGTGTTTTTCCTGCCATCTTTGTAAGGGCCGTTAAATCCGTTGAGTTATATATATATATATATATATATATATATATATATATATATATATATATATATATATACAGTGAAACCTCCCTTAACGGACACCTCCCTACAGCGGACACCTCTATTAACGGACATATCCTCACAGTCCCGAATTTTTCTATAGGTAAAATAAACCTCTATATTGCGGACACCTCTGTACAAAGGACACGGACAGAAAAACCTGATTTTTTACCTCCTTTCTACGGACAATTACAGCTAATGTTATTTATAGAAGCGTGTTCCCATGGGTGTAGGTTTCCAGAAAAATGCGTTAACAATAACTCTTTGTAAGAATAAGATATATATAGAGAATAGTGACTAGCAATATCTTCCTAGGAATTTCACAACAGGAACCTCTTCCTTTTCAGCAGAAGCATATGATTTTCCCGCTGGCAGATTACTATTGTTTTGCCTACAAAACACGGCATTATCACGGTGGAGTATTCCATAAGTCTGTTCGGTTCACATTCCTTCCGCAGAAATTCCCTCTCTTCACTTTTCAGTTGGGTTTTAGCTCTTGTTGAGTAAGTATCGTGCTTTCTCAATATGTCTAATCGGAAATCTCTGACACTTAAAGAAAAAATTGACGTGATAACATTTTCCAATCGCGAAAAATGTGGTGTGCGTAAAGTTGCCGAGTTTTTTAAGATAGGGAAAACACAAGCAGCAGAAATATTGAAAAAGAAAGATTAAATTTTGAAGAAATGGACGGAAAATTGTGACAAAAATGTTGTCCGAGGACTAAGAACTTCTTTATGCTTTAAACTTTTTAGAATAAAAACTTTTTTAACTTTATACTTATTGAACTTCTTTCAATATACTTAAAAAAACATGTTATGGGTAATTATTAAATGGTTAATTAAAACATGAATTAAATATACAAATTCGGTACATATCCATCTCGACCAACCTCTCTTTATAGCGGACACCTCTCTATAGTGGACAACTTTGGTTCTCCCAGAGGTGTCCGGTCCGCTATAGAGAGGTTTCACTGTATATATATATATCCCTCGCCAAGGCGAAGGTCACGAATCCTGAAGGGCGAGTTACTTAATAAACTGGTACAATTAAAAAAACGTGTAGCACTTCTTTTTTGTGGTGACCAATGTAACCAAACGAAAGAAAAAACTGTACATTTGATTGAGTAAAAAGTATATTTAAAAAATGGAGCATGAAAACAAATTATGTAGTTTTCTACGCCCCCCCCCCTCTAAAATTGAATGAATTATTATTTATTTTTAATTAATCTAGCCCGTAATGAGGTGGCGTTGGTTTTCGGGGTGCCTATTTTAGAGTTATTGTGGTAGTAACTGCGCATGACAGGTGCGTCCCGACCTTGGCAATCAGGTTGGTCGATAGTTCCGGGGTGACAAGCTTGGTTTTTTATCTTCTACCCTCTTATCTGTTAGTCCCTCATCTCTCCTGTCGTATGTCAAGGCTCTTGACGTTTGATAACACAACCATAATAATATCTTCAGAGCTTTATACAACCACTTTATTTATTTTTATTGATTCGTCTGGATAATGTCTGGTGTTTACATTCTGTGAAAGTTTGTCCGTCTTCCTCATGAACACATTGGAAGCCAATTTTAGACAGCACTTTTTTTTTTTTCAATTTTTAATGATGTAGTTAAATACTCCGAGAAAGCTTTATAATATTTGTTAAATTAAAGGTGCATTTATAAATGATATGTCCATTGAAAGAGCAGCTTAAACAGTTTTTATTTTGGGTGGGCTGCGATCAAAATTGGACCAGCTGTTCACCAGCCGCCATCTTTGCTACTAGCAACTTTCTGACGGATTGCGGTGGAAAGATTGCCTGCACATGTGCACTGGTGCCAACAAACAAAACTACTTGAGTTGCTCTTTCATTTATAACTGTAATAAATATTATATAACCGTTAAACCCCGATATTCATTTTCAAACACCGGGTTGAATTCAGTTCGATTGTACATAATAGTGAATTTTAAAACCTCTAAAAGACATATGAAAGAATCCTTCAGAATCTCAGACGATATTTACATATTTCTAAAAATATATTTAATTAATGTTTACTTTCAGCGTGGTTCTTCTCTTCTAATAAGGAAAAGGTGGTGTCGGTCTGACGATGTGATCTGAAAGTCCTGAGATATATGGTGGTACACACACACACACACGCACACGCGCACACACCTTTGGGCTCAAGCATCTAGCATCAAAGAAAAGTTTCCAATTTGTATTAAACGCATTACAAAAATACCAAGTCTATAATATAAGATATTACCAAAAGACCTCACCAAGCACATTTATTATCTTTTGAGGGGTGACACTATCGGCATTTGTGGTGCCCCTAAGTAGCGTTTATTGGTATTTTTACGCGGAGTATCAAATAAAACTATTTTCAAGGTGTTTTTTTTTAACTTTTGGAAGAATCTATATCTACTGAAGAATGTTGGATTAAGTTAAAATGTTTTCAATTATTCCACGTTCGTTTAAAGAAAAATTTATAATCTTTATAATAGTTTTGGCAACTTTAGAGAAGAGGTTCTGCCAAGATGTTGCTCAGCCACTACTGCTGTATCACTATCCAAAGATAAGATTAATTTAACTTCACATCTTATAAATTGTATATTATATATCCCGGGTGTTTTAAAACGAATATAGTGGTACAATTATATTTATTACAGTAAACTTACAGTTATTAACGAAGAGCAACTGAAACAGTTTTCTTTCATGGCATTACTAGCTGAATACCCGTGCTTCCCCACGGCCGATAAGTATTTTTTATATCATGTTAAATAAGATATGACCAAAATTAACGCTACTATATAGTTTTGTACAGCTTATTATTGCACGGACTTTAAAGTTACCCAGGAAACACCATGTGGAGGTAACCGTGCTTGAAAAAAAAAAAAAAAAAAAATTTAGGTAAAGAGAGACAAATACACGTAGAAAAGCATAAAACTAACAAATTTGAAGATTTAAGCACTTATCTCTTCGATTGACATCGCCCCACCGAACATTACAACAGAATCTTATTGTAGAGAATTTAATAACCTTTCGAATAGCCGCCTTCTACTTATATTACGACGAGTTCCCAACCGTTTTCGAGATATTTTAGAAAATATACTGAAATCCGAAAACTTTGTATCACCATTCATACAATTTTTTTCCATATACTTCGTTTCTGAATACCCAAACAGAAAATTAGTTTTGAGAAGTATTTCTATCAATTTTTCTCGTAAATTGCTACAGAACTCGCTTAAAGATGGTTTCAATCGTTTTCCTATATTAAGAAATCTTTCGCACAAATTTCGCTCCAAAAACCACGTTCCAGTAAACGGATTCAACTGGTTAATGAACTTGACCTTTTAAATGAGAAGAAAGATTTTTGTAGCAAATGTTATCAAAATCGAACCATTTTTGAGCCGATGAGGAACTTCTTAATAATTCAAACCCCCCTAAAAGTACTTAAACATTTGAATATAAAAAAAAAAAACTTTCTTAGCGAGTGTTTACATTCTAAAAGGATTGTCCGTGCAAAATTTCAAATTTTTGTGTCAAGTGGTTCTGGATATAATTACCTCGGATGGGCCATCACCAGGGCGTAAACTCTAGGAGGGACAAAATCACAGTTTATTTCTAGTAATTCAAGGACTGCCATCATAGTGGAAATTAACCTCAATTAAAAATAATACTATAAAATAGATAATATACGGCAACAGCTGTTCTGTTATCGTCCTAGCAACGCTTGCTGCCTAGGCTTGCCTGCTCTAACCAACTCAAACTTTAAACCCCTCTAAAAATACTTAAAAATTCGAATATCAAAAAATCCTTTCTTAGTGAATGCTTACGTTATATAGGGAGTGTCCGTGCAAAATTTCAAATTTTTCTGTCGAGCGGTTTGGGCTGGGCGATGATAGGTCAGTGAGTGAGCGAGTCAGTGAGTGAGTGAGTGGTATTTGACAAATATATAGTAGATTGCACACATGCAAGCAATGGTTCTGCCTCCAGCCGTCAGAAAGAGCTAGCAGCAAATATTAATTGGTGCTAATTGAAGAAGGAGTCGTCCCTTATTCTTTCCCTAACAGAGGCTCCCGTGGAGCATTGTGCCGTCTGAAGACACCATCTTTGATGTAATTATCACTTGCAGGATCGCAGCCTAAGTTAATAAGGACACACGATGGAAACTGTAAAACTCAAAAAGCTGTCTAGGCACCATCTCAGCTACCAGCGCTTTTTAATATACAGCTTACACGAGCCCAATACTTGTCAACTAAGCACGTGTAAAAATGTTATTTTTTTAGTAACAAGTGACAAGTATTAGTAAACTCTAAAAGTGAACAGGAATGGATTCTATTTACTAAGCGGCAAGTAAACTAAAACAATAATAAGGTAAAAATGCAGTTTCCAGCCCTCCAAACCGATTTCTTTCAAACTTTGCACAATAACGTATTTTGATGCACTAAACACGAATACGATAAAAAAAAAACGTCGGATTTAACTAGGAAAGAAGTTATTAAGCACTTAAGTTCACTGTTGTGCAGGTTATGAGAGCTAATGTAAACAACTAAATTTGTGATGACTTTAAGGCATAAATTACGACTTTAAGGCATACGTGCTGTGCGTTTCCGCTCGCTCAAAAAGATAACAAAACCCCAGTCAATCCAACTCGCTAAAATTAATAGACTATAATATTAAGCACTAAAGTTAGGAAGGTTATAAAACTAGGCATCAGCGTATTTGTAAACACGCGCATGCGCAGATATGTAACATTGGGAAACAGAGAACTCTCATTTGAAATGTTCAGAAACCATTTATTCAAAGATATTGTTAATTTTAAGGGCATCCTCACCCGTCGTCGCCTGTCGCTTAAGGGCATACGTGCTATGCGTTTCCGCTCGCTCCGCTACGCTCCGCTCGCTCAAGAAAATAACAAAACCCCAGTCAATCCAACTCGCTAAAATTAATAGAATTCTATTAATTTTAGCGAGTTGGATTGACTGGGGTTTTGTTATTTTCTTGAGCGAGCGGAGCGTAGCGGAGCGAGCGGAAACGCATAGCACGTATGCCCTTAAAGTCTTCCTAGACATTCCTCTAATCCTCCAAGACATCTCTTTTAGCTTTTTTCTTCTTCTTCTTCTTCTTCTTCTTCTTGAGACTGGATGTTCGGTGGATACAAATCCCCAATCGCACTGAAAAATGCCTTTAAACGCTCTTCATATTTATGAGCGCGTTTGAAGAGAAATTCGGCTAAATATCCATCTAAATGTTCTTCTGTTTAGCAACAAAATATTTGTTTGACAATTGACTTGTTGACAATTGAAGTTCGATAGGCGCGAATTAGAACGATAATTATAAAGGCATTAGCAAATTATTAAGGGATTTCTGATATATAATACTTTTCATGAACGAAACAAGAAATGTGAGGAGTGTTTAATTATTTAAAAAAATGATTGTAAATAAATAACTGCTGATGAATTTCGATAATTTATGGTAAATTTCAATTAAACTTCCTTATTACGAACTTTTCCATACCCGCGCATGCGTATGTTGACAAATTTAGTTGTTTACATTAGCTCTCATAACCTGCACAACAGTGAACTTAAGTGCTTAATAACTTCTTTCCTAGTTAAATCCGACGTTTTTTTTTTATCGTATTCGTGTTTAGTGCATCAAAATACGTTATTGTGCAAAGTTTGAAAGAAATCGGTTTTGAGGGCTGGAAACTGCATTTTTACCATTTGTCTTAAACAGTAAATGTTTTATATAACTTAAAACTCCATTTCAATCCTAGTAAGAATTCTCGACATTCGCGAGGATTTCCAAGAAATGTATCCTGTCCCCATAGAATTTTAAGATGTAACTGCACTAAGCTCATAAGAGGGTTCAACCAGGAGACTACGCAAGTAGGTTAGGGTTCGTCGCAAGTAGGTTAGGGTCCGTCGCAGATAGGTTAGGACCCGTCGCAAGTAGGTTAGGGCTCGTCCCAAGTAGGTTATGGCTAGTCGCAAGTAGGTTAGGGTTCGTCGCAAGTAGGTTAGGGTTCGTCGCAAGTAGGTTAGGGTTCGTCTTTTCATGAATAAGAAGGAATGGTGTTGCCGACTTGCGTTAGTTAATGTTTGAGGCGCGTCATATTCAGCGCCGCCATTTTCGGATAATGAGTTGCAAATGTGTGCTCCTCCTTAGAAAGACCTAGCCATTGGTATTACAAGAGCTAACTAGTGAACAGGTGTATGAATAGCCTTGTCTGGGAGTCCATTGTTACCTACCTTTTGTTCCACCTGCACCTTGAAACCTTGCTGTCTTCCTGCTCTTCAGCTGTTAGGATTCCTACTGCACATCATGGCTTTAAAGGAAATCATAACTGTAGGCTTAAGATATTTATTTGGTTTCGCTGTTTCCTGCTTTACATTTGTGCAAGGATATGCTATTGGCGTACTCTTAGGCCTGTGAGTAACCTCTGGTGCATTAATTTATATTTATAGCCCGTTCAGAAAGATAGATGGAAAAGTTCAATTGCGCATGAGCTAATTTCTGAGGGAAATGTTTATGACGGTTCCGCCAACTGCAAATTCCCATTTCAATGAACAAAAAATCGTGGTAATTGTGAAGCTTAGGTACCTCCTCACAGATTTTTTTTTTCTGGTTGTTCTATGAGGTATTTTGTTGCATTCGCTCAACTAGTCGCTCTGAACTAGGAAAAAAATAATTAAGCACTAAAGTTCACTGTTATGTAGATTAGGAAAGCTAGCCTAAAAAACGATATCTGTAGATTCAATTGAATATATTTGTATATTTATAAATTACTAGTATTAACCCTGTCCTACTTCTTTTACAGCCCTTATAAAGGCTTGAATTTCAAGCCGAAACGTCGGCAAATAACAAAACCTATTTTGAAATTAAGAAACAATGATGGAACCCTCACAATTTCTACCTTCGTTTCAGATTCTTAATACTTGGGTCGATGATATTATGTGATCAAGGGGTTTCCCGTGGTCTAGTGCCACCGGCGGCAGAAATTTTCTCACCTCACGGCTCGTTGCGGAAATTCCTCGCTGCCCCTTAGATGTTGGCGCTAATGGCCTAAACGTCGATGCGCCGTAAAAAAAAAAAAAAAAAAAAAAAAAAATGTGTGATCAATACTATGCTCTGACTCCCTGAATTTCCAGAAAGGCTGGATGGACCTAGAGACAGTCTGGGTCTCTAAATCTGACCCTCGATTGACTCAAGTGCAGAGCCCACTTTCGAACTTGGGCCCTCCATTACATGATCAAAGTATTCTACCACTTGAACCCTCCTCGCTGCCCTTACATAACTGAGGCCTCGCATCCTATTACATTAGTTCCATTATATTTCTGCCGGTGGGATTCGAACCCTCCATTAGTTTCCCGCATGGAAAACTAATGCGTTAGCCACAAGACCACCGTGGAGACCTTATAAATTTTTAGTTAAATAACTTTTAGCTCCTTTAATTTTTTTCCTTTACTAAGTTTAATTGTTTTTGCAGGCGGCGGTAATAAGATGGCGGAGGTGGACCCAGAGACACTCCTAGAGTGGCTCAACATGGGCCAAGGAGACGAGAGAGATATGCAGCTGATAGCGCTCGAACAGCTCTGTATGCTCCTCCTCATGTCCGACAATGTAGACAGGTGTTTTGAGAAGTAAGTGTACACATTCATACATTTCTACATACATTCATATATTATTTACTTATAACCAGTCAGAAAAATATGATAAGCCTTATTTTAATTTATCTTAACTGTAAGAATTGATATTTTATAATTTATAATCATAGCTAAGAAATTATGTGTAAGATGGCTGAAACTATGACTTAAATAAAAAACTAAAGAATGAAATGAAAAAAGTGCTGATGACAGATAACTATGCCTTGAAGAAATTGATGACCTGTTCATTTTATTTTACGTGGGAATAAAATATTATTTAAAAAATCAGTCCTGTTACAGGCAACAAGGTCCCAGTGGGATATCTGATTGCAGACTGATAGGTGCCTCAGACTGTAGAGGTGCCATACAGCACACTACGGTGATAGTGTGGTCAGTCCTATGCTCCGACCGTCCGAGATTCTCATGAAGGAGATGGTGGATTCGAGTCCCACCGGCGCACACTGGGCAAAAATCCACTTTTAGGGCGACAAAATTATTTTTTTGTGTTTTTCAATATTTTTGAGGTCACTGAGATAGGGAAAAATATTTTAAAAAATCGTTGACCCATAGTTTTTAGTATATCCAACAAACAAATGTTTTAGACACACAGATTCTTTGACATAATAGATAAAAATTGGGAAAACATTTTGTAAATCTATGGAACATTTAAGTAGTACCTTTTTACATGTATTATTTACATAAACATAATACATATATTCATAAAAAATAATACGTACTCTATAATTCGAAAATAAATAACAAAAATAGACTAACAACTTGAAGAAAAAAGTAAATGCACTGACTTGTTTTTTTTTTTTTTTTTTTTTTTTTTTTTTTTTTTTTTTTTTTTTTTTTTTTTTTAATAATAACAAATATATACAATTATATTATCCACTAAAAACGAATTATCCATCAATCATTGTCTGATTCTATTCTGCTACATACTTCAGCATTTTCTTTTGACAAGTCAGTATCGTCTGCCTCATTTTCTAATGACAGTTCTTGAAGTGGATCATTTGGTAAACTACACTTACATTGGCTAATTACATATACATCAGTAACATAAAATTTAAATAATCATGTATAGTTTCTGTTCAAAAAATGGAAAAGTAATTACAAGAACAAAACTGCAATAAACAATGGAAAAATGTTCCCTTTCTTAGAGTCCGATTAATATTCCCTTCCGCGCCCGTTCATGATCCAAGAAAGTAAATATTTACATTTTACCTTAATCCTACTAATACTAGACAGTATTTAGTAAGTGATTTGTAAAATTTTTTTTTTTAATTTTGTCCTCCTAAAATGTGATTTTCGCCCACTGTGCGCCGCGGATTCTTCAGCTTCTATCTGACTGCCTAAACTAAATTTAAATTTGCATTAAAAGGGGGAAGAAGGGGGAGCTGAAAGTCTCAAGACAGTAAAGTAGAAGCTTAAGGCTTATCGAAAAAAAATATTTGGAAGTGGAACTTTGTGGAACTTTTTTTAAAACCTTACTCAAACTTGAGTAATCAACAAAATGTGAACAATCTAGTAATAATTTCATTAATATTTTTTTTTCTTCGATATGCCTTTCTGTTATTAGATATATATTATATATTTATAAAGAACATACCACTAGGTAATAAATCCATTGTGAAAAGAATTTTTAAAACACAACTTAAAAGGACCATAGTTGGATCAAGACTAAACCGAGGAAGTGGAAGAGACTAGGAATGGTTGCATTCCTTATCATTTTAAACAGGTTTGGGTTAAAATAGATAAAAAAATTGTTCGGTTTTTAATGAATAGAAGACTTGAGCACGTTTTGACACGTGAATTGACTTTCTACGATGACATCACATTTTCGACTTTTGTCGCCGTAAAACAGTCATTTTGCCCAGTGTGCGGCGGCAGGAATTTTCTCATTTCACGGCTTGTTGAGAAAATTCATCACTGCACCAGGAATGTTGGTGCTAATAGCCCAGAAGTCCGTGCGCAAAAAAAAAAAAAAAAAAGAAAAAAAAAAGAATGATGAAAAAAAAGATGGGAGTATTTCATTCACGTCAATGCCCAGCAATATGTTTCAATTTACTCTTGTCGTTTGTCAACGCATAATGTTAAAACAAACCAGTTTTCACTTTGACACTTCCTTTCAAAGAATAACAATATCGTTGCAATCTCTTTTTTTGAGGTTGCACTCATGACGGAATTTTTGGCAAATTTCTTCGAATCATTATCGATCCTACCAAGTAGACACCGAAATTTTTTTTATTATGCTAAGATGACAGCCTCTGCTCATGAACAGTTGTATGCTGAAAATGTATCCAAAACAATATGGGTCCTGCAAGAGTTATTGTAAAATGGGGTCACATTAGTACAATTTGGTAAAATTGGTACAAAACTATTCTCATAGGATATTTTCATTTAACTGATACCAAAGGGTTGAGCATTGCCCCAAGAGTGCGAAGAGACAAATACATACCTATATATTTGTGTGTTCGCTCGCAGACAAATGTATGAGCATATTTAAGCCGTACTGGTTTGTACCAATTTTGACAGTATACAGTCTTTGAAAATTAACAAACTAGCTAATAAAATAGTACTTTCGGTTTAGAAATATGTTCTCCAACATTTTATGTTTAGAAAATAACTTGATATTTATTATTTTTTTTTTCAGCTGCCCCCCAAGGTCATTTCTGCCTGCACTGTGTCGTATTTTCCTCGATGAAGGAGCTCCTGATTCTGTACTTGAAGTGACAGCTCGTGCAATCACGTACTACCTCGATGTTAGCGCCGAGTGTACAAGGAGAATTATCGCCATGGAGGGTGCCGTCAAAGCCATCTGTAACCGCCTCGTTGTCACGGAAATGGCTTCTCGAACAAGTAAAGACCTTGCTGAGCAATGCATTAAGGTAAGCATTTTATTTAAAAAAGTATTTCAATTTGGTACGTTTTATAGCTTTAATGTTTATTGAATTATATTACTAAGGCATGGGGGAAGAAGATTTTTGCTTCTAACATTTGGAGAAGGAAACATTTGTTTTGATCTTCTGTAATTTCTCTTTTCTATTCTCTTTTTCAAAGGGTATAAAATAATTATTTGTCAAATGTAAAATATTTATTTACTTTGGTAAATAGATCAGAAAATAATCAATTAATAATAATTATGATTGATAATAATTATAATCAATCTACCAGAAATTCTGTCACTGAAAAGAAATTATGAATTTTTGCAAAATGTATGATTTCTTTTGAACAGGTTTTTGTCTTTCTTTAAATGACTTTTTAATTGATTTAACTTTTTAACGGATTTAACTGTGACCTATTTGAGGTCATAAATTATTTCATGAAAGGTATAACCAAAATTATAACTGTTTATATTTCAACCTTTCCAAGTGACGTTAGGGATAAGAACGGAACCGCGCTAAGGTGATGCAGTACCTGCGAGTCGGACTTTTTTTCTCTTTTATTACTTATGATCTCTCCCTAGAGTCCAGGGAGACAGAAATGCTTGTAACACAATTTTTGAGTTCATAACTTTGTTTGCACAAGTTAGGAGGTCAACATATCAAAAGTCTCCGTCCATAGCCTTAGCCTGGTGGAAGGGGGGGGGGGGGTTAGACAGTCCTATTTTTTGGGCTTTCACTTATATCTCGGAAACAATGCATCCTACCGACATGACCATTCTATAACAAATGAAAGCTGATTAAATTTGCTACAAGTTCTACTCAATCAAGTTTTCCGAGATATCTGCTCTTGAAAGTTTGTAATGTTGGGAAAAAAACACTTTTGCTGCACATTTTTTGTTCTTTTCGACCGAATAACTCTTCAGGAATTAATGTTTCTTTATAATGATGTCACAGTTAAACCTGGAAGTGGTCTTGGTTTTTACAGCAGGTTATTGAGGTGTTCTGGCAATTTTATATATCTATATACTATTTAATAGCCATTGTATAACTTTCCTTCCATTTAATTCCGTATGCTTGATCAAAAAATAAGTTCAACAATTCATACATGTAGTATGGCTATTATTAATGAATGAAGTATAACAGGGGCGTTAAATATTTATTGTTTGCACATTGCACAGGTGCTGGAGCTGATATGCAGCCGAGAAGCAGGAGCTGTGTTTGAAGCCGGTGGCCTCAACTGTGTGTTATCATTGATCTCAGAGCATGGAAGGCTCGTCCATAAAGATACGCTTCACTCCGCAATGTCCGTCGTCTCGAGACTCTGCACCAAAATGGAGCCTGCAGATCCTGGTCTCCCGTCATGCGTTGAAGCACTCTCTTCCTTGCTCACCCACGATGACCCACATGTTGCTGATGGTGCTCTCCGTTGTTTTGCATCATTGTCAGATAGGTGAGCATCTCTAACAGCAATAAATATATTAACAAAATTTCAAGAGATTCAGAAGGGATTGTTGATCATGCAGATTAAGCAGTCTGATTAACTGATCTGTTTGGAAGTTGCTACATTACTCTTAGCAACTTCCAAACGGATCAAGGCATGAAATTCAAACTCAAATTAGAGCTGATTTGTATTTGATAGGCCTAAAACCCCAAAAATCTCGGGATTAAAAGATCTCTATTCCTCTTTCTCAGAAGACTGACATGTTTTGATTAAAATGAAACTGATATTTTCATGAATTAAAAATGGTTCATTTTAGGGTCTATGAAATGTCTGTTTTTCTGATTTCCTACAGACCCACTGAATGTATGTAGTAAGGTTGAAATATGTATCAAATAGCAGAAAATCATAAAAAAACAAAAAACAAAAAAAAACAGGCATTTTGCTCTGAAATCCACCATTTTTGGCAATGAAAGAACTGTTGTATTGAAAACCTTAATATATAAGTTCTGATTAAAACATTGTGTAGCGAACTTTCCAAAACGTTTTTTTAAAGAATTTTTATTATAAAAATGAAGTTCCCAAAAGAACTTTTAATAAAGAATATCCCGAAACGAGCTTTATTATAAAAGATGTTAGAAAAGGGCTCTTGCATAAACTGTTTCATAAAATTTTCTAGAAAAAACTATAAAATCAAACCGGAACTTTTTTGTAATAAAAATTCACATTTATTTTGGAACCCTGGTTCAAAATAAAATAAATAATTAATTATCACTCTAACATAATTGTCTTTCTATGTGTAATTAATTTAAGGTTTATTTTACTCAGAAAAAACAAAAAAAATTGAATATTAGCTAATTAACTGTTATTAATAGGTTTACCAGGCGTGGTGTCGATCCAGCTCCCCTCGCCGAGCATGGCCTAGTTCGAGAACTCCTTTACAGATTGTCTAATGCAGCTGGACCTGCTCAGCAATCTGTTGTTCAAACAGGTAAATCTACATCTTATTAAGCCTTACTACACAGCGAGCTTCATGAGCTTAGAGGCCCGAGGAGCGGGGCCCGTCCAATCCTACCGGAACCGCAGGATGGGATTAAATAGCACTGCCTCTTCCGCCCATATCTCATTTCTCTTAATAAACTCTCGCTATTTTCTTCGTTAAAAAGTTTTCTGTCTCCATTTCCTCATCTTCGGTTTTGGCAAGCTTAAGAACTTTTTTTTTTAGTTTACAATTTGTTTATACAGTAAACTTCCTCTAATCCGGCATCCTATGGTCTGGCACGCTTGATAATTCAACACGGCAGGGGTGTCAAGGCCAAACATGAAAAGTGCGCCTCTTCAGATATTTCAACGAAACTCGGTATTCGTTGTGGTCAACTAAAGAGAAAAATTTGTTGTAAAAATGAACTATTTCGACATGCATCCGATAATCCGCTATGCTTCAAGTCCAGACCGTGCCAGATTAAAGGAAGTTTACTCCGGCACGGAGTTAACCAAAACAAGTTTTGAGATTATTTTTATAAAAATAATGTCAAATATCACGGAATATCAGTATAATGTCTACGGAACATGATCTGTACGTACACATAGACACAAATAAAGTCCTTTAAAGTGACCCGAACTTTGCAAAGAAACTGGGCAGCAGAGGGAAACCCACATTCAATAAGCTAAAACTGAATTTTAATGAGCTGTAGCGGATACTAGAGTGACTAGAGCTTACAAAACTTAGTGTTTTTGCCACTGTCACAGCGGTGGCTTTCAGTACCGAAGTGAAGAAATGTCTTACAGTCTCAAAAGGTTTTAAACCCTTTAATATTGTAGAAAATTTACTTCTAGAAATAAATAAATTTATGAAAATGGTATAGTGCTAGAATTATTTTTTACCATTGACTAATTATATTTCTTTATCAGGAACACCAGGACCAGCAAGCAGTACTACAACTCCAGAAACGAAATCATCTGCTAGTGTTTCCACCATTATTAGCCTCCTGTCAACACTCTGTAGGGGCTCTCCAAGTATTACACATGTTCGTATTCGAATAATATTAATATTTATTAAAAGTAATAATTTCCATGAAGCGGTTATTTAATGAATGCCTTTAATGTTTTAGGATTTATTACGATCAGAGTTACCAGATGCCATTGAAAAAGCTTTGAAGGGCGATGAAAGGTTTGTTTTATTTTAAAAATTATTATCAGTGTGGAAATAGTCAGGGTTCGTTCGTTTGATTAATAAAACTATATTTTAAAATAAAAATTACTTTTTATTGCCATCAATTCGACTAGAATTTCAAGCCTTTATCAGAGCTATGAAAAAAGGAAGAAGTGATCCGTATGGAAGTCACTACATCTCTCTCAGGGCCTTCCAGTGATATTCTCTTCCACTGGCTAAAAAATGTGTTTTTAGGTTGAAACCCATTTCAGTAACCGATGAATATTCTAGTAAAATATGTTTCGTTCAAATTTGTTGAACAAATTTGAAGGATTGGCCAAGTAACAGTCTATGGACATTTATTCCAATTTAAAGATCAGTTAAAACCAGTAGCCCCTAATTTGGATAACTCATTTTTTGTTTTTCTGATATGAAACATAGAATATTGTGTCCCTTAAACTATTATGGCAGTGGCTTCTGGATTAATTTATACTAGAAACGTGTAATGGAAACTATGAAGTAACATTATTCACAAATGCCTCAATATTGTATAAATATATAATTAAGAACGTTAGGTCTAGTGGCTAACGCCTTAGATTCTCAAGTGAGAGATGGTCGATTCGAGTCCCACAGGCGGCAGGAATTTTCTCATTTCACAGCTTGATGAGAACATTTTTCGCTGCACCATGGGGCTAATGACCCAGATGTCGGAGCTCCGTAAAAAAATATATAAATACATAAGACCGTTATTCGTCCCATTGCTTCAATTGTTAGATTTCCCACTACAAAAGTAATGTTTGTCTTTTTTTCAAAGGAACAGAGTTTTCAGTCTAAATCCAAAGTATTTATAATGATGACATAACGACAATGACATGTTTTAACTCAAAACACAATGGGAAATTAAAACAACAACAACATCAAATTGTTATTGTGCTCTTTTGGCTTTTGTCATTGATTATTTTCTTTAAATAAATCAATTAGAAAAGGTGTAAATAATGAAAGTTTAAAAATGGAGGAATTAATTGAAGAAAACTGCCAGTTAGGTCAGTCCAAAATGTTTCATTATAGATTTTTCAAATTGGTGTTGTACTCAGTAAATTCACTGTAAACTTTGGTATTATATCACTCATTGTGGGCTTAAAAGTTTTTTTCTATCTTTTTTTATCATTTATACAAAATTCAATGGCTTATGAATATTCTTTTTATATTTGCTAATTTTGATAAAATGAAAGTAACGTTTTATTTTACTATCTTTAATTTTTGTATGTTTTGTAGGTGCTGTTTAGATACAATGAGACTCGTAGACCTTCTACTTGTTCTTTTATTTGAAGGACGTAAAGCACTCTCACCAGGCGGAGCATCGGTCCATTCCTTGCCACGACTGAGAAGGCTCGATTCAGCGGGCGAAAAATCTCATCGTCAGCTCATTGATTGCATTCGGAGTAAGGACACTGATGCTCTTATAGATGCAATTGAGAATGGAGGTAAATAAATATTTAATTTATAAATTAAAAAAAAAAAAAATTGTGATATGTTATGTTTCTAATATGGACGTTATGTATTCATTTCAACATTACCAAAATGGTATTAGCATAAATATGCTTTAGTGATGACAAAACTGAAAAAAATTGTTACAAAAAGTGTCCGCTGGCATTCATGCATGCGCGGTAGCCATGTACGAAAAAGAAGACTGTATGTTATACATTACAGTAGTATAACATAGTACATTACGTAGGTTTGTCGGGTGGACCTAAAGCATATTTATGTTCCTGAATTTGAGCAGAAGGCTCTAAATGAAATTATTTTTTTCCCCTTCTCTCTCTCTCTCTCTCTCTCTCTCTCTCTCTCTATATATATATATATATATATATATATATATATACATATATATTTATATTTATATGGGGTTCTCCTTTATTAATAATCAATATAATATGATTTTATATCAAATGATGGCTCTATGATACAAGAAGAGATGACATTCCAAAATACGTTTAGAAGAGCCAATCAATGTACTTTTTTCTTATTTATTTTTTTTTTCTTTCAAAAATATTTTAAAGTCCCTGGTTTAAATTGCATTAAATTACCAAGAGTCAGCTAATACTTATACTATGCTTATGCTTTCATGTTTATAATATCCTTCTTTTAACTATTTTATTGTGGATATGAGCTAACCACATTAATAATTATTTAACAAAATAATTTCAATGTTTTGAAGGTATTGAAGTAAACTTCATGGATGATGTTGGACAAACATTGTTGAATTGGGCGTCAGCATTTGGTACCCAAGAAATGGTGGAGTTCCTCTGCGAGAGAGGTGCTGACGTTAACAAAGGTTCTACTCTCTTTCATCTTTTTTTCTTTCTCTTATTTCTTCTAATATATTTTGGTTTTTCTCTCATATTTTTTCATATTTGTTTTCATTACTCATATATACTTTGCATTCTCATCGCATGTACATTTTATATTATTATTCTTTTATTATTAGGACTTGCCTAAATTTGCCTGATATGTTGTGCCATGTAATAATGCTTAGTACGAGTAATTAAGAAAGGATGATCAATATTGTAGTTTTGAAACAAAACTAGTTGAAAAATCATATTCTTTGTAGCTTGACCTAACAAGGCAGTAGAATGACCCTTCCTAACAAACACTATAAATAAAAGTTATTTGTTTGAAATCAAGTTGTCAGGAGAATTAGTTTTTTTTGATTATTTCTTTATTTTTTATATGCCATTTACGACATATAGAAGAACTGGTTTTTGTTCATTTCACTTAACCTTTAAGTACTGAGGTGTGGTCCCTGGGACCTTTTGTTTACTGAAATTTGAAATAAATTATATATTCATTGATTGTGTGCAATCAAAAGGGAACTACTAGGGGGGATTTCTAGAAATGGCTACCATAAGGCCCCAGGGACCATACCTCAGTACTTAAAGGTTAAGATATGCTTCCTTCAAAACTCAGAATAAATGTTCCATAACCATCAAATGACAGAACATTGATTTTGAAAGCTACTTCTTGCCATAGAACAAAGTATGTCTATTAGAAAAACACCTCCGATTTGACCTACCTCCCAATAAATAAAGTAGATTTGACCTACCTCCCAATAAATAAAGTAGATTTGACCTACCTCCCAATAAATAAAGTAGATTTGACCTACCTCCCAATAAATAAAGTAGATTTTTATCAGTAAATTTTTGTTGCTTAAAATTTTAAGTTAAACATTTTTTTTACCTATTTAGAATGCAATATTGACAGAAAATATATACTTTCAGGGCAGAGATCATCGTCATTGCATTACGCTGCTTGTTTTGGGCGGCCTGCCATAGCTAAGGTACTGCTGCAACACGGCGCCAATCCTGATTTGAGAGACGAAGATGGTAAAACACCACTGGATAAAGCCAGGGAAAGAGTTGATGTAGGACACAGGGAAGTCCAAGCTATTCTCCAGTCACCAGGTACAATACTCATTTGTCATAATTAATCAAAATAGATTTTTCGATTTTGTCTGCAAAAAATGTTTTATTGCCAAGTTTTCTCACTGAAGAGTTATGATCGAGAAATCTGGCTGCTCCTAGAGGTATCTGGGTATCTGTTCAGGGGGAATTCAGGTACTGATCCCTAGTGTCTCTTTGGGCATTTTTATGAGGCTGAACTAAAAAAAAAAAAAATTACTATTGCTGAAATATAGTTCCTGTTGAATACTTATGGCATTGCTTTTTGTGAGCAGTTAAATTATTATAGATCAGAACATTGAAATACAACAGTAGACTCCCTAATAAGTGATCTTAACGGGACTGGACCAGGTCCTTAAAAAATCTTAAATGATCGTTATTTTATTTGTTAAAATCCAACTTTATTTGTTTAACTTGATCCTACTTTCCTTTAACACTTTCATAACCGATTGCTTCGAAAAAAATTTCCATCAGGGCCCAAGTCTTCCTTTTGTATAGTTATTTCGGCAAACAAAAAAAAAAAAAAATAAAATAAAATAAAATAATAATATATATAAATAAGTGAAGAAAGTTTTGAAACTATTATTATATAGGTTTCTGTTATTATTATTACATATTATTATACACATTATTATTCTTAAATGTTAGTTTTTTTAGCATATATGTAGTTTTTATTCAAAAACAACCTACATTTCCAATTGCTATTGGTATGGTTCCGATTAACCGATTATTTCGATTAACCAAGGTAACCTTGGTCCCCATCGACTCGGTTAATCGGAACCCTACTGTATATATACTTGTCTGTTCGCGGCCCTAACAGGTCAAAAATGGTCCGATTTTGATGAAATTTTGTACAAAAATCTTTCGTCTAATTTGAAAGGACAAGTTTGTTAACCAGCAGAATCCGCCCACTGGAACATGGTTTTTGGAACGAATGTCGTGCGCAAAAAATTGTTCCGCATACTTCATATGCTTGCAAGTACTTGTTTTATAGGCTTCTTGGCCTAGGAAAACGAATGAAACCATTTTCAAGGCGATAGCTTTAACCATTTTCGAGAAAATTGGAAAAATAGTTGTTGAATACCGTTTTTGGTTTGGCTACTTAGAATCATGGGATTCAGTTGAAACATATTCTGCATATTCAACTTTCATCAAAACTAATATGTTGAAATTTTGGTTACGTTTGGTGTTAAGGAAGGGTTAGAATAAAATATTTTATTAACAGACATGAAAAGTTTTGGTAACTTTGTAAATTTTCCATAATACCTCTAAAACGGTTGAGAATCTTGGAAAGCGGAAGTTTACCATTCGAAAGCTTACTAAATTCTCCACAAAAAAGATTTTTTAAGAAATTTTTGATTAGGCATTGTCAATCGGAGAAATAAGTGCTTAAAACTTCAAATGTGTTTGTTTTGTTTTTTTTGACCGGGTTTTCGTAGTTGTTTAGCTCACATTTTAATGGGTTGTTGTTTTTTTAAATTGCATTTATTTATAGAATTAGTATTACTGTAGAAGAAATCAAGAAAATTAGAAACATTTTGATATTTGTTTTGATATTTGAAATAACTGTTTGTATTAGTTGGGTTGGCCAACCTGTGGTGGATGCCATTCCGGGTATAAGGGTACGCTGCCCCTTGGTAACGGGCCCTTTGTTTACGCAGTAAAGGTTGAACCAAAATAATAACGGTTTCTATTTCAATCTTCCCAAATGACACTATGGATAAAAACTGAACAGCGCTAAGATGACGCAGTTCCTGCGAGTCGGACTTTTTTTTATAAGGTCTTGAATAAATGACCTTAAATTACATTTTTTCTTGTAATATTTTAGTTTTTTATTATTGTTTTAAGGTGAATGGATGATGGGTGCTGAAAACCGAAGTGAAAGTGATGAACCTCGAGGCGACCCAGACATGGCACCAGTATATTTACGTAGACTTCTCCCTGTCTTATGTAATACCTTCCAGGCAACGATGCTCCCTTCTGTCAGGTAAGAATTTCATTCGATTACTAATAATTTGAATGAGTCGCCCTCTAGTAGGGTGGTTGACTTGTCCGATTCCAACCTAAAGTTAGGCCAGTGCTGAGGGCCTAGATACAGATGTATCGTTAAGAACAAAATATATTATTATAATCTTGATTATTTTTACCGTGCACTACTTCGTGTTTGGTTTATAACCATATGGTTTTGAAATTATCAATCTACTGGTGTATTAAGAAGTTTTGTAATTTGAATTAAGAATTTGTCAGATATAATACTAATTTTCAATGTAATGGGTATACAAACAAGAATTTCATTTTTAGCTTTGAACCTTTATTCAGAGAAATCGGAAGAATGTATTTTATTCAAAGTATTCTCGATCCAAGAACTGGCCCATTTTTTGGCTTCTTCGTATGAATTAAGTGCTGCTCGGCCAAGCCATGAGTCTTTGACTGGAATTATTGGAATTCGGATGGAGCAATGTCTGATAAATATAGTGGGTGGGGTAGGACATCCCATTCAAGCGCCTCCAATGTTTCCTAAACAATACTTTTACTGCATGTATGTGGGGAAGGATTGTCATGCTGAAAGATCACTGTGTCATTTCTTTTGGCATATTGGGTGCATTTGAGCTCAAGCAAATGTCCTTCAGCTGCAATTTTTGCCAAATTAAAACAAAAAAAAAGAGCTTCCTGCAAATCTTGTTTTGTTTGTACAAAAACGATGATTTGAGCACAAAGACATTTTGTTGATTACACTTCAGCATAACGAAACAGGCTCATCTTTTAGGGAAATAATGACACTTAACATGAATATCGTTACAAGATTGCCCAATAGGAAAACCATTTTATTAAAACTTATTTGTGCACCTAATAGTTACCATCAAGTTGGTAATTGGCGCCATTTGCCTCGTTTATATCTGACATTAATTTTTTTGCGAGTTTTGTACCTCGGGCACCGTACAAGGGTTAGGTTTAGCGTTGATAGGTTCTGAACTGGTAATGCATTCCAAGAGATCTTGATAAATACAGAAAATATTCTCTAGAGAATATAAAATTATAAAAATAATAGATAATACATTTAGCGTAATTTAATACCAAAACACGTTTTGTAATAGTACAGTTTTGTTTTTTAGAAAGTCTAGTTTAAACCTGATAAAGAAGATGGTCCATTACATCCATCCCTCATTGCTGATCGAAGCGTGCAGCCCCGAATCATCTACGTACAACTTGGGCACAATGTTAGTCGAAGTTATAGCAACTGTTCTGGATAATGAAGTGAGTACTTTCTCATTTATTTTCAAGTTTCTAATATTTATTATAAGTTATACATTTTCTAAAGGATTTAATGCAAGACTATGGTAATTTTCTTACTTGAGTTGTTTGAATTATAGTCGGTGAGCTAGTAACACACTTTTCAGAAAGTGTTTTATGCACCTTGAAATTTTGCTGTAATTTACCTGTTGGGTAGATAAGAAGGTAAATATGTGTTGGCTAAACTTACCATGGTACACCAGGTACTACGCATAGAAGAAAGGTGCAAAAAAATATTGCCCAAACATAGTGTTTTATTCAGGAGCCAACTATCATTAATGTAAAAAAATTGCAAATTAAGGCAATTTTACAGTGAATAATAAATAAGGCAGACCCTTTTAAGGGAGTTAAAATTAAATAAAAAAAAAAAAAAAAAAACATACCTAGTTTGTTTTTAATATTAAATGAAGTGCTTTTTTCATGCTGTGATTTAAACAGCTAATAAACTTAATTGAAAATAATTACTAAAGGGCGGACACTTTTTGTGAGGTTTAATTATCAGGAAACATGAAAATTATTGTTGCCTATGATAGACCGCAATACACTTCGTAAGAGGGAGTGAGAGCATCGATCATCTGGGCAGTTGTGGTTGTTCTCTGCTCTCTCATTGGTTCTTGCTCACATGAACTTGTACAGCTGTCCCAGTTTAAATGGCAGCATGAATAAAACACTCATTTAATGATATTAGAATAAAAACAACTTAGGGGCTTCTTTTTTTTTGTTTTTTTTTTTTTCTAATATGTTATTCCCCTTAAAAGTGTCTGCCTTATTTATTATTCATTGTAAAATTGTCTTAATTTTTCATCAATGATAGTTAGCTTCAGAATAAAACTCTATTTTTGGGCAATATGTTTTGGCATCTTTCCCCTATGTGCAGAACCTGGTGTTCCAACACATATTTACCTTCTTATCTACCAAAGAGTGTGTTGGAGATGGTTTTCTCTAGTCTCAACTGGGAAAATAGAGGAATAAAAGTCAATGGGAGGGATCTGAGTTCTCTACGTTTCGCAGATGACATCGTGATAATTTCGAACAAAAGTGAAGATCTCATCATAATGCTGAATGACTTGGTGGAAGCTTGTGAAGCAGTAGGACTAGTCCCGAACTACTCAAAAACCAAGGCCATGACCAATGCAGAAAGGAACGAAATCCGCTTGGCAAACAGCGATGTAGAACTCGAGTACGTGGATGAGTATACTTATCTGGGCCAACTTATCTCTTTCAAGAATAAGTCGAAAAAAGAAGTTGAAAGACGGCTGTCTCTAGGCTGGAAGAAGTACTGGTCTCTGAAACTGATAATGAAGGGAGATTTTTCAGTGGAGATGAAGAAGAGGGTGTTCGAAACGTGCATCCTACCAGTAGTAACCTACGGAAGCCAGACCTGGTCATTAACCAAAGCTAACACCAATAGACTACTTACCTGGCAGAGATCTATTGAAAGAAGCATGGTAAATTTGAAAAGGAAGGATAGAATCAGAAATACGACAATAAGGAAGAGAACTGGTCTGACAGATATCTCTTCATACGTGACCTCGCTGAAGTGGAATTGGGCTGGGCATCTGATGAGAAGGCAAGACAAGAGATGGTCCCAAGAAGTAACAAGGTGGACGCCATATGAAAAGAAACAGAGGCAGACAAGCTAAAAGATGGAGAGATGTTTTCAAAGAAATGGCCGGACCTCTGTGGTGGAGATTGGCGATGGATCGCCAGGCCTGGAAATATAAAGGACTAGAGATCTTAGCGACTTCCGCTTCCCAATAGGCTGGTCACCAGGGAAGTGTAGACTAGTACTCCTGAGAAGGAAGGCCTTCACCAACATTTGTTGTTTGTTTTTTTTATCATCCAATGGTTTTGTTTTATATTATTTTATTATTAATCGTTTGATTTGTAAAATTACTCCAACAACTGTACAAAACTGTAAATATTTGTTGATGAAATAAAAGGCTATTTCATTCATTCTAACAAAGAGATGCACTATAGCAACATTTCAAGGTGCATAAAACACTTCATGAAACGTGCAGTTACCAGCTCTCGGACTATTATTTTTTATTGTAATTCTTCATGTTTACTTCTTTTCCATAAACTTACGTACTTAAAGTTTTTATGTCTATTTTTGTTATGTTTTGTTTCATAATGGATATGTATATACTTAATTTTGTAGTATGATATTTAACATATTTCTCTTTAATATGTTCTAATTAGTTGCTATTGTATTACGAGAAGCGTGCTCTGTTTATTACTGTTTGTATTGCTTCAATGTTCTTCATGAATGCTTTGAAACAATATTTTATTCTGAAAAGAGTTATCCGAAGTAGTTGCTTTAGTTTTTTAATAAACATTAATGATTTTCTATTAATTGTTAACTTTTAGTACAGTTTTGTTCAGATAGCTAATGCTTTTCCAGAGTTCTTACAGTTGGCCTATTATAAAGCCTTTTTGTGAGAGATATTCTTGGTTACCAAAGTTATGCCGCAACCTGACTGCTGGTGTCGGGCCAAATGGCCCAGATCTCGATGACAAGTTCATAATTCGTAGAACGGTAAAGAAATATATTCCTGAAAAACCATCAACCCATTTTGCTCACTTAATTGTTATTTGATTTTTGTTTATTTATTTTTTCTTCTTTTTTTTTTTTGTTTAGACATTCCAATTGTTAACGACTAATATTTCATAACGCACTAATTTTTGATGTGTATTCTTATGTAAAATTGTAATGTAACTCTTCTAATTATCATGTTTTGGCTTGTAAAAAATAAATAGTTGACTGTCTTTATAGTCAGATTCTGCAGAAATATTTGTAAAATACAAAATTATTTAGGTCACTCAGAAGATATCGTTGACTGTAGAGATTGGTAAGGTGGAGTTAGTCAGGGTTCGGAGTTCATATAACAATGAGTTTTTATTTTAAACATTACAATTTTAATTCGAAGTCTTCTTCAGGGCTACGAGGAAAGAAAAAACTGATCCACTATAGTGGAAGAAATATTACTTGTCATGCGGGGAAAGCGTAGAGAGGGCCAGTTTTATGAACATCCCAGCCCCCGCTCTTCCGAGGCGGGGGACTATGAAGGTCGTCATTGGCTAGAGGCGCCTCATCCTTCCCCTACCTTTCCTCAACCGAGTAACAAGGTATGTCTCTCCCACTACAGGAGTCGCTATATCACTGAAAACTACATCAATTTCTAAACGGATCAGTTCTACAACCCGCCCAGCCCCCGCTCTTCCGAGGCAGGGGACTAGGAGAGGTTGGAGTGGCAACCCCCAAGCAAGGCCGTCGATATCTAGTGACCCCTCCGCCTTTCCATACTCATTCACAGCCAAGTGACAAGTTATATCTCTCCCGCTATAGAACGTCCCTACATCACTGAACACTACATCAGCTTCTAAACGGATCAGTTCTACAACCCGCCCAGCCCCCGCTCTTCCGAGGCAGGGGATTAGGAGAGGGTGGAGTGGCAACCCAGCAAGGTTGTTATTATCTAGAGACGCCCCCACCTTCCCCTACCCATCCACAGCTGAGTGACAAGTTAATCTCTCTCACTATAGGAAGTCATACTATAGTATAGGCTACATCACTGAACACTACATCAGCTTCTAAACGGATCAGTTCTACAACTCGCCCAGCTCCTGCTCTTCCGAGGCGGGGGACTAGGAGAGAGGGGACTGGCTCCCAGAAAGGCTGTTATTATCTAGAGACGTCTCCACCTTCCCCAACCCATCCACGGCTGAGTGACAAGTTAATCTCTCTCACTATAGGAAGTTATACTATAGTATAGGCTACATCATTGAACAGTACATCAGCTTCTAAAAGGATCAATTCTTTCTCTTCTCTCAGCCCTGATGAAGGCTTGACATTCAAGCCAAAACTTCAACAACAAAAACTCATTTTTACATAAAAGTGTAGTTTTATGAACTAATAAGACCAAGCACCGACTATCTCCACCTTGAAAATTCTTTAGGGCTCTACCCTGTTAAGGCGTTGTTGGTAATGTTGACCTGAGCTTGTCAGTGCTATGTAGTTGTCAAATGAATTGGGCGTTTGTGGATATTCTATTATGTGTGAACAGGGCACGCTTCATTTTCCATCTCTAAACCATCATGAGAGTGTATATAACCTGCATAGTTAACGTGCCTGAGGCATGTTTCTTTCTGCTCTGCTTGATTTTATCATTTAATATTACTTAACTTTGATTTCTGACACCAATAGAAATAGGAATTCATTTTTAATTTTTCATTTTATATTTTAATTTAAATGAAATAAGACAAAAATATGAATCACTGAATCACTTAAAGGGCATAAAGAGATTGATTTGATTGTTTAAGTTGTTATTTTATTTCATCTTCTATCATCCCTGTTACAAATTTCATGGTTAAATTAAAGCTTCACAACAAACAACTGATATTTCCCATTGCATATTTTAGGTATTGATTTTAGACAATATTGGATCGTAAAATACAGAACTTTTTTTTGCTTTACAACCAGAAAGAGAGAGAGTCCCCCCACCCGATACTTGGTCTTATAGACTTTCATCCTTTTTAAAAATAATTTATCTCATCTTATTGCAAATTTTTCCACATTAGTCCTTGGTATATTATGTGTGAACCAGGCTTGATGTTAGCTTTTTGGAGCTTCTGATAAAACACTATTCTATTAAGTCCAATTAAATTATTTGAGTAATGAAGTACTTATAGTGGATTCATATTGACGAATACAGAATTTGAGAAATACAATATTTGTTATAGTATGTTTTTGATCCAATTGACACAACACAAGTGAAAAAAAAAATAGTCATGTAACAGGGCATATTAGGGCCCACAGTGGCAGATACTGTAGAGGTATCTGATTCTTGATCATACGACACACTGGGAAGATAGTGTGGTCAGTACTATGCTCCTACCGCCTGATTTTTCTCTTTGCAGATACCCATTAATAAATTAATTATGGCTGGGTTGGCCTAGGGGCAGTCAGGGAGGCTGAATCCAACTAACGAATGAAAACAATAGAAGATAAAAATCTTTAGTGCTTGCTCGGGATTTGAACTCAGTTCCTCCAGCATATGAGTCCAGTGCTCTACCACTGACCTAACTTCGCCCACAAAAGACAAAAGCCAAACAAACATGCTCCCTGAGTAGATTGAAAAAGTAAATTTATCATTAGCTGATTGCTACTCGCAGCTGAACGAGTCTGTTTTGAAGTATATTTCTTTAAAAGGGATAGATTTTGAGCTGGTTTCTTTATTTATCTTTTGTAGTAGTAATAATGTTCATTTAAAAAACAGAAAAGAAAAAAAAAAAACAAAAAAAAAAAAAAATAATAAAATAAAACAAATCATTCTACTTTCTAAATGGTTTTCTCACCGTTTTCAAATACTTTTTGGTTTGTGCTTTGAGCATGACATAAACTAACCTCTTACTATGTTTGGAGCTATTTTGAGTTATTTAAATAATGACTTGGTAAATATGTATCCTAAATTTTCTACTCTTTCTATTCTAGGATGATGAAGATGGTCATCTTGTTGTGCTACAAATCATAGAAGATTTAATGACAAAGGCTCGTGATATATTTTTAGATCACTTTGCAAGGCTTGGCGTATTTTGCAAAGTTGCACAAATTGCAGCTGTCACTTCATCGACACCCGAACCACAGCTGAGGCCTCAGGACAATGTAAGTAAATACTATGATTTAAAAAATTGAATTTTACAAATAATAATTTATTAAATTTGGACGGCTGGAAAAAGTACTAGCTCAACCATGGATGTTTGATTATTGCCATAGGCAGCTGTATTTTAAAAAATATATATATTATTTAAAAATAATTGAATTTTATAGATTTAAAACATTAAATTCTGACATTATAATATTCATCAATTAATTATTTTTTCAGATACCTTCTTGTTTAAAAAATGTTCACATTTCATAATATCATAATTTAGATTAAATCTGCATTCAATTAAAATAATACATTAATACAATGTAATAAGTCGGAGGCCCGGTGCTCATGAATGCTAAGGTTTGTGCACCCCGCACGTAAGGTCGTAGGTTTGATTCGCTACTAGTGTGGTTAGTACTATGCACCGCCCCCCCCCCCGATTTTCCCCTTCGCAAGTACCCGTTAATAAAATAATTTAAGGCTGGGTTGACCAAGGGAGACCGAATCTAACCTATGAACGAAGACACTAGAAGATTTTTTTTTTTTTTTTTTTTTTTTGTAAAAAATCTTTACTGGTAATTTACAATCTGTACAGTTCTGTACAATAAGTAAATATGTTCAAAATATACATAAAACACAGTGAATGAGATGAGAGGAGAAGGCAGACATGACTGCCACTCCCAATGAATGTTATGGTATTTCTTATTTTACATTACATTATTTACAATATTTACACTATTTACATTATTTTATAAGACAGGCTAATTAACCAGTAGTAAATTGTCTCGTGGCCAATGGCGGCGAAGGCGTCGAGGAGGATTATCTGGGATGACATTGGAAGAGAGGGATCTGCCAAGAGGATTGGGGTGGGCTGGGAGTTTTGAGAAAAAGGTCAGGAATCGGGATTTGGCTAAATCATAGACAAAGGGTATTTCAGTGTCTCGATGGATGGTAAGGTTTGAAACGTAGAAAGGAACGTTGAGGATTTTGCGAAGGACTTTGGATTGGAAACGTTGGATAATTTTTATATTTGATGGCTTAGCTGATCCCCAAAGTTCTATGCCGTATGTCCATATCGGTCTTATTATGGTCTTGTATATTGTCAGTTTGTTTTTTGTGTCTAGTTTTGATTTTTGTCCAATTAGTCGACGGAGAAGTCCGAAGCGTTTGTTCAGTTGTTGTCTCTTGTGTTTTATGTGTGTTTTCCAGGTAAGTCGCTTGTCGAGGTGGAATCCTAAATATCGAACCTTGTTAGATTGGGGTATTGGGATATTGTGGATTTTTACAGGAGTGCACTCAGCTCGTCGCAGGGCGAAAGTTACATGCGTACATTTCTCTGGGTTCATTTGAATCCTCCATTTGTTGACCCATTTCTCGACGTCATTAAGGTAGTTTTGAAGTTTTTCGGATGCCAATTTAGGGTCGGGAGAGGATATAAGGAATGCAGTGTCATCGGCAAATGTACAAGTGACTATATTTGGGGTTGTTGGGATATCTGACGTAAATATAGAATAAAGGAGAGGAGCTAGAATGCTGCCTTGGGGAACACCTGCTTTAATGGTTCGAGGAGAGGAAATTGAAGAGCCGTATTTGATATGGAATGTACGATTTTCAAGGTATGATTGTAGGATAAGATAGAAATGGAAAGGAAGGAATGTTTTGAGTTTGTAAAGGAGTCCGGGATGCCACACTCGATCAAAGGCCTGTGCCACGTCAAGAAAGACACCGGAACAAAAACCTTTTTGCTCAAGTGTGGATGAAATGGTGTCAACTACACGGAAGACTTGTTGGGTAGTGGAATGCTGGGTGCAGAAGCCAAACTGGTGATCAGGGATTTTATCATTTGAGTTTACTATGGGTAGGAGTCTTCTGTACAGGAGTTTTTCAAATACTTTTGAAATTATTGGGAGTAGGCTAATAGGGCGATAGGAGCTGGCAAGTATTGGAGATTTAAGGGGTTTTGGAATAAGGATTACTTCGGTATGTTTCCAGGATGAGGGAAATCGAGTAGTACGAAGGATGCTATTAAATATTAGGGTAAGGAACATCAGGGTTTTGTGTGGCAGGTGTCGAAGGATATTAGCAGTTATTAGATCAGGACCAGGAGATTTTTTAAGAGGGAGATGGTGAATTGTATACTTTACATCTGCAGGACTGATGGATTTAGGTGGTTCCGAAAGAGCAAGAGGTTCATCAAGAGAGTTCAGGATTTCAGTAGTGAATGCGGGATCAGTTTCAGGATTTGCAGTGAATACGGATTGGAGATGGTCGGCAAATAATTTTGCCTTTTCTTCGTCACTTCGTGCCCAGGAACCATTCTCTTGGCCTAAAGGAGATGAGGTCGGTTGGAATTTTAAGATGTGCTTTGTTGCTTCCTAGGGATTGCTAGGGAGTTGTCACTGGTGGAGAGGGAGGAAAGGTAAGTATCGTAATTGTCAGTTCGAAATTTTTTAAGTTCGTCTTTTAGCCGTCTCGTCAGGTTGTTGAATAAGGTTTTGTCGGAAGGGTATCGGGATCTCTGCCATTGGGCTCGTGCTCTGCGTTTTGCTGACAAGAGTTCAAGGATTTGAGGAGGGAGTTTTGAATGTTGAGGAGAGGGCATTGGTTTATGTTGCTTGCTTGCGACTTTCATGCTGAATTGTATGGCCTGTGTAACTATTTCTGCAGCTCTATCCACGTCCTGTTGTGTTTTCAGTGCTGCTTTCAGATCAATGAAACAGTCAACTGTTGATTGAAACAATGGCCAGTCCACAGGTCCAGGGGTAAGAGTAGGTTTAGGAGGAAGGGGGATCCGAGAGGAACTAAGGGTAAGAAGGAGAGGAGAGTGATCAGAGGAAAGGTCATCAAGAGTCTTCACCGAAGAGTAAATGCCTCCTAGGCCAGAAGAGACAAAGAAATCAACAATATCGGGGATTCTGTTTAGGTCGGAAGGCCAGTAGGTAGGATTAGGTTGGGAAAGAAAAAGGTAGTTTTCGGAGTGTATGACATCGTTTAGCACGCGACCTCTGGAGTTGGTAGTTCTGCTTCCCCATTGAATATGCTTCGCATTGTAGTCTCCCCCTGCGACGAAGTGAGGGCCTAAGGAACGGAAAATGGTGAGGAAATCTGGATGATAAATTGTTTTATTAGGAGGGCAATAGACGGAAGCAAAGATAATAGGATGAGGGTGCATTTTGACTGATACGGAGGTAAGTTGGTATGATTCACTTAAGAGGGTCAAGTGAAGGTGGTGGGATAACGAGGATTTTATTAGAATAGCTGATCCACCGTGTCCTGTCATGTCTGGATGATCTGTCCTATAGGTCCTGTATCCTGGTGTGGTATATGTGTGTTGTGGACATAGGTGTGTTTCTGTTAATAGTACTATGTCAATATGTTTGTCAGTTAGGAGAAGTTCTAGTTCATGTTTTCCGGATAGTAAGCCATTAGAATTCCAGAGGAGGATGGAGAGGGTTTGACAGGTTGAAGAAATCATTTTAGGAGTTTAGGAAGACATTGTTGCATAAAGGTAGTCAGTAGGGAAATTAAAGGTGTAATAAGGGATTCGAGTCTATCGAAGAAGAGGGATTGGAAGAGGGCGTTGGGATCAAAGGGTTGGGCGTGTTGGAGAGGTTCAGGATTATTGGTAGGCAGACCTTGTCTGGAAGGAAGAGGTCTCTGTGGAAGAGGTTGAGAAATAGCTTGAGTTTCTTGGGCAGTTGGAGGTTTTTGGGCTACATTGGGACTTACATGAGATGTGGAGGCTTCCTGTTGTCTGGTGGCTGAGGAGTATGTGAGTCCTGGGTTGATAGCCTTGTATTCCTTCCGTGCGATGTTCTGTGCTGCTTGGGGTTGATGGGAAGATTTCTCTTGTAGAGCAGCAGTTGGTTGTCTGAGGCGGAGGTTGCGAAAGCTTTGGATGGATTTATATATTTTACACCCGCGGTAGGTGGCGGGATGCTCTTCCTGGCAGTTTGCACACTTGGCTTTTGCATCGTTTGGCAGGGTACAATTTTGGGACATGTGTTCTTCTCCGCACTTAACACACTTTGGTGCATGATAGCAATAGTTGTGAGTATGTCCATATTCTAAGCATTTGAAGCACTGTGGGATCTCATTTCGGCGTTGTCGTCGCTCCTCAACTTTTATTTGAGTATAAAGGAGAAACCTTTCTTTAAATATCTCTCTGCTCTTTTCTTCTTTAGCTAGATCAACGAAAAACAGTGGAAATGGAGTTTTGGTGGCAGGGTGTTTTACATTGTGAACTTGCTTCACGTTGTAACCTTTGTCTTTTAGTTCATCGATGATGTCATCAGCAGGTGTTGAAGGGTGTAGATTCCATATAACTACTCTGAATGTTTTATCTTCCTTCAGTTGATAGCAATGAAAATCTGCTTCAATTTTATTGAGATATTGAATGATTTCCCTATAAGCATTGCTATCTGTGGGATATATAGCTGTATCGTTGAATCTCGTTTTGCAGGAAAATTTATTAGCAGCGATTATTTTCAATTTATGGCAAAATGTTTTGAAATCCGTAATATTTCGAACGAATATAGGCGGTGGCTTATCATGTGGTGGATTCGTATAATGATTTGATTTTTCTTTTAGTTTATTGTCCCCCTTGTTTGATTGTTTTGTCTTTGAGGTAGATGCACTTTTGTTGAAAGTATTTTTATTTTCTTGGCTTAGGTTTGTGAGAAGTGATTTTTTCCCTCTTGGTCTGAGAAAATATTTGTCTTCCTCAATTTTGGACGATCTGTTTGGGGGAGACTTGGTCTTCGTTAGTTTTCTTTTTCGTTTACTTCTCCCAGCATCTCCGTGTTCTAGATTTGACTCAGATTCGTCTTGTGTTGTGGGTTCCAGGCTACTCGCGAGAGAGGATTCTTCCATAGCAGGGTTTTCAGGGAGTAAGTTTTCATTTAACGCTTCTTGGTCCATATTTTAATCCATAAAAAAAAAAAAAGAACAAAAATATATAGAATATAATTGTAATCTGAGCTGACCTGGTGAAGGAGCTGAAAAGATAATACTCGTAGATTTAAAAGGCAATCAACAGCTGAGTGAGACAGGAAGTAGGAGGTATGGCCGGCCCCCCCACCACTAGGCGACGCTAGAGGCAAGGGTTAAATGTCTAATAGGTGAATAAAATAAACTCACACTTTGCCGGTCACTGGTTTGATGAAATTTCTCGAAAATGCACACACACGTGCTCCACTATCACTACACTAATTCTACCACTTTTTGTGCTGGAATTCCTAGTAGAACCAAGTAAATGTTAATTACAAAATAGAGCACTAAATAGAGATGTGTCACCGTCAACGGCTAATGGCCGACTCGACACTAGAAGATAAAAATCTTTAGTGTGCTCAGGATTTGAACTCAGGTCCTCTAGCATATTAGTTCAGTATGTATAGGTTTTTATTATGTATAGGTTTTATTTCATTTTGTTTTTTCCTATATTGCAAAATTGTGAGCTAAATATTCTTACAACATAGAATAATACTTAACAAAAGTGTATCTGGTATGCGGAACAGATTGTTGTATTCTTTTAAATAAATAAATAAATTTGAGAGAAAAAAAAAAAAAAAAAAAAAATTAGTTCAGTGCTCTACCACTGAGATAACTTCGCCCCCCATCTATATAAAATCCGACTCAAAAATCATTGTCATGTATAAGTTTACATTATTATTTAAATAAATAATATAATTATGACAATATTTAGAAATATTAAAATATTTTTTTTTACTTTCATTAATACGGAAACTGGCATTCCATGTAATTCAATTCATGTTTCTGCAGAACTTTAATTAACCAGCTTTTTCTGATCTATTTTATTAATTTATCCACGGGAGGCCCGGTGGCCGTGAGTGTTGAGGCATGAGCACTTAACTCTCTGTGCCAAAGGTATGGGTTTGATTCCCACATTGGGGTGGTGGCTTTTCTTTAGAAAAAAGAAGAGACATCCGCCATATCCTGGCTAGAGAAGGGTGGTAACCTATAGATAACCCGTCCCAAAATTCTTTGCTAATAATAATGGACGTTAACATTTAAATAAATAAATTTATCCACTACAATAATCTTTTTTGATTAAAATGAGATTACAAATACTGCAGCTCACTCCAACAGTATAGTCCATGAAAGTCTTTTCAAAGATATCTGTAAGGCTTAAAGAAAAGAAAAATATAATAAGCACTATTTTAATCTTCATTATCTTTTAGGAAACTGATAACAACACCATTGGTGATGATGCTAAAGAAATTCTCCCTGGAAAAGCGTACCATTGGAAGGAATGGTGTCTCTGCCGAGGAAGGGATTGCCTATATATTTGGTCTGATGCTGCTGCTCTCGAGCTATCGAACGGATCAAATGGCTGGTTCCGTTTCATACTCGATGGGAAGCTAGCAACCATGTACTCATCGGGCAGTCCGGAAGGAGGTGCTGATTCTACAGGTCAGTTATCGCCACTTCCTATATCATCAAGTTGTTTTTTGTTTTTTTTAGTTTGAAAACTTAAAATAGTTTGAAGTAAGAACCTTAAATATGATCTCATAGACAGTGAACATAAATTTATACATCACATATGGGACATTTTCTTCTCGTATATCCTCTTGAAGCATGTATGCTTATTTCAGGGTTAAAGCTTTTCTTCATTTAGTTTTGATTAAAATTGTGATTTATCTAAACTTTTCTGGTAATTCAGTTATTAAAGGAATGTATAGTCATAAAAAAGTTAATAGCTTAAGAAACCAGTACTTTAATCTTGCTTGATTCTTATTTTATTAAGAAATAAAAGTTGTAATCACTTAAATCTCATAAAAAGTACATAGTTCATTATACATAGAAAAATCAAAGTTTTAATTCTTTATTCTTAAGAGCTGGATTTTTTGGTGTTTTATTTCTGAGGATCCTGTTAAAGTTGCTGATTTGAATCTAGCCTGATTGTAAAAAGTTCCCTGCGTTACCATGGCTGCTTAAAAAATGTGTCAACTAGTATATATTGGTGCCAATGACCCCAAAAGTCAATAAACTTTAAAAACAAAATAATAATAAGGAAGGGTCTGTAATTTCCTTTCTTGGGATATTTTATTTAAATCCAGTTTAAAGTAATTTGAGAATTTCCTTGTAGTAGGGAAATTTAAATAATAGTGTTGTCATTCTACCTGTAATTATTTTCACAAGCCAATACCCCTATACATTTTTACTTCCTTCTCAATCGAAGGTTGACTTCTTTCTTCAGACCTTCATATTGCTAGCTCAATTACAAGGTAACATTTTCATGTGACAGCTATGTGACAGTAGCTTATTTGCTGCTGACCCAGCATATTTTCATGTGACAGCTATGTGACAGTAGCTTATTTGCTGCTGACCCAGCATATTTTCATGTGACAGCTATGTGACAGTAGCTTATTTGCTGCTGACCCAGCATATTTTGTCTACACATTTTTCTTTAGGCTTATATCAGTTATGATTACATGATGACACAAACATTAAACGGTAGACACTTTGTGATCTCTGATCATTATGAGAGTACACCAACTTAAAGGGTGCGAGAACACAATTTTGAGACTTTACAGGACTTCTTTTGCTGGTCCTAAATCTAATGAAATTCACTATTTCCTTGTGGGCCCCACAAAAGCTTATTGTGGGCCGCTGCTAGCTGACTGGAGAACGGCATATTCTATTCTCCAACCAATCTATTAACATGAGTGTGAAACAAAGTATTATTCAGTCACTTTTACTCAGAAGAAAAGTCAGGTCCTGGTGTACTATCTACTTTTCAAGTAAGAAGAATATATATGCTTATATGTAGCTCAGTATTAAATTAAAAAAAAATACTTAAAAAGTCCTTTTATCTTTGTACCAATGTCGCACATGCTTTAATTAACATGTAACCAATGGGTGAAATGTTGAGAATTAACATTCCCGCTGTGAGGAAAAAACTCGAAGCATGTTTTTGCTCAATATAATAATACACACTTTGATGAAATGTTAGTAAAATATTTTATACCTATAACTCATTAGTGGAGGCCATCTATGATTGGTTACTCGGACATCTCTATCAAATTTTTGCAATTGATTATTCATTAACGTCTAAACATAACTTTTATAGAAATATGGTCTCAAACTGAGTTGATAAGTGCTATAGCCCGTTCAGATAGTCATTTCAATTGTGCATGTGCGAACGGAGGGAAATTTCCCTTTCACTCTCCCTCTTTTTCAGCCATTTGCCAAGCTGAATGAACCTTAACAATACTATAACCTACCTCATTCAGCCTGAAATGTTTACATTTGACATCATATCCTTTTATTTGTAGACTAAAAAGTAGGCATCTGCACAAGTATAAAGAGACAACTTTCAAACCCATTTATTCACATGATAAAATATAAATGACACTTCATATTTAAACATAATTAAGATTATTAATACATAATGAAAAAATCCCAAATAGAAAGAAGATTTAACATACACAGGAAAATGCTATAGTATCCTAAGCGGAAATTACCACCCCTGCCTTCTTAACGTTCACCCTAAGAAAACACTATTACCAATATGTTTCTAATTTTCTTCCCTTGTTTTACTACAGTACTCATTTTATTGTTAAATGCAATTTGAAACAAAAAACCACCAATTAAAGAGTGATTGAAACAGAGACAAAAACCAATTTCAAAAGTACAAAATTAACATGTTCCAAGTTTTGAGCACTTATTTCTCTGATTGACATCGCCCCATCGTAAATTGCTTTGAACAGAAAGGGAAATTTCCGTAAGAAGTTGGTGCTTGCACAATTGAATTTTTCTATTTTTCTGAACAGGCTATTGTCAGAAGAGCTTCTAATTATGAATCTCATATGGCGTGGCAATGGAACTGTTTTGCATAAAAAGTTTTTTTTTTTTGTAATTTCATTAGAGAAATTCATCCACCATATCAAATGAAATTAATATATCATAACTAATTATTTTTTGTCTTCTTAAGCTTGCTGTCCTTACATTTCTAATATTATTATTTTTCATTCGTAGATGGTAGGAGACAATGGTAGAATAGTTAATAGTTAAGGAAAACAAAATGAATGAAAAGACTTTTATTGAGGATACTGATGTGTGCTTGTTGGCCTTTATGCTTTTTACTTAAATATGTTTTCGGAGAGCCTGTTGTTGGAAGAATTTAAGTATGGTTCTGATAACCTCCCAGCACTCTCTCTTCTGTTCCGCCATTTGCAAAGCCTTTTAATGATCAAACACTTAACACAAATCACTATAAAAACTGATTATGTCTCTTTTGAGACTAGAGAACGCTTTAAGAGGTTAGATAAGCAATATAGTGTTCAATATTTATCAATACTTAGCCAAAGCTAAGGCCGAAAATGTTTTAAATTTTATTAGTGATAAGGTTATGAAGGAGAGAATTTTCACTGCCAATTTTCTACTGGGAATATAGGCCATGCTCTTTCCCCTCTATCTAACCATCTATTTGGACAGGTAACGTTATTGTCTAAATTGTTTTCAGCCTCAACTTTTGCTAAGTATTGATAAATATTAAACACTATCTCCCTTGCGTTGTTTTAAGTGATGAATTGCCCTTGTCACGGTCTCACTAATGTATAAATAAATAAATATCTCCCTTGCTGACCTCTCATAGCCTTCCCTAGACCTAAAAGAGCCATAATCAATTTTTAACGAGTTTCACGTAGTGTGTTGTTCATTGAAATAGTAATGCAAATGGTGGACTCGTTGGGAATAATTCCCACAAAATTCCGTGCATGCAGGATTTGAACTATTCCATTTAACTGGACGGACTATAGCAGAGCCATGTTTTGACTTCAGTCAAGAGGCTCAAGTTGAGGCTGAGGCTGAGTTTTTGAAGATTGTTCCCACCAAAACCATGCGAAACATGTAAGAAAGTGTAATAGATAGTGTGAAAGTGTATTGAAATATTATTGACCTTCCACTTATTTCGATAATTCGTTGTTTTTGCATCTATTTATATTTACGATATTTCAGTGTTCAACACCATGTACCAATGCAGTCTTGTGTAAAAGTCTAGTGGATGTGTGTCTCATATTATTCAAAATGCCTTATTGTGTGAGTTATAGCTTGTCACTTGACTGTGGGTGGGTTGGGGAAGGTGAGGACGCCTTGTTGGGTTGCCATTCCTCCCACACCTAGGCAGAGCGGGGCCTGGGAGGGTTGTAGAACTGGTAACGTAGATCCCCCTCTATGCTTTCCCCGGTGGCAAGTTATATCTCTAACGCTATAGAGAATAATTTAATTGTTTACCATCCTTTGATGGCATCCGTGAATTGTTGGTCTTCCTTAATTTTTTTTTTGTTTTAATATTGGGGTCAATACAAAATATAAAAACTACATTTTGAATTTCACTTTTCAAGGTAAACCAAAAAAAAAAAAAAAAAAAATCAACGTGTATGACTTTTGTCTTGTGACAGACCACTGTTTATTGACTGGAAAATACCCACTACCTAGTGTTACCTCGGAACTGTGGGTATGTTCCAAACAGCCATACTGTGGTACGAAACATGTTAAATGTTTTCCATGGATTTTGTTTCTGTTGATATTATTGCATGCATGGATTGAAATGCTAAACTCCCCCTGATGTGTAATATATGAATAACGTTGCCTGACTAATGCTCACATTGTTTTCCTCCATTAGGGAAAAGCAGGAACAGTGAATCCCTAACAACTGAAGGTAAGTCAGTTTGTTGTTAGTATTTATACAATTATATAAAGTTATCCTTTCCAATTATTTTATTTTGTATATCCCCATTATAATTCAAGAGAAAAGAAATGATTGGCTTGTTCTACAGAAGTGTATTTTTTTTTAATCATCTTGTACTAGGATTTATAACCTCTAGGAGCATATTAATGTTTTGAGTAACCCTCTATCGCCTGTTGGTCTGATTTAGCTGATTAACGAACTCTATTTGTAGTAGTTATGAATAAATTTTAACAGCAGTCATTTTCAGTTTCTAGTAGGTTAGGATTGATGCAGATTTTTTAAAATAAAAATTGAATTCAAGAATTCAACCTCAAAAGTCACATACCTTCGAAATGCACTAAAAACACGTTGTTCTCACTTGTTACTTTACTTTATATGTGCAATTGTTACATGACGTGTGAACAAGAATTTTATAGAATAGTTGGGATACAATTATTATTTTTTAGGAAGTTGGTAACAGCTTAATTCATTCCTCAAATATATTTTTATTTTCAAGCTACATAGGGTGGGGCATGCTGCACACAAAGTTATTGGAAATTTATTACAGAGGCGTTTCGGCTACAAGCCATTTTCAATCTTTAAAATATAGTACATCATACTGGTTAGGATATTAAATTTCAGATAATAAACATAAAACTAAGAATGCACAGAATTAAGTTTATTATCTGAAATTTAATATCCTAACCAGTAAAATGTACTATATTTTACAGATTGAAAATTGCTGATAGCCGAAATGTTTCTGTAACAAATTTTAAGTAACTAAGTGTGCGGCATGCCGAACCCTATGTATCTTAAAAATAAAAATATATTTGAGGACTGAATAATTAAGCTGTTACCAACTTCCTACAACATCTTAGTCTTCATCATCTTATAGAAATGGTTATCTTTTTAAAAAAATATTTAAGTGAATAAATGTTAAGAACAAAAATATGTAATGTTGATTTACAAGGTGACTTGTTTGCTTGTATAGACTACCCTTCAGAAATGTTGATGTTGTGTATTTCAGTTCTTAAGAGGTTTTCCTTGCCAAAGAAGCAAATAGTAAACGTATAACCTTAAGACTGCTAAGACAACTTAATGATTTCTCCTCTGTTAGGAAATATATTATGAAGAGCAGTGTTATAGTTTTCTAATAAAACATATTATATATGATTAGTTATTTAAATGTTGACAAGACCTGTAAGTTCACATAGATGATCAAGTAAAACATTATTTATTAAAATGTAACCCTCGAATCCAAAATGAGCTTTGCCTCCATATACCATACAATATTTTTGAAACATGGCTTGTACTTTCCTAGTTAAAGATTATCCATTACTAAAAGCTACAAGTTTTTAAAATGTTTTTTAATGATGACCATTATTTTCTTCCTGTTTTTCTTTTGTTTTAAGAGTACCAGAAAACTGTCTCTTTTTCCAAAAACAAAAGAACTTTTTTTTTTACGTATAAAACTTAGAACTCCATGACATTTTAATTTGTCTCTTTTTTTATAGAAAATCGTGGAGAGTTCCTGGAGAAGCTCCAACGAGCTCGAAGCCAAGTAAAGCCAAACACAACTTCTACTCCGATTCTCTCGAAACCGGGGCCTACTCGGATTGTTGTAGGAAATTGGGCATTGTCTTCTCGTAAGGAATCAGAGCTCCATATTCACAATTCAGATGGCCAGCAGGTAGTTTTTTTTTTTTTTTTTTTTTTTTTAATTAAGTTTTTCATCCAATCAAATATTTTAACTTTTTCAAATATTTTCTTAAATGTTTATATTTTCTTTACAGCAAGCAACTATTTTGAGGGAAGATCTAGCAGGCTTTGTTTTCGAGTCAAACCGCGGTACAAAGCACTCTTTTACTGCTGAGACTGCTCTTGGAACAGAATTTGCTGCTGGTTGGTCGGGAAAGAGAGGAAAACGCCTTCGTTCCAAAATGGAGGCACTTAGACATAAAGTAAGATATAGTATTTTACAATTAAAATTAAAATGTTTAGTAATTTTCCTCCCATGCCAGGTTGTACTTGCGCTTTTTTGCCAAATCACAATCTTTTTTCTTGGTATAGTGCTTTGATATTTTTCATATTAATTATAATACCAGATATCAAATGTAAGAAATTATTTTTTAACCCAGTTTTGACTCATTTTACTTTAATTATATACAAATTATAAAATATTAGTGGCCTGCCCATCTTTCAGATAGCATCCTTTCTCGCTTGCCCAATGGAACCTGCCTGTGACAATATTTTTTCTAAATTTTATTCTGCTCTAGAGCTCAATAAAATATTGTTTCTCCTAGATTTTAAAACATTTAATATTTCTGGAAGGCTTAGTATTCAGTCGTGCTTATTTTATTTATTTCATTGTTATGAATAAAAACCATATAACACAAAAATTGTTTATTTGAAGCAAGAAATTTCAATAATCAAATTAAACACACATGCAGCTATTTCAAACATAAAACCTAGTTTTTACAATGATGATGAAAGTGAATGAAACTTGGATAATTCATTGATATATATTCTACCAGTAACCAGTGAAATATTTAAAATTAGTGAAATAATCTCAAGGCAACTGGATATCATGACCATGCATTTTTTTAAATTTTATTACATTATTTCGGTTTCTCTCGTTTTCCTACTTTTCAGATGGACTGAAGGAACAATTTATGTTGTTCCTGAGATCTTAGTTAATAATATATAAATTTACTTAAAATGATACCAAAACAATTTTTCAATTAATCTTCTGTTTCAGGTGAAAACACAAGCACAAGAGATATATGATAAGTATTTCCGTGCAGCACAAGCTCAGCCAAGAAGTGTTGTGGCGAAGTTAGGAGCAATAGTAGCACAGTTAGAACGGGCTGTTGAGAAACAGGTTTGTATAACAATATATTCTGTAGTTATTTATTGAGTTGTCTGGATTTAAGCTCTTAAAGGTGCCCAAACTTCCTTTGGGACATTTTTCCTTTGGGAAAAATTTACCTTTTTTTGTAACATGCTTAATCGTGAACAATTAAAATATTTCACTGAAGTTTTAGTTAAAATGTTTTTTTTTTTTTTTGTTTTTTTTTAAAAAAAAAGTCAAGGGATGTTTGGGATTCTGCTTGGGGAAAAAAAAGTCTGATCTTCAGATCAGATTTTAAGCTTTATTGTAACCTTAGAGTATCATTATTATTAAGACAAATATATGAAACAAGTTTTCATGCCTTAAGGTTTTTTAAAACATATATTGTTGTTTATATTTAATAAAAAAGTAATATTTCTAAAAGGGTCGTGGGTTCGATTCCCACTAGGGGTCTTTAAAAAAAAGAAAAGGCATCAGCCCTATCCTGGCTAGAAAAGGGTGGTATCCTATAGATAACCCGTCCTAAAATTCGTAGATAACAATAAATGGACGTAAAAATTTATTAATAATAATAATATTTTTAAAATAAATTTGTAAAGTTCATAATTTTAATCATGCAATCTTTGATAGCATTTGCTTAATTTTTAACCAAAATATGCTCTTAAACGCAGAAAATGCAAAAAAGAAACGAGTGTAGGGATACTTCACCTTATGCACCTGATTTCAATTTCTTAGGAATCACGAGTGATTACAAACTGTAGATATTGGAACTAATGTGGGATCTGCCAATGTGAATTCTTGACATAACTTTATATGCACTTAACACTTTCATAGTTCTAAGCGCAATGTTTGTTTCAACGGTTTCAATGTTTGTGGCCGATTGATTTAAAGTGTAATAAAGTGACTCAAACTTAAACATTTTTATTTTTCAGTGTATTTATTTGACAAACGATGTATGACGGTGAATGATTTTATTCCAAACGTTGTATACCTGTGCTGTTGTTGGTTGGAATACATTTAAATTTAATTTAACAATTTGATTTTCCAGATGTGGTCAGTTGGGAGCCATAATCGGGATGCGGCACTCGCTGAGGCTATTACAAATTTGAGTGAAGTCCTCGAGCAACAAGTTTCAGCTTATGAAGTACAGAGCAGCGGCCTTGTACAAGCTCTTCTTTCACTCTTTACCAATTATAAATATACTGTCAATCTCTTCAAGGTAAATAGATTATTATACACTTCATTACTTGTAAAATTTGTTTAATTATAAATTCTTAATTATATTAATTTTTAATTGCAGAACAAAGTTCAAGACGGAGGAAACCAAAGAGCGGCTGTGATTTTAGTACACAAGTTAGTGGCTGTTTTAGAATCTATTGAAAAACTTCCTATTTACCAATATGAATCTCCAGCATCTTGCTTTGGTCTTCAGGTAGACATTTTTGACTTTAAAAATACATTTGAAATGTAACTTTTCAGTATTTTTTAATAATTGTCTATCCTCAGATTTTGACAAGAAGAATTCGTTTCCGACTCGAAAAGTTCCCTGGTGAAAGCAGTCTGATTGATAGAACTGGTCGATCCTTGAAAATGGAACCACTAGCCACTGTCGCCCAGTTAGAAGCATATTTACTCAAGATGGTTGCAAAACAATGGTCAGTTATATTATTTATTTTAATCTCAGCATTTTTAATTCATTTGACTCACTAACAACATTGATAACACATTTTACAATAACAGTCCTTTATCAACAATAACTAAATTTCTCTACTTAAGGGGTAATACTACCTTTTGCGATAAAAACCAAAGTCATTTTCTTGAATTTATAAATAACAAATAAATCAATTGTTAATATCTAACGTTATATATGGGATGTTAATGTATACAACAAAAAATAAGTTTCTATTCTTCAAAAATAAAATGGTGGCCCTGTGTCTGATGAGCGGAAACCCTATCTTTTCTCGGGCGATAATCTGCAGGCAGCAATTTTTAACCTTGAATGAAAAACTGAAATTATTTCGAAAGAATAAGGTTAAACATAGTAAATTACCTAGGATTTTTATGAAATATTAATTTTTTCAAAAATGGTGAACAATTATTCATTTTCTATTAAATAAAAAAGCTGGCAAGAATCGGTCATAAAATGGTTATATAATGCAATGAACCCAGGCCTTGGAGAGATTGATCCTATTACTCAAGTAGAATTACAAGCAAATCTCGGAGCATTGAAAGATAACTTGGAGATTGGTAGCTTGAACTTACGAGCAGGTGCCAAAGTAATAATTATGCAAATGTGGCAGGAAACTTGGTGCAGAACAAAAAATAACGAATTTTGGGATATTAAAGAAAAATAATGATTAAACATTTATTTATTAATTTACAAGTTAGCATTCGTATCAATGCTCTATTCTTTGCTAAAATGAACTATCCACTAAAAAACTCAGTATGCTATTTTGTTTAATTCTCAATGAAGAGAAGTGATAAATTAATTGCTTCAAATATTCAATGAACTTTTTTTTCTTGCAAAAATTATATTTCAGTATTACTAATTTTTGAATCTTTGGTTTAAATGAACTCTCCAACAGAGTTATTTAATTGTATTCATAGGTTATTGTTAATTTGTTAACTAGCTTTTTAAGAAATTTTTTTAAAATTAATTTGAATTATTCTAGGTATGATTATGACAGATCAACATTTTCATTTGTTCGAACACTGAAAGAACCTGGAGCCCGTCTTACTTTTAGGCATCAACACGACTTTGATGAAAATGGCATTATTTATTGGATTGGCACTAACGGAAAGTATGTTCTCTTCCTTATAATCTCAAATAATGTTTTGTATGTACGTGTGTGATAAATTATGTATTTATTTTAGAGCTCCACAACTCTGAGATGATTTGTTCACATATTCAGTGAAAGTGTAATATTAATATAACAAAAGAAATATTAAAGTATTAAAAATGTATAAATTAAACCGAAATATACACAATTAATTTAATGTGAAAATAAACTATATAAAATAGTTAAGAAACCAAAAAAAAAAAAAAAAATAAAAACAACAGAAAATTAAAGGAAACAAAAGAAAACAATAACAAATCTATTACAACCATAAATAATAAAATATTTAATTATGTATTACAATATAAAACACATTATTGTTTGACTTGAGAGGTTTAATGTTGAGGACGTTCTATACTAAATCTTCTCTTACCCATATCAACATACTCACTCAGCAGCATACGCACACACGTTATTTTCATTAATGTTAATGTTATTCTAGCTACTAATATGTTGTTTCTGAATTTAATAATAGACTTTGCTTTATTTTTGATACCATAAACATATTTATTCTCTGCTTTTTAAATTTTCCAGAACTTCTGAATGGGTTAACCCTGGTCAGTTTGGACTAGTTGTAGTTTCCTCGTCTGATGGAAGGAACTTACCTTATGGGCGACTTGAAGATATTCTCAGCAGAGATTCATCAGCTTTGAATTGCCACACAAACGATGACAAAAGGGCTTGGTTTGCCATAGATTTAGGCCTGTGGGTCTTTCCGACCGCTTATACGCTCCGTCACGCTCGTGGATATGGGAGATCTGCTCTACGCACATGGTTGCTCCAGGTAATTATTTTCACTTATCATTGCCTTCTTCTTCAATAAAATAACTGAAAGCATATTAATTCTAGTTATTGTAAGTTATTGAACCTCTTTACATTACACAGGGCACCATACACCATCAGTAAGCTAATTTTCAAATCTTTAACTTATAAAATTAACTCACCAGTCTGGAATTAGAACCCACTCTCAGCTTCAAATACATATAACATGATGCCAACTATTTATAGCCTTGGCTCTGTCAGAGATATTAACTTGCCTTGTTGTTATGTGAAGCCTGGAGCATATTTGGTTAAGGCACATGGAGCAGAGGAACTGAGTTTCTGAAATCAAAACCCTGATGAAATGTCTATCTTCACAATCTCAACACTCAACAATCTCCCCTCAATCAATTTTTAAGTTAAATTTTTGAAGACTAGTTATTAAACTTACTGCCGGGTTCTGCAGTCCGAGGCGGACCTTTGGCTCCATCACGATCTTCCTCCGATCCTCCCTGTCCTTCATTCTTCCCCTCCAATTTACCACTCCCATCTGCTTCTCTTCCAAGTCACTTTTCCAACCTTTCCTCAGTCTTCCTTTTTCCAGGAAATTCCTCCCTAATTTTTTTTTGTTTTTTTTTTACGGCGCATCTACATCTAGGTCATTAGCGCCGTACCTCCCTAATTATTAGCACTTTCCTCCCAAGGAAACTCATGACAGAATCATTAAAAAATTTCTTGAAATTCTTATCGACACCGTCCTAGTAGACACCGAAAATGGCTCTGTTAAAATATATATAGTCTGTTAACACGATAGACTCTAGGGTTTTTGTTATTTTGTCATGAAACTTGGTATATAGCGTTCACTTAGCAAACGATTGAACAAATTCGTTAACCACCAAAATCGGACCACTGGGAGGGGGTTTTTATCCTAGACCTAAAACCATGCCAGCCATAGTTTTTGTTATATTTCAACGAAACTCGGTATTCGTTGTGGTCAAGTTGGCAAAGCTTCCGCTAGGAGTGCCTCTGACTTGATATTAATTCTCACGTCTTCCGCTAGGGGTGCTATATCCGGTTCCTGGATCAGACCAAAAGACAAAAATGTGAAGTTTTCGTGTATTTATTAAGTAGTTCAGTACCAAGCAAACACAAAAATCTGCAAGGAAATTATTTAAAAATTAATAATTAAAATAAGTTGATTGAGTTGCTCATTACAAAAAAAAAAAAAAATCAGTCCCGTAACAGGCCACAAGGGCCCAGAAGGGGAGATACTGTAGAGGTATCTGATTCTTGACCATACGGCACACTAGGGAGATAGTGTAGTCAACACTATGCTCCGGCCGCCTGATTTTCCCCTTGGCTGCTTCGACTGCTAGAGTCATTGGTACCCAAGGTACCCATTATTAATTAAATTAATTAAAGACTGGGTGAGCCTAGAGACGATCTGGGACCCCAAATCCAACCCTCGAACGGCAGCACTAGAAGAAAAATTCTTTAGTGCGCGCTCGGGTTTTGAACCTGGTCCTCCAGTTCATTAGTCGAGTGCTCTACCACTGAGCTAACCTCGTCCCACTACCCAAATTCTACGGAAAGTGCTTAGTTATGCAGCTCCTACGTGACAGACTTTCTTTTGCGCGGCTGTATCATCAGGCAGTCTTTCCACGTGTCCTAGCCAGCTAATTCTTCTAGCCTTAATAAAGCGTACTATATCCTCGTTTTTCATCAGTTGGTCCAGCTCCTGATTTGTCTTTATCCTCCATTGTCCTTGTATGCATAGAGGACCAAAATGATGTCTTATACTTTTTCTTTCAAAAATCCTTAGAGTGTTCTGGCCAGCTACTTTCAGTGTCCAGGCTTCATCTCCATAGCTCACAACTGGTCGGACCAGGGATTAGTAAAAATTAGAAATAAGGAATACTAAAAACTACTTTTTTCCTTGTTTTCTCCGTGCAAAATAAGTGGATTATTTTGCGAAGCTTCTTAATCTTTAAATGCTTTTAAACCTTAGAAACAATATATAATAATTTCATTTTATGGCTTAACCTCTACTTATATTCTTATCGACCCATCATTTTTCCAGGGTTCCCGGGATGGGATAAACTGGACAACGTTGTCATGCCACACTGATGATGCGTCTCTGAATGATCCCGGAAGCACAGCAACATGGGAGGTCGAACAGAGTCCTGAAGAACCTATTAGGCATGTCAGACTCCAGCAAGCTGGTAAAAATGCTTCTGGACAAACCCATTATTTATCCTTGTCAGGATTCGAACTTTATGGAACGGTTGTCGGAGTTTGTGATGATTTAGGTATGTATTAGATATTTATAGCATAATATCCGTACTTTATTTTATCAATTCAAAAATTTTCCCCCAATACTCTTTAATGTATTCAGGTAAAGTTGCCAAAGAAGCCGAAGCTAGTCTAAGAAAACAACGTCGCCTTGTGAGAACACAGGTAGTCAAACAAATGATAGTCGGAGCTAGGGTCGTACGAGGCATAGATTGGAAGTGGCGTGATCAAGATGGCGTCCCACCTGGCGAAGGCACAGTTACTGGAGAGCTCCATAATGGTAATTCTTCCATCATTCTTAGGAGCCTGCGTAGTAAACCTATTTTCGTTACTGGTCACGAGATGCACATAGGTTGCTATAATTGCCTCATCTGGAATATAGTGGCCAAGTTTCAATAAATTGATAACTTAACTCCTAAATATCATTTGTACGTGTAATAAGCATAACTGCTGGTATTTGTGCACTCAGAAGAATGGTAAACCACTTTAGCTATGTGTGATCATCGATTTTGGCAAATACCTGTACAGAGCAAAGGATTGAAATAAATAATAAAACCAAATAAAAATGGCTTTGCTGAACGCCAGAGCTTTTGAGTCAACAGAACCTTATGGATTTGAATTCCAGCGAGGGGGGGGGAGGAGGCTAACTTTTTTTAAGTGAATGGCTCCTTAAAAAAGATTCCATGGGGTTTATAAAATGTAGCTACCAGTTACACTTTATAAACCCCACTTTACTGCTCATGGCCTAGGAAATTGATATACCTAAAAAAATATTCAGCATTTATCCAAAAACATGATTCCTTTAGGGCAAACTAAGATTATATTTTATTACTAATTAATCATTAACTGAGCCTTTGCTCAAATTTAGGGCCACATGAAGACGTCTAGACATGGCCCAACTAGTGTGAGGTTCTCCTCCACAAGCTGGAGCTGAAGCTGTATTTAAAACATTACTCTGAAAAGGTACCAAAATGTTGCGGAACAAGTAGGGAAAAATAAAGTATAAAGTAAAGTTTTTTTGTTGACCTTCTGTCTATTTTAATAATTTGCTAAATTTAATTCCTAATAATCTAATCTTTTCTAAGAAATAGAAAATATTTCTCTGATTAATGTGGGCAGGTAAAAACATTTTATATTTTGAAGAAAATTAAATTTGAGCAAACCAGTAGAAAGAAAATGAAGGACAATAATTTAAATTGTTGCCTTTATATTTAAAAAGTTTTATAATTATAATTAAATATTTATGTACATATTTTTCTCTTTAATAAAAATTCCATCCCTGATTATAATCATCTTTATTTTGAAGGTCAAAACTTGAAGTCTTAATTCAATGAGTTTTTATCAATGGCTGAGTGTTGTTTTCTTTGAATTTTTTTTGGTGTTGAATTGTCTTTTGGTACTTGCATTTTTAATTTATGTGTATAAATTTGTGCTTTAATGCGTTATTGGTTACTCCAATTCCAGGTTGGATTGATGTGACTTGGGACCACGGCGGTTCGAACTCTTACCGAATGGGAGCTGAAGGAAAATATGATCTCAAGCTAGCTTCAGATCCAGAGTCATCAAATAAACCAGCTTCACCATCCGGTAAATTTATTTATAGATATTAAAGAGTTGAATTTTATAATTAAATATTAGGATTTAAGTTAGTAGTTTCATAGGCCGCTTCAAATTTGATTTAAAATAAATAAATGTTAAAAGATTTTTGGATCTGGTTATCTGCAGGTGTTCACCATTTATAATCCGGATATTGTTGAAAGCCACCACACTTTGTGGAAATCGAGCTCATGACTTAAGAAAAGGCACGGAGTCATTTCAAATGTAAAGAATCCCATCATTGGGGTTCTCTATTAAATAAATACTCTGAAAAGATTACACTTTTTAAGATACCAACATTGCTACTCATCGAGTACCACCTACCTATTTTTGAGCCATACTCAGCTCGATGAAATATATTACCAGTTTTATTTGGGATGATCTCACAAATGGTTTTATATGTTGTCTTTCAAACTATCTTCCAAATCTACTCAACCAATTTTCATAATTTTTCAGTCCATTTTTTAAAATTTGATATAAATTGTATAATATAAGGCGAAGAAACTGTGGAAGGGACAATGTAAACAAACTAATAAGTGTTTCGAGGAATATTCTTATAAATCAGAGGAGTTCCTTTCTTTGAGTTGGTCTCCTTTGTATCTTTAAGATTTGTTATAATTTTCTCCACATCACCTTTATCCTGGGCAAAAAATCTGTTTTATTAATAATGAGCATTAAAAAAAATCATAAATTATTATAAAATAAAAATGTTATTATTTTTCAAACTGGCTAAAATCAATCTATAATAAATTTAGGATGGTATAGTCCGGGTTCGGTCATGTGGTATCTTAATAAAACTAAATTTTTTGCCAATGTGCTTCAGAAATGATTGCACATCCATGAGGCATAGTTCTATTTGTTTTCATCACCCTGATGGAGCCTTGAATTTCAAGCCCAAACGTCGGCAAAAATAAATCACATTTTCTTATAAAAAATGTATAGGTCGAAACCTGACTATATCTCCCTTCACGACCTCAACAGTCAATAATAATAATCTCCTCTCATTATTATAAGTTTAAATTATTTGAAAAATAAATCATAGTAGAAATTGCAGAACAGCAGCATGCAGCTTCTAAAGCACCTAATAACAATATTAAAGGACTTCTTCAGAAATTCAAATCAATAAATACTACAGTGCTAATGGCCTAATAGAAGTTGGTGCGCTGTAAAAAAAAATAAATAAATAAATACAAATAACTACTAATTTGGAAAATCACTAACTACAAACATTCTTCTCTCTCTCCTGTATTTTTTTATTGTCTCCATATTTACACCTTTTTTTATGATTCTATTAGGTAAGTCGAGACCTACACATGGAGAAGGCAGTGTCCTCAGCAAATCCAGCTCAACGCCAAGTTTAGCAGAAAACGCTGAGCAAACTAAGGCATCTGTAGCTAGTACTGACCAGGCTACTTCTGCTGACAATCTTGCAGCTAAGGTGAGAATATCTGTCTCTTAGTTATGTGGTCCATATTAGATGTTATTGCGTTTCCAAGAGATATTTAGTGAGTTACCTTTCATCTAAATATTAATGAAAAAGAAATTTAAAACTTTTTGTCGCAATTTAATTTCTGGAATGTTCCTACTACTCGAACTGAGTAGCTTCTGTATTTAGCTTTGTTATTATGCATCTCATATTATTAATAATGTTTACTTATTATATAATTATTACTTAAATTAAAAAAAAATGTAATAATTTGTTTAATACTTAAAGAAAACAGATAGTCATTTCCTTGTACCCTTATTTGAAATTTATCACTAAGCCATATCTAAATCATTAGGACTTAGGTAGTGAAAGGTTTTTTTGTTTTGACCAAGACTGTGTGCAACAATTTGTGCATGTTTTGAGCCAGGAATTATTCTTTGGGATAAACCATAAAATGGAATGGCCACATGCCCAGGGATTGGTAAATAATCTAAGGGGTTACGTCCGCCAATAAATGTACAGTTGTGATACCTGTTGGTGGAGATTGTCGTCACTGTGTGCAAGTGCTTTCGACGAGTACTAACTTAACAGTGGCTTGAGAATGATCTACTTACGTCGTAAGGGCTCACCCACGGTACTCTCATGGATCCCAGAGATTGCATTATTGAATTGGCAAAGAGATTCGCTTTGAATAAGAAGAATTTACAAATGAGAGGGAACTGCATTGAAGTCATTTATTGGCCCTAACTTGTGAGAAAAATATTATGTGTGTCCATAGCCATAATATTACAAGTATGTAATTATTACAGTTAACTTTTTTGTAGCAGGCAGCCGCAGCATTAACTGACAGCGTGCTTTCGATGTCTGTGGCCAGAGCTGGAGCAATTGTCGCTACTAATGACATGATGGCGTCAGACCTGGCAACGATAGTTGAAGCTTTACCGATTCAAGGTATTTCAAATATAATCTAATATATAGATCTAGATCTTAAAATATTTAAGGCTTTTTCCCTGAGGTCTTTATAGGACCTTGATTCCTATTGTACCAAATCCTTGTAGATTGAAGTATAATTTTTTTCTTAGACTTGACAATAAAGGACAATGATGGTTCGAACAATATGGGAAAGCGAGGTGGTATTGACAGCTGTCCTGGGAAGACCAACATTCACCATAACAATACCAGTGTTCCTTCCCACATTGGAAAACCATACTTCCAGTCATCGAAAATAAACAAGGTCAGTAACTTCATTGAATATTAAATAATTTATTTCTTTAATGTTTTACCTTTATGCGAGGTAAGGTCCATAAGTTTCCGGCCTGTCCTGCCTCCCCTCCTTCAAACGTGCCGGGACCTGCACGCCTATGCAGGTCCATGCCTGCTCACTCCATACCCATCGCCCACACTTCCTCAGTCTTGTCAGTCAGTGTCCAGCCTTGAAGGAAACTCCTCATTTTTACAATGTTCAAACTTGAGTACCGTGCGGTAATTAAATTATTTTGTAAAGAGGGTCTTACTCCTGCGCAAATTAAAGAGCGCTTGGATTGTGTATACGGGCAGTCCTCCCCCTCGTATTGCACAGTGAAAGAATGGGCAAAATTATTTAAGTTAGGGAGAGAAAGTCTAGAAGATGACCCACGTCCCGGTCGCCCATTGGGAGCTGTCACTTCTGAAACAATCCAACTTGTGGAATCTGAATTGCTGTCTGACCGGCGACTAAAAACCAAGGAAATAGCAGCGAGGTTAGGGCTTTCAAAAACAAGTGTTTTGAGGATCATCAAAGAGCATTTGCATATGAACAAGGTTAGTGCAAGATGGGTTCCAAAAATTCTATCAGCTGCTCAAAAACAGGAACGAGTTCACTGCTGCAATGAATTTTTACGCGAGTATAATGCCGACCCAAGGAATTTTTTGGACTCAATTGTAACTGGGGATGAGACAATGGTTCTATATTATGACCCACTCAGCAATAGAGAGAGAGTCCATGGAATGGAGAAGACCAGGAGAAGCGCCTCCTTTGAAGGCAAAAGTCACGCAGTCAACAAAAAAGGTAATGGCCACAATTTTTTGGGACTGTAAAGGAATACTACTGATAGATTTTAAAGAAAGGAATGCCACAATGAATGGTGAGTATTATGCAGCCCTACTTCACCGGTTACGAGACGCCATTAAAGAGAAGAGGCGAGGGAAGTTAAGCAGAGGTTTCCGCCTCCTTCACGACAATGCCTCTGTTCACACAGCATTGATTTCCAATGCCGCTGTGAAGGACTGTGGATTCCAAGAAATCTCTCATCCACCCTACAGCCCATACTTGGCCCTTAGCGATTTCTACCTTTTCTCAAAGCTAAAATCTGACCTTTATGGAAGGCGATTTAACACCGACGAAGAGCTCCAAGCAGCAGTGGAAGAACATTTTTTTAACAAAGAAGAAAATTATTTTTTCCATGGTATAGAAATTTTGCCAAAGCGTTGTATTAAGTGTGTTGAACTTAGAGGAGAATATATTGAAAAACAGTGAAACCAGTTTTTTTTCTTTCACCTTTCCTTCTATCCCAGGCCGGAAACTTATGGACCTTACTACGTATTCACAATATATGTGTGAATTAACCTAAGAGATCAAATAAATATACTTTAAATTTTGTCTCTATAAAATCCATTTTATTGAGGTTTCATGATGACTGAGTGGTTAACATTTCGGGCTCTGACCCTTTGAGGCCCTGATGTCAGTCCAGTCTAAGGATAGGTTGATCTATTTTTATGCTGGACTTGTTCTCTAATTACCCTTGGATGTTTTAAAATATTTGCAAAGGAAGGCAGTCCGATCCTAATGCACAAAGAAGTTGACATAACTATACATATCATATAATACTAACAGATCACTGTCTGTACATGGAAGTTATAAGGGAAAAAATACTGTTGGGGGCCTTTATCAATGCAATAGTACCCTAAACAATGATTTTTAGAATTTTTGTCTGTTTAACTGTTTGTCTGTGCACACTAATCTTAGAAACGGCTTATCCGATTCAGTTGCGGTTTTCACTAATATATTGTGGTAGGCTTCACTTAACATTTAGTGTTTGTTTCATGTAAATCGGTTCATAAATAAAAAAGTTATGCCAATGTAAATAATCCCGTTGAAGATTTCCTGAACTATCGTTAACACGATACTCACCAGAGTCCTTTGTTTTTTCTTTACGAAACTTGGTAAATAGTATTCCCCTAGCAAATGATTGAACAAGTTCATTAACCAGTGAAATTGGTTCATTTGGAGGGGGGTTTACTTAGGACCCAAAGTAGTTATTCGCCCATACCGTCCGCAATTATTGTTGTTTTACAAAACTCGGAATTCGTTGTGGACATATTAATAGCAATGCATGTTGTAAAAATAAACTAAATCAGTTCACAATCCACGCGAATGAAGTCCCGAAACAGCTAGTCAATTAACAAAAATTGACTTATTGAGAAGAGATCATTGATGGGTGAGATTGAGAAGCCCATTCACATATCAACCGCAATCCTAAGACCCTGTGACTTCTCAGCCTAGCCCTTTGATGCTCGCCCACGGTTATTCCTCTTTCCCCCCTTTTTACCTCTTTACCTCCTCCTCCTCTCATCTCTTCTTCTCTATCCAGAATCTATGAAAACTAGGAAATGGAGCGACCTGAGCTATTGAGGTTGCAATCATGACGGAATTTTTGAAACATTTTTTTCAAATCTTTATCCTTCCTACACCAAAAATGACCCCTGTTAAAATTTATTGATTAACTCACCCTGGTTCTTCATATACCAAGCCATCGTAGGAACACATTTATTTGATCTCATTTGGTGGATCGCTTGGTTGATTGAGAATTAAATTTTTTTCTTATTGTGTTTCAGCTGAGTAGTTGCTGCGAAGATGTCGGTGAAAAAGGAAGTGACATTTTGAGGAATAACACAAACAGCTTCCTTTCAGGTGATCTGCTTCCTTCTTCTCTTCTTGTTGGAACTTCCACTCCAGGTATCATTCATTGGCAGGCAAAATTGGGAGTGGGGGGAGGGGAAACATTTTTTTATATACAAATTCATGTTTTATTCATAATAGATTATTCTTATGATAACTAGGGGATTTAAAATGGAAGCCAGTAGGTTACATAGCTTGAGTAAGATTGAAAGTAGCATGCTTTTGAAGAGGTGTATTGAGGGAGCTGTACATAGCTAGTCAGTTTTTATATAACACTGCTGCAAACTAATACAAATCTATAATATTTACGTCACTGTGCTTCTTAATATCACATAACTTTATTTTATTTTATTATTTCAACATAGATTTATTTGCACGGGTTTATGAGTGTAATCTTAATAATTATTTTATGAAAATACAAGGTTTAAGTTTGCTCCCTTCTATAACAGTGTTTGATGAATGGGTTAGACATGTCCTTCATTTTGTCTGTTTCTATTTTCTTTATTTTAGGGCTTGTGTCAAGCACTCTGCAACAATCAGTAAAAATAAATGTGTCAAGTGGTAGTGACTTATCCGAACCAAAGGACGAAAAATCCCCAAGATTCAAAATTAAGCAACCGATGAGCGAAAGTAAGTTTTGTCCGAGAGAAACATTGTATATGACATTTTTTTTCCGGTCTTTTTTTGTTTGAATATTTCTATCTTCTTTATAATTTTGGCATTTTTCTTCCCTTTCATAATTTTCTTCTTTTATGAGTTCTCTGGAATGCTCTTCATGTCACTGCCATTGCCACTTCCTCTCCTTTTCTTGTTTTTTGTTTTTCATTTGCTCTTTTTTAACACTGTCTTTGCTAATGCTAAAAAGTATTCTATTACTTAATATATAAAGTTTGTTATTTTTATCAATTATAGTTGCTTGCAAAAAAGAAAAGTGTGACAGCAAAGAAAAAGATAGCAGGGGTGCCAATCCTATGAGTATATCGGTACCCAATCTTACCTGCACAGCAAACACTGCGCCTTTGGAACCAGGTATTTTCTTAAATAAATAATTAATTATTTTAGTAAATACAGAAATCGAAGTACTTTAGTATAATAATTAATTTCTACAGCCTTAACTTCTTTTGTTTTTTTACCTGAACTATCATGAGAAGAGAAGTATTCTTAATTAAAATGGTGCTACATTCAGCAGTTTATACATTGACAAAAGAAATAAAGTTCTTTCTTTCTTTCTCTTTTATAAAAGTGAATTTTTTGTTGCATAAAAGTGAAATCACTTATTTATGGTCATAGAAAGATGATAAGACAAATCAAAAGATAAAAAAAAAAAAAAAAAAAAATAAATAAAGTGTGCTCTCTTTTTTGTATAAGTGCAGTAGAGAGCACTCCTGAGGACCTCGCCTGACTTACTACACCTGTGTGGTAATAATAATAACTAACCTTTGAATTTTTGTGTTAGGCGGAAGGCCAAATAATAAATACTTCACTCCATAGTTACACTAACATTATTTCGTCCCTACGTGTTTCACACCTTTTTAGTGGCTCTTCTGGGGAACAAGTTAAAAATATAAAACTTTTAGCCTCAACTTGAGGAGGAAAACCTTCCACTAGTAGATCTGCCCTAACCTTCCACTAGTAGATCTGCCCTAACCTTCCACTAGTAGATCTGCCCTAACCTTCCACTAGTAGATCTGCCCTAACCTTCCACTAGTAGATCTGCCCTAACCTTCCACTAGTAGATCTGCCCTAACCTTCCACTAGTAGATCTGCCCTAACCTTCCACTAGTAGATCTGCCCTAACCTTCCACTAGTAGATCTGCCCTAACCTTCCACTAGTAGATCTGCCCTAACCTTCCACTAGTAGATCTGCCCTAACCTTCCACTAGTAGATCTGCCCTAACCTTCCACTAGTAGATCTGCCCTAACCTTCCACTAGTAGATCTGCCCTAACCTTCCACTAGTAGATCTGCCCTAACCTTCCACTAGTAGATCTGCCCTAACCTTCCACTAGTAGATCTGCCCTAACCTTCCACTAGTAGATCTGCCCTAACCTTCCACTAGTAGATCTGCCCTAACCTTCCACTAGTAGATCTGCCCTAACCTTCCACTAGTAGATCTGCCCTAACCTTCCACTAGTAGATCTGCCCTAACCTTCCACTAGTAGATCTGCCCTAACCTTCCACTTGTAGATCTGCCCTAACCTTCCACTAGTAGATCTGCCCTAACCTTCCACTAGTAGATCTGCCCTAACCTTCCACTAGTAGATCTGCCCTAACCTTCCACTAGTAGATCTGCCCTAACCTTCCACTAGTAGATATGCCCTAACCTTCCACTAGTAGATCTGCCCTAACCTTCCACTAGTAGATCTGCCCTAACCTTCCACTAGTAGATCTGCCCTAACCTTCCACTAGTAGATCTGCCCTAACCTTCCACTAGTAGATCTGCCCTAACCTTCCACTAGTAGATCTGCCCTAACCTTCCACTAGTAGATCTGCCCTAACCTTCCACTAGTAGATCTGCCCTAACCTTCCACTAGTAGATCTGCCCTAACCTTCCACTAGTAGATCTGCCCTAACCTTCCACTAGTAGATCTGCCCTAACCTTCCACTAGTAGATCTGCCCTAACCTTCCACTAGTAGATCTGCCCTAACCTTCCACTAGTAGATCTGCCCTAACCTTCCACTAGTAGATCTGCCCTAACCTTCCACTAGTAGATCTGCCCTAACCTTCCACTAGTAGATCTGCCCTAACCTTCCACTAGTAGATATGCCCTAACCTTCCACTAGTAGATCTGCCCTAACCTTCCACTAGTAGATCTGCCCTAACCTTCCACTAGTAGATCTGCCCTAACCTTCCACTAGTAGATATGCCCTAACCTTCCACTAGTAGATCTGCCCTAACCTTCCCCTAGTAGATCTGCCCTAACCTTCCACTAGTAGATCTGCCCTAACCTTCCACTAGTAGATCTGCCCTAACCTTCCACTAGTAGATCTGCCCTAACCTTCCACTAGTAGATCTGCCCTAACCTTCCACTAGTAGATCTGCCCTAACCTTCCACTAGTAGATCTGCCCTAACCTTCCACTAGTAGATCTGCCCTAACCTTCCACTAGTAGATCTGCCCTAACCTTCCACTAGTAGATATGCCCTAACCTTCCACTAGTAGATCTGCCCTAACCTTCCACTAGTAGATCTGCCCTAACCTTCCACTAGGAGATCTGCCCTAACCTTCCACTAGGAGATCTGCCCTAACCTTCCACTAGTAGATCTGCCCTAACCTTCCACTAGTAGATCTGCCCTAACCTTCCACTAGTAGATCTGCCCTAACCTTCCACTAGTAGATCTGCCCTAACCTTCCACTAGTAGATATGCCCTAACCTTCCACTAGTAGATCTGCCCTAACCTTCCACTAGTAGATCTGCCCTAACCTTCCACTAGTAGATCTGCCCTAACCTTCCACTAGTAGATCTGCCCTAACCTTCCACTAGTAGATCTGCCCTAACCTTCCACTAGTAGATCTGCCCTAACCTTCCACTAGTAGATCTGCCCTAACCTTCCACTAGTAGATATGCCCTAACCTTCCACTAGTAGATCTGCCCTAACCTTCCACTAGTAGATCTGCCCTAACCTTCCACTAGTAGATCTGCCCTAACCTTCCACTAGGAGATCTGCCCTAAAATGATTTATACAAAATAATAAGAAAAATGATTACCTTGCGCAGAGGCAATGTCCTAACCAATGTGTGATTATTGAGTTGAAAACTTTACTCCAAAGCTACTCTTCAATAGTGCTTTTGAAAAATGAAATTTTGAAGTTAAATTGTTTATGGAATCCAAATACTAAGAATAAATAGACTGTTCTTGCATGCATGCATGTCATGAATAAATAAAAACTTCCTACTGTTGATGCTTTTTGAGGGTTTATTTTAAAGGTTGTAGCTTCTAAGAACTCTTCTTGCTTCTCATTTGCTGTAGGTTGCTTCTAAGCGGCTTCCTTTAATTAGAGCATCCTATTCGAAGAATAGAATAATTTTTGCCTTGGCATTTATAATTGTACTTGAAATATTATTTGTCTTTGTTATATTTTGACTTAAGTTGTGTTTATTGGTTAGTCTCATTCTTATGGCAGCTCTTTATAAGTTTTATTTAATTACTTGTTTCCCGTGTATATTCTTATCTTGGTGCACATTTGTTAGATAATTATGCTCCTCGTAATAAATCATTTTCAATAAATTGAAAAATGTTAGTTTTATAAAAGCATTTTGTAATGACCAAAATGTGTATCAAAAAGTACTGGAATAGTGTCAGCCTACACCAAAGTATCGAAAGATAGGATGGGAATATTTGCTGAGCAACCACCTTCTTGTATCTTGAATGTTATTAAATTTTAATGTTGAATGGGGAAGAATTGAAGAAATAAATTATCCAAAAAGTTGTTATACTATATATATATATATATATATATATATATATATATATATATATATATTTACCAGCTTATGTTTATTTTAACCAACGCTCGTCGTTGGTGGTTGAATCATTTGACGCTGAGACTCCCAGTATCGCATCGTGAAGTCAGGAAGATGTATGAGTTCGGGACAGATGAGAAGGTGACTTCCCACCACCTTTCCGGTTGAACATTTACCAGATTATTGATTTCCTACTATAATTTTCTTTTTCAGGTACAGGAACTGGGCTTCTCGAAACGTTCGCAGCTATGGCTCGCCGACGTGGTAATACCAGCAACTCCTCTGCAAATAATGCCGTCAACTCAAACTCCAATTCGAATCCTGTGGCAAGTCTATTCCCGAGAGGGCAAAGCTCTGTTACTAGTTTGGTTAGATTGGCACTCTCGTCTAATTTTCCAGGTGAGAGAGAAACAGTTTTTTCATATATCCAGTAATTATTATTTTTTTAAGTTGAATTTTGGATTTATTAATTAATTTGTTTTGAATTATTTATTATTTCTCTTGTTGTTTACATTTCTTTTTATAAATGTATTTAATCCTTGAAACCATAGAGGTTTATATTGCAATTAGAAATAATTGCATTAAATGTAAATGTATATCTTGAATAAAGAATAGGCTTTTGTCCTGATTATAATTGTGGGTGCACACCAAATATTTTAGAAGAATAGATAGTCTCTGTGCCAGGATCATCTGCTTTCTTTGCCTGGCTTCTGTTGGTTGCCAGGAGTGTTTTGATGGATTTTTTCTGTATTTCAACAAATTTTTTAGATTGCTCAGCTCTTCTTCCTCTTGTATGTATTAAAAGCGGATGAATATACCCAGCATGTAGAAAGATGAAAAAAAAAATCTATTGAAATGCAGAAGAAAATTATTCAAACAAACATCAGCATTGCTGGATACAGAATCCGTACAGATTAGGATATTGAACAAACTCAGCGAGAAAAGAAAGAAAAAAAGTTGTATAGTGAACCCTGGGAAACCCACTTTCTGATATCTTCTAAATTTTTAAAAGACAGAGCTTTGGTATTTTACTTATTAATTTTTATTGTTATTGTTGGGACTAGATGGTTTGTTCATTTCAATGTACCTACCAAAAAATTACTATTTTAGTATTTTTTTTTAAATATGAACTAATTTCAGCATTAACAGTTTTCTTTGTTCACTCAATAAATTTATTAAGTGCTTGTGTTTTAAAATTTAAAGGCCTTGATGTGTAGTGATCCCTCTCTGTCTATTCTTTTATCTAGGTTCAGAATTGTATTTAACACGTTCAATGCTCCCGCCATCTTGGCTCACTTTGGGCTACGACTGCGGTTGATTGAGAGAACTCCAAGCAGGTAGTTACTAGCCGGGAGGGCAACGAGAAACTGAATGGACCCTAGTTCACCATCTCTGGGTAGGGGTGGGGAGAGCACCGGACAGTGCTCTCAGTCCAGCCGTAAGGACTTGATGAGCACCATATGGTGCTCATCGTATTGAATGTGTTAAGTGAGGTATTTCCAATGCTCTTTATGCCCCCTGGTTGATAGTTCTAAATCTGTTAATGTCATGCCTGTTGGTGGGGACCGATGTCACTGGCATCAGTGAGAATACTGTGGACGAGCGCTTTCTACGTAAGTACGTTATTATCAAGCCACTGTTAAGCTAGTGCTAACTCAACAGTGGCTTGGGAATTCCAACAGGTAGTATCCACCTACAAGTACGACAACAGTACATTTTCTGGCCTAACCCCTTAAATCTGTTGATGACTGAAGCAATCAAACCGTTCTCACTCACTGTTAATGTTTCCTTACCATTGCTCTGAATTGTAAACATTGTCCTTTGTCACACATAAAATACATGTGCTGAAGTGTTCGCTTTTCAAAAAATTCACTGTACATTTTGATTCCTATTTATTTTTGATTGCTTAATTTATGATGTATTTTCAGCACTTAATTTAGGTTTCACTTCTAGGCTATATTAAGAAATTAGGAAATATAGCTGTATTATAGTGCTTAAGGTAATTGGCGCCATCAAGTTGAAGGGTAGGAGAAGTGTGGTTTTTGCACCTAACATTCAGCCTTAGTTTGTTCCTATGTTTTGGGCTGCTTACCAGAGCATGAGCATGTCTATGAGCATGTTTTTGTTTAGTTACCACAATAAATGTTTTTGTCTCATTTCTGAAACCTACTGGTTTCCATAAAACTCTAGTACATTTTCCAGTGGAAGTTCTACCGTGCCGATTTACTTTACCCTCTGAAGTAATTGAGCGCCAACTCAATTTAAATAATTTTATTGTTACTGGTTTGATATATATACTTGAAGATGTAGGATTGTTATTCTTTCAATGTGGAGGAGTTTGATGGTTGGGTGGCCAGTTTGAGTTTCTAGACAATTATGACATGTATTTTTATATTCAAATGTTTTGGCCCAAATTTCAGCCCTTTCGGATGGTTCTTTTGTTATTTTATGAGAGCTCCAGTCTTCTTTTTTCATCGCAAAATAATGATGTTGGATTTCAATTTAGAATGAAACAGTTTCCCGTTTTACAATAAATATTCTAAGTAGGAAAAACGCACTGAATTGACTAAAATCAGACTCCTTCACATGAATTAATACTTTTCAGTTAATGCATTATCTATTAGTAATTGATTTAAATCTCATTGGAGGCCCTATGACCATGATTGAACAGGTGTGAACACTCTATGTCAAGTGTCGTATGATCGATAGAGGTGGTACCTTTTCAAACCAAGGAAATACATCATTCCTGGCTATAAAAAGATGATAACCAGTAGATTACCAAAAAATCTTCATCTTTAAAGGATTTTTTTAACCTCACTGGTTTAATATAAATTTATTTTTGCAATATCTATAAAATTGTGTTATGAAATCAATTATATGCTATTACAAATCCCCCTAAATCGATAGTGTTTTATGAAGGATTTTATTAAATAAAGTATTGAATTTTTAATTATTTATAACTCACCTATATAATTAGTTATAAAAAAATGTCTTTAATAATCATGAAGCATAAGCCAGCTGCCAATTCTTAAACTTATACTAGTGGCCGAATAAGCCAGCTGCCAATTCTTAAACTTATACTAGTGGCCGAAAGATCAATTCGATATTATATATATTTTTGTCTATATTTAGTTCAACAGTTTCTTTCTGGTTATGAACATAAAAAATATATTACTTGTTTTAAGCGAGAAGCAGATAATTTTTGAAGATTGAATTTTACTAATTTTCATTGTCATCTTTTGTAAATATAAATTAAGAGTAGCTGATGTCTTAAAAAATAAAAAAAGGAAATGGTATTTACTCTGAAATTCGTACATCTATTGCCATCTTTAGATGCTAATGTTTTCTGCATATTTAAAACTTTATCTTCATTTTTGTACTTATGGTTTATTTAATGTTGTGTAATGCACCATCGAAGATGTGCTAAGTCCCTCCTCCATCTTCTTTAAATAAAACCAATCCATATATTTAATTTGATCATGAGCTAACTTGTTGGCTTTTCATTGGTGATTAAAAATAAAATATTATGACTGATTAAAATTATTCATTTTTAACAATGGTTATTGAATTGTCATAGATAAATAAATAAAGTAAAATTTAAAAATAAGTGTATACAAATTGTTTCATTTGTGGTGTATTTGTTAAAGAAAAACATGAAAATAACATTTTTCTGTGATTCTTATAGGAGGTTTATTGAGTACAGCCCAAAGCTACCCGTCGCTGACGAGCGGAGGAGGGGGAGGTACAGCACATGCTTCTGGCCCTCAATGCCAGGCCCTCACTATGAGCCTCACCTCTACTTCGAGTGACAGCGAGCAGGTCAGCCTTGAGGTGAGTTCCAAAGCGCTTATTTATATTTACTAGCCTTTATTTCAAGAAAAGAGTTACAACATGTAGATTACCTGATCATTGTGCTATTAATATGGACTTTACATTTTTAGATACTTAACTTTAGAAAAATAGAAAAAAGTCTGCTATGTTGAGACTTGAACTCAGTTATTTCAATCTCTGTTTGGCCACCTCGGCTATATGGGTTACATATCAGGACGGTAAGTTAACACATCTAAAGATGACAAGCTGCAAATAGACATTATAATTAAATTAAAGTGACTGCTTATCCATTCATAAGGTATAGCTGTTACCCTATTTGCCGTGCTACACCTACTTTCTGCATCTAGGAAAGCAAAAATAAATTAGTAACCAAATAAGTAATATAAAAATATAATAACACAAATCTGTAACTGTTTGGGTTCACAGTTTCGAACCCAACTGACCTCCAAACTCAGTCCTAGATGATTTTGACCTAGCCTATGACACTCCCTGTATCAAGACATACCTGTGTGCCAAGTTTGGTCAAAATCAGTCAAACAGTGTGGATTTGTATAAGGAACAAACATACAGACAGACAGCTGGTAGACAATTTTGACCTAGCCTAGTACACTCCGCGGATCAAGACCTACCTCTGTGCCAAGTTTGGTCAAAATCGGTCAAACGGTGTGGATTTGTATAAAAAACAGACTGTAACTGTTCTGGTTCGCAGTTTTGAACCCGTGACTTCCGAACTGTGCGTCCTAGACGATTTTGACCATGCCTAATGCTACCTGTATGCCAACTTGGCATTGCCAAGTATGGTCAAAATCTGTCAAACAGTGTGGATTTGTATAAGGAACAAACACAGACTAACACCTGATTTTTATATATACAGGTTGGCCCCGAAGGAAATCACCATACTTGAGGGATGTGTAGTCCGACTAAAGTGTAGTTGAATGCCACCAAGGAAAAATTTTTATTTGCATTATTTACCTAGATATAGGCGTTTCCGTGTTTTTTTTTTTGTTTTGTTTTTTTGTCTAAACGATAGTTTTTGACCATTTTTGCGCTATTTGTCATTCCAAGGGAAAATTTAATTCTGGTGACATTTTCAAAATCTGCATTAAATTTCCTATAAGATCTCATGTACTTAGTGGAAAAATTTCTCAACCCAAATTCACAGCAGCCACCCAAACAAATAACTTATCACGAAATAAAGGTTTTTCATTTTTAGTGTTCCTCATGAATATTTTTTTGGTTACGTAGCTGGGACTTCTCAGAAAAGCTGCGTTATTTCATTACCTTTCACGAGGTACAACCACATCTTAGATACTTACATGACTGATTTGGTAAGAAGTGTCAAAGGTAAATAAACCTAAAGCCGCCTGATTGATCTTGTCAGTCTAGATGTGGCCCTGTCTACGGAAGGTCCTCTCACGTTGAGGCTGTGATGAGTATTTTCAGTGCTCCTGAAGGGGCATCAAGGGGATGTGAATCATGTCGAGTCAAATAAAAGGTTATTAAAGAATAACTTGTTATTCTTTTAATGAAATTTGATCTTTATTTACTTTTTTAATTGAAATCTCCTTTTCATAGCTTTATATTTTCTTATAATATAACAAAATTATCTAAAATTTATGTAACTTGCATTTTAAAAAAATACTAATTATTGTTCTCTTGTGAATTTTTTAACTTTGTTCAATCTATCCCATTAATTTATAATATTTATGTGTGGTGTTCGTTGATACACTTCTTGATATCACAGTGGTGCCTGCAGGACTTCCTAGAGAGTTGCCGAGCACCGACTCTACTGGCAGAGCTTGAAGATGATGAAATGGGTGATGATGAGGAAAACGACGATGAAGAGAATGAAGATGAAGATGAATATGCAGGCGAAGTAATGGTGAGTATTAATTGCTTAAAACAATTGAATAGAAAATCCTTATGAGATTTATTTTATTTTTTGGACTAATTTTAAATTGCTGATTATTCCTATCTTAGAAGTTTTATTTTTCATCAATTATAGATTATTATTATATTGGGCATTCTCCTCAGTTTCCTAGATTAACTTCTTTTTTGTGAATATTACCAACCAAAAGAATTATTGTATTTTTTATTTATATGTTTTCCCATAATTGTTTCATTTAAAAATCTTCATACTATTCTTACTGCATCAAATTGTACCAATTGTTCAGTGTCTTCTTCCAAGATACAGTAGACTCTCCATTATCTGGTGTTCTCTTATTCCTCGCTCTCTCCGAAGGAATGAGTGACAAATATCAGAACTTGCCTGAGCTAGACCGGTTCGAGGGGTCTTAGAAAACCTTCTCTAAATAAATAAGCGACCACTTCTAAACGAATTGTCTAATCCGGTGTTTTCTCTAATCAGACTGTACCCCGGTTCCAATGACACCGGATTAGAGAGAGTCTACTGTATTTAAGTATATTGTTACTGTAATAATGAGCTTTTGGATCCATTGGTCGAAGTAATAAGACCTGTGATGTGTGAGGAATCTTATTTATTCATCTTTTTCTTCTCTGTGGCCATATCCTCATTTTTCTGCAGTTTTTCAGCATTTACTTTCTGGATCATTGTAGACAACAATTATAACAGCTGTCTTGTGTTAATAAGTAATTCTTGTTTATTGCGGTAGACTGTACAGACCAATATCATTGCTTCATCACGATAAATTTTAATCTTACCTTGCTCCAGTATTTTTTGAGGGATTTAGCAATAATAAGATGCCTCCTTATCCAGTAAGACAAATTTTTCTACAAGCAATTGGTGGTGTATTTTAGCCACACTGTTGTGCTGCTGATTTTAATCCATTCCCAAAAGGATTTTACTGCTTGCCATGAATCGATTCATAAGATTGGACACAGAGGTTACACTTATCAAGCTCAATATTCCTTTAAAACGTAAAGCTTTATATTGGATGGCTATTAAGAAACTAATAGCTAATGCTATAAAGTTAATGGCAATGTTAACTGGGAATTTTCTATTATATATTTGAGAATGTATACAGGTTAGCTCTACTAAGGACTGTGTGTGAGTGTGTTCAAACATGCAATAAGAGGTCTGCCCCCTTGCTGCAAATAATTTTTTTTCACTTATATGCAATTTTGTGTGAACAGTTACACTGTGTAAACATAGCTTTAGGTGTATTCCCATGTTTTTTTTCTATCAACTGTTGCATGGTTTAACTTAATAAAAGAAATTTTAATTTCTTTTTTTTTTGTTCAATGGTATTTTAGGAAGAAGATGGCTATGAAAGCAGGAATACCGGAGGAGCCCCTACCAGTGGGGGTGCAAAGAGAAGATCATGGGACGATGAGTTTGTATTGAAAGGCCAGTTTTCTGCTCTCATACCAGCTTTTGATCCAAGGCCTGGACGAGTAAATGTAAACCAGACGACTGATTTGGATGTACCTGCTCCTGGTCCAGACTCTTCAGATCAAACATCTCTTCAAGAACAACCTTCTCAAAGGCCCAAGCTCGTCCTCCATATTAAAGGCCCTAACATTCCTGGAGTGAGTGTATTGATTGTTTTATTCTTAGATTAATTGATAACTATAATTAAAATATTATTTACATTTATCTTTTAAAAGCTAAAACAGTAAAAATTAATGAACATCAGTTCAGGTCCTTGGAAAATTTACTTTTTTTTCTGAGTCAGAAAGATGTAGGTAACATGACGCTTCGCCTTATTTCTCTGATTCGCCTTCTCAAACAGTTTCAAGTTTAAGTGAATATCACCATCACCTATCAAAAATTCAAGGGTGAATCTCGGGTCTGAAACTCCCCTTCTAGCATTTTGTTCTGTTAAAATATTAAATTTAATTTTCATACTTTTTCAATCATATTTATGAATCAGCATTCTATAGAGTAAACATTTGCCCTTGCTACTATCCAAAAACACTTCTAGAACTCTGACTTCGATTTTTCAACATCCAGGTTTCGAGTTTCACCTTTTCTCTTTTGTGAATTGTTGTAGTGTGTCTGATACGAAACAATTGTATATGATAGCATAAGTATTATAAAATGGGTCATTCTTTAGAAGAATTTGATTGTGTGTTAATAATAATAGCCCCCATCATTTTTTTTTTTTAAAGGATAAATAATCAGTACCACTTTAGCAGTGAGGAGAGAAAATGATGAAGTTTGAATCTGAAAATGGAAGTGTCCAATCCAAACTTTATGTATATGGCTGTGGTAAAGGCATCATCACAGTATTAGTTAGAAAATAGTGGTACCCTGTAGAATACCAGTCTAATGGGTCTCCTCGTGGTCCAGTAGCTATCGCCTTCAATACTCATTTTGCACACTGCCATTAAAGTAGATGAACTGAAAGGATACATCTGGCTGTTTGGAGGTCCGTGTTCAGTTCCAAAGAGTGATAAGATCAGTCAAACCTTCAAAGATACTGAGATCCAACGCCACATCTTCTCACAAACCCTCGAAACACTGGAGTGTTGTTCGAAGATTTATGAGGCAACTGAAGAAGATAAGGCAGTAATCATCAAAAGATATTTGCTAATGAAGACATTTTTTATTTGAGGGTTTGACTCTTGGAACAGATGATTTTCTATTAAATTTTTCATTAATATTACACTTTTGTCTGATTAATAAAACAGGTACTAAAATTGCATTATTATTCATCTACAGGTCCAAGATGTTGAAATGGAACTCACTAACCCTAATTGGACAATATTCCGTGCTGTTCAAGATCTTATACAGCAAGCAGACCTTGGTACGCGTCAAGATAAAATGCGCAGGATTTGGGAACCCACTTACACGTAAGTTATCTTTATATTTACATACAGTTAGACAGTCTTGGATTGAAGGGAGCTGTTGTCTCAATTAGTAATCTTGAGGATGTTTTTTCTTTATTTTCACTTTCCACCATGTTAAATTATTAAGTAAAAATAAATTATGTTAATCTTTCTTTATTTTTTATTTTTGGATGTAATCTTTAACCCATTCGATGCAACGCCCGAGAATACTCGTTCGAGAAAGATGTCCCTCAGAGGTGACGCCCGAGTATTCTCGTGGGAGAAAGTCGTGCGCGTGAGGCGATGCGGAGTATCCACGCCACAGCTGTATCTCTTGATTGCGAGCCCTCTTTAGCCTTGAGCGTGTACAGACTTTAGAGAGATTTTTTTTAGTGAACCTGTACATAATAAAGGAGTAACTTATTATAATAATTTAAAAAAATCATTGCTACATTTAAAAATCACGTCTAAAAACAAGCAGTGCTTTTGGAATGAAATAGAAAGAGAAGTATAGGGAAGAAAAGTAAGTAACTTTTGTTTTAAATGGTTATTGTAGGTATTATAGAAAATAAATTGTTTCAAGTAATACACATTGTCGTTCACGTAAGATAAACATGAAAATGATGATTAGTAATGAGCGTCTAAGTAAAAAAAGAGAAAAAAAATACTACGGGTGTTTACAGCCGCTCTAGGAGAGGGAGTTTAGTCCGCCTGTGGAGTGAATAGGTAGCGGGCGCTCTCCGCCTTCAACGACTTTACTCTCTCTAGCCCACGTCGTATCGAAAAGGATAAAATGTAACATCTCAAAATTACCTTATATTTGGTTACCAAAAATAAAAATCCTTTTTTTTCCCTTCCTTTTTGTGGATTTATTTTCCTAATAATACCTTCTATTTTATGACACCTTCCATATTCATCAAGCTATATTCTTATTTTATCTACTATATATTTGTCAAATACCACTCACTCACTCACTGACCTATCATCCCCCAGCCCAAACCACTCGACAGAAAATTTTGAAATTTTGCATGGACACTCCCTATATAACGTAGGCACTCACTAAGAAAGGATTTTTTGATATTCGAATTTTTAAGTATTTTTAGAGGGGTTTAAAGTTTGAGTTGGTAAGAGCAGGCAAGCCTAGGCAGCAAGCGTTGCTAGGACGATAACAGAACAGCTGTTGCCGTATATTATCTATTTCATAGTATTATTTTTAATTGAGGTTAATTTCCACTATAATGCCAGTCCTTGAATTACTAGAAATAAAATGTGAGTTTGCCCCTCATAGAGTTCATGCCCTGGTGATGGCCCATCCGAGGTAATAATATCCCGAACCATTTGACACAAAAATTTGAATTTTGCACGGACAATACGTTTAGAGTGTAAACACTCGCTAAGAAAGGTTTTTTTGATATTCAAATGTTTAAATACTTTTAGGGGGGTTTGAATTATTAAGAAGTTCCTCATCGGCTCAAAAAAGGTTCGATTTTGATAACATTTGGTAGAAATATCTTTCTTCTAATTTAAAAAGTCAAGTTCATTAACCATCCGTTTACTGGAACATGGTTTTTGGAGCGAAATTTGTGTGAAAGATTCCTTAACGTAGGAAAACGAATGAAACCATTTTTTAAGCGAGTTCTGTAGCCATTTACCAGAAAAATTGATAGAAATTCTTTTCAAAACTAATTTTCTGTTTGGGTATTCAGAAACGAAGTATATGGAAAAAAAATTGTATGAATGGTGATACAAAGTTTTCGGATCTCAGTATTGTTATGATATTTTTTATATAAGGGATGCGCCACGTTGGGTCGCCATTACATGTTAAGATTATTTTATATGTAAGGAAATAACTTATTAAGATAATTTTTTATTAAAGAGAAATTAATTATTAGGATAATTATATTATAATGAGAACTTAATCTCAGGGATAAAAAGTTCTGAGTGAATGAATATTAAACAAATACGTATTTCCAAACAATACTGAAATACCGGCACTAATAGCCCAAATAGTTGATGCGCCATTAAAAGAAAAAAATAAATAAATAAAAAATAAATACAATTACCAATAGAAATGTATTATCAAACAAGTAATAAAAAAAAATCAATATGATTACAAAATATAATTCTTACCTTTGAATAAATAGAGTCTTTAAACAAGAGTCCAAATGTTCTGCACTTCAATAAATTTTCAAATAATTCCTTCTTCAGCAATACACGTATTTACTATTAGTATTCTTGCTTAAGCCAGTAAATAAATTCACTCATATATATAAAAACACCATATGAGAGAGTTCGCAATCTGTACGCTGTATGACTCCTTACTCTGGTGGGGATGGACATAGACTGACTGAGACTCCGTACTCTGTGGTGGGTAGGCTTAGACTGAGAGCTTTAAGCGGGAAAAAGCTGACGCATTCTCCCACCAAATTCTGCATTTTGTCGGTTTACTATTTAGATAACAATTATTATTTTGTAATTTTAAAATGATTAATTTATTATTGTTTGACTGTACATTTAATCTATACCTATTGTACATCAGTATGGTCCAGAAATATTATAAATTTAGATCATATATAATACGATATTATTAGTATATTAGGATTTGTGGTTTGCGCTGGCTTTTCAAGCTCTCAATGGCTATTTGAATTCAAAAAGGTTTCCGTGAATGTAATATATCATTACAGTATATTTTCTAAAATATCTCGAAAACGGTTGGGAACTCGTAGTAAGTGGAAGGCGGCTATTCGAAAGGTTACTAAATTCTCTACAATAAGATTCTGTTGTAATGTTCGGTGGGGCGATGTCAATCGAAGAGATAAGTGCTTAAAACTTCAAATTTGTTAGTTTTATGATTTTCAACGTGTATTTGTCTCTGTTTACCTAACTTTTTAAGCGGTTGTTGTATTTTTTTTTTTTTTGTGTGGATTATGAGATATTTGTACATTTTGTAAAATATGCTGTTTACATTAATTTCTTTTTTCCAGAATAATATATCGAGAAGTGTCGTATGATGAATCAAGTGGAGAAAAAGACGGTGGTGACCAAACACCTATTATCGCAGGTAAACGTAGGTCCTGGTTAGGACCGTGCTCTCCGTCAACACCAACACCAACGCACACATCATCCTCTTGTACTGTCGAGCAGGTCCTCGATCTCCTCAAGCATCTCTATGTCTTAACTCAGAAAAGAGAAGAAATATATTATTACGGTGAGTTCTCCTCAGGAAATTATTATTCTAAAAAGGCATTTAAAAAAAAAAAAAAAACATTGTTCACATGTCCCACATTCATCAAAACTAAGATATTCAAATTTTTGTTGCATTTGATGTAAAGGATGTTTTGCGGGGGGGGGGGGGGATGAGCACTTTTAGACTTTTCTTACGTATTCTTAAATAGCTCAAAAATGCTTGTGAAGTTGTAGAAGTTGATCATTTAAAAGCCTAACAACATGTCCTATGTAGAAGGTGCAAGCATAAATTTCGGAGGACCACCTCAGAGGTCTTTCCTAAAATTATTTTATATACTTTATAACAATATTATTATATACAAGTAAAAATAAAATATTACTGTTATGCAAATACCAGTTAGTTAATTGTTTTTTTCGGCCCTACAGATGATTACAATGAAGCTGTTCTTGTAAGTCGAGATGATATGCAGAGCAAGAAATTAACAAACAAACTAGTCCAGCAGCTACAAGAACCTCTAGTTCTGTCGTCCGGTGCTCTTCCGCCGTGGTGTGAACATCTCTGCCAGGAATTCCCTTTCCTCTTCCCCTTCGATACCAGGCATCTATACTTCACCTGCACTGCCTTCGGACCGTCAAGGTAAGTCAATCTATAAGGCTATCTCAAAACAGCGCGGGATGGTGGGAGCGGGACAAGTAGCGGGAATCCCACTTCAGGTGCGAAACAGGGTACCATGGGGTATTCCACACCGCAGTGGGAACGGGATTTTATTTATTCCAGATCAAATTGTGTTTATAAAAGTATTTTTTTTTTTAAATTAAATTATCATATTATGTAATCTGAAAACAAATTAAACACTAAAACCAATGATGCTATGTACAAATCATGTTAGGTCCTATTAACATATATCGGTTATAACCTTACACCGAGATCTAAACCTAAAATTGCTATTTCCATATTTACATTGAGATAGTTTACACAATCACAATAACTCACACGAGCTTATTCACAAACACACATAATAAATACTAACACACTAAAATAACAATTCACTGTAAACACACTCATACAATATTTATAGGAGAAATGTGTTAAGATAAAGAAGAGCCTCTCTTGTTATTAGCTCTAGTCGAACATAATCATCGAGCTAAGTAAGTTATTTCAATAGTAAGGAGTCAAATAATACTTTACAAGGCTAAACCACGTTTTTTATAAAACATATATTTCCAGGAAACGAAACGAATTCATGAAAGTAATACAAAACGGTCAACATACACGGAATATATCACCTTCCGAAATCCATAGATATATCAAAAGATTTTACATTTACTTTAGAATGACACCTGATAGTTTTCATGAAATTTATAACTTTATTAAGTTATACAGAAGCGGAGTCTGCTTAACAAAAGTGATGAGCTTTGCAGCTATGTTTCCGATATATGAGATGCTGCAGGCAGAAATTACCATGCACGATGCGAACTGGCAGTAGATCACTGCAGAATGTCGGCGATCTGGTACCTGCTTGAACACTCCCATAGCCCGCCATGTAAATAGGTCCCGCACATATTCCGGACCCGCTCCCGCCGTCCCACGCCAGTTTGATTGATTTCCTTCAATTAAGCCACAGCATTCATAGCTAAACCGTTGGTGGAGAAGGTAACATCAACTTCTTGGAGGACAGGACTGTAAGGAGGATATTATAAGATTACCAAACAAGATAGCTTGAATTGTTGAGTAGTCTTGTCTACCATGCGTCTTATTTCTTAATTAGATATTGGTGTTACCATATGGTAATGCACAGCGCTAATGGGTTAAGATATAATAGCCCTGAAATTCAACTAGTAATATCCATTTGATAAATAGCAGTCATCACAACCTTTTCAGCGAATTTTTGTTGTTGAATATGTTGAGCTTTGGGGATGATTAATTAGTCATTGCATTGATTGATCTTTTGCTTCAACATTTGAACCACATATCATCATTGATCAAAACTTGTTTCCATAAATTACTCATTTTTTTTTTTTTTTTTTTTTTTTTGTGTTTAATGGCGTATCAACTATTGGGCTATTAACACCGGGCTATCTACAGTTTTCCACACTTTTATAATGCCAACATCAACCACCACCCTCACCTCCAACTTATACATGATTCTATATTTATAGAGTGGTTTAATACATATATATTTTTATTTAGGTCTATAGTTTGGTTACAAAGTCAAAGAGACGTGTGCCTTGAGAGACAGAGAACGCCTGGACTATCACCTAGGAGAGACGACCCTCATGAATATAGAGTAGGGAGGCTAAAGCACGAGAGAGTGAAGGTACCTAGAGAAGGGAACATGCTCGCCTGGTCATTCCAAGTCATGTCTTTACACGCCTCACGCAAGTCCATCTTAGAGGTATAGTAAAGCAAGCATAATTAATTAAGATAGATTTGCTAGCACATTATGAGTATGAAATGTTGACGGATGGTGACCCACGCACATCATTATTTGACATTTTTTATGAATGATATAAATATTTGATCATGTTTAGGTTTATTTTATCCAACGCCCGTTGGTGGCAGTAGAGCCATTAGCCGCCGAGCCTCCCAGTATCATGTCGTGAGGTCAGGAAGATGAATGAGTTTTGGACAGATTCCCGCCATCCTTCTGGCGTCAGATATTATAAAAATATATGAACATATTTAGAAACAACCTATATTTTAGTATTTTATACAGTTATACAGCGCAAAAGAGCAGCATTTTAAAATAAATTAAATACTAATTTACCCCATTTTTTTTAACTATTAACTCTTTTGAGACGGCGAGCCACATGAGCTTAGAGACCCGTGGAGCGGGGCTTGTCCCACCCTACCTGTACCGCTGGACGATAGTGAATAGCAAGGCCTTCTCTATCCAACTCTTCTTATTTCTCCTAATATGCTATCGTTATTTCTTTCTTTAAAAAATTGTTTGTCACCATTTTCTCATTTTGGGGTGTGGACCAATCAAGGGAAGGCTTAAAAATATTTATTTTAATTTTTTTTAAATCTTTTTTTAAAATTAATATCTAGTCAAATATATCGGCATTGATATAATGTCTACAATACATTATCTCAACATACAAATCAACTGCTAAAACACACTTCAGAGGGACCCAAACTATGTAAAGGGACTGGGTAGCAAAGAGGGGGGAGAGCCAGTCAACAGGCTAAAAACTGCATTTTTATTAACTCTAGTGGATATACGAATGACTATAGTGTACAAAACATATAGGAAAAAAATGTCACAGAGATGGCTTTCAGTCCTGAAGTAAAGAAATGCCCTTGGCACTAAAGTAGCTATCAGTCCCCAGGTCATGGCCACCTGCTGGCACTGAAGTGGCATACAGTCTCAAACGGGAAAAGAAACCAGCACCAAAGTTGCAGGACTCTAAAAAACAAATTATTAAATAAATATTCAATTTTTGTTTTTAATTTTATAGTTGCTCTTATATGTTTTATTTTTCAAGTTTATAGTATAAATTTATTACATATGTATGTGTAGTTTTGTTAATTGCTCCGACTTTGTTTTGCTTGTATTATACAATTATACAGAGCAAATCACCCGGTTGCTGGCTCTTAAAACCAAAAAATAAATAAATCAAGAGTAATTTGTTATCTCACTTATCTAAAATTAGTTTCTTATAGTATATCTATGTACTAATTTGAAAACAACATTGCTTTGTTTATTGTTAAGCATTCTTAGAAAGGTAAAGCAGGTAGATAAATAACTAATCATAAATTTAATAAATATATGCAATCATAATAGCTTGATTTTGTATAGTAGTGTTATGTAGCGTTATAATAAGTGATTAAACAGAACTTTATTGGTGATATGTTTTTTAAAAAGTTAAAATGAGCCTTTTCTTCGGTAGATATCCTTAAACAAAGAAATAAGTTCCCTATGTAATAATTTTTCTCAATTATAGGTGGGATTTCAAGGAGAAGAAGGAACTGGATTGGGCCCAACACTTGAATTTTATGCTCTTGTTGCAGCTGAGCTTCAGCGTAAAGATCTAGGTAAACTTTCTAGTTGTTAAAAATAAATATTAATAGGTAATTTCCAAAAAAAATCATATTTAATAATGTATGTTGCACTAATTTATTTATTAAAAACACGTTTTTTTTTGTCAATCTCTTTTTTGTATTAATTGAAGAGAACTGATGGCTTTAAGTGTTAAGGTGCAATCACTTTTTGAGTTTGATTCCCGCTACTGGTGATGGCTTTGCTCTGAAAGAAAAGTAAATTAATCACTCCTATTCTTGCTTGAAAAGGTTGGTAAGATATAGAGAAACTACCCCAAAAAAAAAAAAAAAAATCTGTGTTTTTAAGGGACATTAAAATCTAATGGAAAGTTCCGTAAAGTTTTCTCTATGGGAATTGTTAATTTTTTTTTCACATGATTAAATAGTTACCTCACTCACTCGGAGACTTTTTAACCCTTTCAAGGCGTCTGGCTGCCCCAGCAGTCAAGACCAGGGCATGGCTGGTTGACGGTGGGCTTCCTCTGCAGTCACCCCACTCCTCACTCTTTATGGTTTAAGGATGGTTGGCTTCTCCAGCTCTTTTAGACTATTAGTGGGTTAGGAGCATAAGGGTGAGACCATCGGGACCTTCTTTGTTGTTCAGCTGTCAACAGAATCATGGCAACTATACCTGGACTGGGTCCTTCCCATATATTGTCACCCCTTCTTCAGTTTGTCTCTTGACTAGTTACAGAGCAATTGTTTACTATTTCTTGTGTACGCTATTGTGAGTTTTATTATATTATGAAATGGTAGGAGAGCAGAAGTACACATTAGATGAACTTTTATTGATAATTTTAACTAAGTTTCTGCTTCAAATACTGGAGGCAGAAGAACATTAAACATATGAAGAAATACAAAATTAACTTAGAAAAACCTTGAAATGGCTAAAAACAAGACAATTGTGGGGTGCGCATGGTAGGCAGCTAGTAGCCATCAGGCGGGACATCCTGGTATCTGGAGGGTCTCATCACCAGGTACCCATGGTCACACACCTGCTGCCGTCTCCATAGGGTTACGCACCCAATTTTGTTAAATAACTTTTATAACAAAAAAAAAAAAAAAAAAAAAAATGATTATGGGTCATCATTAGAGAACTTCAGGAGGATATTATATTATATACACACGAAATGAGGGATAAATAGATGAAGTGGGGGGGGGGGGGGTGTCTCCCTGTGGTCTAGTGGCTAATGCCTTGGATTCTCATGTGGGAGATTGGGGTTCAAGTCCCACCGATGGCAGGCGGAGAGGGCCTGTTGGAAGAATTCCCTGCTACAACCTATAGATAACCTGGTGCTAATGGCCCAGATGTTGGTGCTCTGTAAAAAGGAAAAATACTTGAGGAAGATGGCTTTCATCTTTTTTCGTTTTTTTTTTTTTTTTTTTTTTTTTTTTTTTTTTTTTTTTTTTTTTATAAATAAAATCTTTAATTCAAATTCATAATATAATTTACTTAACACATGTATTGCTTAGGTGTCAATATTAAGCAAATAAGTCAACAATAATTTTTTCAGAACAGAAGAGAATGGAAGCAAATGTAGAATTTATTTGAATTCATCGGTATATATACAATTTATTTGAATTAATTTTTACCTTTAACACCTAGATAAATATGTGGGGTGTTTTCCAAAACCAACTAAATTTTTAAATCCGACAAAAACCTGACTTAGTGTTTCACATATATTAATTTTTCCCCAAACTAAAAATACCATTTTATTATAGGTATCTGGATGTGCGATGATGAAATTCTTACAAACAGCCCTAGCACAACATTAGATTATCTTGGCGAGAACGTCAGACCTCCTGGATATTATGTTCGAAGGCAAGGAGGCTTGTTCCCAGCACCTTTACCGCAGGCAAGTTTGATTTTTGATTTAAATAAATGTTAACTGTCTAAAAAAAATATTAAAACTATTTTATTCTTTTGAACTTAATTTATTCATGTCACATCATACTCCTCATCAAACTGTAGTGATCTCTAAGCTCCCTCTGGCATTCCAAGAACTTGAAAGAGCTGTATCTGATATTACTTCTTGATCATTGAGAAAAGATAATCGTCCGTTGATATTGAGAGGTGTAGATAATCGGGGTTTGGTCATATCTATCTATCTATATATATATATATAATCACGTGTCTGTCTGTTTATTTATTTGTTTGTTTGTTTCTTATACAAATCTACACCGTTTGACCGATATTGACCAAACTTGGCACACAGGTAGGTCTTGATACGAGAAATCTCCTAGGCTAGGTCGAAATAGTCAAATTTCAAAATTTGGTAAAAAGGTCAAAAGTTTTGTTCAAGAAAAATTGGCTACACTGAACCATTCAGATTGTGACGGCCATTTGGAATCGACAACTACTGGCCTCTGTCGGCTGTTAGATGAAGTGCTGTTGTGCTGGCCTCTGTCGGTAGCATTATGAACTAAAACCAATTCACATCGTTTGACCGATTTCTAGGTATCAATCAATCTTGATATGGGAAGAGTCTTTGACAGAAATTAGGTGTAGCATGGCACACTGGGTAACAGCTGGAGAGAGAGAAATGTTCCGTTTCTACTAAAAAAAAACAAAAAAAAACAGTAAAATCAGAATTGATACCACACACAGAAGGACTACTTGACTCCAAACCAGGTTGGTCTTCCAGACTACACTCACTGACATGAAGAAACGGAACTGATCTCTCTCTCCTCCAAAGCCCTGTAGATAGCTTGTATGTCAAGCCAAAACGTTGGAAGAAATAAAACTCATTTTAGTTATAAACTGTAGTTTTATTCAACATAAGACCGAACCCCGATCATCTACATGCTAAAACATGATCACATATACTAAAATATGACACTGGGTTTTTTTCTTGATTCTTATTTATTTGTATTGAAATGTTTCAGGACTCTGCTCACTGTGATGCAGCCGAAAGGCATTTCTGGTTCCTTGGTGTTTTCCTTGCTAAAGTACTGCAGGACAATCGCCTTGTCGATCTTCCTCTATCTCACCAGTTCCTAAAACTCCTCTGCCAAGGGGACAGGCTTCATGCCTCCAACGATAGGTACTACTTCATTTTGTTTTTTTAATTTCTAAAAAAAGTATATTAGCTCCTTTTAGCTACTCTTGACCTATTTGTTTGAAGAGTTAAAATTAAGTGGTAGTCAAAATGATGTATCACCAACTCATTATGTTTTCATTCTTCGATATCAAATATTGTCTATTATTGCTAGTAGGGAGAGGTTGGTATGTGAACATTTAATTTTCTTCTTAATCTGATATGTTTAAAAACGCTTAAAAATTATGTGTATTTCTTAACTTTACATAAAAAGTCAACTCTCTCCCATTCTGTTAAAAATCCATCCTGCAGAAGTTGTGTAAACTGAGCACATTCCTTAACAAGGCTGCAACAACAATAAATATAAAAAATGTTTCTCTTTTATATTTGTTTTAACAGCAAATTCAATTATTAAAATAATAATAATTAATAAAGAATTACTTCACTTTAGTTGTTTTTCCTGCTTTTACGAATACTAATAGTTTATTATTATTTTAATGTTATATAGTTAGTTTTGTTGCAACAAAATAAAAATTGCAGCCACCAAAGGAACATAACTTATTTGATCTTGAATGGGTTTCAGCTACTCCTAATGGGCCGACTTTGCCTGTATGCGTAATAACAAGTTTTGTTGCTATATAAAAAATTACATTTACTAGGGCCCAATTAATAATTTTGGTTCCATTCTTCATCATTTTAGTTTATTCTCATTAATAATCCGCCAGTCTTCATAAAACGATTTTGCTTATTTTCAAAAGGCATTTCCATCATTACTCTCTGGTGTAATATTGTAAACTTTGTTGTAATGTAAGGCACTTTTGCAGCAATTTTGTTTGCATACGATCATCTATTATGTTGTTTACAAATTTTCATTCTGAAGGAACAAAAATTGTGACAACTGTCGTGGTAACAGATGCATATACTGAAAAAAAAAATTCAAAATTTTTTCATGAGGCTGAACTCTTTAGTTACATCCCTTCAGAATGAGCAAAACTATAATAGGAGAGATGTAACTTGTCACTCGGCTGTGGACGGGTAAGGGAAGGTGGAGGCACCTCTAGTTAACCCTTTCCATGCTATGCACGAATATATTCGTTCTCTATAAAAATGCTCCGAGTGCGAAGGACGAATATATTCGTGCAGCCGGGACATTCCTCAGAGTGCGACGCACGAATATATTCGTTTTCATATTCTTTGTATAATCTCTGCTTCCAGAAAGCCCAGAGATCTCTTGTATCACGCTGTACAACTAGTCTAGTTACTTAGCTATCCGTTAGATAGCAGAAGAATGTCTTTACGTGTGTTTTCCCCGGTTTTATTGTGAGTGGAAGCTAACTTTAGCTCGAACGGAGAGTCCTAGACCACCTGAAGGGTCCATTACCACCAATTCAGACTGTACCAAGGCGGCTACCTGCAGGGGCTGGGTTGTTATTTCTATTGTTTGCAGACACTTTACTAAAATTTGCCAAACCTTTTCCCACCTTTAGGCTAAATTAGGGGTGGGGAAATATGGCCCTGACAGAAACATCTACAGGGCCTCTTTCAAACAGTTTTCTCGCAGAAATTGATGCCAAAGGAGTGGGAGCATAACATCCTTATCCCTATACACAAGAAAGGAAGCTCCAGTGACTGCAAGAATTACAGACCCATATGTCTCTGCCAAGTGGTTTACAAGCTCTACACATCCATCCTTGAACGAAAGCTGAGAGAAATCGTAGAAGGAAACCTCGAAGATGAGCAGGCTGCATTCAGACCGCACCGCCAGACCCACGACCATATATTCTCTCTCAGGACCATTATAGAAAAGGCATGGGATCGAGGGAGGAGCATGTACCTGGCTTTTCTTGATATAAAGGCGGCATTTGATTCGGTCCCTAGACAGGAAATATGGGCGGCTCTAACCGCAAAAAATGTACCAAATGCTCTCATAGAGGCTATAAAATCTACTTACCGTAATACTAAGGGATTAATAAGATTAAATGGAAAGGAATCCAAACCTTTCCAAATAAAAAAAGGCCCAAAACAAGGAGATAGTCTTAGCCCTCTACTGTTCATCGTACTCATGGATGAAATCCTAAAAATATGCAAGCGGCGGACAGCAAGGACAGTTGTTGGGAAGTGGAATATGAGGACAATCCTTGCTCAAGCTATGGTTTTTGCAAATGACATTGTTCTTACAGATTCAAAAGAAAACCTGCAGCAAGCTATCATAGAGTGGGAAGCTGAGCTGGATAGAAAGGGAATGATGCTCAATGCAAGTAAGAGCAAGGAAATGTGTATTGGGCGGAATGAAGAAAATGTGGAGAACCGGTGTAGAGGAGAAACCCTAGAGAACACTGAGGAATACACCTACCTAGGGACTGTCATCAGCAGGAATGGAAAGATTGATGCCGAGGTTTCCAACCGGATCAAGAAAGCCAACAATGTCTACTACCAACTATTGGTAACACGATGCAACACAATCGCTGGTAAGAGGGAAGTGGACAAAAAAGTGAAGCTGCACATTTTCAAAGCTATATAGGTAGGTAGGTACCTACCCTACTCTATGGAAGCGAAAGCTGGGTCCCACTCGACCAGCACTGGAGCAGAGTAACAGCCGCCGAGATGAGATACCTGAGGAAAGTGGCTGGCCGAACCAGAATAGATATGGTCAGAAATCAGCGAACAAAAGAGGACCTGGGAGTTTCAGCTGTAAAAGAAGTGGTTGAAAAGAGGCAGCTAAAATGGTTCGGCCACCTTTGTCGAATGGAGGAAGATCGGGGCCCCAGGAAGTTTTTCGAGGCTAGGCCAACTGGAAGACGCCCCCGGGGCAGGCCCAGGTTAACATGGATGGATCACATCTCCAGGCTAGGGCAGCAAAGAGGACACTGGCTGAATGCCATGAAGGCGCTGGCCAGGAACCGAAATGCGTGGCTGGCATGGACTGAGGCACCTCCACGCTGAAAGGCACAAGGAGGAAGAAGAAGAAGAAATATGACCCTAACAAATATTTCCCAGTACTAGTTTTGGTTTATTATTTATTTTTATATTTATAAGTTTATTATTAATATTTTTGCTATATACCTACTATTTATTTCTAATTCATTACTTTATTATTATATTACTATTTACTAATATACTACTTATTTTTTTTTTTTTTTATTTTTTTTTTTTTACGGCGCATCTACATCTAGGCGACTATACTACATATTATAAATAAATTTGTTTTAAAATAAATACATAACACAAATTTAAAAAAAGTGTTGTTGTTTTTTTTCTCCAGCAAGTAATTATTGGACATAACCAGTTTTATGAGTTGCATATAAAAATAAAATGATTAGTTTTTAGTAAAAAAAAAGACCCAGTTATTTACTAAATAATTACTTATTGTACATAACTGTACAGATTGTAAATTATCAATAAAGATCAATCAATATTTAAAAAAAAATACTAAATAAATTGAAGTATCATAACAATGAAATAAATCATAAAATGGGTAAAATGAAAAGAAGAGAAAGTGCTTTCATGAATATTTTGATAAAAGGGTGCATTCATACTAACAGGGCTAATAGTGCTAAATTTAAAACTAAAATACTTCGGTAGCTATTGAAATATTATTTTAGAAACTGTTTATTTATTAATTTTCTTCACAACTTGCAGGATAAGAATAATAAGAAACATGTTATAATAATTGAAAAGGTCACACTAAAGTACACACAATTAATGAAATTAGCATCTTAAATTACAACAAAACAAGCAATTTTGCATGTCCCCTGTTATATGTCTATGTAATAAGAGCGAGCCAAGGCGGGAACTCTGTCTGAGTATAGTCTTGTTCCAAACCAAAGTCGCACGCGGAGGGTGGAAAATAGGCTAGCACTGGGGGTAGCATCAGCTCTCAGAGCTCGTAGCACCCGGCGGTCGGTCCCTCTCAGATCCGCTAGCATTCTAAGGGTTAATGAAGGCCTTGCTGGGTTGCCACTCCTCCCTCTCCTTGTCCTGTGCCTAGGCAGTGCAGTGGTTGGGAGGGTTGTAGAACTGGCAACATCGAGCCCCCTCTACGCTTTCCCCAAGTACCAAGTTGTATCTATCCCACTATAGTTGAATTATTCTATAATCTCCTGCCTTTAAAGTGATATTGGAATAATAATGCTAATGTAGAACATGTTTTTTTCTTTTTAGATTAAGTCGGTTGACGAGAACCAGAAGTGGAGATGATGATGTAATGTTATCATCCCTTATCTCCGATATAAGTGAGAAGGAACTAGAGCTTGATCCGCCCAAGATTACTGCTCCAAAAGATCGGCCATGGTTAGACTACTTCTACATCAAACTCTTCTCTTTTTTCCCAATACATTTGTTCTTTATGGATACCTATTTGTTTTCAGGATCAGTGGAATGCTGACAATGGACGATCTCCGTGGAATAGATCCTGTAAGGGAGAGGTTTTTGTCTGAATTATCGGAACTAGCTGCTAGGAAAGCTAGGATAATGACAGATAACAGCCTTTCTGCTGAGAGTAAAGCTCGACAGATACAAAATCTAGCATACATCTCATGTTCTGCTGCTGGACAGCCCGTTCCTCTTGAGGATCTTGCTATTACTTTCACCTACCTTCCTAGTTCGGATGTATATGGATTTTCTGCTGCTGATCTTGTTCCCAATGGCTCTGATATTGAGGTAAGACAAATTATTAACGTAACACGTTGAGCCCTATGGAAAAATAGTAAAATTTTGTACAGGGTCAAACATTTTTTTCTTCAAATATAACATTAAAAATTTAGTATAACATATCTATATATATAAAAATCACGTGTTCTGTCTGTTTTTCTGTTTGTTTGTTCCTTATACAAATCCACATCGTTTGACGGATATTGACCAAACTTCGCACATAGATACGTCTTGATCCGGGAAATCTCGTAAATAATAAAATAAAGATCTAAAAGAATCCGCTTTTGATATTAGCCTCTTTTTGTTGGGTGGCGTACATAAGTAAAAACTTACGTTCTGGGCCAAATTAGGCCAATTATGTAAGGGAATAGGTTGGCAACGAACCAATGGGAATTGACAATCCCATACGCTAAATGAAATTAACCTCGGCGGTTGATCTAAAACAGTGCAATCAACATCGTTCCAGCTAGTGGGAGCAGGCGGTAGGGATGGGCGATAGTCGATAGTTCAGGACTATCGATAGGCCGATACTATCGGCTAAAAATATCGATAGTTATTCGATCGTGGCTTTCCATATTCCTTACATGCCTGTCCAATGAAGAATTTAATGTTATTGAATTGAATTATCTATTACCTGTTGGATTAGGTATATTTATAAGATTGCACAAAGGTTTAAAACAAAAACTAATTTATTTAAATTTATAAAAAGCATTTCCAAAGAAAAAAATATCAAGAAGCACAAAAAAGTGCAATAATTTAAAATGTTTTAATTTTTCTCCTTGAGCCACATATTACCAGAAAGGAAGACCAACATTTCCACTTTTTTTGGCTCAGTCCATTCGGAAGCTCAGAAACGATTTTTCCAGTAGCTGAAAATACACGTTCCAAGGCTATGGATGAGCCTGGAACACAAAGGTATTTTCTGGCTACATTATGTAGTTGGTTGTATTCACCAGACGGTTATTTTTCAGTATTTAATTCACCAGACGTGTCAGTATTTAATACCACAGCCCTCCAGATGCTGAGAACTTCAATTCTAGAAAAAAAGTAAAAAAATAGATAGTTCATGACTATCGATAGTCATGAGCTATCGATAATAACTATCGACTATCGCCCATCCATAGCAGGCAGTACCTGAGGACCCCCTTGGCCCCAGCTAGTAGTCCATTGGCTGTACGATTGTACTGCTTAGTGTTCAAAGTGTTAAGTTAATGAAATCATAGTACTTATGTTTTTACAGTAACAACCTTCTGCATATGCTCTTAAATGGTATTTCGATGTGGATAATCGAATGAAAGGTGACGTGTGCAAATACTTTCTAATTGATATCTTCAACCTTTTCAAGAAACTCATTTGACGTTCATTTAAACTAAGATAAATAAATTTTGGTTCGATTGGAAAAACATTTACCATCAGACAGACAAAAAATTTTTCATACAGTCTTCAAAATCTTAGAAATGATTGTTAAATCATGGTAAGTGGAAAGTGATAATTTGAAAGCATGATAAATTCCTACAAAGTAGGTTCAGGTATACATTTTGATAGAACTTCAGCTATAGAAAGGTGTGCTTGAAGTTTCATTAGTATTGGTATCATTCCATTAAATGCAAAATATTGTGTTTGTGTTGTATGATATTATGTTTAATATAATTGGATTTTTTTTTTTTCATATTTTTGTTTTTTAATTCAGGTGAAGATGGAAAATTTGGAGGAATACATAGATTCAATGGTCGAGTTCTGCCTCGAGAGAGGAATAGCCCGACAAATGGAGGCATTCAGGAAGGGATTCTGCAAAGTGTTCCCGATTGAAAAGTTGCGAGCTTTCACTCCTCCTGAGGTACAGTTTATAAACAATCAATCCTATATATTTTCCTTTTAACAAGTGATAATGAATCTCTCCGTCTGCGATAAAATGTTAACAGTTATTAAAAATATTTAATAGTATTTATATATGTATGTAATGAAAATTTTAACAGAATACAAGTTAAACTGAAGGACACTAATGATAAACTTTAGGACTTGAAAATAGTTGGGTATTAATTTAAATTCCATGGGCAGTTTTTACTGAAGAAGAAATCGAGTCTCCTGCTTAAGCAGGATTTTTGTTAACAAAAATATTTTAAATTTCATATAATTGTACTTCATGGATGTTAGGTGAGTAATCTGCTTAATGAAATGTTTATGTTCTGTAGGTGAGATTGATGCTGTGCGGAGACCAAAACCCCCAGTGGACTAGAGAAGATCTCCTCAACTATACTGAACCAAAGCTTGGATACACTCGAGAAAGGTATGGTTGAATATATTTTACCAAGGTTAAGGCATACTACTAAATGAAATATATTAATAATATATATGAGGTGTTGAGGACAAGTGTGGAACAACTTCATCAGCTGTGATTTAAAAAAAAAAACAAAAAAAAAAACTTGTTAACCCTTTCAGAGCGGAGCAATGTCGGTGAGATATTACGTGGAGTGCCAACCACCAGCCTCGTCGTTAATTATGTCTCTTACTCGCATTTATCTCTTAATTCAGTGAATCCTCTTTTCTTTTTGGGTGAATTAGTGGCAGAAGATAGTGTTGTTTTTCTTTCAGGTGTTTAATAGTTTAAAAATTTGTGCTTTATTATTTGAAAAATAATTTAATATATTAAATGTTCTGTGTTGTATAATTATTATTCACAAAAGTTTATTATTGCCTGCAGCGCTGGATTCGTACGGCTCGTCAATGTGCTCGTTGGCCTAAGCGGAGAAGAAAGGAAAGCATTTCTCCAGTTCACGACAGGATGTAGTTCCCTACCACCAGGCGGGCTCGCCAATCTCAGCCCTCGTCTTACGGTCGTTCGGAAAGTAGACGCTGGTGAAGGTTCCTATCCGTCAGTGAATACCTGCGTCCATTATCTCAAGCTCCCAGACTATCCGACCGAAGAGATTCTCAGGGAAAAGCTACTCACTGCCACGAGGGAACGTGGTTTCCACCTCAACTAGAGACCCGACCCGTATTCTCATCCTTTTTAAGTTATATTTCCAAGCCATCTAAACTTTTTATAATTGACCATTTCTTTTTTTAGTTATTATTAACATGATGTAATATATTAACTAGGTGTGAAAGAAAATATAGGTACCCTCAGAATATCAATTTCTTTCATTTACAATACACAACCTAAAAAATACAAATAACTTAAATAACATTAATGGGTAAAATTATCTTTATATATATTAGATATTTTTCCTGCATTTGAAAATTATTAATTATATTGGCTCATGGGCTCAGTTGAAGACACTATAAACATTAATTGCCAAATTAAGCATTGTTTATACACTTTGTTTATAGGAAATATTTTCTTGTCATTTTGAGAGTTTGCTTTTGCATCTGGAAATTCTTGTAAAAATGCGTCATTTTCATCAATGAGAACACTTAAATTTCCATCATTTAATCAAAAGTGCCTCAAATTCTATCTTTGAATATAAATATTTTTATTCTAATTATATTGCCAGCTGTTCGTGATAATTTGTAAAACATTCCGAAAAGAAGAGAAAACAAATAAATCATAATTATTCGTGGCGATGAATAAGTTAAATTATCTCTGGGCGTTCCTTCATTTTATTTTCTTTAAAAGACCTTGAATATTGCAAATTCAATGATTAATTGTTGCTTTTGGGAAGATTTTCTTTATGAACACCATTTGGTGCTTTGTTTGTCTTCCTTCTTATTTTTCAAAATTTGGCACTTCTATTTTTTTTTCAGAACACTTTATTGTAGCATTTATTAAAACTACTTTTCATAATTATTGATTCGACAAAATTGTTCTAAAACAAGATTGTCCAACATGTTACAAAAACTACTGTTAAAATGATTGTATTTTTCATTAGTTTTATGTTTTCGACATTATTATTAATACCCTTTTCTGTAGATGAACGTTCACGTGTTGAGTGAATCTCTTGTAAATATTTTGAACTGTTATCCTAATAATACGATAGAATAGTGGTGCTTCATCTTCTTCCAGGCAGATGTGGGGAATCGTTTTTACAATTTGTCAGTAATAAAGACTGAAGGATAATAATTTCTAATGAAACACTTGTAAAAACATTGCCTGTCTTCTGTGCCTGGATTTTTTAGCTAGTCCTAAACAAATAAAAAAAAATAAAGATTAAGTAATATAATTTATTTTATTTTTCGGGATTTTTTTTTTTTTTTAATGATTCTTGTGCCTTACTGTGTATGCAGCGGCTAAAGCAGTATGGTATTTTTACGGTTGATTTTATATTTGTATATGTGTGAATGGTGTGTGATTGAGTATGTATGTATACCATTAATATTGTTTGGTTATGTGTATACGAGTGCGTGAGTGTTAATTCACATTGCTCGAAAACATACACATACATTGTGCACATGCAGTATATATATATGTATATTAAAATACGCTTTGTTTAAAATTACAAAAATATATACATATATAAAATTATAAATATATTTCGCATTAGCATATAACCTTAGATTTAATTAGTAATTTGTAAATAGGTTGTCTAAAAGTCGTTAATACAAATTGAAAGAGTTATTAAGTAAAAGCAAAAATTATATATTTCAGTATAAAAAAAGTGCATTTGAGCACAGAGCATTTGGATGTAAGTGTTTAAGTAAATATATGTTCCACACTTTCTTTTGTGATCTTTATCGACATGTGATGGGTTAGGCATTAAGTTGATTGAAACAAAAACAATAAAGATATTTTCAAAAAGAACTGTTGTTTTATTTATTTATCCTCCTTCATGAACTAATATTTCAGATTGATTGACGGCATGGAGTGCCACCCAAATGTGAAGGACTAGTATCATAGTTGGGAGTCCAGGTCGTCCTGGTCACCCAGCCTGTCCATTTCAAGGACAAAAGGGGAAAATCATCACTCTACATACTACCTCATTGTATGATGATACGTACTAACATACTGACGTCATCCATCCTTGGTGGTTCCCTTGCCAAAACAATTTTGGATGTTGTCAGTCTGAGGAAGCCAGAGAGGAAATCGGCGAAATATTGTAGAATGTACTCTAAGAACACCGTTGGAGAGATTGGCCGTCTCACCAACCAATCATTTCAACCCAAGCGGAGTAACTTATATACAGACACATTTCAACAGGGGTTATTTATGGTAGCTTGATGAAGATAAGACAAACTTTTACAAAATTCCTTTCATGAGTGTAACCTCAATAGCTACATTCTTTTGGAAAGTGGAAAAGGGAGAATAAAGCTCTCCCTAGGAATTACCAAGCAATGTTGGGCATAATCATATATTACGATTTTAATCACAGGCTTTTAAGGTGTGATATTGATTATAAGTACAGGCTTTCGACATATTATTATGATTACAATTATAATCACAGACCCTGGAGATGTAAACACAATTGGGATTATAATCATAATTAGTATTACACTTTTGATTATAATTAAACTTGTAACCACAACTATTTTCTGTAATTACAACTGTAATCACAATTTTTTTCTCTGTGATTGCAACTGTTAGGCCTGGTGCACACTGAAGAAACTGGTTTCATAAAACCTATTTCATGAAAGCGTCAACACAGAATTAACTGTTTTCCATCAGTTTCGTGATTGATTCAGACGACGATGCACTTGTGTTGTGGTGGCAAAAAAAAAAAAAAAAAAAAAAAAAAAAAAATGCAAGTACTAGGTTTGCCCGATGATTAGGGATCGGGAATACAGCTCTTTTGTTGTAGTTTGCGAACTAAAAGAGAAATCCTGATAAATTTATTAAGGATTTTTTTAGGATGTCAAAGCCAGTTTTTGATCGCTTATTAGAGCTAGTAGATCCACTGATGAAACATGAAACCCGGTTTCATGAATATCTGTGTGCAGCAACCTATGGTTTTCTATCTATCCGTTTCAAGAAACCAGTTTCTTCAGTGTACACTGGGCCTTATCACAAATGTTTTCTGTGATTACATCTGTAATCACAAATTTTTTCTTTGTTAACTTTCTTAAAGTGTTTATAAAAGTAAACCTAACACATTGAATGAATTGAAAGTTTCAACCCGATATGAAATTTCTCAGATCTCTAAGGACCTCCTCCCCAGGAGGTCCCCTCTCCCCAGAGGGATGCCAAAATTCGAGAACGACTTTGCCACATGTCAGATTTAATTTTTCGAACTTAAGATTCTCAAGTGGTATGTTCTCCTGAATGTTTTCATAAAAATACAAGGTTTTTAGAGCGAAATTAACGATGCTACAATTTTTTTAAAAACGCCCTGTTTAATTATAGTTTCTGGTTCTGCTCATGAAGTGTTTGCGAGTTAACTCTGAACCATTGAAGGAATTCAGAATACAAGTGGTGACAGTTAAAATTTTGTTGACTCGTACTTAGTCGCTTTGAATTGTTGGGACTACTCAAGAATAAAGTGGTGTATGCCCAAGTTTTTAAAACACACTAACAAAATAAAAGCATCAATTAGTCCAAGCCAGACTTCAATTTTACTTTTGCAAATGGGTTGCAGCGTTTAATGTTGTTTATTTTAGCTACCCAATATTCTCCTACCTGATATTCAAAATCTGTAGTCAGCACAATATTTTATTCATTACACTTCAAAATTTGTATTATTCAATATCATTAATCAAATATCAGCTCTGTTCTATACGTATGTTTAAAAAACAATAACAAAACTTTATTTAACATTTAAAGTGTTATAGATCATTTCAAAACTTTGGTTATTCATTCTGGTTTCAAATTTAAAATTAATATTTTAGCAACTGTAATTTCAGTTAAAGGACAGGTGGGCAGTGGTATATAATTTTTGTGGCAACACATTTTCTGATATTGTCAAAGTGAAACCGTTTGCCCAATATTGCTTTTCGGATATGTCAAATCATGCTCTGAACAACAAAAATTATAATAATAATGATAGTTATTTCTTTTAAATTGTTTTTTAGTTCAATCAGTTTTCATGTTGGATCCTGATAGAGTGGGAATTTGCAATAAACATGGATCAGATAATGACAAAAATATGTTTACTAATTTGTGAATAAATCGATTGAATTCGATTTTCTGACATTTTAAAGCTCTTTCTTTTTGAAGTTTTTGAACAAAAAAATAAATAATTTTATATGATAGTCAATAGTTTTAGGATTTTATTTAATTATTAATTAAAAATTGAGGACTCTATTAGTTTTTAATTTTTTTTTTTTTTTTTTAACGGCGCATCGACAAATCTGGGCCATTAGCGCCGACACCCAGGGTGCAGCCAGGAATTCTCTCAGCGAAAATTTGTAAATAAATAAAAATGCATAGAAAGTCCAAGAAGTTGGTTTGTACACCTCTGGTCTCTTTCCAGATCTCTTAAATCCGGCTATTTTCTTCAGTTCTTCTTAAAATGATCTTATATGAAATTATAACTCACAGCCCACCCCAATCCTCGTGGCAGATCCCTCTCTTCCAATGTTATTCCTGATAATCCTCCTCGCCACCTCCGTCGCCATTGGCTACGAGACAACTTATTACTAGAAATTGTGTAAATAGTGTATATAGTTTAACCAAGTTTCCATTAAAATAAGATAAGACCAGAACTGTCATTGGAAGTAGCAGTAATGTCTGCCTTCTCCCCTCATCTCATCCAGTGCAACAACAAATTTACTTATTTTAGAAATTTCTACTGATTGTAAATTATCAATAAAAGAGAAATTTGATTTGAAAAAAAAAAATATTAAATTATCAAAATTATAGTAGACCTTAACACGACTTAATTTAAGGTACCCAATATATTGGAATATTATATACCTTATATATTGTATTTGTATGGGTATTAATGACACAGGAGAAGTTTCCTCCTTATTCTTAACTTATTTCACATTTAACATGAACCTTAACAGGTTCGAAACGTCGCAAATATAATTTAATGTTTTAAACCATTTTGGACAGCAACTCCTGCTAGTTACTTCAAGAATCCATTTATCCTCACCGTCCTCCAGGATCCATTGAGAATCCTTCACCTTCAACTTACATAAGATAATAATCTTTAAACCTGAGTTCCTGATATTCCTCCTAACCCAGTATGCTAAAGTCCAGGATCCTCTTCCTGCAGAGAGCATTGCTGTCGAAAAGAACATGCCAGGGAGTTTCATCGTCCTCTGTCCCAGTGGGATTTAATCTTATCCTTTCCTCGTGCCATAATGCTTTCATTAAGCAGAACACTTACTTTCATGATCTAAACAAGAGTGTCACAAGTTTCTAGTTGTCAATTTGCTGATAGTTAAAGGAGACAGTATAGCAGAGAAATCTTCAAAATATCTTCCTGTAGCTAAGCACCTCAGGATTAATCCTAATCTCCCATTAATTCCTAACATCTCATTCAGGGCCTGCAGCCAGTAAATGGACACAATACTCTCTTACTTAAACATATTTTTGATTTTTCTACGGCTGCCTGAACAGTCTTAACTGACAGACCAGCCAGAATATATACACGTTCAGGTGACCGGCTTTCTGGCGGGCTGTTAAGGCCTAACTGACAGGCCAGCCTGACCGTGTGTAGCCTGTTTTACAGAGCACTAAACTATACAATCTCATTTGAACTGAATAACCCGTGGTGCTCAGGCATTTTACAGACATTTCAAAACCTATATTTATGGAAATAAGTTAATCAATACAGATACCATCTTGAAGGTTTGAAATCACTTTAGTAGCGAAACACTTATAAATAAATATTTTCTCATTAACAGGTGACTGCAGGAGAGCTAATCCCCAAATCACCCAAAAAAGTTTTTTTCTTTACCATTTTATGATTTCATTTGTTTTGTTAATATGAAAAAATAACTTACCCATTGGAAATTCTGGATAATTTCCTTCAGAAACATGTTTTTTTTTCAATGACGCACATGTGGTGAAGAAACTCCTGAAAAACTTCACAAAAAGGGCTGCGCCCGGAATGATTCCAGAATAAGGCACTCGAAACACTCCCCAAGACAATGGATGAATGAATAAACCAGCCTGGAGGTTTGTAACCGATCCCCAAAACTTTTTAACTTTTTTTCCCAGCTTGCCAGCTAGTTCCCATGACACACATGTGGTGTCGTGCCGCCACAACGGGGTGGTTCGTGCTGACGCACATGTGGCGTCATGCCACATTTTTTTGTTTTTTTTTATGGTGCACCGACATCTGGGCCATTAGCGCCGCACAGAGATTTATTCATTGTCCTTTATTTTTCCACTTATATTGTTAAATTATTTGTGTTCTTTCTAATAAATCTCTGGACTGAAATAAAGGAATAAATTTGAACAAATAAATAGGGGTGATGAAGAAAAAAATAACAGTTAAAAGAATGCCTTCTATGTATTTATAAAATTTCATTTGTGATTAAAAAACTAACAGTGAACTTTTACAAGTCTTGAAGGACTTGAGGTTCATTTTACTTTTGAGAGTTTATGTTTTAAAAAGAAAAGAAAAAGAAGGTGAAAAAAAGAGGAAAAATATTGAAATATATGGTTCAAAATTGGGCATTCAATTTAAAAAAAAAATGTCAATTTTGTGAAAATACTATTATTGACTGACTATTTATTGCCCAACTGACGAGTAAAACATTCTTCTTTTGTACATGCCAGTTACATAAACTGAAATTTGGTACATTTACAACAACTACACTCCACCTTACAACACTAGTATCAGAAACATTCACATGAATTTAGCCTAAATGTGCGCTCTCTCTCTCACTCACTCTCTTTCTCTCTGCTAATGATATGGCTGGAGGATTTTCGTCCACCTCCGATCCTTAACTGTACACAACAAAAACATTTTTCCCAACTAAAATATACAATAATACATTCAATATCTTAAGAAATTTAATATAATTTAAGTTTTATTTGTTATTTTAATCGACAAACTGAATTTTTTTTTTGTTTTCACAGAAAACCCTACATAAAAAATGTTTTGAATGAGAAATGATATGATGTAGTCTGTTCAGCTTTAACTTATCGCCAATTAATTTTGATAAGAAAATGAGAAAATTTGATTTCACACAATACTATTTGAAAGTCAACTCAGAATAAATTTTCTTGAAAAACCAAACTAAAATAATTAGGAATTATTTTACACACATGTAGCTTCTGATTTTATGCATTGGAAAATCGTATCCTCATATCCTTTATTTCATCTCTAGAATTATTTTTCTTGAGACCATTTGTTGAATAGTAATTAATTAAATAGCATCTGAAGCAGGAGAGTATTAAAGTCAGACTGAAGCACAGACATGGCTTATAGTCGACAATGGTTTCAATAATTCTCGTAGATTTCCTTGGCCCATATTATTATTTGATTGGCTGCATGGAATCCAACAGCACAGGAAGAATCGACCAATCAGAGACCTGGAAAGGCTGACTACGACCCCAGCCAGGTATAAATAAGACATGGAATGAACCCTATCTTTATTTTCAGAAGGAACTCTGAGGAAGCCTGCAGAATGTCTGGCGAAACAACGGTTGTTGCCAATTTGACACGATCATATCCAGAAGACTTTAGAACATTATTTATTATTTTATCCAATGCCCGTTGGTGGTGGTTGAGCCATTTGACGCCGAGCCTCTCAGGAACATTAAATGCTTTCAATTCTCCCTAGGGGTTTGGCTGTCATATCTGCCAAGAAAGGAGAGTAAACTATGGATATAGTGTCTTGGAATTATCTAATCATAGAAATGAATACAGAAGATTCAATGTAGAACAATAAAGCTTCAGAGTCATTGTCAAAGTTATTAAAAGTTTATTTCTTCTTAACTAAAGCTCACTTTTTTTTTTATACAATCAAATTAGTTTCTTCAATTCCTACATGAGACTGTTTGAATGAAACGAGACCGCCTAAGATGAATCGGATGTTTAGAAATTTCTGGACTTCTGGAATTGCAATGATTGGATAGAGAAGGAAGAATATATCCAAGGAAAAGGATTTGGCATTTTGAGAAAAACTCTACAATGAAGAAAAAGTTTTTGTGTGTGTTTTTTTTTTTTTTTTTTATACGGTGCACCGACATCTGGGCCAATAGCGCCGACATCCATGGTGCAGCGAGGAATTTTCTCAACAAGCCTGGAGATGAGAAAATTCCTGCTGCCAGTTGGACTCGAACCCACCATCTCCCGCATGAGAATCTAAGGCGTTAGGAAAAAAGATTTATTTATATTTAAGAATTGAGTAATTCCCAGAGTAGAAGGTGAATGAGGTAAGAATGCCACAGGTCTCAGGTGTTATGGAAGTGCTGAATTCAAATCCTGAATGGATAGTGGATTTCTTCTTCTAAAGACATTGTTTGTTGTCAGTAAACAGAATCAAGATCTATCTTTTTGGGCACCACAGCTTTTAATGGATCCCTGCACAAAATTCCGTAGTATAATATGCCACCATTACAATATGAGGCAGCTGGGGAAAAATCTGTTGTAAGAGCCTTATGTTATGACTGTGATATTTACTAATGGTATTTATGATGGTGCAATTCTTTCTCACTGATCAAAAAACATGGGCATATACGAGGGGGGAGGGCTCCCCCGAAAGTCTGATTTGATCGGTAAAAATGTGTCATAAATTAAATAAGATCACTTAGTTCAGATTTTTTTTTTTTTTTGTGTAATAGCGTTTTAGTTGACTAACTATTCCAAGTTCTAGATTGTTAGTATTCCAAACCCCCCCAAATGATCCCAGCCCCCCTGAAATTATTTCCTATATATACCCATTAAAAAAAATTATGTAAAAATTAATCGTCTATTAAAAATGTATTTTAAATTACTCAAGACTCTTGTGGACAAAGCTTCTTCATGGGGTTTTCCCTGTTTTTCTTTTCACATAAATCTTGGTTGATTAAAAGAAAAAACAAATATTTTTCAATTTTGTGAATTATATTAATGATTTCTTCACTATTTTTTAAATTATATTTACTTATTATATCTGATGTCAGATATGTTTTATAAACTGAACTAGATATAAATAAAATATACATGATGTGCAGGAAATTAAATAAATTTTGATCATAAGAAGGATAGTACGGGCCACTAAGAAAACACCTGTACACAATGGAGGACGCTACTTGAGCGTGCTTGGAAGAAGATGAAACCTCACAGCAGGCTGATGTGCTTTTGCGAGACTATTATAACTCTCAACGAAATAGCTGAGGCTACTCACAAGGAGCTGAAGCCTTATAGGGGGAGCTGAAACTTTGTGAACAAGAGGCGCAAGTCGTAATAGATCAAGGGATATAACACTTTCTACACACACACACACACTCTATTATGTACATATCCAAAATCGATCGTTGTTTTTTTTCAATTGCATTGGAAAGAAACTAAGTAATCGAATGAGAAAAATAAGAAGCTATTTTGATAAAAATGGTGAATTGAATTAACTAATAACTCTACTTAAATTGAGGAACATCCCTTCAGAATTCTCTAAGAACTTTATTTCTTTATTAAAACGTTTCAGACTACTTGTCTATCTTCAGGGATGCTAATTTCCACACTAACTGTGTCCCATCAATAAATACAGTTAATTTAACATTTCATTGTCAAAATAAAGCAGAATGTTGGTAAGTTTCTTCTAAAATGGATGTGAGATAATTAGATTTTATAAATATGTTATATATCTATTCATTAAAGGACTGGATTCCTTACAAAAATCATTTTATTTTTTACAATAAAATGTTAGGGCACGTTTACATCTGATAGTTATTGCAGGATATTTATGTCAGACAGAAATTTTGACTAATATAAACTGTGAACAATTTATGTCTGAGATATATATTTTTATCACGAGCTATAAGTGTCGACACTTCTATACCATCAGGTGTAAACACTGATTATAAAGAGAAGACACTTCTATACCAACTGATTTAAACACTGGTTATTTTCGCCATGACCGTACATTTTTCGCAGGCCGTACATTTATCGCAAATTTCAACAAATCCAGAACTGTCATATATATCCATGATATAAATGTCTAGCTATTTCTGTCAGTGTGTAAACCTGCAAGAGAATATCTATCTGACACCTGACATACACATCCTGCGAGAAGTGTCAGATGAAAACTCATCCTAAGTCTGGAAATTAGCATTCCTGAAGGTGGATAAGTTGTCGGAAACATTAGAATAAAGATTTAAAGTTCTTAGAGAATTCTGAAAGGATTTTCCTCAACTTGAGTAGTTTTATAAGAAGCCATAATGTGTGTAACTATGGCGAGATTACCAGTACATGGACAAATAGAGTCGAGGAAGGCTTTGTGAGCAAATTGTTTCCTGATGTGGATGCTAACAATAGGAAGGATAATAAGAAAAGTAGCCAACCGTAGACAAGATCCTTGGATAAATTTGTAAGTAGAACCAGTGAAGTGAATAACAATGTACTACAGCAGAGAAGTATACAATCTGATTTGAAGAAATAAGAGAGGAACTCAGGAGGAAGGATCCCACAATTAAAAAAACTTCTGTATACATCCAAAATTACAGTGTCAAGAAATAAAAAAAAAAAACTAAACAAAACAAAACAGAGCACTTTATGAGGCTCAATTTATTATTTTAAAACCATTTTACAGTTTTTGCGTAAATATTCGACATAACTTTTGCAGATAAGTAGCATATTCAAGAAAATCTATTCTGAGGTAAACTTCAAAGTATTAGTTTGCTTCATTATGAAAAAAACAAAAGAACGTTACGAATATTAAAAATAGAGCATCTGTTCTCCTTTTTAGTTTAAATTAAAAAAAAAATTATTAAGTTTTCTAAGTTAAAGTTGAACATGCGCACAATTACATGCGAGCATTGTGATATCTACACTAACAGTCTATGATGATTAGGTACACAATGATTATTATAATATAGCATTAAATTAGAGTACCTGTATTAAAAGAAGGTATCCAAAACTTGGTATACACTAGTATATACACCTGAGGTTTCATTCTCCCAGTCATCCTCGTTGCGAGGGCGAGCAATACACTTCTTCACTTCAATAATTTCTCACATAAAATTATCATTCTACAAATGACACCTAATCAGGAATAATTTTTAATTACATTTTTTTCATCTTTCCATAAATATATTATGATCTGGTATTGTCATTTTAATGCAAGTTATGACCGTTTAAATAATACTTTCTTGAAAAAAAAAGAGAAAAAACACCTATTTCCCATAAAATAACATAAAATATATTTTATGCTTAGATATACATCACTTTGTACAGTAATTCTGCTGATTCGCCAAATGACCACAACTAGCAACAAATATTTGAGGTGTTCGGTTTCAAAATTGGTTACATCTGTTTTCAAAAGGTTTTCATGAACAATAAAAAACATTTCAATTTTGAGAAAATAAATTTACTACGAAAATATTTTTATTTTGTTATGTTCCTAGTAATTTACTTCAAACAAAAATTATTCAAACATTTTTGGGATGTTAATTTTATTTTGACTCCTACTAGTCATAAAAATTAGAAGGGTATAACTGAGTTAAAGGGAAAATATAAACTTTCATTAGTTTATGTATATTGATGGAGTTTATAAAAATATACTATATATATACAGTAGACTCTCCCTTATCCATCGCTCTCTCTAATCGGGCAGTCTCCGAGAGGAATGAGTGACGGATCTCGGAACTCGCCAGAGCTAGACCAGCTCAAGGGTTCCTATAAAACCTTCCCTTCCTAGCTAGCCAAATATCTTTTTCTTGGTATTTCATTGAATGGAAGTCAAAGCAGGCATATATATGTTTCGTTTTAAAGACAGGAACTTGTGTTTCTACTAAGAATATAAATGTTTCTACTAACTTTTATTTAAATATGCAATATTAAAAATGCTACATATTATTATATCCTCAAATAATAAGGTTTTTCAAATACATAAGTGACCGTTTCTAACTGACTTCTCCAACAACCAGACAACGCCGGATTAGGGAAGGTCCACTGTATATTCCAACCTGAGAGGCCAAACTTTGAAACTTCAATGAAATTATATCTTTTGCCATCCTTATTTGAAGATTTTGGCCAATAAAGGATATTTATTGAATTTAAAAATTTGTGATTATTAAAAATAAATTGATGATTTTAACCAATCCTGAAACCAAATTTCTCATTTAAAAAAAAAAAAATAAATAAAAAAACAAAAGGAAAAAAATTAAAAGAAGGAAAGGATAAAAATAAAAACAAAATAAATATACGTTTATGTAAAAAAAACATAACTTTAATAAGGATTAGTATTATCGCCATAAAAACGTTAATATAAACAAAATTATAATTTAATTTGTGACCCTGCCTTGTCAATAAATAAAAAAAAAAAAAGAAATGAACACAGAATTAAAGCGAACATAAATAAAATAAACTAATTTACAAAATCTAAAAAATGTTTGCCCTAAGCAAGCAAATAGGAACTCTTTTGTCGTTGGTCCTCGCTTTGTATTATTCTTCTCTCCCGTTGTATTTTTCTCAACATAAAACGTATCTGGATACGCAACGTCTAACATATCCAGTTAGAACTGTTCCGTTAATACTCCTTTAGGAACTTTAAAGTAAAACTGAACATTGAACATTTTGGAAGACTTATTTATGTCTATCTGCTTCTCCTTAGAACTTTGAGATCAATTTATATGTCACTGTCTATTTAACATTTTATTATTTAATTTCCATATATGGAGCCATCTAATTGTTACTATTTAGAAAACGATTTGAAATCTTACATCACTAAATATACAAGAAAAACTTCATTTATCAGTTCGAGAAACCAAATGTTTAAAATTTAATTTATCGAACCAATTGCTGAAAGTTGATCAAATTTTTCAAAACTATAAGTATACTCTGTTAAATTTTGTAATCAATAAACAATTTTTTTGAGGACAAGCATGCTAAACAATAAAATAAAAAATTAAACATAACAAGCGAAATAAAAAGTAGATATTAAGGATTCATCACACAAGAATTAAAATATACTCGGAGACTTTAAAATCTAAATAATGATAAAGGTACATAAATATAGATATTTATATATATGTATATACATTTAAGACAGGCTCTTTACAGAAAAACAACTTAAAACTAAATTCTGTACATATAATTTCATCTATACAGGCTCCTATACAAACTAGCGTATAAATAATATCATCTAATTTATAAACCAAAATTATAGTTGACGGTAATGGGAATTGCACGCACTCTTTCAAGAAACATTTTCCTGGTAAATGAATCGACACTATGGACGATGCAATTTTAGGAAGGAATTTATGCTTATTTAGATTTTTATTACATTACTGGATTTAGAGCATCCATTAAAATCACTAAATTCGTACTCTCTAGTTTATAATACAAATATATAAATGTGACATAAGTGACGATATATTGTATATTTATATATATATATTTATTTATATTTATAAACACAGTTAAAACTATATATTTGCTTTTTTTTTTGTTTTTATGATTAAAAGATTTAAATCTGAGAATGTTCATTCTTCAATGACCTCTTTAAAAAATATATATACACTATACAATAACAACCATTGAGATTGGGTCGTAGGACTGTATGACTATAGGCGTGTCTTCAGCCGGCTAGTTCACGGTGGAAGAGACGGCTGATGAAGAGGCCAGGGTCACTGGGAGCGAGGAGGAGTGACCAGGGAAAGGGGACCACTACTTCCGCTAAGCTGAGGAGGGCTACCGAACATACCTCCGCTCGGAGAGCCCATCGCAGACGATGGAGGTGGGTTTATGCGCTTCTCTTTCTGCCGCCTGAAATAGAAGAGAAAAATATCGTAAGAGCAGGTATTTTTTCAGAGTAAATTTAAGTTAACTTATCAAGCAAAAAATAAATAAATAAATATTTTAAGAAAATGTATATTTTGTTTTATGTGACTAGATTTGGAAGCAAATTTGGTATATGGATGCTTGAGCAGAGGGGATTAAAGAAGTAGAAATTGCAACTTATAAAAATACAAACAACCTTACACTTACAAGTACTGACTAGCACATATGAAAAGTATTTTATGATTGAATACAGAAAATATGAGACCAAAATATATCAATTTCTATTTGAGATACGTACCTATTGCAAAACCAAACACGGACTACTTCTTTCTCCATTGTGAGGCTATCTGCAAGAAGGGAGATTTCTTCAGATGTTGGCTTTGGATTTTGAACAAACGCCTTTTCGAGAGCGACTCGCACTGACGTTTCAATTGATGTCCTCTTTTTCCTTCTCCTTCCTAAAAACATAAATGTAAATTAACTTTTGAAATTATTTCAGAGACATTTTGAGGCCAGATACTACAGTGTTTAATTTTCCCTGGTCATAATCTTTGCTTCCCTGTAGCATAACTCAGTATACATTATACCTAACAAATAAAAATAATTTGTAGTTAAAATAAGCAAAATTGTTCAATTAGGAGTTGGGAATTACTCCCGAATCAAATTGGTAATTTTAATTTATCATTTTTTGCTTCCTTTCAAGAAAAATCGGTATATGTTATGCACAATTAATGAGAACGATTTTTTGTGAAAATAAGAACATTTTTCAAAAGAAAATCTACTATCTGTAGTGGGAATCGAGCACATGACCTTAGGTACCGAGGGCTCACACCTTTATTGTCATGGCCACCAGCCTCCAAAATTTGCTTATTCAGTTTACACAGCTCCTGACGGATGGAGTTTTATATATCAGGACCTTGGAAGAGAAAGGGTGAATTACGAAATATGGATATTGGGAAATAGAAGTTAAAGTTCTAGAAGTGCTTCAGGATAGCAAAGGCTAATGTTTACTCTATGGAATGCTGATTCATAAATCTGATTGAGAAAGTATTCAATTGAAATTCAATGTTTTAATTGTGTTTTATAAGAGTGATTTATGGGTAACAAAGCACTTGGGGGGGGGGGGGGAGTTTCAGACACGGGATTCACCCAAGAAATCGGACATTGAATTTTTCATAGATGATGACAACTATTCACTTGAACTTGAAACTGTGAGAAAACTAAAGGCAAACCAGAGAAACAAGGCGAAGAATCGTGTTATCTACATCTTTCTGACTCAGAAAAAAAACAATGATTTTTCAGATTTGCCCTTTCTCTTCCAAGATCCTGATAAGTAGTCCAATATAATAAGGTTTCTTATAGTGTGTAAATATTTTAAAACTTAAAAATGCGGTTCTTATGTGATTTTTGCTAGAGCGCTCTCATTCTGAGAATCGGTGCTTAAATTGAGTAATTTCCGTTTAGAATACTGACAGTTTCCTGTTGTAGCACCTAAGATCTTGCTTCTCATTCAGATTTCATTTTACATTTTTACATATGTTTACATTTTTCACGAAAGATTAGGACAAAACTTTAACCGTTTCTATTCTAAGCTTTCCAAAAGACACTAGGGATAAGAATGGAAATGCATTGATTCTACATAAAATAGAAATTTATAAATTGTAGTTGAATATAATAACTGATGTAGTTAATAAATCAAGTAATATTGCGAAAGGAAGATTATATTATTTCCAAGGAAAACATTGTGTTTTGTTGTACTATTTCATTAGTATATATCTGGTATTTAAATGTTTTGAACTTTTTTTTTTAAACTGAAAACTATTTGTATAATAAAAAGGTCTATTGATTTACCTATAGCTTCTGGGGTCGTCATGGGATTGCTCAAAGAGTTAGGATTGTTGAGCGAGTTATCAGCGTCCAGTAGCCATTTCTGGAGGAGAGGTTTAAGCTTGCACATGTTCTTGAAGGACAGATTCAACGCTTCGAACCTCGAGATAGTAGTCTGCGAGAAGTCGTTGCCATAAAGCTTTCCCATCGCAAGACCGACATCTCCTTGAGTGAAACCTATAAACAAAAAGAAATAATTTACTCTTTAATAATGATTTTTCATAAACTAATCTACTAAATTTGATTTAACAAAAAAGTATCAATTCATTGCGTTGAGAAATGCATTGAAAACAATAAAGTTTATCGGCTTAAAAGATTCATCTTATGATAAATGCACTTATAAGTAATTCACCCTACACACATGTTATCGAGGACGCCCAAAAATCACCAAGCATAAGGTATAAACTCACACAAATATTAACTGGCCATGTAGCAACAAAACATTATTGAAGGATGTACATACAAATGTGTCTCTTATTCTTTAGCTATAGACTACTTCATATAGAAAACCTCAAATCATGAAGTCTATGGTTTTGAAAGGAGGAAACAAGCCAATTTCCATGGGGGAAGTTCTCATAAAATATTTTAATAATTCGATATGTTTGTTGTTGCTATTGGCTACAAGAACATGAAAAATATAAGTTATTATTCTTCTATTACTTTTATTTTAATTAATTTATTTATTTAAATTTTAACGTCCATTATAGTTAACTAAGAATTTTAGGACGGGTTATCTATAAGTCACCATACTTTTCAAGCCAGGATAGGGCTGATGCCTTCTCTTTTTTCCAAAGAAAAGCCACCGCCCTAGTGGGAATCGAACCCATGACCAAGTCCACCATTGTGTTGTCTCCAAGTTTTGTTTAATTATTATGTCGGCGCTAATGGCCCAGATTTGTCGATGCGCCGTTAAAAAAAAAAAAAAAAATATTATGTCATGCTCAATTTGTGCAATGTTTCATTTATTCCCTCGACATTTTTATTCATACTAATCTAACTATATATTTAGTTATTTTTACATTTATATAGACTTTAAATTTACTTTAAAAAAAAAAAAAAAAAAAAAAGCAGAAATGGTTACGTTATTCGATGATATTCAAATATACATAATTAAAAATTCAAAATGAAATTATTCGATTTATCAGACATTAATATAAGATAAAAAAAATTCTCAAATTTTAGGGTTACTTTAATATGGAAAAACATTTAAGAAAAATAAAAGATTGTAAAAGGAAGATTCTTTAAGTTGATTGACACATTTTTGCAATGGGTCATTACATTTGTCTAGTGAGGATAGGGGTGATGTCTTTTTGGTTTCTTTTGGAGAGAAGCTATTAAATTTTGTCGTATATTTAATTGATTAAAATAAAATTTTTAGAGAAAACCTGGATAATTTTATTTTCTTAGATTGGATGAAGGTAGGACGTGGTGGGGAAAATAGTTACCAGATTCTGGTTTTAGCTTACCTAATTTAATTCGTCTTTGCTTAAAGGTTTTGGCAAATTGTTCAAGTTCTTCGAGGTCTGTAGTTTCATCTGGCTCCATGGAGTGAGGTTGGGGCATCGGAGGTCTCGGCACCTTTCCAGGGAGAGGGCTTGATTTGCTGTCATTTCCGCCCAGGAGTCCACTCTGAAATATAAATTAAAGGTTGTTTATTTATAAAATTATTATAATTTGCTATAAATTCTTCAATCCTCAAAATTACTTGAATAACAGAAAATGTATACATTTGCATTTAAACAAAACTGATCGAAACTTTTGGAAAATAAGGCTAGCTTTTCATTGTCTTTTATTTATTAAAAATTTTGGAAATGTAGAAGTTATAAATAAAAAGATTTTAATTATTTATGTTTTCTGCTATAAAACTATTCACGTAATTAGTGTTTTAAACATTTTTCTCTACTAAGTGATGAGTAATTTATTTTTGAGGTTTTCATGACACATTTTTACCATTTAAATCATAATTTTGGATTGGGGGGGGGGGGGTCTGTAGCCCATGCAAAGTACATTTTAGTATAAATAGAAATAAATAATCTGAATCAATGAAAATAGTGTGAAGAGAATATAAAATATGAGATATTTACCTGGATAGAATGCGAGAGCCTGGGTGGAGTCATCGTCGGCCTCAAGCTGGGAGCTAGAAGTCCCTGCAAAAAAAAAATTAAATACCATTAGTTATGCTCTTAATTTTTAATTTATTATCAGACATAAATAAATTAAGACACGTGGCCGGTGGGTGACCGGCCACGTGCTGTTGGCATTATAAAAGGGTGGCAACCTGTAGATAGCCCGGCGCTAATGGCCAAGTTGTAGATGCGCCGTAAAAAAAAAAAAAAAATAAAAAAAAAAAAAAAAAAAAAAATCAATAAAAAAAAGAAAAAAAAAAAAAAAAAAAAAATTATCAGACATTTTTAATTAATATAATTTAAAAAAGGCATTATAAAAGGAGGGTTGAATGAAATGAATGAGTTATGTGGTATTTGTTTAAATATTATGATAACCAAATCTATTTCATAACAAATATAACAAAATTTTACTTGTGATTTTCAAAAATGATCCAATATCTTAATTCAATTATAATTTTCATGCTGATATAAAAAATTTAAACTATACATTTTTTAATGTATTGGGCAAACATCACACAAAAAAAAGGTTTACCATTTAATGACTTTAAACTAACTTTTATTTAATACTATTTTGTTACATTCAATAACTATCTGTCTTTTGTTTTGCAAAAAATTTCATCCATTATTTTGTGTTAGTGTTGAATGTACTGTATGCTCTATTCCTTGACCGAACAAAAAGAGAGTACTTTTTGTTATGCCAATTAACAAAAAATTAATTTCACTGAATCACTGTGGTCATCTTTTCCTTTTAAATACGTTTAAATATTTTTGTATACATTTGTATGACTTGGGTATTTCATAAGTTCATCAATGTACTGGCTACCATCGTTAAGTAAGTCGGTCAAAAAGTAGGGTAATTTAAAATTTTTCCTGAGTCTACACTCTGTCAGTATGTGCTTTATTGATAAGTCTGTATTGCAGTAGTACATGTAGGTCTGTCCTGTCTTGACATAATGTAGGAGTGTGTCAATCGTGAATGGCCAATCCTGAGATTGCATGAAATGACTTCTTCCTGTCTATTAATTGGTTTACTGGATGACCATGCGTGTATAGTGTGCAGTAAGAAGTTTTAATAAAAAATTTTAACTTGTTTTTTTAATGAGTGACCTTCAACCTATAGAATACAAAAATGAATTTTACTATAACTATTCCACTTATGAAATCATAAAAGTCAAGGTAATAGTCATCCATCTTTCCACTGGGTAAGAGCATTAGCGGAGGGACCAATGACGTCATGGAATGCTCTACAAGTAATCTACCTGATTGTGCATGAAGTACTGCGTCGGATGATGCTGTGACGGAGGCTGTGTGTTCTGCTGTTGCTGTTGCTGTTGTTGGTGATAGAGGACGTATTGCTGCAGTTGGTGATGGAGTTGCTGTTGGAGGGCTTGGAGGCCTGCTCCGCCCAGCTGCGACTGCACCATTAGCTAAACAAGGAATAATTTGGTTAATAAAATATATCTAATAGAGAAAAAAAAAGAGACAAGAGAGAAAAAAGAAAGAACCAAAGCACTTCTTTCTGCCTAAAGAGGGACAAGTGTATGAAACTGCCAAGTATATGATTTTCAACATTTCTTAGCACTCTTTAGTAAATTGTCAACAATGGGCATATTGTACTTGTTGTAACAATGGGAGTACTGTAAACTGTCAAACATTTCTTTCGACTGAGGTATCTATAGTCAGAAATTACAATTTGCATACCATTAGAGGCATTATTACATCAAATGAGCATACTTCAATGAGAGCAGAAATTCTATATCTATTTGGTATAAAGTTTGTTTATCTTCTTTAGTTTACATAAAACCTTATTTCAATGTGAAAATTTTATTTACGTATTATAAAATCATGATGATTAAATAGTAAGCCGTCGAGGTGATAAGTAAAGATGGAATGGTTGGGATTCGGCTAAAAAAACCTCAATATGATTTTTGTTAAAAAAAAATCATATTGAGTCACTTAACTGTCAACCTTGGTCTTCCTCTGCCTCCCGGCATTTCCATTGCTGACGAAGGCTACCAATGAGTAGCCGAAACGTCCAAAATATAGATTTTTTTTAACAAAAATAATATTGAGGTTTTTTTAGCCGAATCCCAACCATTCCATGTTTACATATTATAAAATGTTGAAAAATGAAGGTAATTATATATATTTATATTCTATTTTACTTTCAAAATGGCAGAAAAACAGTAATTAATAAAACTTAAGTATTTAGGCTCCAAAATTTTATATATTTTGCTTTATTAATTAGTGACCTGTGATTTTGAAATTAAATTAAACTTTTAAAAGTTAATACTCAATTTAATTTACAAGCAGGGATTTTTTCTGCTGAAGTCAGATCCCTTCAAATGAATAATATTTTCAATTTTAAATCAAAGGACAAAGGGAGAGAAGAATTGAGAAAGAAATTTAAAAAAGTAAAAAATACTGAGCCATGAAAATCAGAGCAAATAACCAAACATTAAATATAGAAGAATTTTTAAAATAAATGATAATTATTATTATTATTATTATTATATATAAATGATAAATAATAGTAAATATTAATAATAACCTGGCTGAGCTGTCCAGCCTGTATTGCTGCTATAGCAGCTTGGACGCTGGTAGGGTTCGAAGAAGTGTTCACACTTGCAGGTCGACTTTGTCTCTGACCATCTGTCACCTGAAAATAAGGACATTATCAACGTTACAGTGATTCCAAGCAGTAATATAAATCCTAAATTACTAAATAGAGGGGGGGATATAATATGTAAAACATTTTATGACCAATTTTGGTCGATTAGTATATTTTTCTTAAATATCTCAAAATCGGTTGAGAAATTGTGATTAGTAAAAGCTGACCATTCCTAGGCTCAATAAATTTTTATTACAAAAAAGAAGAAGAAAGTATTTCACAACTTACGATAGCACGAAATCATCAGGAGAAAATTGTCATTGATGTTTCGGAAGTGTTGTTTCATTCTTACAAAGGGGAAATATTATTTTTTATTCTTAACTTTCCAAAACACTCCAGTGATAAGCATACTAAGGAAACATTCTAACATGGTGCAGCTCCTGCGATTCGGACTTTTTAAATTTTAATTTAAGAGAATCTTAGATGTTATTAGTTATTACTACTCAGTGAAAGAATATTAATGGAAATAAAGAATTATTTAAGTATAAGGTCCGTTCAGTTTTGCCTCTGTTCTTATTAGGTTTGCCTACATCCTTATCAGTTTTGCCTTCGTACGTATCAGTGTTGCCACTGTTCCTATCAGTGTTGCCTCAGTACTTATCAATGTTGCCTTCATTTCTATCAGCGTCCCCTCTATTTCTCTCAGTCTTGCCTCCAAATTTCCAAGCCAATTTAATACTGATCAGTAATATTGAGGAAAATCCTCGAGGAACGAGCTATTCAATATTCGAGCGAAGGCACAGGGAGTGTAGACAAGAAGAGGGTGATGTAAACAAAGGTTGGCTAAACTGTTGATAGGTCCGACATCAGCATGCCCAGAGGGTCCGAATATTCTACTCCAGAAGGTTGCGCCCCCCCCCCCCCAACCTCCCCGGAAATTGGCTCTGCCCCTATGTTTACCTAATAGGAACGGACAAGGGCCCCCCGCTCTTATCGAAATTTACTTCGCACGTTTCCCTCGCTCCCTTTCATTCAGATGGACTTCACAATGTTTCGCACATTCCAAGAATGAATTACTCTTGCCAAGATCTTCAAGTAGATGGCGGACAGAATATATATATATATATATATATATATATATATATATATATATATTCTTACATACACACGGATAGCATTGCTTTTGCATTTTTTTTCAGGCATTTTGAGTTGGGAATCGAACAAAACCTTTTTCAACAGCGGGGAAGTGGAAAATCCTAGAAATTTTTATCGGATACTCAAATACTAGAAATGGTGTTCACAATTTTTTCTCATGTTTGTCATTCTTCCAGACTAGGATATATAATTTTATTTAGGCTCTGAATTGAAGACGGATTATAACAAAAAATTATCAACACTTATATAAATTTTGTAATTTTGGACTTCAGAGTATATATTTTTTAGATATCTCGAAAACGGTTTAGAAATAGTGTAAGGTAACCATTGGAATGCCTGAATAATTTTTTACCCTGAAGGTTGTGAGTGCAAGATTTCGTTCCATAATTGGGAAAATAAGATCACACTATTCCCGCGAGTCGTAATATTTTTATTGTAGTTTATAATTTGAAAACATATTAGATTTTATTATATCGTAATTTACAACTGTATATTTTGTGTTATGTTATTCATACCCCCGAAAGAAACGTACCAGTAATATTCACACATTACAATGATACACCTGAATTTTGAAGATTTTAAAAATAATTTTGTTACAATGAAAGAATATCGGTTTAAATAAAGAATAATTCCGGTTGGAAAATATAGAAGGAATGGCAACTGGAGTGAGTGAATTAAATTTCGATACAAGTACACGGGAGGGGGCGCCCACGAAATTATGCACCCTCTTCGGGCCCTCCCCACAAATAACTTGTACAGATTTTTTTTTTTTCTTTTTTCAGCAGACAAAGGGAAGATATTAGGATCAATTCAAAAGTCTATCAGTATAAAAAATTCTCGAAATTGACGGTTTGTATGTAGTTTCTTTAGTTTATAAAAACGTAGGAATAACTGGCAATGCATTTCTTTACAGAATAAAGTATATAAATTAAAAATAAATTGATAAACAAAAAGGAAGTCTAATCAAAGTAGTTTAATGTATAAAAAAGTACTGTACTGCTACTAAAGACGTAAAATAATAATAAAAGAAACACTAAACTAAAAAATAAAATAAATAATAATTGTTGCAAATTAATAAAGATCATAAATAAGCCTATTGCATCTATTTAAACATTGTATATAGTTTCTAAAAAACGATGCCTAATATAAAAATTTTGACAAAGTAAATAAATAATAGCAAAGAAGAAATAAATTGAATAATAAGATGAAGAACTGATTGCTTGTTCACAAAACCTTATTTTAAAAAAAAAAAAAAAAAAAAAAAAAAAAAAAAAAAAAAAAAAAAAAAAAAAAAAAAAAAAAAAAAAAAGAAGCAAGCAATCAGTTCTTCATCTTATTATTCAATTTATTTCTTCTTTGCTATTACTTATTTACTTTGTCAAAATTTTTATATTAGGCATAGTTTTTTAGGAACTATATACAATGTTTAAATAGATACAATAGGTTTATTTATGATCTTTATTAATTTGCAACAATTATTATTTATTTTATTTTTATTTAAAAAATGTTTTTAATTTTTTAACGAATTTTCATGAATAATTAAAAATTCGAAGGACAAACGGACTAAATTTAGTCTTGCACAAATATACGCTCCAAACCATTTTGGGGCAAGAGTATATTACTATAGCTTAAAATAATTTTTATTTATTTAAATTTGAATTAAATAAATAAAAATTATTTTAAGTAATAAAACCAAATTGGAAAATAGATCCTGAGCATATAGACTGAACTATATTATGAAACAATAATTTATTGCTTCCATTAAAAAAAAAAAAGTGTATAGTTAATTGTAATAAAATATTGATTTTTTCACGCCAATTAAAGTAATTCAAAATGCTTATTAATAATAAAATATATAAAAATAAAGTATTAATTTGTGTAAAATATCTGAAGATGATAACTCACTAGATTGAGCGCGCCCCTGGAGTCAGGGGCTGGCCCTAGGCTGTCTTGGCTACTCTCGCTGTCATTGGTCAAGTCTTCCGTCTCACCGTTCAAACCGCTCTCTGGAAAATAGAAATAATCACATTATTAATGTATAGAACTAAATTTGTATTTTAAAATAATAACAATTCGGAAATAAAAATCCAAACTATATGGAGATATGGAACTTGAAGGATTTATAGGAGACAACTTAAACGTACAGGGACCATTGATCTTAGAATAACTTATTTAGGCATGACTGATTTTATTGTTAGCAGTTATATAATTCCAAAAGAAAAAAATAGAATATTTATTTCTTGTTTTGATAGGAAATATCTGATAATTAGACATAAGTTGCCAGAACATTTCTTTTGACAACAAAAGCCTTCTAATACATTTTTGTAATTTCTAGTACGGATTTCAACATGAAACTCCGATATGGGGAAATAAATCCTAAGGATATAGGCTGAGCTGTATCATGAAAAAATAATTTATAAGAAGAAATGTGAGTAGTTAATTGTAATAAAATATTGATTTGTTCATGGTTGTTGTGAACAAGGAGCATTTGTGTCGTATTTGGATTCAGAAACCTTGAAAACATAAAAATTAGAAGAGACTACAGTTTTAGCGCGGTTCCTCCCTCCCCCATAGGGAGGAACCCCGCTTATAAGGTTGATACAATGAAACGATCCGGAAGTGCCGACTAGAAAATTTTGCGTTTCAGAACCCCTAGAAACCGAAAATAACGGTGGTTCAAATTTGTATATATATATATATATGTATATATTTATTTATATATATATATATATATATATTTGTCTGTTCGCTCTCTAAATAGAAGACGAATGGTCCGATTTTGATGAAATTTGGTACAAAAATCTGTCGTCCAATTTGAAAGGTCAAGTTCGTTAACCAGCAAAATCCGCCCACTGGAAGATGGCGTTTGGGGCGAAATTCGCGCAGAAAAAATCGTAACGCTTACGTTTTTGAGTTCATAAGCTTGTAAGTACTCGTTTTATAGGCTTCTTGGGCTAGGAAAACGAATGAAACCATTTTCAAGGCGATAGCTTTAACCGTTGTTGAGAAAATTGGAAAAATAGTTTTTGAATACCGTTTTTGGTTTGGGTACTTAGAATAACGGGATTCAGTTGAAACATTATCTGCATGTTCTACTTTCATTAAAACTAGTATGTTGAAAGTTATGTTACGTTTGGAGTTAAGGAAGGGTTAGAATAAAATATTTTATGAACAGACATGAAAAGTTTTGGAAACTTCGTATACTTTCATTAATATCTCGAACACGGTTGGGAAATCGTGGTAAGTGGATTGAAACTATTTGAAAGCTTACTAAATTCTCTACAAAAATGATTCTAAAACTATTTTTGATTAGGTTATGTCAATCGGAGAAATAAGTGCTTAAAACTTCAAATATGTCTGTTTTGTTCTTATGAACGGGTTTTTGTCGTTCTTTTTGTCTCTTTCCCTTGGTTTTTTATTGCTTTTTATTTTTGTAATTTCTTATGTTGTATTTGTAAGGAAAATGTATGTGTGTGTAAAACAGGATAGGTAAAATGAGACCAATTTTCTGTTGTCAGAAATAATAAAAAGTTTTGGGAACTTCGTATAATTTCTTAATATCTCGAAAACGGTTGAAAATCTTGGGAAGCGAAAGGTTACCATTCGAAAGCTTACTAAATGGTCTACAAGAATGGTTTTAAAGAAAGTTTTGAATAAGCGATGTCAATCGGAGAAATAAGTGCTTAAAACTTTTAAGTAATTGATTTCGCTTATTCGAACTTTTCTTTTTGTCTGTTTTATTCCTTGTTATTTTTAAATTGCTTATAGTCAGATAATGTATTTGACAATAAAACAGATTAAGTAAAATAAGAAGATCAATTTATTGTTAGAAATGTAGCGTTTAAAGAGAGAGATCCCAAGGCTTTCCAAATGCCTCTGAGCGGAGGCCTTTCTGCCCGACTTATGGGAGAGCTGACCCATACAGGTATGATTGTAAATCAACAAAGACCTTTCAAGACTGGTTTGTTTGAGATTTCATTTGGATAGGTGTTTCGCTATTGATCTAAACAAAGTAATAACTTTTTCTATTCTATGCCTTCATAAACACTAGAGATAAGAACGGAACCGCGCTAAGATGACGCAGTTCCTGCGAATCGGACTTTTTTATTTGGCGAGCATTAAATAACAAAGGTATTATGACATTTTGGATTTTAATAATATTTTTATATAATGTGTACTGTAATTTGTGTGCTGTGTTTTGTAATGTATATTGTAACATAATCACTGCGTTTTATGTATATATAACATAGACTATTCATTTTATTTGCTATGGCATACAATATTGTTTACTAATATATATTTTACATTTAATATATCTCTACTTTGTCTTTTTATATTTTTTTTTATCACTTAAAACACTGATATATCATTTTTGTTTTTTCATAATTCGTTATAAATGGTAATACCATATTTATTTATTATTTAAATTTTAACTTAAATTTATTATTAACAAAGAATTTTAGGACGGGTTATCTATAGGTTGCCACCCTTTTCTAGCCAGGATAGGGCTGATGCCTTTTATTTTTTCAAAAGAAAAGCCACCACCCCTAATGGGAATCGAACCCACGGCCTTAGGCACGGATTGCTTACGGCCGCCGGGCCTCCGCTATGACCTTTAAATAGCTTTGTAATTGCTAATATTCCTGCAGTGAAATCCTGCAAAGCAATTCGATAACTGCCATATTTTTCAAATATTTCTGCCATATTTTTTAGAGAAATGCCATATTTTAAAATATCAGTAGATGCCAACAGGTTTTGTATGAGTTGAAAGGGTGGTTAGGCAGTTGCTCGCTATAAAAGGACAGAACCGGCTCGAAAAGAGCCTTCTGTAAAATGCTATATATTTCAAATATTTCTGGAAAATAGTACATTTCTACTATCAAAATGTTTTCGGAAGCATATGATACTACCGTTCGTCAAATCATAGAAATCATCATGGTTTTAAGATACAAACACCCAAAAACTCAAATCCGATATTGTTTTCTCACGAGGATTTGAACCGCGCGGACCTTGTAGATAAATACTACAAAGACCCATGATCTGTAGATGATTGGGCAATGCTAAGGGGTCGGTAGTTCCTAATGATGACGCGTGCGCCATTTTTTGTGCGGGTTCTACCCTTTGATTGGGAACAACTGCCGATCCGCCCTTCCAGCTCATACATAATATATCGGCATCTGCACCCCCCCAACGCCCCTATGTAATTCCCTTAATTTAAAGCATAACTATTATAGTAAGCTTCAATTTATAATCCATTATATACTGAGTTATGGCGGTATTTATCATAACAAACGTCCTCATATAAGGAGCGGTAGATTTAGAACGGGGTGCAAGAAGATTAGAAGACATCATGTATGGCTGAAATAGGATTTGGTTGGGATTTTGATTTCACCGTGAAAAGTGACCCAAAAATGGAAAATGAAGGCAAACATCACAAAATTACTTCTTCACTGAAGGCCAATGAATAAAAGTCCAAATTAACATGATCGCCAATTTATTAAAACGGCTCAACATGTTTTGCATCTTCAGTTATAACATGGACCTTACTCCTGAAAAAGGCAGCTCAAGAGGTGGAGAGCTACTTACAAACTTCTTGGTCATTTAAAGCGTACTTTTGGTCTTTCCATCTCCAGGGCATTTACTGCTAAAGAAGGTAGCTCAATAGAATGCTGAAACGTCCCGATTACATTTTACCATAAATATATTGTTTACCTAAATCCGAATTACAACTGCGCATTGCTTCGAATCTCTCTGACGGCTACAATTGCTACGGGGTTTAAGGAGCGGCTACTAATGTAATGTTGCTAAGACGAGAAAATTTATGTATATATCTCGATAAATTTTCAAATGCTTTTTGCTTGATTTATGCTCACATTTGTTATTTTGTTTGATTTCATATTTTATAATTTTTTTTTGTCTATACATTTATTTTTTATTATTTTCTTTTTTCTCTCTCTTTTTTCTTGTATATAGTTTCATTATTGCTCCTCACTCTGAATCAACTTCCTGCGCCGTGCCCTACAAATCCCTCCATATTCTTTCCCTTCTTTGTTTCAATACATAGAGATCTTTTTTTTACATACGTTTTGTAAATAGAGTTAAATTGAAGGCTTCATTAAAAAAACCAGACAAGTCCAAAAATTGATATTTTGAGATAAATACATCTTTTTCTTCTCCAAAGTCAGCTACATATTGGTGTTATTGCTGTCCCCAAAAAGCAGATAGGTAACATTACATATACAAAAATAATACAATATACGTACAAAAATAAGGCTTTTCAAGCAAAATCCAAACCTGTCCTTGGACCTGTCTGCTATCTAAATGACTTGTAAATTGTCAGGATTATATAATAAATAATCTTATTTGAGGATTAAATTATTTCATGTTTCATTTAACCAAGATTTCTGCAAAAAAACAGACAAGTCCATACGTTTTTTATATTTTCTCAGCTATCCTCTTAGAAAATATATTTATTTTATGTAGAATGCAAAGCTGTTAGTGGGACAATAGTAGGTGTAAAAGAAATTTTCATTTCATCCAGCCAAAATGAAGCTACGCACTTTTTTTCTGACAATTTTAGTTTTTGGACTGTCTGGTTTTTGTAATGAACCCTTCAATTCAATTTTTACATATACCAGAATGATATTTTTTTATATGATTCCATTTATATTTTTCGCATATATAAATTTTGATTGTAACTATTGGATGGATACTCTTAAAACAGAATATAACGTCAATGGTTTCTGGGATGGCCGTTTTCTTTGAGCACCCCATTCGACAGTGTATGCATTCAGATCTCCAGGAAATATTAAATCACTAGTTTTTACATAATTTCGCAAAAGCTCCTTGTCAAGCCTTGAGAGAGGAGTGTAGAGTGTGTAATACTCCTAAGGTAAAAAGGTGGAAAAGGTAAGAGAAAGGTGGAGATGTAAGGTAAGAGACTGGGCTATAAAGGGAGTGATGGGGTCCTAAGGATGGCTTACTAACCTTATCTACCCTCTTCTATACCACCTTTATTCACACTATATTCCTTGACCCTTTCTACCATTACCATCTCTCACCCTTCCTCCTACCTTCTATCTACTCTCTCACTAACACTATATATATATATATATATATATATATATATATATATATATATATATGTATTCTTTCACATCCAACAAAGTTTTGCAAGCCGTAAGGCTTTTTTACAAATATATAAAGACAAATTAATACTAATGGCACATTCAGATGTGAATATAAAGCATTTACATTTATTCTGGGATGAAACAACATATTGCTGGGGTCTCCAATTTATGCGTCACAGGTGATGATGCAAAGGTGTAACGAAGTTAAATCATCGATCAAGTGACCGGAAATAGACTTTGGCGAGGAAATTTGTTATTTGGCGGGAATTGATTTTTAATTATTTATTACTTATGTAATAAAGAGTAGCGTAAATTAATGGGATATATTCATTAAATGTACAATTTATTTGTTAAAAAAAATGGGTAACTGGTTATTACTTACTTCCCAAATAACGTTTTCATTATCAAAATGAAAATCAATAAATTTCCTTCGGGAAGTTTACTGCTAAATGGCTAGGTAATTTTTTAATATTCTTAAAAAAATGGTATCTGGTTATAGAATAGTGGACGTGTTTTTTCTTTTAAAAAAACAGCGAAGTAATAAATGAGTTTTATTGCTTTATATCCATATATCTATCTATACACATACAGTGCATAGTATATATATATATGGATAAATAAATATATATAAATATTATACTTTACTATATACATATATATACGTATATATGTGTGTATATATATATATATATATATATATATATATATATATATATGTGTATACGTATATATACACATATACATATAGACATATATAAGTATATTGTAAATTATAATGAGGGGCATTTTTGGCACCAGTTAAGATTAAAAATTAAAATTAAAAAAAAAAAAAAAATCGGAATGGCCTACAAAATAACCGAAAGTGTTTTAAAATGTTATTTATATTGACTCAGAAAATGTCAAAACTCAATATATATTCCAATGAAAACCATGAAACCCCTATCGGAATTGAAATACCCCCCTTCCCCCATGTGTTTTATTATGTGCTTTAATGCGTGGAATACCAATATCCTCTTGCGCAACAGCGAGAATATCCAGGATTGCGGAACGCGGTAATGTCACTTTCATCCCTTGTCTAGTCGATACGTCACGCCAAAGAGGTCCTCATTCTTCGATAAGGACTTCTTTACATTCATTATGTAAAACGAACGAGCCCTTCCTGAACGGTCTTGTTACTCCGAGAGGAGAAAAGAAGATAAAACCAGTCGTCTTGCGTGATTTGTGCGGTTATTGGTGAAAATGCCAAGCCTCCTTTGAGTATATTATACATTTTCTCAAAATATTTAACTAATCATCGATAACAATATTTGTAATCGATAAAAAAAAAGTTTTGAAGTGGTTATAAGATAAGGTATATGTTAAATCACTGTTTGCTCAAGTGTTTGTTTTTTTTCTTGTTTTTTTTTTTGTAAAGGGGCCCTCACACTGGCAAAAATGTTGTTCAACATTTTGAGCACAAATATTGAGCTTATTTTTGTACAAAATATTGAATGGTCGTGGACCCCTCACACTGCACAAAAATTTTACACAGAATGGTATATATTTTTTGTTTAAGGATGTTCAATCACTTTGGCCATTGTTTTCTATGTATATATGTGCAATTGAAAATGCATTGACATAAAAATGTAGAAGAATGAATTATTCGAAACAAAATATTTAATCAAAACAATATATTTTTAATAGACAGGATAAAATAAAGATGAAAAAAGGATATAAAATACTTAAAAATGTATTGTAAACACATACACGCTGAATGACACACAAGCCCACACAAATGCGTAATATTTTGTCAACCCCTTCACTTTGCACTCTGTAAAGCTACAAAATATTGACAGGTCCGCAAAAATGTTCTAAACTTTCAGAAAAGTTTTGAAGGCCCTAGAAAACTTTTTTTGCACAATGTTTGTCCTCACACTCGCAATATTTTTGGACAAAGCCAACATCCTCAAAATTTTGAGTAAAACTTTTGCCAGTGTGAGGGCCCCTTAATAGAATAAAATATTTTAATATTTCTCGGCAAGTCGTGATGTGGACTGTGAACACAGAAAATAGGAAAACTCTGCTGGTTTTGGAGAGAAGGGTCCTTAAAAATTGTTTATGAGTGCAACCTCGACAACTATAGTCCTTGGAAATGCTAAGCAATAAAGTAGTATTGTTATATAAATCCATAGAAAGCTGAATTTCTGCATGAAATACTGGCTGTTTGTCAGGGCAGGAGAACAGCTGTCTGATTCCGTGAATGACACACAAGCACGCACAAGTACACACACAAATGCGTAATATTTTGTCAGACCCTTCACATTGCACTCTGTACAAGCTGCAAAATATTGACAGGTACGCAAACATTTTCTAAACTTTCAGAAAACGTTTGAGCGACCTACAAAATATTGAATACCCCTTTTTTTGCACAATATTTGTCCTCACACTCGGAATATTTTTGCACAAAACCAACATCTTCAACATTTTGAGTAAAATGTTTGCCAGTGTGCGGGTCACTTAAGGAATCCAGAATTTCACCAAACCCTACAGAGTTCTTCTTTTGCTCCAACATACAAAAGCTGCATAACTAAGAAATTTCCACAGGAAGAACTGTAATATCTCCCTTACCGTTCAGAATCAGACTTTACTTTATAAAGACTTTTTTGTTCCTTATAAAACCTTCTATCCATTCCCAAAATTTGGTCACACATTTACGGGAGACCCTGTATACTTTAACAAAATAAACAAATAAATACATTTTAAAGATTTCCATCGTTTTCATAAACATTCCCTCCTTCGCCAAACAATTCATAAACAGTACTAACTACCGCCTATACTAAACATGGCCTATTGTTTGTGTACAGTGGATCGCCAATTGGCTGATGGATGCAGCGATGCGGGCGCCCCTATGTCAATCATAGTAACCAAGAGGGGGGTGTGTCTAGGGGCTCACTATTTGGCCGAACCCCCACAAAATGTGTATGTATGACCTGGAACCATGGTTGAATAGACCAACCCTATCCATGGTCACGGAATCAGACAGCTGTTCTCCTGCCCTGACAAACAGCCAGTATTTCATGCAGAAATTCAGCTTTCTATGGATTTATATAACAATACTACTTCATTGTTTAGCATTTCCAAGGACTATAGTTGTCGAGGTTGCACTCATAAACAATTTTTAAGGACCCTTCTCTCCAAAACCAGCAGAGTTTTCCTATTTTCTGTGTTCTCAGTCCACATCACGACTTGCCGAGAAATATTAAGATATTTTATTCTATTAAGGGGCCCTCACACTGGCAAAAGTTTTACTCAAAATTTTGAGGATGTTGGCTTTGTCCAAAAATATTGCGAGTGTGAGGACAAACATTGTGCAAAAAACGTTTTGTAGGGCCTTCAAAACTTTTCTGAAAGTTTAGAACCTGTCAATATTTTGTAGCTTTACAGAGTGCAAAGTGAAGGGGTTGACAAAATATTACGCATTTGTGTGTGCTTGTGTGTTATTCAGCGTGTATGTGTTTAAAATACATTTTTAAGTATTTTATATCCTTTTTTCATTTTTATTCTATCCTGTATATTAAAAATATATTGATTTGATTAAATATTTTTTTTCAAATAATTCATTCTTCTACATTTTTACGTCAATGCATTTTCAATTGCACATATATACATAGACAACAATGACTCAAGAGATTCAACTACCTTTAATATATATATATATATATATATATATATATATATATATATATATATATATATGTACTCAAATTTTGAACAACATTTTTGCCAGTGTGAGGGCCCCTTTAGAAAGCCAAATTAGTGATAAGCGATATATGGAGTAGGGAACTAACATATTCTATCCATTGACCAAGTAATATATTGAAATATGGTCTTATTAGATACTTCATTTAAGGCATTAAAGGCAATTCTAAAGGGGTTATATAGTTGCGACAATTGTCACAACTCTAACCCCTTTAGAATAGCCTTTAATGCTTTAAATGAAGTATCGAATAAGACCATATTTCAATATATTACTTCGCCAATGGATAGAATATGTAAGTTGCCTAGTTTGCTCCGATTTTCATATTCGATAGTTTGACATGCTCAATTGAGCGTTTGGTTTACCTTTCAAAGCCCCAACAAAGTAATATTTTGGTATTTATAAATGAGGAAATCTTTTCAAAAAGATCTGGACATTTACCTGCTTTCCGACCAAAAAGAAATACAAGACGGAAGCATAAATCTTTGTTGTTGTTGAAGAGCGAGAGCATGTTGGTGGCAGCGTTTCATGCACGGCTGCCTGCCACTCTTCGACCAATGGGAATGGGGTAATCTAAAACCACCCCCATTTCTTCTAGTTCTGTCTAATCGAGCGGAAATCCTTATTTTTCCTAACAGGAATAGCATCTGTTAATGTTGGACCATCGGAAGATACAACCCCGTCGGGATGGACCCGTTACTCGAAGCATTGAACCCGTTTCGGGAGACCTCCTGTAAATGATGGCCTGTGAGCATCGTAATCATCTTGTTGATGAGTGTGATTGCTTGGAGAATGTCCTGTATTCCTGGTCAGCAGTATGCTTCGGCGCTGCTCTTGTCGAACGGAGTTTTAGGGAGATATCCTACACCCAGGACCCTCAACTAGAACACTTCCTCAACTAGAACGCTGCTTATGTATCTTGTTACAATATTTATGTACAACAGAGGAACTATTCCAATTTCATGTATCTACATACAGTACATAGACAAAAAACTACATATTATGGCACAAATGGACAGGTAGCATTCCGGACTTAGGGTCGTGGGTTTGATCTAGAAAAGGGTGGTCGCCTGTAGATAGCCCGTACCAAAAAACTATGTTATACATAAATGAACAGAGTTACTAACACATTAAAACAGTAAATGAAATTAAACAAATTTACAAACTTAATTTTGTCACTTCGGAAATATTGACTGGACTCGCCATAACAAAATTATATTTACATAGAACTGTGTAAATCATTAAACACAGCCTCTTGAAGACCCCAATATATAACTGTATAATACATCAGATAATGCCGAAAATAGTATTAAAAACGGAGAAGATTATTTTGAACATTTGAACTTTTTTCTGATTTCATGAAATACTTACTAATTATTGAACTCTTAGTTAATGTATTGGTTGCATTTTTACTTGATCATTATGTTGTATGATTTTTTTTTGGTAATATTAACTGAGAAGGGATAATGATTACTCTACGTCTTTGATGTATTTAATTATATTTATTTATTTTAATAGGTTGTATTTTTTGTTTTCTTTATTTTTGTTTTTAGTATTTTATGAGGAACATGATTGTTACGAATAATTGCAACAAGCAAAAATAAATGTAGGCATAAGCAAGGAATATCAATGCGATGGAACATGCAGAAAACATATAATTTAAGGCTGAAGCATTGGGGAAAACGAAAACAGAATGTGTAATTAATTCATGTTAAAAAAAGCAGAAATTAATCTTCAAATTTTGGAAGCAAAGCTATAATGGAACATATTTTTCTGAAATAAAATTGTTATAAATCCTATGGTGTTAATTAGGTTAGAATTCCTTTTTTTCTATGAACAAAATTAATGATGTCAGCTAATGAGTGATTAAAGCTTACCACTGTTGGTAGGCGAGCATCCCTTGTCAGGCCTTCCAATTGGTTCAGAACCTGTTCAAGAAAACCACCATTAAACATTGTGTCATGATACATAATAAACATTATGCATTCAATTGCTAACTGAATGTAAGTCCCTATTTGATAAGATCAAAGAATTATCCCTATGTCCTCTGAGAGTATAAGTCCTCTGAAAAGCTTATAGAAATCTGATGGTGTATTGTCATTAAGATCATGGTCAGCTGAACATGTACAAAATATATATTTTCAAATGTCTTGTAATAGAAAAAACTGAAGAACTGAGAAATCTATCAACTACATGATAGAAATAGCTTTATTAGTTTCCGTAGAAATGAAAAGCTTTCTGAGAAATATATCAGCTGCAGAAATTGCTAGAAAACTGAACTGCCCATGGAGCATCTGATACTAGTACAAAACAGAATGGCTGTCCAAAGTCTATCAGCTGTTAAATAGTAAATCAGCTATTATACAGTACATAAACTGTTATGAAGTATATCAGCTGTTATATAGTATATCAGCTTGAATATAGTATGTCAACTGAAGGGCAGTATATCAGCTGTTATATAGTATATCAGTTGTTAAATAGTAAATCAGCTGTTATGCAGTATATCAGCTGTGTTGTAGTATATCAGCTGTTTTATAGTATATCAGCTGATTTATAGTATATCAGCTGTTTTATAGTATATCAGCTGTTTTATAGTATATCAGCTGTTTTATAGTATATCAGCTGTTTTATAGTATATCAGCTGTTTTATAGTATATCAGCTGTTTTATAGTATATCAGCTGTTTTATAGTATATCAGCTGTTTTATAGTATATCAGCTGTTTTATAGTATATCAGCTGTTTTATAGTATATCAGCTGTTTTATAGTATATCAGCTGTTTTATAGTATATCAGCTGTTTTATAGTATATCAGCTGTTTTATAGTATATCAGCTTTTTTATAGTATATCAGCAGTTTTATAGTATATCAGCTGTTTTATAGTATATCAGCTGTTTTATAGTATATTAGCTGTCATATGGTATATCAGTTGTTATAAATTGAAGAAAATAGTCTATCAGAAATAGCCAAATATAAAGATTAAGGGTAAATATATATGTTTCTAGTTTTAGAAAAAAACTATCAGATTTTTGAGAGATTAAGGAAAATTGATTATAATCAATTTGTAGTACCTATTAGTAGAATAAATTTCATATTATTTTTCATTCATTCTATTCTTTGATTCTAAACAAATATCAGCTATTTGTAGTATCAGTAGAAATCTATATGAAGTCTATATGATACTATAGCTACTAGAAAAACTAAGAAAAATAAATAGCTAGTATAAAAAAGAACACATAGTTGTAATCAGCTGTTACTATTGTGAGTATAAAAGAGAAGGACATTGTAAGTGAAAGCTGTACTTCTTTCTCAACTAATTGTAAGTAATGACAGGTTTTCCATATCAGTGGATATTGTACGAGTGAAGGGGCTTGCACTTGCTCTGAGACTTTTAAACTATTTCTCACTTATGAAAGCAAACTTTTTCTCATTCCTAACCAAGTGGATTAGATTCCAACGATAGAATTTCTCTTTACATAGAAATTTCGCTAGATTTCGTTCTTTTTTGGACCGGAGACACCGTCCGCAAAATATGATAACCATCTTCAAGTTTTTTTAGAATACCTAGGATGTGGGGGTATGTTTATTCATTTAATATCCCTAATAATAACGGTGTTTGCAGGTTTAGTTAAATATTTAAGATTTGTAATGATTGTTCACTTTTTTTAAGAGACCGACTGTAATTTCTATAAAAAGACATCATCTTAACAACTTAATATACTCATATTTATTTACGTTCGCTTATTTTAAAAATAAAATCAGACAAGTTTAACATTTTAAGTTTATTTTTAAATCTGTAACAGAAAGGAAACTTCCTTGTTAGCATAAAATCGTTCATTTTGCTTGCCATATGGTAGATAATTGCTGGTGATGTCTTGTACGTAGACTAAAAGTCAAAAATAAAAAAAAATACTTTTTTGTATGTTCAGGGCACTATTATTTATTATTTCAATCTTTATTTATTTTATTTTATTTAAATGTTAACGTCCATTATTATTAACTAAGCATTTTAGGGGTTATCCACCCTTTTCTAGCCAGGATAGAGCTGATGCCTTTTCTTTTTTCTATAGAAAAGCCACCACCCCATAGTGGAGATCGAACCCACGACCATTGGCACAGAGTGTTACGTGCTCACGTCTTAACTCTCACGGCCATCGGGCCTCCATTTCAATGTTTAACGTCCATTATAATTAGCTCAGAGGGCACTATTAATGGGACAAAAGAAAAATATATTTAATTGTAAATATTAATATTTTGTGAGACGTTTTAATTTTTGTATTCATTTCGTTTACACGAGGCAAAAAAAAAACAAAAAAAAAAACAAAAAAAAACATGAATAATTTCCAATTCTTAATTTTTGTGTAATGGTTTACATGAAATATTTGGTTAGAAACAATTAATGCACCGACGTCATAGTTTTGTTGTCTGATAATCATTTTTTGTAATTAACGACGTTTCGGGGCATACACATTATAATAATTTGCTTTAGAACTTTTTTAATTAGAATAAGCTAATTTTTTCTGTTTGTTTCATTCATGGCAGTGTTTTTTTGTTTTTTTTTTTACGGCACATGTACATCTAGGTCATTAGCGCGGACATCCAGGGTGTAGCGAGGAATTTCACCAGCGAGCCGTGGGATGATAAAATTCCTGCCGGAAGTTGGGAATCGAACCCACCATCTCCCGCTTATCATGGCAGTGTTATACGGTTTCCGAAGGTCATTTCTCATGATGTCCTGGCTACTTAGAAGGAACAAACATTTTCTGTTAAGATATTTAACGATTAGCTTCATTAATCGATATCCTGCGGATTAATATCGTCATTATTAAACTATTAAATTGATTAGTTCAAATAAATTTTCCTCGAAAGAGTATTAGAGGTTTGACTGCGATCCTGACACAGATGGACCCGAGCAGCCACCGTATAACGAGAGGTTGTCTTGAAGCAGTCCTGAGAGAATGGTAAAGCAGATCTTGTATGGACAGACAAGCTGTCTAGATCAGGACCAGAATACTCATGGCTGCTTATTCCTCTTTAGTTCAACTCCACCATTAGCAACGGGGATCCAGAGATCAGCTGACGGAAGTCACTAAATCAAGATTAGCTTTGGGATTTGGTGAAGTCTAAGGTTCACAAGGATGGCAGCTCTATTTGGATGTATTGTTGTTGGGTCAGCTACTGCAGACATTGGCAAGAAAGTAGGATAGCAACGGTAACATATAGAAACCAAATTGTGTGCAAACAGTATTGAATAGGAACAACGCCGGATGCTAACTGGATCATAGCCAGAGAATCAAAGAGGAACACCATTGGTTAGTAAAGATGTTTGACATAGATAAGTCTTAGCTATGGCCTCGTAAGACGCGAAAACCGTAACGGTTCGGCTACGTCCGGACGATGGTACACGAGGGTTTCGTTGCTATGGCAACTGACCGACAATCGAAACCGTCAAATCTTCAAAGGTTCTGACGTAAAATCATTGGAGATCAGTTACAGCGTTTTATAGTGGAACTAGTCAGTCGGGATGTGTCAGGATGGTGTCCGCGGACATACCCATGATACAAGCTACTTCTAACAGGGAAATGTTTATATTTGACATAGCCTACGAGAGTCCCCATATCAAGATCTACCTGTGTGCAAAAGTTTTTTTTTTTTTTTTTTTTTTTTTTTTTCTTAGGCGTATAAACATCGGGGATATTATCGTACAGCACGTGGGCGGTCACCCATTCTGGTACTGGTCACGGCCGACGTTGGTTGACTTGGTTTATGCAACGTGACTATGTCCGTTGACGGTTGAATTACTTCTTAGTATTTTAATTAGGACTGCAACTTCTCAGACTACATTGAGTTTTTTTAAAGGCGTATCAATTTGTGGACTATTAATACCGGGCTGTTTACACCGCTTAAATCCAAGAAAAAGCATAAGTTAAAATTATTGCATGTTTTGATAAAATGTCAGATGTACAGGATTATTTAGCTGACGATTCATCGTAAGAACTTTCCATATATCGTCTCTACCATGTCAAACTATCGAATATGCAAAATCTTGTTTTTCAGATTCGAGACTTAGCTCTTGGATTGTCGACGTTCTGGCTTGTCGCAACTCTAACTCCTTTAGAATAGCCTTTTATGCCTTAAATAAAGTATCGAATAAGACCATTTTTCAATATATTACTTCGTCAATGGATAGAATATGTTCGTTCTCTAGTTTGCTCAGATTTGCATATTCGATAGTTTGACATGGTCGGGACGATATTAAGCTTAAGTAGAATATTTTGCAAGGATACTTTTGTGGATTTCCGCCATTATTCTTGCTACTGACTTATATTCCTGTATGAAGTATAAACCAAACGAATACTGTTTTGATAGAGTTTAATATTTATCATGTTTCTAGCAACAAGAGCAAAAGTTTCTTTGAACATCCTAAATTTAGCCAAGTTGGACATCCTGAAGGTGTAACTTTCGGACAGACGGAGATACAGGGAGATATTCCGGTCAGCAGGGGCGGGAGGTGAATGTTCAATTTGTAATAAATTAGGGAGTGTTATCCCCCTGACAGAAGAGGTCCGAGGACTGCCCCCTGGGGAACTCTCCGTACCCGTCTAAATCCTTCAATGTTTTACCTACAACCTTAACGTATTTACAGCCAGCATTATTATCCCATCTCCAGGCCCTAAACACCCCTAAAGGTCCGAGGTATTCCCAGGTCTCTCCTCAGGTGTAGTCCTAATGTAGCCAACATGGTCAAGAATATAGTTGCATGTAGAAGAAGATCGCAGAGTAGACTAAAGCAGGCTACACGCGGTCCAGTCAGTTAGACCTGAACAGTCCGTCTGAAAGCCGGTCGCCTGAACATGTATAAATTCAGTTAAGACTGTTCAGGCGGCCGGAATATATACACGGACTTAAGGGCTCGTTTAGCATAGACTTTTGGATTGGTAAACAACTTAGAGCATAGAAATAAATAGGAAATAGGGCCGTACTATTTTATATAAAAAAAATATAAAACACAAGACTTGGATTCAGTAATGTCCTTGCTGAAAAGCTCAGAATAAAAACTCATAAAGGCCTGTCAGTTTGGCCTAAACCCAAACAACCGGCTGTCCGCCGGAAAGCCGGTCGCCTGAACGTGAAAGCCGGCGGCCGTGACAGACACACGTTCAGGCTTGCCTTTGAATTCGTCAGGCCGGCCGGATGATCGAACATTATTTCCTCCGGCCTCCTAAACAGCCTTAACTGACAGGTCGGCCGGAATATATACACGTTCAGGCGATCGGCTTTACGGCGGACTGATCAGGTCAATCTGACAGGCTTGTCTGATCGTGTATATATTTTGATTTTAAATGGCAACATCTCGATTCAAACCCTATCATCCTCTCAGCAGATCCTACGTCCAGTTTGTTTACTATTGTGGTGTTTCTTAGACGGTACCTCCTTGTTTTTACTAGGTCAATAAATTATCATATATTACTAAAAAAGTTCTCAGCAAATACAAGAAGTTTTTCGAATGTACTGATCCATTTTTTCCCTACTACATATGCTAATAAGTCGCCTTCTTGTTGTCCTAAGGCGGAACTGCAGATTTTGAAGCCACGCACAAGTAAATGTTTATTTTATCATTATGGAACATAATCGTTCAGAAGAAAATAATCCAATGTGAATTTAATGAATTAGAAATAACCACGCATACACTTATGTTAAGAATCCCATTATGGGCCATTAGTGTTGAAATAACCATTTCCCCTTCGGTTCATTAACATAATTCTCCTTTACTCAGAAGATATTAGGCGAATGTCCTTGTAAGGTCGGCACAAGTCTGTAACCCGTCAGGTATTTCCTCAGGATTGGGGATTTGTAGGTTTCGGAGGAGAGCAGAATGACAAAGCGGAATGGAAAGTACTTATTAAGGGATTTGATGCAATCATCTGTCAATTTGCTCGTCCAGATCGGAAATGTTGGCTCGATGGGTAGAAGGAGGTTCGAGGAATCGGGTAGGGATTCCCGACGACTCGTCATGTTGAGCATCCTGATGACGAGTTCATCATTTTGGTGATTGTTTTGTTAAATCAAGACATTTTAGTGGATTTTTCTATGTTTCTATAAGCTTGATACATCACGATTTCTTCGGGTAAAGGGGAAATAAATATACAAGCAGTATCCATCACAAAGCAAGCCTGTTTTTCAGTGCTGAGGTGCAAATAGTTAGCCGTCATGAAATCTAGGAATAATTGGGTTTCGGGAAGTTGATGATTAGAAAATTGCTTTCAAAGAATAGTTCTGGGAGGCTAAATATGAGATAGTTGAGTCGTAAAAATCTAAAATTGTAATAAGGTAGACACTACCAAAATTGAAGGCATCGAAATTCAAAATATTACAAGATATGGTTCGAAGATATTAAAAACCATAGGAACAATATTTGCGAAGATTCGTAAAAATTTAGATTAATGGAGCCTAAAATTATTCTTTATTAATTTTGCTTGGTATAGTCCCTACAGACTCACTAAAGCATTCTTAAGTACAAAATTGGTTTTTATGAATTTTTAAACATTAGGTAATATTTCGTAACGCTGGTTTTCTGACGGTTTCAGAGAAGAATTCTGTAATCCAGAGGTAATGGACACCATGTCACATGTTTCTAATTATTCAGAAGAGCCAATCTTCCATAACTTTGAACTATTAAAATTTACATAAAGAAACGGTTTAACAAAAAAAAAAATGTTCACATTGTTGTTGGCATTGATAGGTAATTGGAAGTGTTGATCATAGTCAAACAAAACTAAGTCCTCCACATGGTGTATTTTACATCTAATGAAAACGGACATGATTTTTTACTGTCTTATCTTAGTTATTTATGGGAACAGGACATAGTGTCCTATACCATTATATGGAACAAAAACTCCACACTAAGGACGTGTTGTTAACTTAATTTAATTTAATAAAAAATAGTCTTGGTGTCCTATACCGCGGGGGTACAGAATTCAAGGGTTTCAAAACTAGAATTTGATGGGTTTTTGGACTTATGCAATTGAGTTGGGTACAAGTTACTGCTATATAATCAAATATTTCGGTAGCGGTTTTCTAGTATTTACGACTTATCAGGGTAATTTATTTAGGAGTCGTTCAAGGATTTGATGAACTGTCAGGAAAGGTGGCTAGGAGTTGGAAGGAATACGCCCGGAGACAAATACCTCTTGGTTCTTAATCATGGTAACGGTGCTAAAGAAGCCATCAGTATGGTGCTGATCTTCTAATGAGCACCAAGGGGAGCTGTATCGAGTTCAGAGCCCAAACCCATAATCAGGTCTCTGCTAACTGCCGGCTCGTTTGGAACCCGTCCCGTTCCGACATCTTCTTTAACGCCTCGCCTCTTAAATCCACCTTAGGTCTTAACTACTTTCTCACGCGGACTGATGGATCGCTAGACGTGTCCCGCAAACACTGTCACTCACTAATTAAACCCCATTTATTAAAAGTTTACACTCGGGACTCCCGAACGGCTATCGTGTCCTTAACATCTAATCTACAGGCCAATTTGCTTACTCTAGGCTCAGAGTGAGCTGTTCGTTATTTGGAACTTTGGGCAACTCGGCCTTTTGAATAATCTGTTAGCAGATTGTCATATTCTTAATGGAAGTTTAACGATCTCCTTTTAACGGCAATTTTTTAAGGTAAATTCCTCAGCAGTATTAAGTTACCTTCTTTCAAAAAAGAAAACAAAATTCCTTACCAATTACTGTTTGATAATGGATATTATTATCATTATTTATTTTAGTTTTTTCATCATTTGATGATAAAACGAAACCTGTTTCCGTAAAATCTTCTCTGGTAAAAATTCTTCTTATTAACTATCTGGTAAAAATTCTTCTTATTAACTATCTGGTAAAAATTCTTCATATGTTTCCATGTTAAACTGTCAACAAGTATGTTGTGTTCGTGAATGTATTGTATTCTGTTCCATTGACCCAACAAAAAGAGAGTACCTTTTTGTTGGGTCAATTAACGTAAAATCAATTTCACTAAAGTGCTTTGATTATCCTTTCTTTTTTAAATATTGTTGTAAAAATTTGCATGTTTTAGGTATTTCATAAGCTCAACAATGTATTGGCTACAATCGTTTAGTAAGTCGGTCAAAAACTAGGGTAATTTCAATTTTGTCCTGAGTCTACACTCTGTCAGTATGTGCTTTATTGTTAGGTGAGTATTGCAGTATGTACATGTCGGTCTGTCTTGTCTTGTCATAATGTAGGAGTGTGTCAGTCGTGAATGGCCAATCCTGAGACGGCATAAAACAACTTCTTCTCGTCTATTTGATCTTTTACTCGATGACCATTCCTGTACTTGATTTCTCGAAGCTTGTTGTCAGTCGTGTTATACCAGGATTCTTGCCATTTATCTGTTACATATCTCTTAGATGCAGCCTGAAGATCCTGGTATGTCATGTAATGTACGTCTGGTGCTGGTCGTAGAGTTGATCATGGATAAATAAATAGCTGGTATCATGGATATGTCCGCGGACGACATCCTGAAAAACACGATCCCGACTGACTGGTTCCTCTATTAAACGCTGCAGCCAACGGCCATATCCACGTTGAATGCACCGGTTCCCGTAGATCTGCGAAGCTAAGCAACGTCGGGCGTGGTCAGAACCTGAATGGGTGACCGACCACGTGCTGTTGGTATTATAAAAGGGTGGCAACCTATAGATAGCACGGCGTTAATAGCCTAATGGTTGATAAGCCGTTAAACACGAAAAAAAAAAAAAAAAATTAAACGGTGCAACTAACTCCACCGATTTTACGTCACAACCTATGAAAATTTGACCGTTTCGATAGTACGGTAACTACGTCGGTTAGTAGCCATAGCAACCGGAATCCTCGTGTACCATCGTCCGGACGTAGCCGAACCGTTACAGTTTTAGCGTCTTTCTAGGCCATAACTAAGACATATCCATGTCAAAAGTTATTAATTAAATTAATATTAAAATACTTTATTTTTTGGCGTTGATTTCTGCGTCATGATACTCTTTCTAGTCATTCATGGTAAAGTGAAGATTTTTCTCAGTCCATGCCAAGTTTGTGCATCGCCAAGTTAACAAACACACCTCAAGCTGATTTTTGGTCGTATTTAGCTGCTAAAACATGACAAGATTTGGCTTCCAGATTGGTAAATTATTTGGCATTCGCAGAGAGTTTTGTGGAAAGCTTTATGTTAACAATGTTTTTCGGTGTTTCTTTTCACAATGCCTACACGATGTAGAAATTCTCTGACTATTCCACCATATTGTCAATGAGATACTTCCATGAAAATGGAAGGTTCTTCAAAATTGCGTATATATTTTTAACAAATACTTAGAAATTAAGTGAATATTTATCCTTCACATATTTTGGCATTGTCGAGTTGCCTTTTACAAGTAAAATCCTATTTTAATGATTTATAATGCATAGATAGTGGTGTTTGGAAGGTGTGGCCTTGTATTGCTCGACTCACCCTTGTTCATGAGACTGCGTGGCGACCGAACAAAGGTTCGGTCATTAACAGCGAGAATCATTTAGAGAAACCTGCGCTGCGTGATTTCACGTTTGAATGGGAACAGACGCGGCGACCTTTGCGGCGACCCGTTCCTAATTGCTACCGACGTTCTTAGCCCAAATGTCAGTCCGCTACTGGCTTATTGAAAAAACCTTCAACGGGGCAAAACTGACAGGAATCCGCCAGTTATGACAGGAGTCGTCAATATTTCATGTAGAACACTCAATCCGGATGCGTCACGCACGCTTCGGCTGATATTGCCATCCTCAAACGTATGGACAGCTGGAAAAATGTCAGCGTCATAACAATACATAATATTCACTATGAGGACAGAAAATCGATTTCCAGCCGGTTAACTATATCGATTTCAATCCAAAAGGTCATTCCAGGGCATTAATTATAGATCCACAGAGTATAACATGAGTATGGAAGTCATAATTCGATTCAAGGAAATGTTCTCTTAGAGCATATTGGTTCAATAATTTAATAGAAAACGTCATCTGAGAGTTACAATTCATGGATTTGATCTGAAGAAAGATTTGCGGAATATAGTTAGATATATTATAAAGAAACCCTTCTAAAAAACATATTTATTTTTATTTTTGCTTTGGAATTAGTGAAATCGTAATTACAATTGAAAGTCGTTTACAATACGGACTTCGAAAGCCACAGCAAGTTACACGAGAGCAGTGGTTGTAACCTGTGCCAGCTGTCTATCAAAGATTGCTTAATAAAGGTGTTGTGCAAGGAGCTATCTTCTCCCCAATATTATTGATTTTGTACCAATATCTTGATTTGTTCCGGGAACAAATAGGCGCGCTCTAGTTTTCACTTTAGTTAAAATAGGTTTATACATCCATTCTAAGATGGAGGAATATAATAATTAATACTAAATAAAATTATAGTGGTTTCTAGCTTCATATATTACGACTATAAAAACTATTAGCAGAGAGATTTTTTGACGTTTATATTTTAAAACTAAAGTTAATACATTGTTTGAAATATAGTTAATGATGTTTGCTTGTAGGAAAACACTTAAAATAGACATTCAAGTTGGGCGAAATCCCAGAATGATTTTTAAAAGCTGCAGAATGTGTAGATAAAGAAATAATTCATTGGAAGTCTAATATCCTAGGTAAAAGTCATGAGTTACAGAAACCTTTAGCTGACCTGGTTCTCATTCAGTGAATATGCTCAACTGGCCTTAATAAAGTTTATATTCCAGCCAATTATATATTGTATCTATTAAGGAATTCTAATTTAATGGCATTCAACTTACAACTTTAGGACTAGACTTTTAAGAGCGTTCTATTTCTTATTTTAGGGTTTTTACTCGTTTGATACGGGGGAGATATTCACTTATTAAGACGCAATCCGTATGTGTAGGTGAGAAATGTCACGTCACATAGTTGAAGGAAAACGGGGTTTTCAAATTTTTATGTATACGTATGTGTTTGTGTCTGTACGCGTTTTTCAAGCTTCAAAAATGTTTAATATCATAACAAAAAGTACTTTGATTATAACCAAAGATCAAGTTAATAACTTACGATGAACAAATGATCTACAGTATATCTTTCTTTTATTGTATCTTTATATTGCTCAGTACGGTTGACCCGGGACATTTTTTGACCATATTCTCACAATTGTTTAAGCAGCAGAACCCGTCGCAGTAATGGGCTCGGTTAAATACTTTGATATTTCTAAAACGGCAATGAAATCGTGATTAGTGGAATTTGGTCAAATAAATTGCCACCTTCTGACGGTCAGGTTGTATATCGCTTTTATGTAGTTGTGTGCTCTTGAAGAAGGAGCAATTCATGTAAAACCGCTAAAATAGTTTCAATTGAGTCCAAATAACTACATATCTACTACATAATAATAACTACTAAATAATAGTTTGAAAAAAAGAAGGTAAAGAAGGAAAAATGAGGAAATACCTCATTCATAGTCCGTTTTCCACCAAGCCTCCTAAACTAAGGTATTATTCCAATCCATCCGTATGGGGTGCTGACCGCCCCAATGCGGGGTGTTAGGAATCCCAAGGGATTGGTGACCCTAGCAGTCTCTGATGACTACATTAGTGACTGTCGGACCCAGATCATTCCCAGTAATTCAATGCCTGTGCTGAAGAATCGCTCGCATTTCCAGGCATTTCTCCTGGACTCCAGGGGTTCAATGAGCTGAACCTTTCTACAAACACTTTTAGGGTATTGTCGGGCTTTGCAAGGGATATTAATCTTTGTCTAAAAAGTTTCTGTTTTTCTTTTTATATACACTTTTTAAGTTTATCCTTACTTGTTATCTTGGGGCAGTATTTAATTTGTTTTGATGTTCCTAAATATCAGTTTTTGGAATTTTGAACTTTCGTAACAAAAATGAGCTATTATTCGTTCATCTCTAAATGACAATTTTTTTATTTATAACTTATAGTTTTATTCTACAAGTATATTAATTAGAACTTCGCTACCATATATATATATATATAAACTGGGGAGCGACGGAGTTCCGCAGGGAGCAACACTCAGCCCTATAACAAATTTCCTCCTAATGCCAATCCACTCTAGTCCGGTAGCTGTTCCTATTAGACAGAAAATTTGTCAATATCTGTAATTACTATATTTTTTTTCTACAAAATTCACTAGAAGGTTGTGAAATTAAAGTATTTTCTTTAGAAAGGTGAAATCGAAATCTTTATCAATTTTTATTTTTGTGCAAAAGAGATTAAAAATTTCACTTACATTAATGGGATTTTAAGCCATTTTAGTAGTCTACAATATGGTTGCAACTTCATTTGAACGTGTAACATTGCCGCGTTATATATTTAATAATAATATGTAATGTGAAAAGGACGACACACCTCAGACTGTAAATAAAATATTTACCTGTGAAAAATAGGTACATTACGTAGTAATAGCAGTAGTGTGTGTGTACATATACACACACATATATATATATATATATACACACACATATATGGGTGGATATATAACTGTATAAAAGGACATAAGGAATAATTTTAATCCCCGACAAATAAGATGTCTAGATAAAATAGCGGAGTGTTTAATATCGTTGCATAAGGGACTTGCATAAGTTGCATTAAGTGCCTTTCTGCGCATGTAATGGAGGCCTGGTATTGGAATAATTAAATGCAGCCTGCAGATATGCAAATTAACCCGAGTTTTCCTAATCGAATAGAAAAGGAAATTCATTAAAGGCTAGAGTTGAAACTTGGCAATGAACTTCAATCCTCAAGGTTTGTGCTAGCTTAGGATTCTAAGGAATTTCTGGTTTGTTATTTCTGAGATTCTCAGTCATAAAAAAGGAAAATCCTTGCATGACATTATTGTATAAAGTTGGTTTATATTTTGGTTCCATAGGGGCCTGAAGGTATCATGTTCAGGGTTCGTATTACTGCTTCTTGCTCAAAACAGATAAACACAGCGCTTTCATGAAGCCAGGCGTTTTTCTTTCAGTGGTAAATCATTTTAGGAATATCTTAAAAAAGTATATTTCTTATAACGTCAGTGACTCAAATTTCAAACTTCAACGTCAAAAACGGTAATTTGGACGTTTTGGCATGCGCTGGGGTCACCCTACGGGCATCTTTGGTCTACCTTTAACCACTTGTTATTTTTTGCTGAAGAAGGCTTCCGAAGAGCTCGTTGAAACGTCCAAATGATGATCCCGTTGTCCTGAAACTTCACTTTAAGCGTGTTGATGAGCCTGCTTTTTGTTGAAGTTGATCGACAGAAAATCTTCTTGTTTGACGTTTATCTCGGCGACTTCGGTGAAATGGATGTCAGCAGACTTGCTTGTTCCGCTACTTTCGTATTTGAAGTTGATGAGGAATGGCCTAGGAAGAAAGTCTACAGTATATCTCTGTCCATGGTTGTTTTTCTTAATAACGGGGATATAGCTCTCGGAGATTGAAGGGAAGAATCCTTTAAAACCATTTGGTGGGCATTTATTTTTTGGGTGCATCGTTGAAGAGTTATCCGGTAAAAAAGTGCAAAAAATGTGCGGCAAAAGTGGTTATATCTCGAAAACTAAAGATATCTCGAAAAACTTGAAAAAGTAAAACTTGTAGTAAATTTAATAAGCATTCTCCATTTTACAGTGGTCATGCCGCTGGGACGCATTGTTTCCGACCGAAGACAAAAATCGCCAAATTTGACGTCCGAACCCCCGGGGTCAAAGGCTACCGGACGGGGACTTTTGAAGGTGACCTCCTAAATAGTCCAAACAAATTTACGAAGTCAAAAATTGTGATCCAAGCATTTCCCTCAGTGCCTGGTTTTTATGATTCGTTGCCTGGATTACAAAAATTTCTTGAATTTTTTATCACTTCGACGACTGATTATTTGGATTTCATTATGAAAATATTTTATATATAAATATATATTGGTATGTTGAAGATAGTTCTTCTAAGACTATAATGTAACACATAGATATCCTGAGGAAAGAGTCCTTTGCTTCTGAAATAGGAATACTAACCTATTTGACCAATTTCGCTCTCCCCCACCCCACTAGAAGCCTTTGTAACCTCTCTTGAATTATACAATATCATCTGAATAATACATCTACCATGTTGTTGTATCGCTACCCTCCTATATTTGAAGATCTTCTTTCGCAGTTCTCCCATACATATTAAAGCACATTGCACTCTCTCTCTCTCTCTCTATCTCTCTCTCTCTCTCTCTCTCTCTCTCTCTCTCTCTCTCTCTCTCTCTCTCTCTCTCTCTCACTCACTCTCTCTCTCTCTCCCTGTCTCTCTCTCACTCTCTCTCTTCTTCTCACTCTCTCTCTTCTTCTCTCTCTCTCCCTCCTTGAGAGACCAAAGGCCGCCGCGTCTTCCCTCTCTCTCCCGCAACTAATCAGCCAGATCCTACTGTATTTGTTCAAAGGCAGGATTTATCTGAGTGTCTTCTGTAGCTTTGTTATAACTGAAGTGTCTTTCTCTCTTTTTATCCGTCGGCGTCCTCTAAGAATTCTCAAAGGATTTACACAATTATACATTAATGACAAAGGATTCACCGAATTCTGGGCAATTCTAACGTTTATGATAATCCCAGAATTTTTGGACTTATACAGCTGAATACCCGTGCTTCGTCAGGGCAGATAATTAGTTATTTTTTATTGCATTAAATAATGTATCATAAAAAGTAACCCTACTATATAATTTTGTGCAGTTTATTATAGCACGGTTCCAGTAATACTATAAGTTATTCATCAATTGATAAGTAATCAAAGTATAATGTTTCTTGACACTGGGGCGCTCCGGACAAGTGTCAAGAAACAGATAACCTAGGGATAACCCGTTATCTACCAGTATTTGGAGTTTAACCAGTACATGTTAAAATTCGTTGTCAATAATAAATGAAGATTGGCCTAGAGATCTGCTGCAGTGACCAAGTGAAGTGTTAGCAATGGCTTTCTCTTTGTTCAAGTGCGACAATTTTCTGTGGCTCACCGATCTCTCTTTGACTCCAGCCACTGGTCGGAGCAGAAGGGAGCTTGTGTAGGCACCTCTCAACGTCATCTGAGCGTCTTTCTGGCATGAATCGAGGATGAAGTTGGGAGGCCTTGAGCACGGAACTCTCATATTGTATCATTCATCATATTATCAGATGTATTTATATACAGGATGTAATAACAAAGCGCTGAAAGTGTTAAATTCCATTGAACAAAAAGTGCAATTATTAAAATGAAATCCTATATTGGATTGGCAAAAACGCTAGGCCAATTAAAGAAATTAAATACCTTAATAGTTAGTAGTGTAATAATTTCCGTAACGTTTTTATATATTTTTAGCTTTAATAGACTTTCTGCTAATTTATTGAGAGGAAAATGTGAAAGCCCGATCATTAATAATACTTTATCTTATAGGTGATTAACAACAAGATAATATAAAGCATTTTGAATAATACTAAAAAGATTTACGGTTTAATAAAATAAATTGATGAAGATGAAATAACGGTATTTTCATGGTACAGGTTATTCTCGGACAGCACGTGAAAACCATAAATTCGTTAGAAAAACTTTTTTTACATCTTCGTTAAAATTGGTTTGAGATTATCCCTGAAAAACTATACTACAACATTAATAACAGAACATAATTGTCCTTTGTGTAAAAAAAAAATAAATAAATAAACTGAAAGATCTATTACATTTCTATATAAATTGTCCCATATGCAACTCATACAGTTCAGATCTCCTACCACAATTAGTAAATATGCAGCCCGGTCACTTCTTACACTTCTTCAAAACAATAAAACAGGAAGAAATTTCAAAATTATATTATTTTTCGATATTCGCCTCAAACAGAAGGAAATTTATATTAAATTAATAAATGTCCATATAGATAATTTATCTTCTAGAATTAGTTTTTATAAAAGATATAAGATAATAATTTGATTTTTGTTAGAAGTTAATGAATGAATTTATTTATTATTTAGAATAGTTTATATGTATTATAAATATTTGTATATATAAAATGTAATTATCATTACAACTTGTTCCTACTTTTTTCTAAATGACTGTTGTCAAAAAGAAATAAATATTATGATTTTTAGAACCCCATATTATTTAGAACAACTTTGTTATATCTTCGTTAAAGGTGATTTGAGGTCTTCCTATATTATGGTGTTTTTTTTTTAGGTTTGCTACAAATTACCTCATGGTATATTGTCACTGTCTTACTGTTTAAGAAATAAATTCTCCATTCTCTTTAAATTTCTCCATTATTTTAAGTATAATTATTTTTATTGAAAACTTATAATCTATATGGAGGTAATGCATTTTTTGAAAAATATTAGAGATATACGGGTGATAAGATGTAGCCAAACACGAAGTGGAGGACCGTAAAATTAATAAATATTATATTGGGGATGTTTCTTGTCTATCTGACACTTCATGAGTGGCTTACAATAATAAACAAAAAATCATTTGTGAACCACGAAGCAAGAATAAAACCATCGTACATTCATCGACAGACACCCGCACTTAGCAGATACCCGAGATATGGGTTTAATGAAACCCTATATCTGCAAAGGTGCATGGGGAAGAGGATTAGAACAGCAGCATTGTCTGATATCTAATAAGGCTCAAGTATTGATTCCTCCTTCTTATAGAATATCTACAAGCCATACTTATTTTAAGTTCACTTTCTCAAAGAGGACTTGTGAATTTAGTCTTAAAAAAAAATTGGATAAAGCTCTCCCTTTGGTGAGTTTTTCTACCAAAAATGATTGTTAGTTTGAATGAATCAAGGGATAAAAAAAAACAAAAAAAAACCCTACATTCTGGGACATTTCGTCCTTAAGAATAACAATTACATTTGCAAAATTGACTAAAAACATTACAAAACTTAAATAATAAAACGAAGACAGGTATAGTTGGGATTCGGCTAGGAGAAAAACGTCAGACTTTCAAAAAGAAATCTGTATTTTGGACGTTTCGACTGCAACAATGGCAGCCTTCTTCAGCTAAAAAATATATACAACTTATAAGTAAAGAAAATGTACAAGTAGTAAGTAAAAGACAGGCAGAAATGAGCGGAGTATATATATCAATACAATAAATTTAAACAATCTTATTTTTAAAAACAATGAAAATACGGTAGTTGGAAAGAAAATAGCATGTAGAACTTGTTAGTAAAAACAGTACAAAAAAAATATTAAACAGTAAAAACAACGCACATTTTTTATGTAGTGAAAAACAAAATCTATTTTTATAAGTGAATAAAATCTATTTTTATAAGTGTTATGTTTTTACACTTTAATATTTTTTTTGTGCTGTTTTTACTAACAAGTTCTACATGCTGTTTTCTTTCCAACTACCGTATTTTCATTGTTTTTAAAAATAAGATTGGTTAAAATTTATTGTATTGATATATATACTCCGCTCATTTCTTCCTGTCTTTTACTTACTACTTGTACATTTTCTTTACTTATAAGTTGTATATATTTTTTAGCTGAAGAAGGCTGCCATTGTTGCAGTCGAAACGTCCAAAATACAGATTTCTTTTTGAAAGTCTGACGTTTTTCTCCTAGCCGAATCCCAACTATACCTGTCTTCGTATCTCTACAGCGGCTAACTATCTCCATCTACACTATTAAATAATAAAATAATGAAATGACTCAAGATAATCAACAAAAGTGGGAACGAACGCTGTAAAAATATTCTAAATACTTCCGGATAAAACAAAACAAAAAAGTGCTTGAAAAAATAAAAGAATAACAAAATATAATATATAAAAAATATAAAATCTTAAAACAATTCAAATGTGAATAAAAATCAAACAAAAAGGAAATAAAATAAAACGTTTTGAGAAATATTAATGTTTTAGTTCTCATTATTTAGGACAAAAATCTGAGATTGTTCTCAGAATTTCCTGGATGCATTTTTCATTAAATTGCGTTATTATTTTCATCCTCGTTTTCTTGATATAGACCACATATTTACAAAAGTCCGTCACGCAGGAGCTGCATAACTAAGCACTTTCCTCAGAATTTGGGTAGTGTAGACTGCTTTCCAGAACAATTTGCTTAAAATATCCTACATAAATAAAATAAAAGTCCGTCACGCAGGAGCTGCATCACTAAGCACTTTCCTCAGAATTTGGGTAGTGTAGACTGCTTTTCAGAACAATTTGCTTAAAATATCCTACATAAATAAAATAAAAACGTGAATAGTTCTCATTTTGTAATGAGTAACTGATTAATTATTAATTTTCATCCAGAGTTATGTTTACATATGGTACCTACTACACTACGTAATAAATACAAAAAACCTCATATTATCGTATTTTGATCTAACGCAGGAACAGGATACAGTCACTCTAGTGGTAGAAAGCGCTCCTTGCGGCGGCTTTGTGAACCTACGTCTGCCGGCTTTTCTATTCAAATATATTACAAATTAAACCCCCGCTTTCCGATTGATTTGATTCAGCTCATTTTTACAACACTTCTTTCTCATGAGTTACCCACGACGTATACAGCGTTTCGTTACAATACAGCAGAAATTACGACCGGTATGAGTATATTAGGAATTTGGGTCCGGAGTAAATCCCCCCTCCTAATGAACCGATTACGTTTATTTTTACAACAAATATTTACCTGTGGATTAGCACTACGAATACCGAGTTTCGTCGAAATATACCAAAAATCACGGCTGGTAGTGGCGATTTGGTATTGTGGGTCTGGAGTAAACCCCCCCCTTCTAATGAACCGATTTAGTTCATTTTTATATCTCACTTTTCTCTCTATATTACCACTACGTATACCAAGTTTCGTTGAAATATAACAAATATTACGGCTGACATAGTCAAATAAGTGTTTTGGGTTCGGGGTAAACCCCCCCTTCCGGTGGACCGACTTTGGTGGTTAACGAACTCGTTCAATCGTTTGCTAATTGAATGCTATATACCAAGTTTCGTGACGAAAAAACAAAAACTCTGGCCGCTATCGTGTTAACAGACACATATATATATATATGCATATATATATATATATATATATATATATATATATATATATATATAGATATATATAAATTTTAACGGGGGTCATTTTCTGTGTCTACTAGGTAGGATCGATAAAGATTTGAAGAAATTTTTCAAAAATTCCGTCATGAGTCCAACCTCAATAGCTACTTTCCTTCGGAGGAAAGTGCTAAAACTAGCTCATGTCCTCGGCACTCTCTTGGGAAAATATGGTCCTTACTGTACAAAGGACAGTAGAAAAATAATATGCAAAAAACACAATCTACTATATATTTGTCAAATACCACTCACTCACTCACTCACTCACTCACTCACTCATCTATCAACGCCCAGCCCAAACCGCTCGACAGAAAATGTTGAAATTTTGCATGGACACTCCCTATATAACGTAGGCGCTCGCTAAGAAAGGATTTTTTGATATTCGTATTTTTAAGCATTTTTAGGGGGGTTTAAAGTTTGAGTTGGTTAGAGAAGGCAAGCCTAGGCAACCTGCGTTGCTAGGACGATAAAGAACAGCTGTTACCTTACATTATCTATCTCATAGTTTTATTTCTAATTGAGGTTAATTTCAACTCTGATGGCAGACCTTGAATTACTAGAAATTAACTGTCCCTCATAGAGTTTTAATTGCGTTTCTTTTCTGCCTGTCCCCGTCAGATAGGCTTGCCATATTTTTGGAGAGTTAAACCGAGACACATTAATATGGGATGGGCATACCAGGGGGGGGGGATAAAAAGAGTACAAATTATAAGCAAAATGGTTGGTGAGTTTTAAGCCTAGCAACTAACGGGAAGGGGGAATCCAAAACTGTTTGCCTACCCAAACCTTAAAAATAAGAACGAAACTTTTTTTGCTACTTGATTTTTTAAAAAAAATCTCTCAGCCAAATAGTAGTGTCTGGCAGCAGCCAGCGCTGTGCAGGTAGTTCCAGCGTTTTACAGTTAGATTACTTCTCATTTCTTTGACACTGTTAGCAGTAGTAACAATGTTGATTGTAGAAAGGTAACCGATTTATAAAAGATTCTTATAAACATGAATTCATTACTTTTTGCATCTTACACCCATTTCCGGGACATTGATAAAACCGGGCGGGACACCGAAACAATTGCAAAATACCGGGACAGTCCCGGTCAAACCGTGATGTATGGTATATCCTTAGGTTTTCCAGGCGAGGTAATAATATCCGGAACCCTTGCACAGCCTCCTCGCCTATAACCTTGGTAAAACTCGTAAATATATTGGGTGTTACCATATGACTTTTGGGAAACATAAACTTTTAAATTTTAACGCCCATTGAATAAAATATAGTATGACGGGAACCGTGCTGTAATAAACTGCACAGAATTGTATAGTAACGTAATTTTAATGAAACATTATTTAACGCAATAAAATAACTACTTATTTGCCGTGACGAAGCACGGGTATTCAGCTAGTATTTTATAAATGGATATAGTACCCTTTAACTGCAAGTTAATGTAACCGATTAAACGTATCGCACTAGTATTTCTAAAGTGACACAGTTAATCACTTAACTAAATTATTTCTTTTCCTAGAAAGAACTAAGTTAATCGGACATATTTAATTTATAAATATTTGTGTGTATGTATGTATATATATATATATGTTTCAATCTCCTCCTATCTATCTTCAATCTATATCGATCTTCTCAATCCATCTTCAAGTAGCACTTTTGGTCAATATCACTTTCTTTCCTCAATAAACATATCATATCAATATATATCAATAGTCATATTGAAATTACATGCCAATTGAAATATATAAGATCACAGGAGTCTTCTAACTGAGACATCCATGACTCATGTGGTTGACATATGTCTAAAAACACAAATTAAAAAAAAAAAAGAAAAAAAAAAAAAAAAAGTGACACAGATCAAAAATCGATGTTTTTCAGTTATGACTATGAAAGTCATGGTAAATATATCTTTATCAACCAACAAAACTGTATGTACCTTGTTTCAGAGCTTGTACACCAGAGGGCACTTGTGTCACTTTTCCTGTCTTAATGCTATCCACTCTGTATAGGCAAGAGTGACACATTTTCGATTGTCTTTTTTTGAGTTGCGTTATTTTAGAAATACCAGTGCGATATGTCAATAAATACGTTAGTGCACTTAATGTATGCGTAAATTCTGTATTTATTTAAAGAATTTATTTTATTTTTTACTGATGAAAAAATATGAAACTTCTGTCAAACCAGTTATTGCCGATCACAAAGGCAGTAAGTAGTCACTTAGTTATATCTACAACAAGAGTTTACATCCTTATTGGTGTACAGGTGTACATTTACATTCATTAGTACTTGTACACCTTACGTGCTTTGCTGTACATTAGCCAGCCTTTGAAGAAATCATAGAAAGACATTGTACGCATAAGAATGCAGGATCAAGAACAAAGCTACGGCCTTCTCTTGTAATGATATCATCAGTCTTCGAAGAAATGGAGGTGGTTTTTTTAGTTCTCATAATCCGGCATTACAAAGATATAATGCACTTTAACATTATTAAGTACAAAAGACTGGTTAATGTCAATTATTGTGTTTTATTTGAATTGTTACATTTTATAGAATTTAACTTTTTCAAGAAATTTTGTACAAAATTATTTAATATGGCTTTCATTAGTATTGTTATTATTTGTTGATTTATTTGTATAATTGTGATATAATTATTTTTTTTAATAGTTATACTAACGCATCAGTTTTGCTTGAATGAAAAGTAGTGATTTTCGAAAAGTTATCACCAACCAGAAGCATTTATTAATTTCTACTTTTTGAATTGATATTGCAGTTTGAATGACATACTTGTGTGCATTGGATTTGCTTTAGTCTTAAAGAAAATTTAATTCTAAATTAAAAAATGTAATGAAACGTTGAAAAACAATGTGTAGAAGCACAGAAAATTGGATTTGCTCTACAAAAACCACGTTTTTAGCGCGGTTCCTCCCTCCCTTCATAGGGAGGAACCCCGCTTATAAGGTTGATCTCATGAAACAATCCGGAAGTGTCGACTAGAAAATTTCGCGTTTCAGAACCCCTAGAGACCGAAAATAACGGTGGTTAAAATTTGTATATATATATATATATATATATATATATATATATATATATATATATATATATATATATGGTCCGACTTTGATAAATTTTGAAAATCCGTCGTCCAATTTGAAAGGTCAAGTTCGTTAAATCCGCCTACTGGAAGATGGCGTTTGGGGCGAAATTCGCGCAAAAAAAATCGTAACGCTTACGTTTTTTAGTTCATATGCTTGTAAGTACTCGTTTTATAGGCTTCTTGGGCTGGTAAAACGAATGAAACCATTTTTAAGGCCATAGCTTGAACCGTTTCTGAGAAAATCGGAAAAAAAGTTGTTAAATCAAGTTTTTGGTTTATTGATTATGATGATTTATGATTACTTAGAATCATGGGATTCAGTTGAAACATTTTATGCATGTTTGAATTTCATCAAAACTAACATGTTAAACTTTTGGTTAAGTTTGGAGTTAAGGAAGGGTTAGAATAAAATATTTTATGAACAGACATGAAAAGTTTTGGGAACTTCGTATAATTTCATTAGTATCTCGAGCCACGTTGGGAAATCGTGATAAGTGGTTAAAAAAATATTTGAAAGCTTTTTAAATTCTCTACAAAAAAGATTCTGAAACAATTTTTGATTAGGGGATGTCAATCGGAGAAATAAGTGCTTAAACTTTGAAGTAATTGATTTCGTTTATTCGAACGGTTCTTTATGTCTGTTTTTATTCCTTGTTATTTTTTAATTGCTTATAGTTGGATAATGTATTTTACAATAAAACAGATTCCTTTGAATATTTTCAATTGCCTTCATGCTGTTGGTTTTTTTTTTTTTTGTTATTTTTTAATAGATTTTATTTGTAGAATTATTACTATAGTAAAAGAACACAGGAATATGTGAACAATTTTGATATTTTCCAATGCATTGAAACGTATGAAATGAAGTATCGGTAGAAGAGGATTCTAGGGTCTGGCGGACCCGACCAGGTAAAGCCATAAAACCCTTGAACAAAGGCCGAGGGAAATATTATCTGTTACTATTCTAAGCTTTTCAAATGACAATAGGGATATGAACAGGAACCGCGCTAAGATGATGCAGTTCCTGCGAGTCGGACTTTTTTTTCTAAAGAACCTTTAGAACGATATATGTCTGGGACGGAGTGAGATAGAAATGTGTTGTTTGTGGTGTTGAACTAAATTTTTTGTCTAGTTTCACTCCTTGGATTATTGACTTCTTATTTAATGAATTAAATAATCTAAAGAATTGGTTTAATATAATTGTAAAAAATAAATTAATCAGTCACCATTAATCTTTATAAATATAGTGGAATAGAGCAAAATTAAGAGACTTTTGACCGCGACCACAGCACACGTAAGAAGATAATTTTGAACATCACTGCTAGAAGTGACTTAACATGTAAGAAGATAATTTGAAACATCACTGCTAGAAGTGATTTAAAACATTATTATATTATTATAAATAATGCAAATCCCTATTGGAATAATCAAAGAGCATCCATGTTCCAGGATTAAGTATTGCTCAAGATTCTTATGATAGATAATGAAACCAACTTGCTGGAAAACTATGATTCATATTTCCAACTGATGATTGTATCACTCCTGTAATTATTAATGCTAATTAACAATCAATGTAATTATGTGCAATGAATAAAATGTCAGCATTTACAGTTTAATGGCTAATAAAATATTCCAATCTATTATGGAAATTATAATTCCTTTGTTCTCCCGCAACTTCTTTGTTTGGCTTTGAGGTATTTCATAATTTATTGTTCCTATTTTTGGTAAACCATTTTTTTCCCCAGGATGAATATATGTATATATCCTGTCCAAGCTTCAATTAATTTCCGCTTTATGAAATGACACTAATTAGAAACACAAAGAAACGGTTTATGTAGCAAATGGCTTGTAATCAAATTGTAATATGGTGTTCTCATTGTGTACAAACACAACTTGCGGGTAAGGAAATTGATGTTGTTACACATATCAATCATAAATCGAACATTATTTTTTAGGTAAGCTAGCAGTGACAAGGGGGGGGGGCGAGGTTAGCTCAGTGGTAGAGCACTGTACTAATAAGTTGGAGGACCTGTGTTCAAATCCCGAGCAAGCACTAAAGATTTTTTCTTCTGGTGTCTTCGTTCATGGGTTGAATTCGGCCTCCCTGACCGTCCCTAGGCCAACCCAGCCTTTAATTAATTTAATAATGGGTACCTTGTAGTGCTAATGTCTGCTAGCAGTCGAAGCAGCCAAGGGGAAAATCAGGCGGCCGGAGCATAGTACTGACCACACTATCTCCCTAGTGTGCCGTATGGTCATGAATTAGATACCTCTATAGTATCTGCCCCTCAGGGCCCTCGTGGCCTGTTACGGGACCGATTTTTTTTTTTTTGTGTTTTTTTAGCAGTGACAAGGAGTAACAAGCAATTTAGTGCTGAAAGACATTTGAAGATACTGAAAACTCAGACTATATGACACCATGTAAAGACATTTAAAACCTAAAATTATTACATAGACCTGAGCTAACTTTAGACTGACATTCTTAATCTTTGTAGGTTTTGGTATGTAACATACACATATTGACTATTTAAACGATATTATCATACAACAAGAACTACTGCACATATGACTATCTAAACTGACAGTTAATACCACTAACAATTACACCAACTAAAAATATGACTACCTGAACTAACATTGACACCTACTGGACATACGATTATTATTCCAAGGAATAACTCCAAAAAAACAACTCAGTATTCTCCATTGAATAGGAAATATTTTCAATCGCTTTAGCTGTGATTTTTTTTAAAAATACATGAATAAAAATTGATAGATTATTATCTTTATTGTTTCTAGAGGAATGCGACTCTCCCAGTAGGAATCGAACCCACGACCTCAGATATGCACACCATATCTAATATACAGGCTAAAGTAAGTTAATCTCGAACCAATTATAAATAAATAATTGGTTTTTAATTTAATGGTTTCATCCAACTATTGTGGCAGCAACCCGACGATTTACATCCTGGAATTAGAAATGACTTTTCAAAATTCCATTGCTGTTTTCCCAAGAGGAATCAATTTTAATATGGAAACTTCAAGGGACTTAAAAATAAAAAAAAATAAAAAAAAACAACGAAAAAATGCAGTGAATTCCATCTAGAAGAAATTCCATATTTTTTTGCCCTGGGCTTATATAAGGGGGGGGGCTGTGGGAGCTGCAGCCCCCACCCCCCGAAATTTTGTTTTGCTGAGGATATTTTATGTAAAAAAAACCTATATCAACGAAAAATGTCTTCTACATTTACCCTTGCCTACTAGGTGTCCAGATGACCTTAAAACACACCATTTTACACTAAAATATTTAAAATTTTCCTTACAATCCAAATGCCTAGGTGCTTCCAGCCCCCACCGAAATTATTTTCTATATACGTTAGTGTTTCTTTCAATGTCTGAGACAGCTCTTGATTGAGTTCCTAAGCGAGCTAATTTCTCCAGACAACAGATTTCCAGAGAACAACAACTCCCATAAGTCCATATATCATATTTCCAGGGGTCGGGGTGTCTGGAGAAGGCACCTATAATTACTTCTAACTAATATTAATCGAGAAAGGGCTAAGAGAGCGATAAGTTATCAATCGAGCCCTGTGCTATTAGCCTCAGGCCCCTGGAGAAATTCTTCTGGAACTTCCCGCCAGGGGCCAGCACTCCCGTGGGTTGGCAGAGTAATTATATTGGGGGGGGGGTGTCATTAAAAATATATCTCGAGGATACGGCGGGGGGGGGCGTACATTAATAATCCAGGGGCCGAGGAATTGCACAACTTTCCGTTCTATCCTCCATTAATCACTAAGTTTGGGACTTCAGAAAGTTTTTTTTTTCTCCTGGAAGGGGAGACTTGGAAGGGGACTTCTAAACGTTATAAGGCGGACATACTTGCTTTAATCTCTTCCTAAGTCCCCTAAGGGCTTTCCGATCCTTTGGGGTGGAGGTGCTTTAAGAAAACAATGAAATACACAGAGCATTATTAAAACCTCTAAAAACTACATGTAAATCAATGTAATAAAAAAAAAATAATACAATAATTGTGTATATTATTTTATTTCGACTGAAGTATAAACAAGCTTACTTATCCAAAAAAAATGTAGCAAATAATGCTGAAATGAGGTAGTTATAGTAATTCATGCTCCTTCGAATAGAGTAAATAGTCCAAGGGGTGTCTAATTTTTGGCTTTACGGCTAACTAGGGAGATAGTGTGGTTAGTACTATGCTCCGACCGCCTGATTTTCCTCTTTTCAGATACCCATTAGTAAATTAATTAAAGGTTGGCTGGGCCTAGGGACGGTCTGGGACCTCGAATCCTACCCTAAGAAAATAAAATCTTCAGTTCGGACGCGAATTTTGAGCTCAGCTGCTCCAGCATATTAGCCAAGTGTTCTAACATCGTCCCGGAGTGAATAACACAGGTACACAAAAATGTGTCTATTTTGCAAAAAATGAATTTTGACTGCAGATTCATTTTTTGAAAAATAAACATTTGTCATTGAAATGACCTTGGTTTTGTGCCAATGTGCAGAAACAGACCTCGGTTACGAATTCAGCGACCCTGAAAACCATGGAAGCTCTAGTTATTTCTTCTTTAACGTCATCATACGTAATTTGACCTTCAAATGCCGTTAAACCTGATGTGCTGGGGCGAAACGGACTTCGGTTTCAGCATTTTTTTAAGTTGTTTTTTTTTTGTATGCCTGTGCAATCAAAGTGTTCCGAAATTAAAGTGGTCTTAGTTCTTGTTATGTTGCAAACAAAAAATCTCAATACAACACCAGAAAAAGAATTGTCTAATAGAAGTATCATACGAAATGAGGTTCATGAGGAGTGGGTGCTTCCTTCACTTCCAACTGCCAGTTTCTTGTGTATTGTGGCACTTGTTGGTATTTGCAGGAGGGGTTTAAATTTCAATATTTCAACAAAGTGGCAGCTGTTTCAATTCCCAGATTATCGTCTGCCGTTAGAGATATGAACGGAAAAAAAACGCTAAGCTGGCGCAGTTCCTGAGAGTCGGACTTTAATAAAAACTAGTCACTTTGATTCTACATATTTTAATTAAAACATGAGAAGAAAAATTACCAACACTTATATTCAGTATAGCTTTACCGCTTTAAGGGATGTCAGATAACCACAAGTCCAAACTACAGGATGTTTAGAAATTCAACTAGATGTTTTCGAAAACAAGACGAAAAGAAATACTAATAAATATGATAAACCTTAAGGCGAGGGGGGAAAATATCCTATGACTCTTAAAGAGGTAGAGAACAAAGAGGAAGAAATAACCTGTACTAATGTTGTTGTAGAGACCAAAGAGGTGTGTTTTCCTATGTAGATCTATCTCTTTGGCGGGAGTAGCATAACCTGGCCACGGGCCAACCTTTGTTATGGTAATGCTTGGTCACCGACTCTGCAAGCCTGCTGTCTAATACACCGGTGCGTTGCGGGTTGCCTACAACAGCCCCTTACAAACTTCCGGGTTTTCCATAGTTCTAGTATGTGTTATGACTGGCAGGTGGTTGCGGAATTTTATGTTTAAAGACGAAAATAAGTTTTTGTATTACTATTCCTATGTATATTTAAAAATCCGATTTTTGTGCCTTAATTAGAACGAAACAGACTTTTAGACTAAAAAAAAGTGAAAATGCATTAATCATTTTGAGCAGTAATTTTACCCAAAACATGGGCGCATATAAGGGAAAGGGGCTGAGGGTGCTGCAGCCCCGAAATTTTGATTTGATGGTAAAAACTTGTCGTAAAACCCTTAAAAATAAATTAAATAAGATCACTTAGTTCATAAAAAAATATTTTATTTTACGTGTAATAGCGTTTTAGTTGCCTAAAACTATTCCAAGCTCTAAATTTTTAGACCCCGGAAATGGTCTCAGCCCCCCAGAAATTTTCCCAGCCCCTCCCGAAATTATTTTCTATACCATGCCCCAAAATACCTTCTCAAATGTGTGGCCTTTTCAACTTTAACAGAAAAATGTATAAATTACTTATATCACTGTTTTTTTTTTTTTAGTTTATTATACAATGAATTAGTCTTGATATGAGGAAAAAAATGGAAAAACTATTCCAATATTTTGAGAATTATCTATTCAAAAATACTTTGATAAATGTATCAGATGTGGTGTCTTTTAATTTAAAATACTTATTATAAACAGAATGTTTAAATACTGATAAATTTATTTGTACGGAGATCGATTTAGGTAATTCATTTTGGAATAAAGAACATTTTTTTTTATAACAAAGAATATTTTTATATCCACTCCAATTTCAATTTACAAGTGCCGAAAAACGCAGGAAATACAACAAATGTTGAAAATAATAAAAAAAAAAGTTTTAATAATTAATATGAATTATTTAGAGAGCCCTTGGACCCTCCCCCCTTGGTTAAAGCCCCTTCCCCCTCAGGCCCTTGTCTTGAAAAGCTCGATGTAGGATAAATATTTTCCAGGGGGGGGGGAATTAAAAAACGTTTATGGCCATATTATTGGTGAATGTATTTTTGGAAAAATTGCTTTTTCCCTAATTATCTAAATTTTATGGACAGAGGTTGAAGGGCTCTCTTTGGGCCTCGTAGGTTATAAACTTAGATATTTTACAGAATTGTTTCCTTATTTAGTTTTAAAACTATTTATATTAATTAATGGATATTTATTCCGAAGCGGTTCTCTAAATAAATGACTCACTATTAAGATACGGTAGACATTTTTCTCAAGAAGTAAATCACGTTTAAGAAATGAATAGGGATTTTCCGCCTTCATTAAATTCATTAGAGAAAAAAGAAAAAAAACATTTAAAAACATTAGCTAAACACATCACGTATAGGATACAACTCCAGTTGCTAGTTCTTATGGTTCCGCCATTGTTGCACCATTAATAGTTTTTATCCTTAGACAGGTTTATGCAGACATCAAAGGTAGTTTTTATACTACACGTAGTATGTTTCCCACACTCCCTTTCTATAATTCACACTGCCACTTAAACATATGCTCAGCTCTTTGATATTATTTTAATTCGCAAGAAAAAAATTAATGTTTCAATCATAGACTAAATCTAAAAAAATGGAAGTTTTTTAAATGAATAATAGATTTTTTATTTTTGTGGAATCTATCGATAATGCACAGCTGACTACTCATAACCGATTGACATCATATGAAATCTATTAAGTTCTCCTTCGTACCAACAGACCGTACTTTTAGTGCAGTGTGTTTTCGGCTGCTGAACCTACTAAACAACTGCCTTTGACTTCCATTTCTAAATTGAAACAATGTCCGTCACGCAGGAGCTGCATAACTAACAAAATTTCTCAGAAGGTGGACATAATCTAAATAAAAAAAAAAAAAAAGAAAATCAAATATTATTTTTTTTATAAATTTCCTTTCAGAGCTTTATGTCTACGAGGCACACAATACGACTTAATAAATACACAAAAACTTTACAATTTTGTTTATTGATCTTGATGAATAATAAAGGCGTGCAAATGTAAAAACAGAACATCCCACAATCATAACACCCACAATCATAACCGGAGAGAGCTGTTCAGCGCTCCTAGTGGTAGAACTACCTACCAGTCCCTCGGTATACACATTTTCATGGGGGCCATTTTCGGTATCTAGTAGGTAGGGTCTGACGAGTAAGATTTGAAATGTTATTCATGAGTGCAACCTCAATAGCTTGATTTCTATGGAATGTGCTAAAATTTGGTTTCATTACTTCTCATGGTCAGACCCCAAAAATCTTCATCATCGCTATTTCGGCGTATAATATTTTGATTTCGTTTGGAGTGAAGGAAGCCTTCCAAAGAAAAAAAAAATACGTATATTAGCAGATCATAACTATTTTATACTTATCGTATTTTTCCTTATCATCTTTAAAACCTGATAAGATCATTCGAAAGCCTAATATACTCGTATTTCTTGCAAAGTAGATTCGGGTGGAAATTTCGATAGAAACAACTACGTCAGGGAAAACCGCGCTTGCATTTTCGCAAGTGTTGATTTTGTTCAATTGAAGGCAAATTATTAAGAGCATTCTAAGCTTTTCCAAACACACCATATATATGGAAAGACGCAAAGGTAACGCAACTTTATTATCAACATCCAGCAAATGTAATATTGCATTTCCAGTCGACTGACCGCGACGACTGACCACCAATTTTCTCTGAGCGGTGTAAGACACTGTGCATATTAACTGATATGAAGCAGGTGGTGATAAGAAAAGGGATTGTGATGAAGGCCCCCGCAAGATGAAAGAAATATTTTGATAGCCCTTTTCACCGTCGAGTGGGTTTTAATCTTGGAAGGGTCGATGGAAGAGTGTCCTCCACAGATAGGACCCTCCAGGTGGCTAATGGTCTGGACTACACGTGCCGTCTTTCTATCGTGTTGCCGTATCGATTTTTATGTTGTATACACAATTTTTAAATGAGATTTTTTTTTTATAGAAAAATTGGATGAAAATATATCAATTTCAAGAAATAACTTACATTAAGGAATTACCCAACCGAGAAGCTACAGTTTTCTTTAAATGGAGTGTTCCAACGAAAACTCTTGGCGGCATTTTTCGGTAGGAATTTTGTGAGACTTTTGAGTGTGCGACATTTCCGCAAAATCGGGCCTTTCTTTAGTAGCTAAAGCAGGCCATTTACGTTCCGATTTGCAGTACAACTTCCGAAGTTGGATCACAAGTGGGATCGATAATGGGCTTGTCGGATTTTTGGAAGTCTAGTTGGACGATTTGGAACATTTAGAGGGACGACTCGAAGGTCCGACGTCCGACTGGTGACGGAGTTGGAACGAGAGTCGGATTAAAGTCGTCCAACTTAGCTCAGTGAGTGCTTGACCTTCGGGCATCTTCGGTCTGCACTCGACACATTTTTCGGCTCGTGAGCGACGTACACAGTCCTGAAAACAGACAAGGACTGAAGTCGGATCGCTAGTTGGATAGCTAGTCGGAGCTTGAGTAGAGTCGACTATCCAACAAGCAGTCCTACTGTAAATCGGAACATGAATGGCCTGTTTAAAGAACGACCAGAAAAATATTTATGTGAACACGTAATGAAAGTTACACATGTTGTATTGCGAGATTGACTCAATGTCTTAGCACAGTCTTCCTCCCGCTTGAGTGAACGAGCTAAAATGGTGCTTTTCCTTTTTTTCATTTTTATTTTCAACAAAACAGTAATTCAAATATAATTAAATATTTTTTTATAGTTGATTGTAATTAAATAACAATATGAATGAGTAGAAAATTAAAAAAAAAATAATTGATTTTAAAATGGTTGTTGGAAAATTTACTTTTACTGTTATTCATATTTATATATAAATTGTAATAGTTTTTATTTGATGACCGATAAGTTTATACACCTCTGTTACAGTAGCGTTGGAAAAGCAATACATTAAACGAAAAGAAATACAATACATTAAAGATGTACTAACAAAAAATAAAAATAATTTAGAATCCACTATCTTAGAAATTTTCTTTACTTTTAACGTGGATTTTCTATCTTTACATACCTACTTTAAATGTAATATTAATAAATTAAATTTTATATTAATATTTTTATTTGTATGGTTATTTATTTTAGCACTTTCCTCCGAAGGAAAGTAGCTATTGAGGTTGGACTCATGACGGAATTTTTGAAATATTTCTTCAAATCTTTATCGATCTTACCTAGTAGACACCGAAAATGACCCCCGTTAAAATTTATATATATATATATATATATATATATATATATATATATATATGTGTCTGTAAACACGATAGCGGCCAGAGTTTTTGTTTTTTCGTCACGAAACTTGGTATATAGCATTCAATTAGCAAACGATTGAACGAGTTCGTTAACCACCAAAGTCGGTCCACCGGAAGGGGGGGGTTTACCCCGAACCCAAAACACTAATTTGACTATGTCAGCCGTAATATTTGTTATATTTCAACGAAACTTGGTATTCGTAGTGGTAATATAGAGAGAAAAGTGAGATATAAAAATGAACTAAATCGGTTCATTAGGAGGGGGGGTTTACTCCGGACCCACAATACCAATTCGCCACTACCAGCCGTGATTTTTGGTATATTTCGACGAAACTCGTTATTCGTAGTGGTAATCCACAGGTAAATATGTGTTGTAAAAATAAACTAAATCGGTTCATTAGAAGGGGGGGTTTACTCCTGACCCAAATTCTTAATATACTCTTACTGGTCGTAATTTCTGCTGTATTGTAACGAAACGCGGTATACGTCGTGGGTAACTCATGAGAAAGAAGTGTTGTAAAAATGAGCTGAATCGGTCAATCGGAAAGCGGGGGTTTAATTTGTAATATATTTCAATAGAAAAGCCCGTCAGACGTAGGTTCACAAAGCCGCCGCAAGGAGCGCTTTCTACCACTAGAGTGACTGTATCCTGTTCCTGCGTTAGATCAAAATATGATAATATGAGGTTTTTTGTATTTATTACGTAGTGTAATAGGTACTATGTGTAAACATAACTCTGGAAGCAAATTATTAATTGATCAGTTACTCATTACAAATTTAAAAGAGAACTATTCATGTTTTTATTTTATTTATGTAGGATATTTTAAGCAAATTGTTCTGGAAAGCAATCTACACTACCCAAATTCTGAGGAAAGTGCTTAGTTATGCAGCTCCTGCGTGACGGACTTTTTAAATATTAATATATTTTGTATTCTACCTTACAGATGTTGAAAAATAATATATCTGTGAGCAGCACGTAACCACTAAGTGATTGGCTTTAACTCGAAATACTCCATCTTGAAATTACTTAATAATAATAAAAACATAAAACCTCTGATGTTTGCCACTGTAATGGGATTTTTTTTTTTTTTTTTATTCAAAACATTTTTAACTTTAAATTATACCTTAGGCCTTGTATTTCAATCTTATTTAAGAGAAAAAGAGTTTGAAATGTTGAAAAAATAGAAAGCCTGATGGTAGTGTTTACCTGAAGAGTTTTTACAATAAAATTATGGAGTGTATAAGAAATAGTATAGAAATTGAAAGAAAAAATAGAAACCCATAAATAGAAGAAATGGTTCTGTCTACTTAACAAATTATTATATCCATGAAAGAATCTGAGAGTGATAGGAGCGGCCAGGCAATGTGGCGATATTTTGAGGTTGTCATGTTGCAAGCTTGCGTGCTCTAGAAGGCAGTGGACAAGAGGAGAGAGGTTATACATCTCCAGGTTATAGAGTATGGTAATAATCCAAAGAGCTATGAGCTAAGAGGTCGGGGAAAGTGCTCTCTCTCTCTCCTACCTCTATCTATTAGTAAGATTAGAATTATACCTGAAGCAATTATTCAGAAAACATTCTCCTGCTTTTACTGGAGCTGAGGATTTTAATTTAATATTTATGCAATCCATGGCTTTCACTTAATCAATGGACCTATACTTGTCTTTCGGATGGTTCGCTTTCTGAGACATTGCCCATGAAAGAAAGTGTGGAAATATGGGTTTTCCTCCATCTTAATGGGACAAATTTCCACTATCAGGCCTGGAGTTTTAAAGTAATAATTTAGTTAAGTATGTATATCTAATTACTAGAGCCCGGAAGTTAGGCATTTATTTTTGGTTAAAATAGGCAGGCTAAAAGGCACTTGAAATAGGTACTGAAAATAGGCAGTACTGTAATTAAAATAGGCATTTATTGAGTGAAGGCAAAGAGGAATCTCACTCATTATTAATAAAAATATGTATTTTAAATACTCATTCATTTCTTTATTATCAATTTATCACAGAATTAGTGTACTTACTCTTACTTTCCCTTCTTACAAGCAACAACAAGATGCTTTTTCAAAGTATCAACTCTCATTAACCTTCTAAGAAAAAATGTTTTTCATCATGGAAAAACTTCCTCTGCATTATCTTATCATTTCTAAATCCGGAATACCAGGTAATTACACCATTGTCATAGCAAAAGGGGTGTCAGAAAGGAGACGTACTTCTCTCATCCTCTCTCTTTCCTCCTATTCATTATGCTTGTGCATTCCTTCTACTAAGGAAGGTTCTGTTATTTACAGAGAGTCAATCCATGGGTTGGAAAAATAAGCTTTCGAATTGATATTTGTGACGGCAAAATGTAATTAAATTTGTGAAACCTTTTTTGTTTTCGACGAACTGAAATTCGAAATTCGTTACGTGCTTTTTAAAATGTTTAAATCGCAGAAAAAAATTGCATAACGAGCAAAAAAGGCAAAAAAAAAGGCTTTAAATCTTAAAATAGCCAAAAAAGGCAAAATAAAAATTGTCTCTACACTTCCTAAATGCACGGAAACATATTTATTTCTATCTGATTCTTCAATATATCCATTCAGATAAAAAAGGCATTTTGCCTAACTTCCGGGCTCTAGTAATTACGTAAGTACTTACAGAAGTCACATCAACAATAAGAGGTATTGTTCATTGTCAAGCAATATTTATATTTTTTTGTAAGTGTTTTTGTACCCCCCTCAAATTGAGCATTATCTTAGTCGAAACATAATGATAATTTTCGACTTTAACTGTGCTTTATCTAAATCAAGGCCTAAACAAAAGGTATGGGCAACCTTTGCAGGGCCGCCACAACTCAGAGCCGGGCCCAGGAGCAGATCACGGGCCCCCACTTCTCAGAGCCGGGCCCCTACTTCTCAGAGTCAGAATGAAAATTCTAGTACTTTGCTATAGGACTTTGGGCATTTTCAAATGATCTGCATCTTGAGTTTTGAGCGAAATGAGAATAAAAGCCGACAATCGGCGCAGCAAAGGTCACTTTCGGTACTTGTAGTTTTGTTACGACTCCTAATGAAATATACTATTCTGGGACTACACTTGTTTTGTCGTTTATGTACATTAAAAACAATATAGATCCCATTCCAATAAATATAGGCTACGCCCGCCTATATTTCTAAACCCCATTCTTTTTACAAGCTCATAACCTATACATTTTTTCCAATTAGCGAGGCCCTGCCCGGGCCCCCACGGCGCCCGGGACAACTGTACCCGGTTGTCCCCCCCCCCATGTGGCGGCCCTGAACCTTTGACATGTTCTGGGCGAAACTTTCTTGTGTAAATATGTTCGGGGCCGCGTAGATGGTTCAAAATAAAATAACACCAGATTTTAATGTAGTATTCATAATTTTTTGCGTAGGATAACAGACATGAAATAATACGACAATGTTATTGTAATAAACTTTATTTAAATAACAAAATGAAGTGAAAAAATAGGTACAAGATTATGATTAAGTCGTGAAATTTGTAATTATTACAAACTACGAAATTTAAATAGCGACACGAAATCAATAAGACACTCGGCTTGCGTGCTCACTTGATTCCGCAGGGGCAAGCGACAAACCCCAACTCACTCGATCTTCAGCATTATGAGTGTGAGTAAGTAGTGTAATATTAATTTGTTTTAATTGGGTATTTCAAAATGTCACGCGGACCGGATCTGGCCCGCGGGCCAGTTGTTGCCACATATCCCCCTTAACGACCGATCTTCGACTTTATCGGTGAATAGTCCCGAAGCCCCACGTTTCGATTTGAGTCAAGATTGTACTATAGTTTCGCCGAACCGTTTGCGTTGCGAAATTTATTTCAAAATACGAAAATATTTCCCAAGCGAGTCAGGAATGGGTTAAAGTGTTTCGCTGAATCTGGCTGATTCGAGCTAGCTGCGTTATGGCGTTCCATCAAACTGATTGCCAAGAATTCTCTCCAAGATTTCATTGATTGCTTGAATTCTTTTCCAATCCCCCAAAGTGATTTAGCCATCAAAAACAAATCTTCTTCTCCAAGTTTTGATTTATGACAGCAAGGATTTTGGCAGGAGTGAAATATTTCTAGCAATTACTAACAGAGACCTGACCCGAATATGGGTTTCGTTGAGAAATGAGACCCAAGTAAGCATAGGCATTTTCAATAGTAAAAAAAAAAAAAAAAAACCAAAAAAAAAAAAAAAACACAGAAAATGCCAGTACAACCACTGTAACTTTTACCGTAATGTATATTTTTGTTTCACATGATCATTTCTTTGCATATCCAACCCTAAATGGAGAACTTCAAACCAAAGAGTGTGAAGATAGACATGACGGCTATTAGCTTTTCCAGTATACAAAAATCAGATACTCTCCCTCGGAACGGATTTATATATATATATATATATATATTATAAATAATAATATATTTGATAATAACCATCAATCAATAATAAGAATATAACAGAGCCTATTTCAAAATTTAATATTATTATGTTTTCGTAATTAAGGTTATATTATAATATAAATTTATAATATATAAAACTTAAATACTTAATATTTATATAGGCATTGTATTAATTAAAAATTAATTACTAAATACTAATTGATCTATGGATTGACCCTTTCGGGCATTTTTTAATCAAGAACAAAATTACAGTGGACACTCAGAATAAAATTATTTCATTGGTTGTGTTATCAATACTAAGTCTATGTTATTAACAGAATACAACATTAATGACGTTAACTATCCATTAATGTTAATTGAAGTGTTAGATCAATATTTTAATTGATCAGAATTATTTGAAATCAGAATTTATCAAATGAATGGCAACTAAGTATTTTTTATAGAATGATTAGAAAATTAAAGCTTGCTTTTTATTTTTCATTAGTTTTGTTTATAATCAAACGTTTTATGTGCTCATTCTTAATGAATTTACGTAGTACTAAATGCCTAGAAATCTAATCACAAAAGCTCGAGAAAAAATAAGTAAATAAAATAATTATAAAAGTAATCCTACACTATAATTTTGTAGAATAAGTGTTTCCAAAGGCAATCTTCCTGATAAGCTTAACCGCATAATGATGGAATTATTATTCAATATTATGCCCAAAATTCCCGACCTACACGCAGATATAGTTCAATAGATGACGGAATTATTATTCAATATTATGCCCAAAATTCCCGAACTACACGCAGATATAGTTCAATAGATGACGGAATTATTATTCAATATTATGCCCAAAATTCCCGAACTACACGCAGATATAGTTCAATAGATGACGGAATTATTATTCAATATTATGCCCAAAATTCCCGAACTACACGCAGATATAGTTCAATAGATGACGGAATTATTATTCAATATTATGCCCAAAATTCCCGACCTACACGCAGATATAGTTCAATAGATGACGGAATTATTATTCAATATTATGCCCAAAATTCCCGAACTACACGCAGATATAGTTCAATAGATGACGGAATTATTATTCAATATTATGCCCAAAATTCCCGAACTACACGCAGATATAGTTCAATAGATGACGGAATTATTATTCAATATTATGCCCAAAATTCCCGAACTACACGCAGATATAGTTCAATAGATGACGGAATTATTATTCAATATTATGCCCAAAATTCCCGAACTACACGCAGATATAGTTCAATAGATGACGGAATTATTATTCAATATTATGCCCAAAATTCCCGAACTACACGCAGATATAGTTCAATAGATGACGGAATTATTATTCAATATTATGCCCAAAATTCCCGAACTACACGCAGATATAGTTCAATAGATATGAGTTTGTGGTGCAAAAAAAAAAAAAAAAAAAAAAAAAAAAAAAAAAAAAAAAAAAAAAAAAAAAAAAAAATTGCTTTACTGAACAGCTAAAAATAAAATCAATCTAAAATTCAAATAATTACACTTAAGGCCGTTTGTACTAAATAAAAGTACAATTTTCAGAGTCCGAGTTAACTGGGTTGTAGAAAAGTTGAATCTTCATACCAAGGGTCATAGAGAATAAGTTGGTAAGTCGAAAAATTGTTAAAATGAGTCAAGTGCTTTATGATAATACCTAAGACTCATGGATAGCGTAAATAAGTCACCAACTCAAAGCCTTCATAGTTTCAGACTTATAAAGATTTGGGTTTCATGGCATCTTGTAAAATAGCGAGTTTTTTTCTGTTAATTCTCTGTTAAAAACTGCCCTGAAATGTTGAGGTTTTGAACTTACCAAGTTATTCCCTGTGACCATGGATATGTACCCGAAATATCTTGGGCGTGGTCGTTAAGCGGTTGAATCCATTATCGGTGAACACCTCGATCAATGGACGACGAATCAAAAGTCTTATAGCAGTGAACAATGGTGCTCAAGAAGACCCAATACATCTTAAGAGGCTTTTTGACTTTCAAATCAGTCTAAACGCCTGACGAAAATATGTATCCTACTAGAAAATAAACGTGACCTAGAAGAACCTTAAAGAAGGACTAAAAAGGATGATGAAGCTCCAGAAGCGGCGTGAAATGATGATGAAAGAGTAAAGTAAAAGAATCTGATGAAGATGAAGAGAAGACAAATAATGGCTGATGTTTGTTTTGAAGCTGATGTGATGTGGGGCATCAAACTTCCATTAGACAATTAAAGCGGAGAGGTTGCACAAGTTAGCTGGAAATGGGGGATGATGAGCATAGAGGTAGTCAAATCTAACATTAATGCTTTCTCTAATACCTCTATGCTAGGGTACAGACACTAATCCAACGGGTATACAGTTTTAGGTTTTTATTTCTGTTTCAAAACTCTAGGTATTTGGGAGTTATTCAGAATTTTTCTATGGGCACCTCATGTTTCTGAAGATATTTCGAATGGAATTAATCGAAATAAATTATTTGTAGACTTTAGGTTTACTTTTTAGCACTTTCCTCCGAAGGAAAGTAGCTATTGAGGTTGGACTCATGACGGAATTTTTGAAAAATTTCTTCAAATCTTTATCGATCCTACCTAGTAGACACCGAAAATGACCCCCGTTAAAATTTATATGTATATATATATATATATATATATATATATATATATATATATTCCCTTACCGACCAGCAAGGATGAATGACTGCTTGAAGAAGCCGGAGAGGAATCCGGCGAAATATTGCGATGACAGGAGGAGCAAGACCGCTGGAGACAGATGCCGAATGAACAACACATATATATATATATATGTCAGTTAACACGATAGCGGCCAGAGTTTTTGTTTTTTCTTCACGAAACGTGGTATATAGCGTTCAATTAGCAAACGATTGAACGAGTTCGTTAACCACCAAAATCGGTCCACCAGAAGGGGGGGTTTACCCCGAACCCAAAACACTAATTTGAACATGCCAGCCGTAATATTGGTTATATTTCAACGAAACTTGGTATTCGTAGTGGTAATCTAGAGAGAAAAGTGAGATATAAAAATAAACTAAATCGGTTCATTAGAGAGGGGGGGGGGTTACTTCGGACCCACAATACCAATTCGCCACTACCAGCCGTGATTTTTGTTATATTTCGACGAAACTCGGTATTTGTAGTGGTAATCTACAGGTACAAATGTGTTGTAAAAATAAACTAAATCGGTTCATTAGGAGGGGGGGTTTACTCCAGACCCAAATTACTAATATACTCATACCGGTCGTAATTTCTGCTGTATTGTAACGAAATGCGGTATACGTCATGGGTAACTCATGGGAAAGAAGTGTTGTAAAAATGAGCTAAATCGGTCAATCGTAAATGGGGGTTTACTTTGTAATATATTTCAATAGAATAGCCCGCCAGACGTAGGTTCGCAAGGCCGCCGCAAGGAGCGCTATCTCCCACTGTATCCTGTTCCTGCGTCAGATCAAAAGACGAAAATATGAAGTTTTTTGTATTTTATTGTGAAATGAAAATTTCTTTTATACCTACTATTGTCCCATTAACAGCTTTGCATTGTACACAAAACAAATATGTTTTTCAAGAGTATAGATGGGAAAATATATTAAAAAAAAACTTATGGACTTCTTAGTTAAATGAAACTTGAAATAACTTAATCCTGAAATAAGATTATTTATTAAATAATCCTGATAAGTTACAAATCATTTTTATATGATAAACATTCTGAAAATATCAGACAGGTCCAAGGACTAGTTTGGATTTTGGTTGAAAAGCCTTGCACTCGTTTTTTTTTTTTTTTTTTTTTTTTGTTTGTACGTAAGGTATATTGTATATATAATGTGACCTATCTGCTTTTTGGGGACACCAATAATACCAATATGTAGAGCTGACTTTGGAGAAGAAGAAGATGTATTTATCTCAAAATATTAATTTTTGAACTTGTTTGGTTATTTCTAATGGACCCATCAATTGTCATACTTAACTTTTTTTTGCAATTTTTCTTTTTTCTTCTATTATTATATTTATAAGTCTTTTTTCGAAATATATTTTTATATAATTGTAAGTTTTTAAGAAAAGCTATTATTTTACTGTTGTTACCTAACACATTGTTCATATTTGCAAGGATATTCACTTCTAATTCCTTTCTGTAGTGATGGCATTGGAAATAAAATGTGTTTTATAGACAAAGTGACATCACATCTTGTACATTTTGGTGGCTCTTCTTTCGACATAATTTAATTTCAAAGGACAGAGATCAAAAGAATCGAGATCAAAAGCGGCCTCTTATTGAAATAATTCTTTAATTAGTATATGACGCCTAATTAAACTGGGAACATTGGTGCAAACATATTTTTATTGATTATTCAAGTGCAATAAAAGTAAACACATAAATTACATATAGATAACATTAATTAATCATATTATTAAGATAAAAAGTTTTTTCCGATTAAATAATATTTGGGAGTAATTTATGAGTGTTTTTTTTTTTTAAATACGTACATATGTATATGGTTTTTTCTGCCACACTCCTTTACGCATTTAATTGCGAAAATATAAACTAATGTGACATATGACCAGCATATGGCTGTACATTTACTGGACGGACTTAGCACAAAACTCAACAAGAACATTTCCTTACAGGACGGAACTTGGCCTGAAGACAAACCTAATTTACTCACCAAATATTTTTAGGAATTTGCCAAATGTATTGAAAAATTGGACATGAAAATGTTATTATTTATTTATTGAGATGTCACAACGAAGCGATATGCTCTTTAGGTCAATGTGCGAACAAAGCTAACAATTATACAGCATTATAGAAACATGTCTGACAAATAGAAACAAAAAACAATGAATTTGGGAATATATTTCATAAAATAGTAATTTTGAACAGTCGGATTGAAAATGCAACAAAAATAAAGTTTTTAATTAAAAAATTAAACATGAAAATATATGTTATATTACCTATATATATATATATATATATATATATATATATACATACATATATATATATATATATATATATATATATATATATATACAACTTGAAAACTTGTAATTTTAAATGAATTATAATGTTAAATGCATTTAACTGTTAAATAAACAATAGTGTATTAAAAAAGTTGAAATTTCTTTTTAAGTATCAGATATTTTAATATATTGTCTATGTGTGTACTGTCCTCTGTAAGTAGTTCGTGTAAATCATTTGGTAAGTCAATGTTTTCTCTTTCTCTGCAGTCTGTAAGTAGGTGTTTAATTGTCAGTGGAACGTTGCAAATTGTACAATTCGGTTTGTCCTGTTTTGTCATTAAATATGAATGTGTCAAGTGTGAATGTCCGATTCTTAGTCTAGTAAGCACGACTTCTTCTCGCCTTACATTCCGGATACTGGAACTCCAGGCTCCTATTGTCGGCTTAATCTCCCGTAGCTTGTTGTCTTGTGTGTATGACCAGTCAGTTTGCCACTTGTTCATTATGTGTTGTTTTATGACATTATGTATGTCTTGACGAGTCATGTCATAAACGTCTTGTGTTGATGGTCTCGTTGCTAATGAAAATGCTAAATCAATTCACTGAATTGAATCTATACGTACTGTTATATTACAAATGTATGTATATGTAGCTATCAAATTAAATATTCTTGTTTTGTATGTTAACGAAATACTTTACTTATCCAGATAAAGATGGAACACATAGTTCAAAAAATACTCCCAAGATGGAAGAATTCTTCAACGTAAAAAAATATGAAGATAATCTGTTTTTTTTTTCTCAAAAATTTCGCAATTTTTAAAAAAGTGAAAATTTGTTTTTTGTTGATGTAAGTTTGTTGCACCATCGGAGCTGCTATGTTAGGTAGGAGAGCTTCTATTGTAACATGGCATGCTTTGTGTTTGTATACAATGCTAAGTGTAGTATAACAGAAGAAGAAAGCAACACTGAAGTATTCGTGTTAGGGTGGCAACCCTTATTTCCGCACGTGCTTGCGCAGGTGTGCACGCCACGTGATCTCTCTTGAGGTGGAGGGAGGGGGGAGATTTGGGAACCGCTGGCAATGTATTCTTATGTATTTGTATGATATTTATCTGAACTTATTATGAGAACATTGCCTGATGGGTACGAAACTTTTCTCTATCAATCCATTTTTTTGCAAATTCTCATTTCAAGGAGTAACGCGATACGTGAAACTTTATTAAAACTGATTATGTCTCGTTTAGGACCAGGGAAGGCTTTGAGAGGCCAGGCAAGGGAGATAGTGTTTAATATTTATCAATACTCAGGTTTGAATTTTTTTCCATCTAACTGGACGGGCTATAATATTCCTAGAAAACAGATGTAAAGATTTTCGTACTAGGAGTAAAGCAGAATTCAGACGAAAAGTGAACACGACCCCAGGTATCGCACTAGTATTTCTAAAGTGACACAACTCAAAAATCGGTGTTTTTCAGTAATGACTGTGAAAGACATGGTAAATATCTCTTTATCAACCATCAAAAACTGTATGTACCTACCTTCAGACTCTGAAGCTAGGTGTAGAAGCTCTAAAGTTCAGAGCTTCTACACCAGAGGGAACTTGTGTCACTCTTCCTGTCTTAATGCTAGGTGTAGAAGTAAAGTTCAGAGCTTCTACACCAGAGGGAACGTGTGTCACTCTTCCTGTCTTAATGCTAGGTGTAGAAGTAAAGTTCAGAGCTTCTACACCAGAGGGAACGTGTGTCACTCTTCCTGTCTTAATGCTAGGTGTAGAAGTAAAGTTCAGAGCTTCTACACCAGAGGGAACGTGTGTCACTCTTCCTGTCTTAATGCTATTCCCCCTACATAGGCAAGAGTGACTCATTTTCAGTTGAGTTTTATTTTGAGTTGTGTCACTTTAGAAATACTAGTGCTATATGTTCATTATATCTATCATAAAACGTTGATTTTTCCAAATAAAAAAAAATACTGTTTTTCTTAGCCTAAACCCAGCTTTTCCTAGACTTCTTATCACCTATAAGCCTAACAATTTTCATCTCATTAGTAATTAAGGATTCAACAGTTTTTTCTACATAATTCTATACACTTATTTGTTAAATTTATTTCTTTTTATATTTGATCAAACATTTGATATATTTAATATTAACAGGATTCCAATTTACTGATAACTGCGAACAATTAAAGTTGTTTTTTGTTTAAATCCGAACACATCTCCTGAGCATTTGAAATAAATTAATAAAAAATGTGAAATTGTCTCATTAAGGCATAATTGCTTCCAATTCTTGAAGATTTTTATTATTCTTCCGCCTGCGTAATACACATAAAAAAACATTATTTTTCTGAGATATTAGTGACAATTTTCTAAAAATAAAACACACAAATCCATCAAGCCAAACTTAATCCTTAAAGCGATATGATCGGATTAGTAGGATGAATTTTCAAACGGTTTGACAGCTACGGTATTAAAAATCAAAAATGAAAAATTAATTCCAATGTAAACACGATTGTTAACATATTTAATGATAATGAAAATAAATAGGAGCGGACATTAATGAAATATCTCGGGGGAAAATGACTGATAATGGGGATTAGATTGGACATTTTTATCAGGCCGTTTAAAGATTTAACGCAAATAAAGCTGCTTTTTACTATTATATATGTATTTTAGTCATATTATGTACATAGTGCGGTTGGTAAATGGTGTGAAATACATAAGCTCTGATACAAAATCTGTATAATTATAACATTTACAACAGAACTTGTTTCATTTGATTTTGTTGGTTAAACAATTTGTAAATAAATAAAAAAAAGAACTTAATTTTTCTTTCCATTAGCATTTTTTAAAGCATGTCAAAGGAAATTAAAATTTAAAAGATTTTCTCAAAAACTTCTCGAAATTTTAATTTTCGACACCTGGAGGATCTGAGTTCAAATCCCGAGCACTACAGAAGTTCATCTTCTAGTGTCTTCGTTCATGGGTTGGATTCGGCCTCCCTGACCGTCCCTAGGCCAACACAGCCTTTTATTAATTTAATAATGTGTACCTTGGTCCTAATGACCCTAGCAGTCGAAGCAGCAAAGGGGAAAATCAGGCGGCTCGAGCATAGTACTGACCACACTATCTCCCTAATGTGTCGTATAGTCACGATTTTTCTTTTATTTAGGAAGTTCGAGTAAAATATTCCTCGTTAAAATTGATATAATTGTTTTTAAATTAATTTATATATTGTTTCAGCGTTAATGGCCGAGATATCGATGTGGCGTCAGAAAAAATAAAATTATATATTGTTTTTAAATTCATCTCTTTAAACTTGTGCAATTGTCTTAATTTTAGTCTACAAATAAAATGAATATGAAGTTGAATGTAAATTTTTCACATTGAATGAACTAGGTTGAATATTGTTTACAAATGGCCGAACAGAAGGGAAAGTGAAAAGGACATTTTTCTGAGAAGGTCGCGCAAGCGCAATTGAACTTTTTTTTTTAACGGGCTATATTTGGTAGCTTACGGCGAGATAGAACATTTGGTAGAAAAAGCTGGAGAGTATTGTTGGGGTCTTTTTGCGAAGACCACATCCAGTTACTTTTGAAGTAGCAGTAGTGATTGTATCAGTGATTCAGGGCATGCGCATAACTCCTTTGCCTTCCTATTGGAGGATTCCGATGACCAATTGCATTCGTTCTTGCTGGGCGTAAAGTAACCTTCAACAGTGAATTAGCTTTTGTTTATGAAAAAGCTCTGCTTATGTTAGTGAGAAAAAATGAGCCTATACAATTAGTTCGCGATGTTCCTGACAAAGAAAAAGGAATTGGTTTCTTACTCGGAAAAATTAATGGAATCTTATTAATTTTAGCGAGTTGGATATACTAGAGTCGCTACAATTAATATAATTCTATTAATTGCGAGTTGGATTGACAAGAGTTTTGATATCTTCTTGAGCGAGCAGAGCGTAGCGTAGCGAGCGGAAACGCATAGCATGTAATGCTTAATAAAGATAAAATATCGAAAAACGAGAGAGAGAGAGAGAGAGAGAGAGAGAGAGAGAGAGAGAGAGAGAGAGAGAAAAGGAATAAAATATGTTTGTTTACAAATATCGTTATTCTTCATAACCTGCAAAACAGTCAACTTTAATGATTAATAACTTTTTTCGTAGTTGAGAGACTTGATTTTGTTCATATTAACCTTTTTATTAATAAATGTTGCTTGCCATTATCTAATATGGATTATAACCATAGATAACGAGTCAAGTAGTAATAGATAACCAGCAAAGAACCTATAAGCTAATCAGTAAGCTAATCAGCGAGTACGAGTAACTGTTATAAATCACTACTGCTACTTCAAAAGTAACTGGATGTGGTCTTCGTAAAAATACCCTATTGTTGCAATAGTATAGCTGTTTATTAAACAACCAGAAAATATAGTACTTTCATCTAATTTAATAATATATTTAATGATTGGGATGTAAAACAGTATCAAGGAAGCAAGAAGAAAAGAACAGTAAATACAGTATTTTCACAATTGAATTCTTAACTTGAACAGGAAAAGAAAAAGAGAATTTACATTATTCAATCAACCACCAAAAAAAGAGATTCAGGTAGCCCTTGAAAAGGAAATAAAATATTAAAATGAATCCAGAACAAATATTTGCCGTCCAGGGGATTGGCTACACTGCAGGGGTGGACCTTGGTACGTGGGGGTTGGAGAGGGGGGGGGGGGTCCGAAGGGAAAGAGAGTGAATCCGTTTAAGTTTAAATAAAGACCACTTGCCGAAAGTGGCCCCCCTCCTTTTATTCAAATTGAGTTTGGACTAAGAGCACTCAGTGTAGCCACTTCCATTCTTTCTCACCCAGGGGGCAAAGAGCTTCTTTGGATTTAATTTACTTATTCATGTCCTTTCTACAGCTTTAAATTCTACCCTGGGGGGGAACTCTTTTAAAATTGCCATTTCTCTATTTTTTGTGTGTAAATCTGTTTTAATTTTGTGTTTGGTAATAAAAGATTGTTTGGTTGGTTGAATTGTGCTTTAGGGCAATCAATTTATTCGTTTTCATTGCCCCATTATTTATTTGTGGCATATTTACTTATTATTATTATTATTTTTTCCCTTAAAAATAAAATAGAATAATATCATAAATGAGATAGATCTTTTTTGTTAGCAATGATTTATTATTTTGGCGTCTCATTGACACTTAGTGTATTTTCTACAATATTGGACTTTTATTATGTTAAAGTGATAACGTTAGACATTCTTGCCTAAGTTTCTGGGTTCGATTCTATCTAGTCTGAAAATCTTTTGAATTTATAGATAAGGCAATTTTTGTGTGTGTGTGTTTAGCGGCGTATCAACACTTGGACTATTTACTTCGGGCTATCTATAGGTTGTCACCCTTTTATAATGACAACGGCACGTGGTCGGTCACCCATTCAGGTACGACGTCGCTTAACTTCGGTGGACTCAATGTGGCTTTGGCCGTTGGCACATAAGGTAATTGTTTTCATTTTTGGCGGGATCTTGTACAGATTTTAATGATAAACAAATCATGTCACCTTTTCATTAATTCGGTTTAATGTGTGCAAAATATATTTAAAATTGATAATCTATTGAGAGAGTTCAAATTTATTTGTGGGCCATTAGCGCCAACATCCATGGCGCAGCGAGGAATTTTCCCATACGAGCCGTGAGATGAGAAAATACGCGCTACCGGTAGGACTCGAACCCACCATCTCCCGTATGAAAATCAATGGTGTTGGCCACTACACCATGGGGAGACCCGTTATTACATTATTATTTGACAATTTTGTTTATAAATATATAAAAAAGAATAAAATAATCTAATCAACTTTTTTAAATTTTATTGTTTTAGAACAATTATTTAACCAGACTGGTTTTTTCTTCTCTAAAGAATAAAGATCTTAAAATTAAGTGGATAACGGCGTATAAGGTCCAGTTTGTTATACCGAACTTCAATAAATTAAAACCATAGTAATGGCACCTTACTATGCACACGACAATATCAGTGGCTGGTTTGGCTTTAATAAGATGCTGTGCTTTCTAAAACATTGCCTACAATAATCAATTCATTTGCCAAGTTGTAATGATTATGTTTTGTTCCAATCATTTTTTTTTTAATCAATCTTCGTGACAATATTTTACGTTGGAAATATGTCGAAAGGAATGTTTGATAAATATGTTTTATATATTAATTGAATGAAGTTATAACAACTTTAATATCCTGACGACTTACAGTTTAATTTATTTTAAGGCCTAGAAGAGCTGGGAAATTCAATGGGAATGTTGTCGATTCGTTCTGCAATTTGTTACTTTGATTGTATTAGCGTGGATGCGATAAGCCCTTTCCAAGAGGGCTTTAGCTCAGGGGGTTTTAGAATACCCCGGGGAGCTGGCTTAATTAAGAAATTAATTGCAGCGAAGATATTCTAGAAAGAGAAGGAGAGGAGGAGAGAGAGAGAGAGAGAGAGAGAGAGAGAGAGAGAGAGAGAGAGAGATCATAAGAAATGCCAGTAGCTAGAGAGGATTATAAAAAGGAGTGTCCGGACTAGGTGTACCGCAGGGGCCAACACTCGGCCCTGTATTGCTATTTTAATTACACAGAACCAACTAACATCGGAACTGGAAGGGGAGCGAGGGCAAAAACACTGACTGGGATACAGTAGCGGCCAAAGAGATCAAAGCATAGCACCGCTCCTGTCTTCTACCTCCATGGTTTATTTGCCCGGGGATGTCTTCATTAGGGTTTCCAGCCGGGAAGGTTACTTCTACTGATAACGGCATAGTCCTTATCTCGGATAGGAACAAGATTTAAAACCGCATCATCTATTGCTTCGTACTTTCTATCACATGAACTGTTCTGCCAACTGAATACAAACTTAATATCAGGGCCTTGGAAGAGTAAGGGCGAATCAGAAAAATCGATTTTTTTTTTGTATTGTTTTCTAATTCAGAAAGATGTAGGAAACACGACGCTTCGAGTTGTTTCTCTGGTTCGCTAGAGAAACGACATCATGAGAAATTCAATGTCCTATTTCCAGGGCGAATCAAGGGTCCGAAACCTCCCCCTAGCATTTTCTTACCCTTAAATCACTCGTAAAAATTATAATTTAAACATTGAATTTCATTTGCATACTTTTTTCAATCAGGTTTATGAATCAGCATTCCATAGAGTAAACATTCGCCCTTGCTATCATGAAGCAATTCTGGAACTTTAACTTCGATTTCCCAACATCCGGAATTCGTGATTCTCTTGCGTATTCGATGGTTTGACATGGTAGGGACGAAATAGTGAATGAAATGATAAATTCAGGGCACATATCGTCGATACAAAAGCAAACCAACGAATATGAAAAAATGCATCTTTCATTGTCAATCTTTACTAATTTCTGCTGGACTTATGTGCGGCAAAGTCTTGAATCTGATTTCACTCTATTAAAGGGAAAGTATTCCACTATCAAAAGGTAAAATCTGCCGAATATTTGACTGTCCAAAAAAAAGTTATGAATAAATACTTTTCCACTCTGAAAAGTGGTGATTTTCATATTCATTAAGTAAAGATGGAATGGTTGGGATTCGGCTAAATAAACCTCAATATGATTTTGTTTTAAAAAATCTATATTTCGGACGTTTCGGCTACTCATTGGTAGCCTTCGTCAGCTAAAATGACAAAAAAAAAGGAATTAATAAAAAAAAAAACCCTACTTACCTATCACAATCATAATCATAATTTTTTTTTTTTTTTTTTTTTTTTTTTTAGTAGCCGAAACGTCCGAAATATAGATTTTTTAAAACAAAATCATATTGAGGTTTATTTAGCCGAATCCCAACCATTCCATCTTTACTTATCACCTCGACGGCTAACTATCTAATCATCATGATGAGTTCATATTCATTAGTTTGCTTTTGTATCGACGATATGAAGAAATTATAACAAACGCTGTTTATTAGGACTGACGCCTGAAATAGTTCTGCTAAAACTCTAAAGAGCCATATTTATGACTTCGAATCAAACCACATCATAACGCTGGATTATAACGCTGGATAGACAACTCCAGACCTAAAACGCTGTCTGGACTAAGTATTCGAGTTTTATTTAAGATTTTTATGTAGTAACCAAAGATCAAGAAACAGAAATCTGTACTCAATAAAATGTCTACTCAGCCTGTGTTTCCCCCTCTGAAAACGTATCAAAAAACCCAATTATTATTGATAACGAAATATAAAATTCCTTAATAATGACGAAATTTTGTAAAGCAAATAGAAGAGAGTGAATCTCATTAATTATAAACATCTTAAATATTGATTGTGTCAAGAAGTGATAAATATTTTGTTATGAAGAGATCATTCATTATTGTATGCAAATACTCAAAAGTTTTGTTGTTTTTCTATTTAAAATTTCATCACCCAACTTTTATCTGAAATTGTTGTTCATGAAGAATATCTGTTTGAAAATGATTTAGCTTTTCAGAAAATTGTATATGTGTGTTTGTGTATTAAATATCTGTATATTTTTTAAAATATATAATTGTCAATTTAAACAATTTCTCCAATATTTGGGTTTCGGAAATTGGTATATCTCCTTTCAACTTGCTCGTATGTACTCGATTTTTTTTTTTTTTTTTTTTTTTTTTAATCCATGAATATACAGGGTGTCCCGATTTTAAATGAAAAAACTCCAGGAGCGTGTAGGGGACCAAAAAACTAAGAAAAAAGTCCTTTAGAGATTTCTCGTTTTTGCTTCGTTTTGGAGAAAATCGCAAAACAAGAAACATTTTATGTACAGTAATTGTATACTGATTTGTTATATGTGTGTAATGATTTGTTATATGTGTGTAATGATTTGTTATATACAGCTGTGACTTATGTATATATTATAATATTCCCTATAAATTGAGTGAAGCGTAAAAATGATTTTTTTTGTAAATCGCGTTCAGTCATATACAATTGTTTACTGATTTTTTTTATTTGATTGTCTTTATTAGTATTAATTTATTATTAATTATATTTTTTTAATTTAATATATTTTTATATACTGTGATTCTTACCTGTGGTTATGCCTAGCCTGGCGTGAAGTGCAGACTTCCTCTCTTCTTCCTGTCTCCAGATCTCTGTTTCACGCAGCCATCCTGCTTTACCTGCAACCAATGGAGATTAGAAGTTAAAAATATTAATTACTATTTAAAACATAATAAGAATGCAAAATTATTGTTAAAATTATATCATATAGATATTTTAAAAAAAATTATGGTGCACTTATTTACATTTCAAAATAATTTAACATTTCTTAAAACATGTGTGGTTTTATTTGTCTTTATTCTTCGCCATATTTATTCTTGATTGGGGAGAAATAAAAATCCTCTTAGTCATGGCGGTCATTGCGAAAATTAGGTCGGGAATTGCTTTAATCTACCAGTTTTTTTTTTCGGATAAGGAAATACAGCTTAAAAAATATCAGGTGAAACAATGCTAAATTTGCTGAGAAGCGAAAGGACCAGATAGGTTTGTGGAAGAAGCAGGTATAAGAAGCAACTTCCGCACCCAAGACAGGTCAACAGTTTAGAACCTTTCCTCTGTTCCTATTGTCCAGGTATCCAAGCTATAGGCTCATTTTCACTTTTAGCTCCAAACGAAAGCTTTTCAAATTTTATCCATTTTTTCTGTTATTTATTTATTTCTGTTATTGATCTATTTTGGGGTATATATTTTAATAATAGTTAGTCTTTTATACAGGATTCTGGACATTGCTAAATTCCTATTGTAGGGATTATATGAAGATCATTTACTGCTGAGATTGCCAAGATATTTTATTTTCATTAGTTCGTGGGGCTAATAAAAGTATCCGTGAAAACGGAATTTCAATGTTGTATTCTGCGGAAAAAAATGCTAACATATGGCCTGCAACTTGACATACCTCATTATGGAGCCCCAGGCTTATTTTTTTGCGCATGCGCTTAGGTATTGTTCATAAAAATACGGGATATTCATTTTTTTTTTTTTAGGATTTTTGAAGCCCGAACTACAGAAAAACGTTTCATTAATTTATCTCAAACGGTTGGAGGGATATTATTCTGAAACATCGAGACGGGTTTTTGGCATTTTACCGCTAAAGTATGCATCAAATCGAAAAATTTACAGGCATTAACTCTTATTAGAATAGAATTTAATTTTAATTGAAAAAAATTAGGTTATTAAAATAAATTTTCCTTAAAGATATGTGCATTAGAATATACATAACTTATTTTTGATTTGATTGATTTATTTATGGAAGTGCAATTAATTTAGTAAAATAATTCAAAACAGATGTTTCAAACAAATGGGCTTGAACTTGCTCAACGACAACATTTAATTTACAAAGAATTTATTGGCAATAATCTTTTTATAACAAGTTTTGTAGATCATTAGAAATATTTCTGACGATATATTCTTGTTTCAGTTCAATTCAAAATTAAAAGTATTTTATTAAGTTATTAAGTAGTACAATGTTTCTTGTTATTGGCCTAGTGTTGTGGTTAATTAGCATTAGTTTGGAATTATTGTGTTAAATTATTAATAAAGACTTTATTGTCATTCAAGATTTGTAAATATTAGGTTTATTGGTATTATTGTAACTAGATTAAAGCAACTAACCATAGGAACTAACAAAATTATATGGTAACCCTCCCATGCTAAAAGATTCAAATCTTGTAAGCATTAAATAAAATAAAAAAATAAATAAAACTCTTATTAGAATTTGATTTTCTACAAGAATCCTTCATAAAAAGTATGGCATTCTAATGGAATTCCAAAGTTATGTTAGCTGGAGACCCTGACAGTTTCGTTTCGAAATTTCAAAAATTGTATGTTTGTGTTATTAAAAGGGCTTTTCTTTAGCACTTTTTATTTTAACTATAAAAATCAGCCGCTACAGCCTTAATAATAATAATAATACAATATTCCCCACCGTAGAAACCTTATATAAATATATATTAAATATTTCTTTAATTTATAATTCTTTCATTCTTATTTATAAGGATTAAATTTAATTCAACATGGCGCAATTGAATACTTCATAATACATACAAATTATATATGATAATGTGCAATAAGACTTTATAAATTTCTTTATTGCCCTCGGGTGAGCGGTAGCGGTGAAAATTAAAGCAAGTCCCACACATTAATAAGTTTAATATTTCATATGAGTTAGGTAGTTAGGCCGAAATAGAACAGAGTAACTGCTACTTTATCACTGCTATTCAGGGTACAGTTACATTTTATCATTACTTTATCATGGTTTAATTAATAAATTATCTCTTATCTTATAGAAGTTTCGTTATTTATTGTTTACATAAATTTATATTGAATCAGACCGCAGTACACGCCTTCATTGACGTATTTTATTGAGGTCAGCAATTTTTAATCATAATTGAAATATTACAATTTAATTTATATATTTATTTTAATTTTAACGTCCTTTTATTAAAGACAGACATTTTTCAGATGGATTATCAACAGGTTAACCAACTTTTTCAAACAGAATAGGTGTGATACCTTTCCCCGAGTGGGAATCGAACCCTTGACTCTAGGCACAGAGTGACCTCGCCTTAATACTCTTGATTTATTCTAAACGTAAAAAAAAAAAAAAAAAAAAAAAAAAAAAAAAAAAAAAAAAAATGTAGAAAACTCTAGAGGTGGAGTACTAAAAATCTAAATTGAAATTGAAGGACTTTGGAAGAATTATGGTACCGTTAAAATTAAACAAATCGTTGATTAATTGTCAAACATAAGTCAATAAAATATCAAACTAATCTAAAATTAAATTGAATGATTAAAAAATATTATTAAAGCAAATTTAAAATTAAATAACTTCCTTGTATCATTACAAAAATGATCCAAAAAAATTATTAAAGCTATTGTAAAATTAAATCATTTTTTTTTTGTTTCATTAAAAAAAAATATTTAAAGAATTTCATAAAGCAAGTTGTATGGAGGATAATAAAATAAAATAAAAAAAAAAAAAAAAACTGGTCAAAAGAGGTGTTAATTATACTTCACGTGGTCCAATCGGGCACTTATGTGAATAAGAATAATTGCGTATGCAAATGTAATATAAATTGTAAATAGTATAAATTCCTGGGATTACTGAAAACAACTATTAAAATAATATACAAGTATTGTAAAATTAAATAAATTATTCAAAGAAGAACAAAAATGATTAAAGGAATTAATTAAAGAAATTATAAAATTAAAAAACTTCCTTGAATGGTTACAAAAATGATTTAAGAAAATTATTAAAGCAGTTAGCCGGAGAACGAAGAAAATCTTGTCAAAACGTGATTATTAACAATAAAATCATTTAAGGTGTCGGGACAAAATAGTACCAAGCAACATATTTAGCAAAGCTTAACTCTAGCTGCTATATGTTGGATATTATCTGGGACTATCAGTCTATGATGCAAATGCTACTAAAATATCACTACAAGTTCTGTATGTTACTTAATCTTGTTGCCCCTAACCATTTCAACTGATAGTCCCACATAATATCCAACATATAGCAGATACAGTTACGTTTTGTTAGAAATGTAAAATCTAGATTTTTTACAAAAATCGTATTTATGTTTTCTTAGCCGAATCCCAACTATTCCCTGATTGCTTATCACCTCGACGGCTAATTATCTAATCTTCATGAAAAATTAAATAAGTTGCTGGAATCTTTAAGAAAAAACTAACAGCCTTGAAAGAAGATTGCTTGAGCATCTGCTCCTTGGTGATGACGTTGGAGAAGATAAAAAAACTCTTCTAGACGATTTGTTACTAGGGCTGAGAAAACCTTAACTTCACAAAGTTGTAAGGTTAAGCCCTATTGTTGCGACGGCTGGCTGGATCAGGATAGATATACAGTAGGTCTTTTGTCGTTGGAGGTTTTTTTCTTTTTTTCGTTTTTATCAAAAAGATCTAAAGAAAGGATGGAGTCTCCAAAAGGTAACCCTCAACTTCATTCAAGATGTCTGATGAATCCTCGTGCAATGGCGTGGAAAACCTCACAATCACAGTTATATACTTATCATTTCTTTTAAGACAATACCAAGCATGGATCAATTATAATATTTTTCAGAAATCAGGAATTAGTTGGGATTCGGCTAAGAAAACATCATTTTTGTAAAAAAATCTGTTTTAATTGAGAAGATATGGTCGACCGTTCGGAAGTAGGAAGCGTTGATCGTCGGGGTTTCGGTCAGTGTTCTTATTCAATAAAACACATTTTATTTGCTAAAATGTATATTTATTGCCGCCAACGTTTCGGCTTGCTATACAAGCCATCTTCAGGGCTGTAAAAACATATATGGTATAACAATCGTAAGGACAGAAACAATAACAAAAAACAACAAAAAAAAGGCTAGAAACATTAACATAAATATGAGTACCTATATGCTTGAAAATGTAAATATAAATATATATATATATATATATATATATATATATATATATATATATTCGTGTTCTTCATGCGGCATTCTCCAGCGGTCTGTTTTTTAGCGTGATATTTCGCAGAAATCCTATTCTGCTTCTTCAGACGGTTGTCCATTTTTTCACTTTTTTAGTTTGTTATTTTTAAATAACCTATAATAAATTGAGCTTATTTTAACATATGGCGCTTTCGGATATTCTTTCTTGTATCGTCGCCTGTTGACAACGCGTAGAGCCGATGGAACTGTTTAGAAGCTTTTCTTCGTCTTGCTATGAAGTATCTGCTTTTCTTTTCTCTGCCAATCTTCCTATTACAGCTCTAAGTACGGGCTTCCAGGTAGGGTGTAGGATAACACCTTCATCCCTGTTGAGAGTCATGGGTTGCTTGAATATCTCTACCGCTTCTCTGACAAGCCTTCTTTGCCGGTTATCTTCTTTAGCCAGGACTCTAGCTTCATCAAAGAGCATTTGTCCAGGGCATTCTTCCCCGTGTCTGGCTACAGCAGACGTTTTGGTGCGTTTTAGGCGGTAGTCAGCACAGTGTTGCTTTATCCTTGTGGCTATCTTCTTTCCAGTCTGTCCGACGTAGACTGTTCCACAGTCACATGGAAGAACGTAAACACCCTTGTCCTGTAACCACTGCTTATCCTTTGCTGATCCGAGTGAGTCACCTATTTTCTCTAGAGGTCGGAAAGCGACGTCTACACCTCGATTTATGAAAAGTCTGCCTACTTTTTCGCTTATGCCTCGGACGTATGGCAATGCTACTCGGTTTGAGGTTTCTTCATTTTGTTTCTCAAGTATTTTTCTTTGTGTTTTCTTTTTAATACGGCTGACCGCTTTGTCTACTTCCTTAGTTGCATAGCCGTTTGACTTAAGATCATTCTTCAGGAAGCCGAGTTCAGTTTCGAGGTAGGCGTCATTGCTGCATAATTTCAAAGCCCTGTGCGTCAGAGTCTGCACAACTCCTCTCTTCTGCGCTGGGTGGTGGTGGGATTCGGCATGCAAATATCGTCCAGTGGCTGTAGGTTTTCTGTAGACTGTGTGCCCCAATCCGCCGTCTGGTTCCTTGATGATCAGTAGATCCAAAAAGGGAAGCTTTCCATCCTTTTCTTCTTCCATTGTAAATTTGATACATGGATGGGAATTATTCAGGAAGGCCAAAAACGTTTTTAATTCTTGAGGACCGTGCTGCCAGACAACTAATATGTCGTCAACGTACCTGAGCCATAATTTCGGCTTGAGGGTCGCCGTATTTATCGCATGCTTCTCAAATTCCTCCATAAAGATGTCTGCTACCACTGGTGATAGAGGGCTCCCCATCGCCACTCCATCCTTTTGTTTGTATATAACATCTTTATATTGGAAAAAACAAGACGTAAGGCATACCTCTGCTAGCTTCATCATCTTGCCTTGTAGTAGATTCTTATCATGGATAATGGCAAGTGAATCCTTCACTGGTAGATTTGTGAATAAAGCCTCAACATCAAAGCTCACCAAGACATCACATTCCTCTATTTTCATCTTACTGAGGATCTCTACTAGGTGGCTTGAGTTCTTTACAGCTGAAAATGAGTGCCCAACAAAGGGTTTCAATATCCTAGCTAAAACCTTACTAGTTCGATAAGTGGGAGCTCCAATCATGGAGACGATAGGCCTCAATGGGACACCGTCTTTGTGGATCTTGGGTAGTCCATAGATACGCGGGATCCTTGAATCATCAGGAGTCATCTCGTTCATCAATTTCTTTTCAATACCACCACTCTTCAAGATTTTGATGATATTATTTTCCGTGATTCGAGTAGGAATTGCATGCCGAATCCCACCACCACCCAGCGCAGAAGAGAGGAGTTGTGCAGACTCTGACGCACAGGGCTTTGAAATTATGCAGCAATGACGCCTACCTCGAAACTGAACTCGGCTTCCTGAAGAATGATCTTAAGTCAAACGGCTATGCAACTAAGGAAGTAGACAAAGCGGTCAGCCGTATTAAAAAGAAAACACAAAGAAAAATACTTGAGAAACAAAATGAAGAAACCTCAAACCGAGTAGCATTGCCATACGTCCGAGGCATAAGCGAAAAAGTAGGCAGACTTTTCATAAATCGAGGTGTAGACGTCGCTTTCCGACCTCTAGAGAAAATAGGTGACTCACTCGGATCAGCAAAGGATAAGCAGTGGTTACAGGACAAGGGTGTTTACGTTCTTCCATGTGACTGTGGAACAGTCTACGTCGGACAGACTGGAAAGAAGATAGCCACAAGGATAAAGCAACACTGTGCTGACTACCGCCTAAAACGCACCAAAACGTCTGCTGTAGCCAGACACGGGGAAGAATGCCCTGGACAAATGCTCTTTGATGAAGCTAGAGTCCTGGCTAAAGAAGATAACCGGCAAAGAAGGCTTGTCAGAGAAGCGGTAGAGATATTCAAGCAACCCATGACTCTCAACAGGGATGAAGGTGTTATCCTACACCCTACCTGGAAGCCCGTACTTAGAGCTGTAATAGGAAGATTGGCAGAGAAAAGAAAAGCAGATACTTCATAGCAAGACGAAGAAAAGCTTCTAAACAGTTCCATCGGCTCTACGCGTTGTCAACAGGCGACGATACAAGAAAGAATATCCGAAAGCGCCATATGTTAAAATAAGCTCAATTTATTATAGGTTATTTAAAAATAACAAACTAAAAAAGTGAAAAAATGGACAACCGTCTGAAGAAGCAGAATAGGATTTCTGCGAAATATCACGCTAAAAAACAGACCGCTGGAGAATGCCGCATGAAGAACACGAATAATTCTCCCCAGCGAAGAAACCTCAAAAATAATATATATATATATGTATATATATATATATATATATATATATGTATATATATATGTATATATATATATATATATATATTTAAAGTGTAATAATAGCAATATAAATAAATATACCTGTATAGTGACAGACCTATTCTAGCAATAGGTATGTCACTATACAGGTATATTTATTTATATTGCTATTATTATACTTTATATATATATATATATATATATATATATATATTTATTTATATTTACATTTTCAAGCATATAGGTACTCATATTTATGTTAATGTTTCTAGCCTTTTTTTTTTTTGTTGTTTTTTGTTATTGTTTCTGTCCTTACGATTGTTATACCATATATGTTTTTACAGCCCTGAAGATGGCTTGTATAGCAAGCCGAAACGTTGGCGGTAATAAATATACATTTTAGCAAATAAAATGTGTTTTATTGAATAAGAACACTGACCGAAACCCCGACGATCAACGCTTCCTAAATCTGTTTTAAGGACGTTTCGGCTACTCTTTGGTAGCCTTCGTCAGCAATGAAAGTGCCGGGAGGCAGAGAAAGACCAAAGTTAACACTTAAGTAACTTAATAGTGAAAATATACCAAAAACGTGTGTGTATATTTTCACGATGGTTGGTGAAAATATTGGTCATGAGTTTTTTTACAAAACTCATATTGATGTTTTCCTAGCCGAATCCCAACTATTCCCTGATTGCTTATCACCTCGACGGCTAACTATCTAATCTTCATGATAATATTTTTCAATTTTACGGTAAATAATCACATTTTCATTTAGTTTAAACCTTAATAAGGTAGTTTACATCAAGAAAATCCTATTTCAAACCTAAAATAGGACGAACAATGGCGAATTATACTACTCGGAGACTTTAACAATTTCCATTTGAAATGGAAAACGAAAGTGGCAATTTTAAATGATTAGAAGCTAAACCGGACATTAAATTCATTGATTGACATTCCGCAGTGGTGATTGGATGAACAGTTCACTGAGTATTTTAAATTTAAAAAAGTTGAATCAACAATGACCAGCGAACCTCCTTGAAAAAGTACAGGAAATGACTTTTACTATAATGTTATGGAATCAAATTTATAGGAATGGACTAAATTTTTAAAATCATAGAAACGCAAACCATCACAAGTAATAGTTCCGCCAACTATTTTTGGCTTATTTTTTATTGCTTCTTGCTATTTTTTCTATGTCCTTTCAGAATGCGGCCTAAAGTTGAAAGGTGCACCATCAGTCAACAAGATGTCGGGGTCGAAACTAGCAGATGTCCCACCAGGACCCTCGTCCCGGAGTAAACAAAGCTCACTAAACTATCCCCAGAAACAAATACACACTCTTGTATCATTTATAATGGCTTCTATTTATGGCAAATGGAAACACAAGAGCTGTCAAGCTTAACCACTAAAGTCTGGGTAGGCGTTGATGTCAGAATTTCTCTGTCTTATATAATATTCAACGTGGAGATGCCATATATAGTACAAAAGAGGTCTTATTTTAATTGGCGCCCGAAGAGGGGAAAAATAATTGCGTACGGAAAAAAGATCTGATAATATGTAAGTGCTTTTATTATAGCATACATTTAAAAATATAATCTTTTAAGAAATGCACAAATATGACTTCAAGGTAATTTATACGAAGAGAGAAATAGAAACTACGGAACCGCGACGTTTTAGCGCGATTCCACAATTATCTCTAGTGTCATTTGGAAAGCGTAGAATAGAATCAGGTAATGTTTTGTCTTAATCTTCCGTGAAAAATGTTAGCTCACGTGAAAAAGTAAAATGAAAGCTTAACAACAAGCTAGTTCATAGGCAGCACAACAGGAAATTTACAATATCCTACGCGGAATATACACTCTTTAAGCCCCGGTTTTCAAAATGATTTTGCTCTATCGAAAATTGCATAACAAAAAAATTTGGGTTTTGAACACAATCCGACAAGAAGAGAAAAATTATATCAATAACTAACTGTACCTAGTAGATAAGGAGGTTATACTACACGATTGGAGCTGATGTAAACAATCCCTGGATGCTAGCAGCTGGTCAGCAGATGTCGAGGACTGCACGAGCCCAGGAAGTAAACATTGGGAGTGGTTATGGCGAGACACCAGGAACTACATACAGGAAATGGGAAGTCAGCACTACTTTAGAGGTGTCATTTTGAAAAAACAAAATTATAGCACTTTCCATAAATGCAGTCTTTCAAAGCTACTGGATATAGAATTATTTTGGTTTATTCAAGACCTACTTGGATTTAGTATCTTATAAAACTATAGCCGCAATAAAAAAAGAAATTGAAATTTGTAAATTTCAAGCCATGAACTAAAAAAGAAGTGCTCCTACCAGTGCCTGCCTCATTTTAGCTTTTTTTGATATTATGCTTAATTGCGGATTTGGATTTGGAAAGCTTTACTGTCAGGAAACAAGATGGTCTTTTTGGTTTTTACATTTAAGATTTTTTGGGTAGGAAATTTTTTACACTTATGGCTTTCTCACCACGATTTCCCAACGGTTATCGAGTTATTTAACCAAATAAATAAAAAATCCAATGTCTTTTTTTTTTAAATACTTCCTCTAACGTTTTTGTATATATATATATATATATATATATATATATATATATATATATATATATGATTTGTTTGTGAGACGGCTTCTCTCTCCAGCGGTGTTCTTCCTCTCCTTTGCGCAATATTTCGTCGGGTTCATCTCCGACTTCTTCGGGCTGCTATGTGTCGTCCTCGGTGGTTGTCAAGGGAATGATTTTTTCCCGGAATTTCCCTCCTTTATAGCCCTGCTTCGTAGACTACGAAGCAGGGCTATAAAGGAGGGAAATTCCGGGAAAAAATCATTCCCTTGACAACCACCGAGGAGGACACATAGCAGCCCGAAGAAGTCGGAGATGAACCCGACGAAATATTGCGCAAAGGAGAGGAAGAACACCGCTGGAGAGAGAAGCCGTCTCACAAACAAATCATATCAACCCCAGCGAAGAAACTTAAAACAAAACATATATATATATATATATATATATATATATATATATATATATATATATATATGTATACGAATAGGGGGATATTTTTAGCTTCTGTCTCTCATTCACACTTGTCCATATTATTTTGCTTTGATAGAATTCTTGAACTGCTTCCTGCTTCCTATTTAAAAGCGGCCCAAGGAGAAATCCTTGTATCAATGACAGTAAAAAGTTATACCATTCCATACAATCCATTGTCTTTAATAGAAAAGTCGACACTTCATGAACGACCTCGAATCCGCAATATATTTAATATAATTAAGTCTTAAGACCATCATAATATACTCGACGTCTCCATAGAACGTAATGTTAAACGTATCCATTACGCAAGATGGGCATTAAAGAGTTCCACGTCAAAAGGTTCGACACTTTGGACTCCTAAAGAAAGTCTTACCCTTAAGAACGCACGTCGAATAATTTTCAAGCCGCACTTAACGATCAACATATCGTCCATATAAGTCTATTAAGGACTACAAGAGATTAATTGCTCGGTCTTACTAAATCTGGAAGTTGAAACCCTTCCGCGACTTTTCCCCGCCAATTTGCCACCGGAGTCCAGCACAATGTTTCTAGGAATGTGCGGCTCTCAGAAGAATCAACAGGTGTATGTTCGTTAGTACTTTCCTTAACCTTTCTTGGTTAACGATCTTATCTGATTTCATTCTTTTTCCACGGCTACAGCCGCAATAAAGTGTCAGAAGAACAGTGTTCTTGTAATAATCTCTTTAATTAGTTTCGACTGGCCGGCAAAGCATCTACTGAAACTAGATATGACAGGGTCTTTCCGCTACGTGTGTTTGATGAGGAGATAAGAGAAACTTGGAATTTTTGATATAGAAATCAGAACGAATATCAAATGAAAAAGATTTTTCCTGAATAAAAGGAGATTTCAAAAATTCACTTTCTACTTTCTGAGTAACATTCATTCCCTTTCTACTTTCTGAGTAACATTCATTCCCCTTTCTACTATACCGAGAAACAAAACAACAAAAATCAATAATTTGGACGTCTCACATTTACCTAATCTTCGGTCTTCCTCCACAAACAAGGTATTTTATTGCAGAAGAAGGCAGCCCAAAGCATGCTGAACGTCCAAATTACTGATTTTTATAGACAGACGCCAACTATTCCATGACTTCTTATCTCCTCGACGGTTAATTATTTGCATATCATTAAAAATGTTAAGATACGCCCCAGCCATAATAAGTAGCATAAACGTCATTGAAAATGATCGGCACATATGTTTTGTCCTAATCAACCAATATAGTTTTACCTGAAGATAGAACTTAACCAAAGAGAAAACTAAAATTGTTTAAGGGTTTTTTAATGGTACCTAGTATATTTTAAAAATGTTACCAAGAAGGACAAGAAAGACCAAACGTTAACCGAATGAAAAATGAACATTTTGGTCTGTTCGCACTCTCCGTCAACAAAAGTGTTCTGATTTTGATGGTTTTTGGTATCAAAATACTTCTTAAAGGAAAGGTCAAGTTATCCCAACGGAACACCATTTAATCGGCAAAATTAGTGCAAACAAATCGCAATAGGCTTGTCATAGCCGTTTAAAAAGTGGGGAATGAGTTTAAACCACATTCAACATAGTTTCGAAAATGCTGTTTGTCTGTAGGAACAACGTTAAAAAAAAAATACATTAAGCACGTGTATTACTGACAAAGGGGTCTCCCGTGGTCTAGTGGCTAGCGCGCTGGATTCATAAGCGGGAGATGGTGGGTTCGATCCCCACCGGCGCCAGAAATTTTCTCATCTCAGGGCTCGCTGAGAAAATTCCTGGTTGCACCCTGGATGTCGGCGCTAATAGCTACGATTTGTTGATGCGCCGTAAAAAAAAAAAAAAAAAAAAAAAAAAAAAAAAAAAAAAAAAAAAAAAAAAAAATTACTGACAAATTACTTTGCACTATCCTTTACTTTTACAGATTAACTGTTGCAGCCTAATTGGATTGGTAGACTCCTGTGGAGAAGTTCTTCCGATTCAACGAGCATGAAATTATTAAAGATCTAAGGAAGGCCTGAGCTAAAGTAATTTGGTCTATTTGTCGGTGCAGCTTCCGTCGAATTTTCTATCCCAGATAATGTGGCTAGGTTAGCCGGATGGCTACTTTACAATGTGCAATAGGCCAGAACCCTCTAGGAGTGCCGCAATGATCCTTTGAGAACTAGTACTTCCGTGTCAAAATGTGTGGGCAAATTGTGGTCCAATAGATAGGTTGAAAAGATGCAGTGTAAAGATGTTTTAGTGGCCATGAAAGTAATCCTGTTATGAGCCAAGAAGTGCTTGGAATTACAAGAAATTATAAACGAGAACAATATTACTTTTTCCAATAGTTTTCCTCACCAAGGATCTGTGCGTTAATGGTTTTGAGGTCTTCATTTTTACCAAAAGAAAAATTGTGGAGTTCTAAAGGAAAAGGGACCCGGCCTATAATCCCATGGCGATAATCCAAGGAAAATGTCCTTCTTTTATAACCTGAACACTTGGAACTTTTCACGCCAGTTTAAATCGTTTTCAGCCACAGTTTTGGCTAAGTATTGATAACTATTAAACACTATCTCCCTTGCCTGACCTCTCAAAGCCTTCCCTAGTCCTAAATGAGACATAATCAGTTTTTTAGCGTTTTAAGTAGTGCGTTGAAATGGAAATTTGCACCGTCGGAAATATTTCTTTCCTAGAAGTTTGCGCAACTGATCTAAACTATCTATCTGAACAAGCTATAATTGAGAACACGATTCAAAAATATATTGTAGGATTGCACTTGCTGAATTCTACCCTGCAGAAGATATATGTGATGGATCTTAAACCCTTAAAAGGATTAACAACTGCAAGAAATATTCATCTTTCTGAAATCCATAAAGACAATTTGAGAATAGATCGACGTTTGCGGTTGGAACCTTCTCGGTGGCGTTCCAGCGATATATTACCATATTGCCTGCCAACTAGGATCTAAATAGCACCTTGTGGTATTGGGCTAAACTACAAACGCTGCGTTATTTCCTGGACTGCCCAGTTCTTGCGTTTGGCTCAGACCACCAATTGAGTCATCATCTTGAAACATTCAGTAACAGTCAATGTGTTGATTAGAGTAAGCTCTTATGTTTTTAACGTTGCTTACTACGTTAGAAAGGGTAGTTTTCTCGCGTGTCGAAGGACTCTTGCAACGTTTCAGTCCAAAGAACCTTGTTCGTTTTGGGATCAAGCCCCAAAATGTTTACGAATGAGCAAATGTTATCGGTTGGTTACCCTGACTGTGCCCAATGGTGCTGATAAGCATTCCAGTCCTTATCGACGTGACGACAGCTGACTCCCGGAGTAAAAAGCACCTCTTTGAATCGTAGGGGGACAATAGTTCACAATGGTGCCAACCTCCTCCTCCTCCTCCGCTAACATTTTATACCTTTCTCTCTGTCTCCTTTTTTTCTGTTGGCCGTGGTGGCGGCATTGTCGGAGCCAGCTCCCAGGTAGAGGAGCCAATTTATTTAGAGCTGGTCCCGTCAATTGAATCGTACAAAGAAGCCGGGTTTGATCCGATCCGGTCCAGCCGCCATCTTGGATGTCACCCGCACTCCCGCCTTATCTGCAGGGCTGCCACCACAGCCCTTCGGATTAATTCATTCACTTCACGGTCTGCTTGATCTAGTCCCCTCTTAATGGATTGACGAACCGGATCGCAAAGGCACATCTTATTCCCGACCGATCTCAAAGGATTTCCTGAAGATAAATATCTCTTGTATGGAGTAATCCTTTGATATCATTATTAAAGCCTCCTTCACATCGACAATATTTATGAATTAATTAATTTACAATATATTTGAGTATATTGTTTTGAGCTAGAAATATATGCCAGTAAGTTTGTGAGGTTTTTCAGATTGGAAAACAAAAATAATCTAATATCCTCCACCATTTCCCATTTTTACTAACATACCATCCAACTTGCCCTATGTTTCGATTTCATTTTGAACAAATATGTTAATACTGATTCTTCTATTGCGTCCATTCCGTTTTTAAAGAAATTATTTTTTGCAATATATTTTTTTTACAACTCCGAGATTTTTAAGATTACCAATATGAATATTTGTTGATTAACAACCTGAATAATTCCTTAAAATATAATTTTAAAAAATCAAAAAAATAATAGGGACCCAAAACTGAAAATGGCACTTCATATGCCTACGCCTAATAAACTAATCATTTTTTTAGAATGATATATATGTATATATATATATATATATATATATATATATATATATATATATATATATATATATGTATGTATATCAGCAAAAACTACGAATTATTTATTTAATTTTCAAAGATTACTATCACAAAATGATAATTTAAATACGATATAACTCACACACACACACACACACACACACACACACACACACACACACACAACATATAAGTATGTATATATTCGATTAGGTTTTAATTTCCTGGAATATATTTTAGATTTTCTGAATTTTAAGAAGTTTGAGTGGAAAGCACACGGAAGTAGAAATCAAAAATATTAGATTAAAAAGTCTTGAATAAACAAGACTTGTTAGATTGTTTCAAATTAATGAGGTTTACTTGAACGTTGGATTAAATAATTTTTCTTGCATTTTTTTTTCTTTTAACAATTGATATTTATCTAAAATTGATTACATTGGTGTTTGATATCGAAACATCCTTTCGAGGAAATTTCGAAATAATATATTCTTATTGAAGGAGGAAATGATTTCTTATTAAATGTTATATTTTAAGAAAAGTTATATTTAAGGTAGATCGGTTTGTAGCTTAATTCTCTTTGAACTTTGTTAGCTGCTTATCGAGTTAATTATAAAGAAAATAAAAATAATTGTGTTGTACTGTAATAACGTATTTTCTAAATAGTCCAAATGGCCGCAACCTAAAATGTCGTCTCCGAGGTTATGATAAAAGTTAATTTTTAACTAATGCACGGTCTAGGTTTATTGGTCTGTAGTCTTTGTTCTTGACAAATGCCGATATAGAATGTGCAGGGGTCCCTAATTATTTAATTAATATTAAATCCATATGATAAAAGTCCGTCACGCAGGAGCTGCATAACTAAGCACTTTCCTCAGAATTTGGGTAGTGTAGACTGCTTTCCAGAACAATTTGCTTAAAATATCCTACATAAATAAAATAAAAACACGAATAGTTCCCTTTTAAATTTGTAATGAGTAACTGATCAATTTATAATTTGCTTCCAGAGTTATGTTTACACATGGTACCTATTACACTACGTAATAAATACAAAAAACCTCATATTATCGTATTTTGATCTAACGCAGGAACAGGATACAGTCACTCTAGTGGTAGAAAGCGCTCCTTGCGGCGGCTTTGTGAACCTACGTCTGACGGGCTTTTCTATTGAAATATATTACAAATTAAACCCCCGCTTTCCGATTGACCGATTCAGCTCATTTTTACAACACTTCTTTCTCATGAGTTACCCACGACGTATACCGCGTTTCGTTACAATACAGCAGAAATTACGACCGGTATGAGTATATTAAGAATTTGGGTCAGGAGTAAACCCCCCCTTCTAATGAACCGATTTAGTTTATTTTTACAAAACATATTTACCTGTAGATTACCACTACGAATACCGAGTTTCGTCGAAATATACCAAAAATCACGGCTGGTAGTGGCGAATTGGTATTGTGGGTCCGGAGTAAACCCCTCCTCCTAATGAACCGATTTAGTTTATTTTTACAACAGTTATTTACCTGTGGATTACCACTACGAATACCGAGTTCCGTCGAAATATACCAAAAATCACGGCTGGTAGTGGCGAATTGGTATTGTGGGTCCGGAGTAAACCCCCCCCCTTCTAATGAACCGATTTAGTTCATTTTTATATCTCACTTTTCTCTCTATATTACCACTATGAATACCAAGTTTTGTTGAAATATAATAAATATTACGGCTGACATAGTCAAATTAGTGTTTTGGGTTCGGGGTAAACCCCCCCCCTTCCGGTGGACCGACTTTGGTGGTTAACGAACTCGTTCAATCGTTTGCTAATTGAATGCTATATACCAAGTTTCGTGACGAAAAAACAAAAACTCTGGCCGCTATCGTGTTAACAGACACACACACACATATATATATATATATATATATATATATATATATATATATATATATATATATATATATAAATTTTAACGGGGGTCATTTTCGGTGTCTACTAGGTAGGATCGATAAAGATTTGAAGAAATTTTTCAAAAATTCCGTCATGAGTCCAACCTCAATAGCTACTTTCCTTCGGAGGAAAGTGCTAAAAGAAAAGAAAAAAATCATTGATGGTAGTCTGACTAAGCAGGGCTGAATTTCCGGGAAATATTATGCTAAGTCGAAAAAAAAAAAAAAAAAACTACCCCAGAACCAGGAGCATACACAATGAAAATTCTTAACATCCGAAAAACCTTCAGTAGAAAAACATATAAACTAATAAAAATGTGGCGATTGGGGTAAAAATCCTTGACCATCCGTGATGGGATAAAATATCGTGTCTTTTTGGACATAAAACCTAACATAATCGTTATCAAAATTTTCACTTAATATCTACCAAAATTAGACGAGATAAAACTTAAATACGCATGAAAAAACAATTATTTTTGATCAAGAAAATATTTTTTCAATATTAAATTTTTTTTTTAACAAAATCATATTTTAGGTATTTTGGTCTGTAGCTTGATTCTGTTTGAATGTTGGTTCAATGCGTACATATCGCCCCTAACTATCGAATATGGAAATCGGAGCAAACTAGGGAAAGAAAATATTCTATCCAACGACGAAGGAATAAATTGAAAAATGGTCTATTCGATAATTTATTTAAGGTATTAAAGGCTATTGTACACCCTTCCAAACAATAATAATAAAAATGGGCCTCCCGTGGTCTAATGGCTAGCGCCTTGGATTCATAAGCAGGAGATGGTGGGTTCGATTCCCAACCTCCGGCAGGAATTTTATCGTCCCACGGCCCGCTGGTAAAATTCCTCGCTGCACCCTGGATTTCGGCGCTAATGACCTAGATGTAGATGCGCCGTAAAAAAAAAAAAAAAAAAAAAAAAAACACGACAAGCCGTATCGTCCACAATCCAAGAGCAAAGTCTAGAATCTGAAAAACGAGATTTTTCATAATCGATTGTTTGACAGGCCAGGGACGATATAAGCAGCTGTTTTTCGACTTAATAAAAATGAGAATTTTTTCATTATTGTTTTTCTAGAAATAATGTGGTATGTTTTAATGAAAAGTAATGAATAGATTTATTTCTACAATGTAAGCACAAGGACTGGCTGATAAAGTATGCGATTGGTAAAATACATTTCCATATATTAGATCCAGGTAGCGAGTACCCAGCTGAATGTATTAGTCCACCATTTTGAATACTGGTCCCCGCCTCCGAGCTGATCCGTATTCAAATATACGGGCCCCGGTCGTCTCTTTGAATACATTTGTACTCTTGCGCATGCGGGTTAGTGAAGAGGAAGGGTTGCCATGGCAGCCAGGTGGGGTAAGCCCCTGTGTTTGCTAGCTCAATAGAATGGCTAATGTATCTGAAGGTATTGTCAAAGCATCTGCTACCATAAAAAAAAAAAAAAAAAAAAATCCCCGGCACACGGCACGAAGGGTTGAGCACGGGCCGGGACCAGATTTCAGCTTGTCAAGGAGTTTCGGCCTCTTAAAGAACATTCTAACGTTCTTCGTCTGATATAAAAGGGTTTCCGAGGTTACGCTTTTTTTTCCCTCTTCTTCTTGGTTTATTTTTTTTTTCTATAGCCCTTCCTCGGAAGAAGGCAGTTAACACCTTCTGCAAACGGTTGGAAGTACGTTACAGTCTGATGCAAGAAAGGTACGTCACGCAGCTAAGCAGAAAAGCAGCAATGTGGCTAGTTTACTGATAATAATGAAACCGATGCAAAACAAACATAAATACTTATGCTCTTGTACATATCTTATAACAATAAAAATATGTACCAAATTTTGTTGCAAGAGACAATGAGTGATTTCGATACGAGCATATTGTGCAATATAACAAACATTTCAACTGTTAGGGGTACATTCGTCAAATCGCTTATGAAAAAGCTATACAGCAAGTCTCGTCGAAAAAAAACAACAACAAATATTTTGTTCATAGACACACACTCACTCGTCATGAATATCGTCCCTACCATGTCAAAATATGAAATATGCAAAATCTCTTTTTTCAGATTCGAGACTCTACTCTTGGATTGTGGACGATACGGCTTGTCGCAAATTGTCACAACTCTAACCCCTTTAGAATAGCCTTTAATGCCTTAAATAAAGTATCGAATAAGACCATTTTTCAATATATTACTTCGTCAATTGATTGAATATGTTCGTTCTCTAGTTTGCTCCGATTTTCATATTCGATAGTTTGACATGGTAGGGACGATATGTACACAGACGTTTTAAGATTTGATGAAAGATTTTTACAAATTCTTTCAAGAGTGCATCCTCAATCAATGGCTGCACCCCTTCGAATGTGCTAAAAGATTACACTGGAGTCTCCAGCTTCCCTATTGTCGGTATATTGTTAGACTACTGGCTAGACGCCTTTCATTAAAGTTTCTAGCATTTTGTTCAATGTTGAAAAAAGAAAAAAAAAAACCTAGGATAAGTTAACAAGAAGACATTGAGGAAGACGACTAACTTTGAAATGGAAACTTCACCAAAGGAAGGATAAAACAGGAAAAACATGAAGAAGATCAGGATGCCGAAGGAACGGACGAGAAAACCTCCGGGAGACATGTTACTTTAAGGGAACCGTAACCTTGTTAAAACTTCAGCCCCCCCCCTCCACATCCTTCCAAGTTCTAATTTGGCCGATCCGCAGTCTTGTAGTCTCTTTGGCAGGACAATTATTTTAGCTCCCTGCTCCTCTAAAACAATGACAAACTCTACTTTAGCTCTTATATGTCTCTGGGCAGTGATTACGTCGAGTTAAGAAGAAACTATTCAGCAAAGTTAATAAATGTCATCGGTCATATAAGATAGAATTTTTTTTTTTCAAGTTTCATTTCTCCCCGCTCTAAGGCCAACGCCTATGAGAAAATGTAGTGACAGAATGTCAATACATTTGAGATCTTTTGGTCTGATAAGGTTTAAGTTTGCCTCAATACCTGAATGGAAACACAAATTTCTTATTTACAACGTAAACTTAGCTTCCACACAGAAAACGTCCTTCCTGTTCTCATAACCTATTGAGGAGCTCAGGAATCATGCTTGTACGTGCAAATAAAAGAAATACAAACTCATTTCATCAACATCTGTTTTATTAAACTTTTGGTTGATAGTGAAATATTATAATTAATATAACCGCAGAATACAGGAGTACAGCAAGGCCAATATTAAGCCCATTACTGTTTCAATTTAACTAAAATTGAAAACTCGTTAAAAACTGTTAACGATTGAACTAAAATTGTTTTAATATATTTTTTATGTTATTACTATTCCCTAATTATCCAGTATTGTATTTTATTTTAGTTTTTATGTGGTTTTCTATTGAAGTTTTAGGACGCAGAAATTATTCGGTGTAGCTTGAAACTATTTAAGAAATAATATTCGATATATTACTTAGAAAATTGTTTTGTTAATTCTATCATTTGTTCGTTCATAGTAATTGGGTTTATTTTATTACTTCTATGCCAAAATATTTTTTATAGGTTAATTAGTGACATTCTTGCAAATATGTTTAGCATTAGATCAGTGCAATGTAGAGTGTAACAACCCTTATACAGGAGAGATACCCAATGAAACTTTCCAGGAGTCCTTTCCTATTTCTTATTTTTAGGGCTAAGTATATTTTGTTGTTATGAGTACATTTAATGTATTTTGTTTGAACTGAGGGTGAAAGATTAGGAACAGCCGTTGAAAGGAGTCATGTGTAGCTAATGTTCCAAATTTGCAAAATACCCAATATAACGACATGGATGCAGATCCCACATCTGCCGGCCATTTCACGGTCTTGTCGTCCCGTTTTGATTGATACTACAGTACCGGCGCCATCTTGGAAGGGTTACCGCCGGCGACAGATGCCCCCCTGCTCCGCCCTTCTAATATAAACTGATTTATAGTTTTATTTAAATCCCATTCCATTGTGGGAGTCGGATATCATTCGGCAATCGAGGAACGGGTGAGGGTGGGCCATGCAGATCTGCAAATCGGATAGGCGGATTTTTTTTTTTTTTTAAATCGGAAGGCGAACCCTTCCGCTGGATCTGCGGTTACTATTGTGTCGGACCGAGATGGCCGTCTGCTCGAATCCGTTACAACAACAGGGGGAGTATGCCAAACCAATTCCCAATGGAGGGAGGTAAACATCATATCCGTCTGAATGGACGGGTAGAATACCCGCTCTGAAACTAATATAGATATAGCTGCCGGCAGAAAAAATAGTTCTGGCTCTTTTGTGACGATTTTAGATCAAATATATCGGCAATAAAGGCTAAAATATCACCAATAATTCAATTGACCCTAAATTTTCATCTAACACACAATGTTTGAATTTAACTTTAAAACTAATTGAGATAAATTCACAAAAGTTCAGGGACTGCCCAATGGCGATAAGCTAAGACAAACGTGCTCTTATTGGCATAAACATTTTTTGTTATGAGGAAATTTCTCTTATACTAAAATAAACGTTCTGTGTGTCTAAAAGCATATTTTAGATATATACAAATATGTTGGAATAAATAAATTCCAGGGAATTAAAAATTGCGATGAGGTTAAAAAGAGGGGTTCTTACATCACCATAGCATCTCTAGAAAAACATTGAATTTGTCAATATAGATGAAATACTTTGTATATTAAGATAACATTTTTTTTTTTTTTTTTTTTTACAAAAATATATTTTTATTGTCTTTTTATATCCTTCTTTTCTAAAAACAAATCCAAGGTCAAGTTTGATTAAAACACCTTTTAATGACCAACAACTCAGACCATAAATATTTAATTTATTTAAATCATCTCCATTTCTCATAACGTTTCGGCCTTTAGGCCATTTTCAAATTCTAGAAGAAAAATAAAGACAATTTTAATTTCGCCATAAGCTCTATTATTCCCTCATTTATTTTAATTTAAAACCCTTATGTCAATGTTTGTATATAATTTACAACCTGTAGGGTTTGTGGTGAAGTTAACTCTTTATTTATTTTTCTTTGTGGTCTGAGGTGTTCATTATTAAAAGGGATTTTAACTTAATTTAGGTGTATTGGTCTGTAGCTTGAGAAAGACGGTTGCTTTTGTCTCATGAAGCAGGTGAAAATGAATTTATTCTGTTTAATTGACTTTTCACCTATATAAGAACATTTCTTGATAGTTTGGAGTATTTATAAATTTTGATAACATAATAAAATAAATAATAACAATAATACTAATAATAAATAAATAGAATAGATGAGGAAGTGAAATTAATACAATTAATGGACAGTGGGGGAGGGGTCAGTTTGTCAATGTTATCTTGATATACGTGACATAGGACTCTTTCTATAAATGTCATTGACAGCTGTGACGTCACATTGACCATCTGCTTGATTGGAGAACAATGGAACCATACAGTCTGGAATGGTTAAATCCAAATGTATACAAGAAGAGATAGAAAGAAATCTCCTGAAACATTCTGCTGGACATTCGATCTGCCCCATTCTGCTCTCAAATGGTATCAATATTGATTGTTACTTCCCAACTGCCGGTGGAAGTAAATTGTAAAATCCTATAGTTTACTGCAGCTGAATTCTGAGGGGGAGTGGAGTTAGCGAACGAAAGGTCCTGATTGAAACGGATCACCCTAATTGAGAAATACAAATGGCTTACTCAGATAACCTAAAAAAAAAAAAAAAATTAATCAATTGTTAATTGTATTCCCAATATTATTTCAATTGATGATTTCTTATAAGTGTAATATTTAGATATGATTAACATGTTATTAACAGTTTTTATTATTATTTACTTATGAGCACATTAGCCCTTTCATTTTCAAAAGAATTTATCTTGTTATATTTTTTCAGTTAATTTTTATTTATTTAAGTATATGTATATATCTTCTGTATCGATTAGTTTTTAATTTTTAATTATTAAAGCTCTGTCATAATAGCTACCACAAAAATAGTGTTTCAGTTAATTTTTAGTATTAGTTATTGACATTTTTTATGTAATATTCAGCAGAATTGAATATTGAATATCATCTACCAACTAAATATTAGGTAAAAACATATTAGATTGATAATTTGGCAATTATAGAATATGATTTATTAATTCGTTTCTATATTTTATTGTTTATACTTTTATTGTAATTTAATGATTTCAATTAATAAGGGACAAAAGATGATGAATTTTGTTAAAGTAAGAGAACTTATTGAAGACTGGTTTTTGGCTACTTAATCTTGTTTTATTCAGCAAACCAATTTGGCTATTATAAATAAATAAAATCTGTTTTACAATTAAATGTAACGAATTAAACATAATGAAAATTTGTGGTCATAAATTCTCTTAATGCTCTAGAGGAATTCTGCTAAATGTTTCTATGCTCATTTTACCGTTTATATTCATCAACTAGAAGAAAAAAAAAAGGTGATGAAATCCATTTTTTATAAATGAAATTCAATGCTCCTCCAGAACTACCCTTTTAGCAAAGGTCTTATTGATAAGTCGAAGGAAGGGTGAAAAAAAACGATACAAAAAAAAAGTATAGAATATCCCTGAAGGGGGGTGAAGAGGGAAGCCTTTCAAAAAATATTCCAGTAAATAGGAAAGGTTGAATCTGGTAATTGATCGGAAGATGAAGCAAAAGACGCTGATAAAGGAAACTTCCGTTACGGGTATAAAAAAAAAGGCCCAAAAAGTGTGTGAATGGTTGAAGGGGAGTATTTCTGAGCAGGTTTATGGAAAGGGGAGACTGGGGTGAAATAGCTCGAAAAACGATGAAAAAATGATGACCCACAAAAGCAACCCCTAAGGTGTCTTCTTTTAAAGCTTATGGTGATTTTAATGGTGTTCCCAGGAGGGTAGGGTTAGTATTTATGCCCGTTTCTTCCGTTTTTTGTCATAATGTCAATAAATATATTCTATTTTCTATTAATTAATCAATTTTATGGAGTAGATCGTATAATTATTTATTTCCATCTTTAAATTTTAACCTCCATTATAATTAACATCGAATTTTAGGACAGGTATGTATGGGTCACCACCCTTATATAGCCAGGATAGGGCTGATGCATTTTCTTTTTTCCAAAGAAAAGCCACTACCCCTAGTGGGAATCGAACCCACGACCCTTAGCACGGAAAGTTAAGGACTCTCCGAAAAATTATAGACCAATTACTCTTATCAAACCTTTATGTAAATGACTTGTCAAATTAAAACTTTATTCTGATTTAAATAATGTCCATTCTGATTTCTTAGACTTTATCGGTTTATTGTAATTAATTCGGTTTATAATACTAACTGTACCAAGGAAACGGAACCAATTTTATCGCATTGAATGTTCTTAAACTTATTTATAGCACACCTATTAATTATAGACGAATACATTTATTATAGGTTACTTATTAAATGATTTTAATTAATTAAGAAAATAAACAAATACTTTTTATTGGTTGGACCTCCAGGAAATCTGAGATCCCCACCCCGTAAAATTAATAATTTTCGTTTTTCAACCGTATTAGGATAACTGCTAGCTATAATATTTCTTCTATCAAATTAAAAATTACAGTATTCGATTAAAAATATCGGATAATTATAGAACAATTTAGTCTACCAAAGCTTTGTCTAGATGACTTGAACAACAATTACCTGGTTCCAGAGATAATAAGATTTATTTTAAGATCACCGTAAGTTGTGATATATCTTTTATAACCATTTAGTTTAGAAGAGGTTTTAAAACTACAATAATCCAATAAATAAAAAAAAAAAAAAAAAAAAACAGATATAGAAAACGCAAATGTTTTAAATGTTTGACAAAATCTGGACAATTTCGTGAATAATAACATAGTACAAATATTAACAGACAAAATACATATTATTCACAGCTTTATAGACAGCTATATTTGCAATTCAGTTCAGCTCAAAAGACGTAATTTATCATCTGAGATATTATTCATGGGAGATTTAATTACTATTTTACATACATCTTCACTTTTGAGGATAAATTAATTAAATAATAAAGATTTAATCATAAAATGGAAGGATAATAAGGTGGAGTAGTTAATTTATAGACGTAACAAAGCTGTGGTTTACCTAAAAAGGACCAATAATTGTAAATTGAATTGTATCTCAGGCTCATTTAATATTTAATTTTCATTTTATTTGTATATTAATTGGCCATTATCTTATCCTTATTACACCCAATAATTACAGGTTTTAACCTTCGAATGAAGAAAAGCAAAGGCCGAGCTTGAATAATTATTCCTTTAATTGATTTAATTATGTGTCATGAACAAGATCATCTCCGGTGACATCAATACTCAAAGTAGACGATGGGCCATCGGAATGATAAGAAGTTATAATGCGTTTTTCGATAAATCCTCAGAAAAGTGGTAAAAAAGTAGAATTGTTCCCACGAGGGTATGAAGAGGGCACGAGGGGTGAGTAACCTACTTTTCGGAAACCAACCCCGGAGCTTTGAGGAAAAAACTACCATTCACACGCACCTTTCAGGAAAAAAAAAATCGGAAGGCAAGGGCGCTTGAGGAAAAAAACGGCCGACCCTTCGAGTGGGTAGAGGAAAAGGTTTTTTAACGCTAAAACGACCTTTATGCTAGAAAAAGGGAGTTTTAATAGAAAAAAGCAGTCATTTAGAGATTTTTGGTAGTTCTCACAGCGGAAAGTACGTTATGGCTTCCCACGAACTTGTTGATACTTCAGGAGAATTAGCGGAGGATCTTTATCATCCAGGATTGTATTCTTCCTATGAAAAAGTAATAAAATTCTAAAAACCCGTTAACCGGCAGATTGGATTAAAGATGAACATTTTTTTTGTTGTTGTAATTTTTACTGTTGATTCTTGTCTCTCTTTACGACTACAACCTTCAGGAAAGGGCAATCGTCTCTAATTATTTGAGAGATTCTTATAACAATAAACATTCATTTTTTGTTAATAAAACTATTAGATATTACAATATTCCCTCTCTTTCTCCACTCCAATAACTTTAATGAAAATTACTTACAATATTACTGGATGGTTGAGAGCTTTTTTACAACAACCTCGATGAAACGTATTGCAGTTTTTTTTAAATTTCATTCAATAATCTACGCCCAGTAGAAGCTCATTCGTCTGACATTGCTACCAGGAAAAATCTGTGTGTATGCAGCACTCATCAAGTACTTTGATATTTTTTTGTGATTAATAGCCATGACCATGTTTAACATCCCGTTTTATATATTTTTTTTCTTTTTGTATAGTAAGTTTTAATTTCAATTTCTAATCATGTCCACTCGGGTTTAAATGAATGATTTATCAGTCGATCCCACAAGTAGTAAGCAAGACTCCTTCGTGAGAGTTTTTTTTTTTTTTTTTTTTTTATTCTTTATTTCTCTCTTCTTAGCGTATATATTTCCTCAAAATGTACGGGGCACTACCCACAAACTCTTTTTAAAACCTTTTTCTCCGCCAGAAGACATTTATGTATTATGTATCCGGTTTTTATGGCGTCTCACGAAGCGGGATCGCCCCCTGAATGCGATTATCTTGTTAAGGGCGGTGAAAAGGATACAAAAAAATAAATAAAAATGCTCGGCTCACGAAGAAAGGAATCGGCGAGTGGATTTTCTCGGGGTTCGTGATTTTATTCAGCTCGTTAGCAATCCTCTTGAGATTATTTATTGGATGGTTATTGTTCATTATGTTATCAAATTTGTGGACAGAATTTGTTGTGGTATTGGTGTTGATACAACAACACGACACATTGTTTACACAGAGTCCTCAAGAAGACTGATTGACTAAGAAGGATTAAACATTTTACATAAACTATATGTTGGAGGAATATGCCTATCGGTACAGAATATAAATAACTAAGCATTGTTTTTGCGTCAAATCTGTAACCTTTAGTAAACTTTTATTATAAACGAAGTCAAGGGATGGTTCGGCTGCACTTTGGCAGCCTTCTTCAGCACTAAAAAATGCCTAGGGGGGAGGGAGGAAGACCAAGAAGACAATTAGGTGACCATGGTCAAGCTAGTTAAATCTACGTTTTATAATAAAAACCCTATGGTCAAATAACCTGTCAATATCTTCTGGCCTTACTATGTTATCGTCCCTACCATGTCAAACTATCTAATATACAAATCGGAGCAAACTAGAGAACTCACATATTCTATCCATTGAAGAAGTAATATATTGGGGTCTTTTTGCGGAGACCACATCCAGTTACTTTGAAGTAACTGTCGTGATTTTAAACAGTGATTCTGCTACTTATGGATTAGCTTACAGGTTCTTTGCGGATTATCTATTACTTATTTACAGGGTACCTATTTAAGGTTAGAAACCATTTTATGTAAATAAAGTAATGAAAAGTTAATATAGTAATGAAAAGTATTTAAAATCACTGCAATCAGTACTAAAAATAACTTTTTTTTTACTACTATATTAATATAATATCCTTCCATTAACACCTTCCTCTCCTTTCCTGTCATAAAATGTCATAAACAGGCCTTTTATCCCTACCGACCTCCCACCACCTGGTTTGCTTTCCGTTTCATTTAACCTAGTAGATTCCTTTTTTCTTAGAGACTTCCACAATGGTTACTTAACTGTCAACATTGGTCTTCCTCTGCCTCCAGGCATTTCCATAGGTATGTAGTATCTTATTTGTTTGTTATAATTAATTTATGTTACTATTAGCACCTATACTTATATAAACTTCAATATAATAGTCTTTTTTCTTCTTTTTTTTTGTTATGTTTCTTCTGATTTTCATTCTACTCATTCTAAGAATTTTAGACCAAATTGTTCTTTTATAATAAGTTAAGTGTATTTATAGTTCTGTTACTTATCTCAATTATAAACTTTTTTTTGTATTAATTTCTGTTTTTCTTGTCATTTTAGCCGACGAAGGCTACCAAAGAGTAGCCGAAACGTCCTAAATATAGATTTTTTTAACAAACATCATATTGAGGTTTCTTTAGCCGAATCCCAACCATTCCATCTTTACTTTATATAATATGGTTTCTAACGAACCCTTAGATAACCTTCATTTGTAAGTAATACTTTTACGCTTGTAAAGCATAAATGAAAATAAGCAGAATATATTTCAGCAAGCAATATTTATTAATAAAAAGGTTAATATTGTAAAAATCGATGATAAATTGTGAAGTCACAGATTTTTTTGTCCAGTGGTTCTATCACATATTTATATTAATATCTAGCGTTTCCGGTCGATACGCTCGCTCAAGAAGATACCAAAACTCTAACCAATCCAACTCGCTAAAATTAATAAGATTATATTATATTCAGCGTATTGGATCGACTGGAGTGTTTAAGGTTACTTTACTACCAGCAACAACCAATAGAAATGCTAACGAGTTATGCGCATGCGCTAAATCACTGTTATAATCACTACAGATACTTCACAAGTAACTGGATGTGGTCTTCGCAAAAGACCAATTTATTGAAAAATAGTCTTATTCAATACTTTATTTAAGGCAATTAAGGCTATTTTAAAGGGGTTAGAGTTGCGACAATTTGCGCCAAGCCGTATCGTCCACATTCCGAGGGGAAAGTTTTTGCATATTCGATAGTTTGACATGGTAGGGAGGGTGTAACTTGTGCAGCTACTGCTAAAGATACCTTTTTAGATTATCTCAATTTTGGGAAGCTGAAGACCGGTTAGGGGGTAAGTCAAAACAATGTTTTTTCCCATCAAAATGAGCCACTTTCGGAAACTGGTTTACATCATCGGCGCTCTGATTAGACCTCATTATCTTGTAAAAGGGGTTCCTTGAGCTTCTTATTTTATATACATTCGAAATGTCAATGTATTTGTTAAAATGGAATCTTTTTATACAGCTTCCAAGATGTGAACTGAATGATATTGTCGAAGGTCCAACTCCTGTCGGAAATTACCCTTTGATGTAATATAAAGAGGACCTTCCTGAACAAATAGAGGGTGGGCCCCTTTGGGGGTGGCGGCCCCGCCTTCGCTCTACTTCAGAAGGACTACAATTTCAATAATGGCCGACTCGAAACTACTCGCCTAGATTGGAAGAAGGAAAAGCCCTTTTGAAAATTCCAGTTTCTTCCGCCGGGAGATAGAGGGGTTAGTAAAAACCAGATTCCAAGCATGTAGTGTTTAGCATTCCAGACGGGGGCTGGTCTGGGGTAGAAGCATTCCCTAATCTTACAGACCACTGGGCTGGAGTTATCGCGTCCTGCCAGTCACTCTCCAGCTGGCCAGTACTTGTAAACAATAGCAGTATCCATAGGGGGGGGGGCTCCAGAAACATGTAAATTCATTAAGGAATTATTCAAGTTTTTAAAATTCGTTAATAACTTAAAATCCATTATCTTGAATAGATTGGTTGAAAAAAAATTATCACAAAGAACCCAAAAAAAAAAACAGACATCATGAGTCACGTGAACTGAAATGAATTTTCCACTCCTTTCTTCTGTTATGGATATCTCCTATACGAAGTACCTCGAGAAAGGCACAGTCACAAACTTATTAATTTTAAGTAGTTGATACGGTCGATGAATATTGCAAAAAAAAAAAAGTATTTAAAAAAATCTGGGATGCAAGCACAATAATTTATTTATTTGATTTTTTAGAGCCCACTACTTAGGCGATTTTCTCGATTGAACTTTTAGGCAGCAAGCAAGATTTTCAGGAGGTAAATAAAATTGTATCTAAAAAAATCGTAACAATACAAGCTATCAAATTAAACAGAAAAAAAAATTGAAAATATGAAAATAATATAAATTAAATTAACAACTGTTTTTCTCCTTCGAGTGTACATATAAAATTAAAAAAAAAAAAAAAAAAAAAAAAAAAAAAATCATGCTGTATATGTGTTTCTGTTATATGTGTTCGTATAAATGTATATTGCGTAGAAAAAACTTCAGATTGTGTAAAAATACCTTAATAATTGCATTGCTTCGAAGAATGCTAGACAGCCAAAAAGCAACAGAAATATTTAAATACGGCTTTTATAATGAAAAAAACCCTAATGTACTCACTATAAAAGTGTAACTTAATGATCTTCTAATATAAAACTGTAATAATAATATTTTCTACATTATTTAATAAAAAAAAAGAAAAACTTCAAATCGAACAAAAAAAGCGAAAGTATAATGAAACTGAACGGCATATTTTTTAATTAATTATAAAATATGCTAAAATACACAAAAATTGCGACATTTTGATAATATGAACTCTCAACGACTGAATTATTCAATGACGTTTCAAATCCATTGAAAACATGTCCGCACTCTTGTAACAATATAATGTAAACAACACAATTCGGTTGAGAGGGAAATAAAGATATAATATTACCTAATACTTGTAATAAATATTTGTGTATTAAGAGTATGAGCTAATGACTTGAAGTAATTAAAACGCATTTTTACTTACAAGGGGAGTATACAGCGATGGGGTCACCGATTTGGACCAATTTTTTCTGGTGATTCTACATCGAAAAATAGTCGACACGTGTCCGAGCGTTCCGTCCAATGCGCCTTAGGAGCCGAGAGATAAAATAAAATAGGTTGAAAGTACTTTATTTTTTATATCGAGTTTAGAAAATGATATCGACATGATTCTTTCACTAATTCATTTGTTTTATAGAGTAGATTAAAGGAAAAATATAATCGTTAAAAAATAATTTATATTTCCTCAAATATATTCAAAAATATGCTATCGTTTTCAGGTAAACTAGTATTATACATTTTTATTTTGAAAACCATTTTTCGCAAGTACCTTTTGAGATAATACAATAGTCATTTATATGGTTAGAAAAAGGAGTCTTTCTTCTTTCGAAAGATTTCAATATTGTGAAACTCGAATTATCTCAAGGGGAGATATTGAATTTCAAAACGCCACATTACCTTTTCGCTTACAAATTTTTAGTCTCTTCCAGACTGGGAAAAATCGTTATTTTTTGTTTTCAATGATATTCAATATATTAGGGTTTCTTGGGGTGCTGATTTTAAATCTGCTATTATTTTTGGTGTAAAAAAATGTATAATACTATTTTACCTGAAAACGATAGCATATTTTTGAATATATTTGATGAAATATAAATTATTGTTTATCGATTATATTTTTCTACTAATCTACTCTATAAAAAAAATGAATTGGTGAAAGAATCATGTCGATATCATTTTCTAAACTCGATATAAAAAATAAAGCACTTTCAACCTATTTCATTTTATTTCTCGGCTCCTAAGGCGCATTGGACGGAACGCTCGGACACGCGTCGATTATGTTTCGATGTAGAATCACCAGAAAAAATATTGGTCCAAATCGGTGACCCCGTCGCTATATACTCCCCTTGTTAGTCTATGTGATATGTAACAATTTTGATATGCAAAAATATTTTCTACCTAGGTTCATAAATTTGTAAAATAAATCAGAACATTTTCTTCGTTTTTCTTAAGTTTTGAGGAGAATGATAGATTTTTTTTTTTTTTTTTTTTTTTTTTTTTTTTTTTTTTTTTTTTTTTTTTTTTTTTTTTTTAACACTATGTTATAGTGCTTAAAATCTCTGCCGATATCTTTATATACTGGAGAATATAAATTTCGAAAACGGTATTAATGTAGTAATATTTTGAATAGGGGGATTGATCAAATTTCTTGTCAAGCCAATTGCCTTGGGGACGTTCTGTAATAACTTTAGCAAAACTCTTTTTATTTTTTTTTTAAATATTGTTAGAATTTATTTTAGAGGGGTCTTCCTGTGGATAGTGATTCTTACCAAAGGAGATGAAGGGGTTCGAATCCCGCATGCAATTGGTTGAGTTTTTTATCCATTTTTTTTTTTTTTTTTTTTTTTTTTTTACAGAATACTTATAGAGACAGTTATTACACGGTGTCTGTTATTATTGTTAGTAAAGTTTTGCTAACTTGTTTTTCAATTCGTTTCCTTTAATGCATATATGGCCAGTAACACATATTCAATTTATGTTAGCACAAGTGATCACTGACATTATTAGTAAAAATTCTTCAAATTTGACTTTTATTTCTTTTAGTATGAAATAAAGTAAGAAACAAAATAAGTGTTCGAACTGGTTCAAAATGTTGCAGAATGAAACTATACAATCAGTTCTGGAGGGTTAGAAAAGGTCGGAGAGTTAAGGTTGGCAACACTGAGGGTAAAAGGGAGGAGTGGGGGGGGGGTGAGCTTAACGAAGTGTTTACACACCGACTCCAAACATATGACGTCATCTCCCCCTTGACGTCATTTATTTCAAAGAGAATACAAGTAAATAAAACGTCAATGGCTGCTGATAAAATAAAACTGACTTTTATTTGAAGAATTCAAGAGATTTACAGGAAAAATATATGTACATAGTTGAATATGTATTTATGTTGCAAAAACATATATACTAATATTAGGCCATTTTCCTAAAAAATATTTTATACTAGCCGTTACCCGGCGTGCAATGCTACGCCTACTTTCTGCGTATAGAAAAGCCTAAATAAATTAGACACCAAATAAGTATTATTCAAATCTTATAACACGAATCTGTAACTGTTATGAACCCGTGGCCTCCCAACTGTGAGTCCTAGACGACTTTGACCTAACCTATAACACCCCCGTATCAAGACATACATGTATACCAAGTTTCGTAAAAATTGGTCTAACGGTGTGGATTTGTATAAGGGACAAACATACAGACAGACAGCTGGTAGATTTTTTTGACCTAGCCTACGGCACTCCCCAGATTATGATCTACCTGTGTACCGAGTTTAGTCAAAATCGGACGGACGGTGTGGATTTGTATAAGGGACAAACATACAGACAGACAGCTGGTAGACGTTTTTGACTTAGCCTACGACACTCCCCAGATTAAGATCTACATGTGTACCGAGTTTAGTCGAAATCGGACGAACGGTGTGGATTTGCATAAGGGACAAACATATAGACAGACAGCTGGTAGATTTTTTTGATCTAGCCTAGGAGATTTCTCTTATCAAGACCTACCAATATTCCAAGTTTGGTCAAAATCGGTCAAACGGTGTAGATTTGTATAAGGAACAAACAAACAGAAAAACAGACAGACACATGATTTTTATATATATAGATACATCAACATCCCCAATGGTCACAACTATTTCTGTACTTCACAGAAATCTACGCTGACAGATTCTTGTTTTCTTGCAAGGAACATCATTTCATCGCATAAGATCAATTTTTTTTACATGAAGAAATTAACGAAACTGACGTCGTCTGTTCCGCGACCGGAAATTAATTTTGGCGCGAAATTAAATTTGTAATTTGGCGGGAAAGTAAGTTCGCAATTGGGCAGGAATTGTTGTAATTATTACTGATGTAAAAGAGTCTTGTAACTTAATGGTTATATTCAATAAATTTACAATTTATTACAAGGAATTTAAGCAATCAGGGAATAGTTGGGATTAGGCTAGGAAAACATCAATACGATTTTTGTAAAAAAAATCTATAATCAGGACGTTTCGGCTACTCTTTGGTAGCTTTCGTCAGATCTAAGTAGAAAAAATGTCTCTACTTAAATCTGACGAAGGTTACCAAAGAGTAGCCGAAACGTCCTGAATATAGATTTTTTTTTTTTTTACAAAAATCGTATTGATGTTTTCCTAGCCGAATCCCAACTATTCCCTGATTGCTTATCACCTGGACGGCTAACTATCTAATCTTCACAAGGAATTTAAGTTTTGTCACTTTTTCTTACCAAAATCCAACAAATTCTTGTCAAAGCAAATACATTTGCTCAATAAGAAAAAGCTAATACCATAATTTTTTTTTCGTGACAAATTCTATTAACTAAAACCTTGCTGAGAAATTCATGTATTCGGGTTTTAGTACTTAACAGGCAGATAATAAAAATGCTCTTTAACTTATTTTTTTCACCATCTAATACATTGATATGTTGTTTTACTGTTATTTTTTATTTTATTTTATTAATTTAGTAAATTTAGTTTTAACTGAAGTTGGCTGCCAAAGAGCATACCGATTTCTACTGAATCAAGCAAATTATGCAAGTTCACGCTCTCAGACGAATTTCTAGTTTTTTTTTTTGGAACGATACGCGATTTTATCGCATAATCAGCTGATATTTATTTAAAGTATTTATATTTGAACGTCCATTATAAATATCTCAGAATTTTAGGACGGGTTATCTATAGGTTACCACCCTTTTTTAGCCAGGATAGGGCTGATACCTTTTATTTTTTCTAAAAAAAAACACCACCACCCCTAGTGGGAATCACCAGCTGATTAATAAATTAAAAATAATTTTTTTTTTGTAGTTAAAAAATTGTACCTATTGACATCTTGATGAGATATTTTCGTAGTTTATGCTGCTCCTAAGATATTCTTTAATATCTGAAGCTTATGTGGAGACACCAAATTGTGATATTTCATAACATTTGGTTTTTCATTTATATTTTATTTGATAACCTCAGTCAAAAAGTTATAATATTATTTTCACAATTGGTTCTCTTGGTTAACGAGCAACGAAGGAAGTACTTAAGGTGCAAAACAAAGAGGCCACGGTTATTGAGGCAGTAGGTGCAAAAAAATCAGCCCAAACTGTGGGTATTTTGGTCCCGGTTGTGTATGGAAATGGAGATATGAGGCGGCTACCTTTGAGCCCCTAAGTATAATTACAGGAAAAGGAAGAAGGGAGGGATGAAAAATGAGCGCCCTTCACAAATATATATGCTTTTTTTTTTTGTTTCTACCTCCTCGGAGGGCATAATTAAGAAAAAATTGGCGGCGCCGGAGCTGTTTCGGCACAATGGACGAGGTACCGCCTCTCCGACGGGGTCCGTACAAAAACTCTCTATGGGATTCGAACCCTCAACCGGCCTTTCTCATAAAGATATAATTATTATTGAAGCTCATTAAGGTAGGGGCCTTTCACCGCGATGGATTAGGATAGCCTTTGAAATCATATACCGCCGTATGATCCTTTCAAGTTGTTGGGAAGCCCGCAATACAATATGATCCATATTTCTATAGCTAAGAACTATTTCTCCATACATTAACCATAAAAATTTTAAAAATATATAAAATAATACACCAAAAACTAATTAACCAAAAAACAGGTCATCGTCGAGTAACAAGATTTAATTATTATAAATGTATTTAACTTCCATTATAATTAATTCAGAATTTTAGGACGGGATATCTATAGGTCTCATGCCTTTTCTTTTTTCCAAAGAAAACCTACCACCCCGACTGGGAATCGAACCCACAACCTTTGGCACGGAGAATTATTTATTTATGAAGCTTCATAACAGCAACATGATTTGCTCACATAATAAGTCAATAAAAAATAAAATTAAAAACAATATAAAATCCACAGACACCAAATATTTTATTATCAAACACTTTAACGTCTGTGATATTTCTAATCACATATTTTAACATGATTTTTAATTGTATATAAATTAATATTTCCCTACATTAATTATTAAAAATTCAGGTAACAACACAGCTCTTTATATTTAAATAAAAAAGCAGTTAATTTATTAAAACGTTTGTGATGGCGTAACAAACATTAGTAAAGTAATGAACAAAATATGTATCTTTGTTTGTTCTAGAATTTATTAATCTTCGGCCTAAGATCTTTTAAAATTTGAAAAAAATTGAATAAATTTAAAAAATAAAAGAAAACTGAAAAATGATTTGTGACCATTGTCTTCAATGGACGAAAGTCTTTGAAAATGTTCTTTTTTGCATCAGAACAATTAGGAAAGTTAAATAATCATTCCTTTTTAATATCACTTTCTCTTAGTTTTAAAAAAATGATTCCTAGATTTATGTATATATATATATATATATATATATATATATATATATATATATATATATATATATATATACAGGGTGTTCGAGTATTAAACCAACTGACTTCGTTGACTTCGTCAGTTCGAATCAAAAAACTAAGTCAAAAAGTCTCCGAAAAAACGCAAAAAAAAAGTCTTTTGTTGTAAAATCCCTATTTATCGCTTAAACGAAGCTTTGTACGAAAAAAAAACAGCTGTATACAAAAGTTGTAGCTTATTAAATTATCTTTAAGTTGAAATCAAGTTCAGCGTCTTAGCTTGAATATAGATAATCCTAACTGGAAAAAATAATCTCGGTTCACTTTTTTCGATGAGAAAAATCTCCATCCGATGGATACGAAGAAGCCCTAGAGAAGAACGAAATTCCAAAAGATATATCTGAAGCACTTGCAGACAACCCCTCCATGGTGGACAAAGTATTAAATTTTCTTAAAAAATCAAAATTATACACAGAAATATAGCAAAAAAAAAAATGAATAGTAAAAAATAAAATAAATATATTAATAAAATAAATAATTTCTGTATATATTCTATACCTTGAACGCAGATGCATTGATTGCGTATAGTTTTAAATCGGACCAAGCTCATATCACCATAATTATTATTTTAGCAGTATCCATGTAAAACTATTATATTAGCCATAGCAGTTTCAGAACCATTTTTAAAAACCCTTTTTGAACATTATATAACATTACAACTTAAGAGCATTCTCGACAATATATGTAGTGCATACCTTTATAGTAAAAAATAATTTTCATTGAAAAACACTTTACAGGACGATGGTAACCTTTGACGTTCTTCGTCCTTAAACCCCATTCATACATACATTCCATCCGATGGGTTACTCAAACATTATTAGAGGATTATCTCGTACAATATTCAAGCTAAGACGCTGAACTTGTTTTCATCTTAAAGATAATTTAATAAGCTACAACTTTTGTATAAAAGAGTTTTTTCCTACAACTCTTCGTTTAAGCGATAAATCGGAATGTGTCCAAAAAAACATGTTTTTTTTTTTAAGTTTTTCTCGAAAACGAGAAAATCGCCAAAGGACTTATTGACTTAGTTCTTCGATTCCCCATCGAAAAGTCGTTCGGTTTAAGACTGGGACACCCTGTATATATATATATATATATATATATATATATATATATATATATATATATATATATTAGTTTAATATTCTTAATTATATTTCCGTGACGTTCCACAGACAAGTCATAAAATAATATGTTCACAATTTAATTTAATTTACATTGTTCATTACTTGTTGTATAATTTTATTAATTAGTTAGGTTGATTTATTAAATGAATTCTTAGGAATGACACTAAAGTATGATGTAAGTAAAGATGGAATGGTTGGGATTCGGCTAAAGAAACCTCAATATGATTTTTTTTAAATAAAAAATCTATATTTTGGACGTTTCGGCTACTCATTGGTAGCCTTCGTCAGCTAAAATGACAAGAAAAACAGAAATTAATACAAAAAAAAAAAGTTTATAATTGACATAAGTAACAGAAATATAAATACACTTAACTTATTATACTAACTTTAGAAAAAAGGCTACTATATAAACTTCAATATAATAGCATTTTTTCTTCTTTTTGTTATGTTTCTTTTGATGTTCATTCTATGAATTTAAGACCAAATTGTTCTTTTATAATAAGTTAAGTGTCAATTATAATTTTTTTTTTGTATTAATTTCTGATTTTCTTGTCATTTTAGCTGACGAAGGCTACCAATGAGTAGCCGAAACTTCCAAAATATAGATTTTTTATTAAAAAAAAAATCATATTGAGGTTTCTTTAGCCGAATCCCAACCATTCCATCTTTGCTTATCACCTCGACGGCTAACTATCTAATCATCATGAAAGTATGATGTAGTATTAATGTAAGATAAAGTCTGTATCATGTTCTAATCTTGAAATTGCAAATTCCAAGAATAATTACCCTCTAAAGAGATTTACAATCTTTTCCACGGTTAGTACTAAAGATCTTTTGTTCTCTTAAAACGACAAAAGAAAAAAAAAAGTTAAATATAACCAGAATTACAAAGCCAAGATGGGAGTTAATTATCTCTATTTGAAAACCAGATTTTCCTTTTAATAATCCACGGATAAGACAGCTGTGCTAATTAACATGTAAATAGAAACAGCTGGAGAAATGAGTAATTCATGTGTCAATTGGCACTATTACTTTCATTAGAAGTGTTAATTGGGATCTGGTGGGATTTGAATTTTTATGTGTTTTCTGGGAGAAATTCCTAAAAGTAACTAACCTTATAATAACCAATTAACTAACGCTTCGTTTTAGTTTTTTTTTTTTTTTTTGGTTTGATAGTTTGTTTTTAAAATGTCAATTCTGTCAATTTTTTATTTTATTTAATTGCGTTAACAGCAAAACAATTTAGTGAATTATGATGGTATTTAGGTTTTACTGTCAAACAAATACACGGTTTGAGCTTAACAAAACAAAAATCGTATACAGTACGTGCCAAATATATACAATATATCAGGTCATCCCATAAGTAATGTCGGTTTTTAATATTCTCTCTGTTTATGTATGAAATACACTTCTATTCATCATATTTTGGTAAACTTATTTATTCCGTGCTGAAATTTCATTTGGAATGGATCTCCCAAGACACCACTTACGCCATGATTCGAGAACTTGTAGGAATATATATGGCGAAAATGTCATTAGCGAGCGACAAGTACAGCGGTTGTTTGAACGATTTCGAGCGGGAAACGGCAAGCTTGACGACCAACTCATGCAGGCTACTGTAGAAAAAAATCCTATTGTAACAATCGAAGAGCTAGCAGAAAAAGTTGGATCGACACATTTTACAAACGACATAAACCGACAATACTTAAGAGTTTACTTGACTATATATATATTTGTATGTTTCTAGCCTCAAAAATTATCCGATTTTAATCGAATTTGGTACAAACATACTTGGTCTAATTTGAAAGGCAAAGTTGGTTAACAAGCAAAATTTGTCAACCGGAAAATGTTTTTTTAGGCAAAATTCACTGGAGAAAAATTATAGCGCTTAGGTTCTTCCGTTAATAGGCTAGCTTTTACACGCTTTATAGGATTAAATATTGTAGGAAAACGTATGGAATAATTTTTAGGCGATCTTTGTATTTCGCCACTTTTCTTTTGTAAGTGTCTAAGAAAAAAGGAATCTACTAGGGTATATGCAACTGAAAACAAACCAGGTGGTGGGAGGAGGTCGGTAGGGATCAAAAGCGTTTTATGACATTTTATGACAGGAAAGGAGAGAAAGGTGTTAATGGAAGGATACACAAGGGGCATGGGAAAATACTAGGTGGAAGGTTGGGAAAGTGTTTGCAAAATATTAGCGTAAATAGGAGAAACGCCTTGTTTGTCAGTTTTGTAGTTTATATTGTTTTTGCTTAGGTTAATGTGTACAAATTCAGAGATCTGTAGTCTTTTTTTGTTTCGTTCTGTAGAATATTCTCCGATAAAGAAGGACAAATATATACCTGTAGGTATATACCTGTAGTTATATATTTGTCTGTTGACTCTCAGACAAATATTTAAGCATTTATAATCAGTATTGGATTGTAGCAATTTTGCCAACCTGTAGTAATGTCACCCTATTTTGCGGTACATTTAAAGTACATTTACAAGTTCTTTTGTACATTCATGAATATGTTGAATTCTGGAGGATAGAATTCTTTTGACCTTTCCCGAGTTGTGTATTGTGCCTGATGCGGAGGGTAATATTGGTTCCGATTCCGAGGCCATTCTCCCATTGATCAGGGAAAAGGGGGAAGGGGGGTCTCTCCGCCCCCAGATCATTATCATATTAATGAAATTCTGTGAGTGTGCCCTAGGGGGAGGGAAACTGGAGATTTCGTCCGGTCGAGAGCAGGCACTCCAAGTCCCTAGGGATCAAAGCACTTATTAAAAGGACCGGTAAAGTCCTTCTTTATCGGAGAATATTCGGCCACTCGAACTAACCCCACCCCCCAGGAGAAAATCGAATTCAGGTATTCCTGGGTCTGAGTGGGGGGGGGGGGGCGGGTTTGTCCGGAAAGCCCTCGGGCGGGTTCAGACTTATTTGTCGGCGAAAAAGGAACGAGAGAAGAAAATCTCATCCGAAGGAATAAAATCCATCCTAACCTCCCATAGAAAAACCATTTTCCCAATTTCTTCAAGCAAAGGTGGACCATATCTCGGAATTCCCTGGCTTTCAAGATATTAAAAACGCCAAAACTAAACTAAATCATTTCAACTTCTATCAACAACTCACAAATAGTAATTTTCAGAGTAGGATAAACATTGACTACGTTTTTTTTGTTTATTTTTATTTAGGATTTAGAAGTAGAAGAGGATTAGGGGAGGATTCCAAGCTAAAATAAATAGGACATACTATCAACATAAGCAATTAGTCTAAAAATCAACATAAAATAACATGCTTACTCTTTTCCTTCGAGGAATATTGAAAATATAGTAATATATATATATATATACATATATATATGGATTAAACAGCTGTCACCGTTTACTAAATGTCAGATGACAGATCCTATGGAGTACGGTTAATCATAGCAGCTGGGGCAGAAATGCTGCACCCGAATAGTATTTTTATCAATTATTTATTTTTTTTGCGGTATTTCTGCATATAGGTCATTAGCGCCGGGCTATTTATAGGTTGCCACCCTCCCTAAAAAAAAGGTTGAAAATTGCGTGTAAGCCTTAGTGTGTAAATATTTATAAACACAAATGAAGACAATTTCGTATTAACCATCTCAATTATTCATTTGAGAAAGTAAATTTTTTTTTGTTTCCATTTTTTTGTATTTATGTTTTGTATTATGTTTGTATTCAAATATTTATTTATATTTTTAAGCCCATAGTAAACTGAATAGTTTAATTTTCCTACATGAAGATAGAAGTACATTTGTACTTTTTATAAAGAAATGATTACTTTAATAGAAAAAAAATCTTCCTTTCGTTGGGTGCCCATGATCCCCCACGCTTGAATATACCCATAAATCCAATTAAAAAATAAAATAAAATAAAAAGGTATCTTAAGTCTTGCTCTATCCCCTAGGCATTCATTGCTAAAGAAGTCTAATAGCAAGCCTACACGTCAAAATTGTAGATTTTACAGACTTCTTATAATTTGGACGAAAAAAAAAAATCAGTCCCGTAGCAGGCCACAAGGGCCCAGAGGGCCAGATACTGTAGAGGTATCTGATTCTTGAACATACGGCACTCTAGGGAGATAGTTTGGTCAATACTATGCTCCGGCCGCCTGATTTTCCCCTTGGCTGCTTCGACTGCTAGAGTCATTAGCACCCAAGGTACCCATTATTAATTAAATTAATTAAAGGCTGGTTGAGCCTAGGGACGATCTGGGACCCCAAATCCAACCCTCGAACGGCAGCACTAGAAGAAAAAATCTTTAGTGCGCGCTCGGGTTTTGAACCTGGTCCTCCAGTTCATTAGTCGAGTGCTCTACCACTGAGCGCTAACCTCGCCCCTAATTTGGACGACAAACCATCTGAATATAAGAAGACAAGGTATGGTTGGGATTCGGCTAGGAGAAAAAAACGTCAGACCTTCAGGAAGAAATCTGTATTTGACGTTTCGGCTGCGCTTTGGCAGCCTTCTTCAGCACTAGAGAATGCCTAGGGGGGCGGGAGGAAGACCAAGAAGACATTTAGGTGACCACGGTTAATATACCATCTGAATATATTTATTATAATAATAAAAACATTTTACAATCCATATTTTTGATATTTTATATTGCATAATTACTTCTTTACCCATCCAATGTGTAATGTATTGCCCATGCTCGTGTGTACGAAGCGTGTAGAGGTACTAGTGCATAGGGTAGCACCTGTCAGGTCCCGTGCCCTACACGGGGCCGCTACAACCCTTCCATTCAAACTTTTTTCCCCGGGCACGGGTTGGAGAGAAAAAGTCCCTGAATGGGATCACCCAAGGGCCTATGCTCAGCTCTCTAATACCTGCTCTTGATTGGTGGTGACCTAACGTGTAACCCCACACACGTGGCTACCGTATAATGGGGTAGTGATTTATTCTCATAATCTATTAGTAAGGACAGTTACCAAGCTAGTTGTCCTTTAGGACTTTTTTTTTATGTTGTACTTCCAAGTTTTCAACGCTCCGACTCGCCCAAGCATTTGCGTAAATTTTATTTCATGTGTGCATAATATATGATACTAGCCGTTACCCGGCGTGCCATGCTACGCCTACATTCTGCGTATAGAAAAGCCTAAATAAATTAGACACCAAATAAGTATTATTAAAATCTAATAACACAAATCTGTAACTGTTATGAACCCGTGGCCTCCCATCTGTGAGTCCTAGACGACTTTGACCTAACCTATAACACCCCCTATATCAAGACATACATGTATACCAAGTTTCGTAAAAATTGGTCTAACGGTGTGGATTTGTATAAGGGACAAACATACAGACAGACAGCTGGTCGATTTTTTTGACCTAGCCTACGGCACTCCTCAGATTAAGATCTATCTGTGTACCGAGTTTAGTCGAAATCGGACGAACGGTGTGGATTTGTATAAGGGACAAACATACAGACAGACAGTTATAAGACGTTTTTGACTTAGCCTACGACACTCCCCAGATTAAGATCTACATGTGTACCGAGTTTAGTCAAAATCGGACGAACGATGTGGATTTGTATAAGGGACAAACATACAGACAGACAGCTGGTAGACGTTTTTGACTTAGCCTACGACACTCCCCAGATTAAGATCTAGATGTGTACCGAGTTTAGTCGAAATCGGACGAACGGTGTGGATTTGTATAAGGGACAAACATACAGACAGACATCTGGTAGATTTTTTTGACCTAGCCTAGGAGATTTCTCGTATCAAGACCTACCATTATTCCAAGTTTGGTCAAAATCGGTCAAACGGTGTAGATTTGTATAAGGAATAAACAAACAGACACGTGATTTTTATATATATATAGATATATATACATATATATAGACGAAAGTTGGTATACAAAATTTCCCTAGCAGAAGAAAGCACGAGTTCATTGTTCAGCAAAAGTATTGGTCTATAGTTACTCCGCATGCCTAAATTGTTAGGGAAATAATCTCTCAAATAATAACACGATAGGTGAAACACAATAAAAACTGATTGTGTCTCGTTTAAGGCATTGGTAATCAGCTTTTATAGAAACGAAGAAAAGGCTTTGAGATGTCAGGCAAGAAATTTAATAAGAACTTAGCCGAAGCTAAGGCTGAAAACGATTTTTGGTAGCGATAAATGGTTTCGTTGGAAGGAAAAGGGCGTGGCCTATATTCCCGTTGCAGAAAACTGGCGGTAAAAATTATCTCTGTTATAATCTTATCTGTTCGATGTTTGAAACGTATTTAGCCTTAGCTTTGGCTGAGTATTGATAAACATTAAACACTATCTCCCTTGCCTGATCCCTTAAAGACCTCCCTTTTAAAAGAGACATAATTAGTTTTTATAGTTTTTCACAAATCGTGTTGTTCCCTGAAATAGAAATTTGCAAATGGCGGAATCGTCGGGGTTATTTTCAAACAAAATGTGTGATTTGAACTTTTCCATCAATCTGATTAGGCTACAGTTTAAGAATTTGAGTCTGTTACTGTTATCTCATAAATACATATTATGATAATAATATATATTTACCATTCGAATGACGGTATAAACACGATCATAAATATGAAAAATATTTATGATTTATTTGAAAAATACAAAGTAGCAGATAGTACACATTTATTTTAAATGAAATTCTGGTGTCCAGAAAGCTAAACTATCTTAGGAATTTATTTGTTCTAAATATTGATGAAAATGAACCATTTAATAAAAATAACATATGTTTATAACCAAATATTTTTTTTTCATGCAGATTAGATAATTAGCCGTCGAGGTGATAAGTAAAGATGGAATGGTTGGGATTCGGCTAAAGAAACCTTAATACGATTTTTGTTAAAAAAATCTATATTTAGGACAATGTGTTATTTGTCACATAGTAACAGTAACTAGATAAAATCACTGGCGGGGCTGTTCTAAAAAAGAGCTAAGTATTTAATTCAGGATTGTGGCATAAACGAACTACCTTGCTAATGTGCTTGGTTTATGTAGTAGTTCTAGGTAGATTTTTTTTTTTTTTTTTTTTTTTTTTTAAATAATGGGGTTATCTATTGTAAGAAAATAATAAAATTATTAACCATAAAACATTATGGTTATTTTAGTCGTTGCGTTTCATTCATGGTCCTTCATATAGACTTTAATGACATTATAATAATAATTTTCCTTTACAATTTTAAGACAAACAATAAATTGTATTTTGCAGAAAAGAAAACTAGCATAAATGTTGAAAAATCCCCTGATGCTGATAGAGATGGTGGGATCTACATGGAGTATAGAGTAAGGAGGGTTGTTTATCTCTAATATAACTAGCAATCTCACGGCCGATTACACACTACAAAGAAACCTATTTCCCCTCTATATCCACCTGCATAGAGAGCAGCACAGGTCCTTCTCATACTCCCACATACTTCATGCAGAAATTAGAAAAAAAAAGTCCTTTTCACAAGGAGCTGCTTAAAAAGTTCACATTTCTCAACAAGTCAAAGGTTAAATATACAGTTTTTTTTTTTTGCTATTTCATATTTGTTACTACATACTACAAATTATTAAAAGTCCGTCACGCAGGAGCTGCATAACTAAGCACTTTCCTCAGAATTTGGGTAGTGTAGACTGCTTTCCAGAACAATTTGCTTAAAATATCCTACATAAATAAAATAAAAACGTGAATAGTTCTCATTTTGTAATGAGTAACTGATCAATTATTAATTTGCATCCAGAGTTATGTTTACACATGGTACCTACTACACTACGTAATAAATACAAAAATCCTCATATTATCGTATTTTGATCTAACGCAGGAACAGGATACAGTCACTCTAGTGGTAGAAAGCGCTCCTTGCGGCGGCTTTGTGAACCTACGTCTGCCGGCTTTTCTATTCAAATATATTACAAATTAAACCCCCGCTTTCCGATTGACCGATTCAGCTCATTTTTACAACACTTCTTTCTCATGAGTTACCCACGACGTATACCGCGTTTCGTTACAATACAGCAGAAATTACGACCGGTATGAGTATATTAGGAATTTGGGTCCGGAGTAAACCCCCCCTCCTAATGAACCGATTTCGTTTATTTTTACAACACATATTTACCTGTGGATTAGCACTACGAATACCGAGTTTCGTCGAAATATACCAAAAATCACGGCTGGTAGTGGCGAATTGGTATTGTGGGTCCGGAGTAAACCCCCCCTTCTAATGAACCGATTTAGTTCATTTTTATATCTCACTTTTCTCTCTATATTACCACTACGAATACCAAGTTTCGTTGAAATATAACAAATATTACGGCTGACATAGTCAAATAAGTGTTTTGGGTTCGGGGTAAACCCCCCCTTCCGGTGGACCGACTTTGGTGGTTAACGAACTCGTTCAATCGTTTGCTAATTGAATGCTATATACCAAGTTTCGTGACGAAAAAACAAAAACTCTGGCCGCTATCGTGTTAACAGACATATATATATATATATATATATATATATATATATATATATATATATATATATGCATATATATATATATATATATATATATATATATATATATATAGATATATAAATTTTAACGGGGGTCATTTTCGGTGTCTACTAGGTAGGATCGATAAAGATTTGAAGAAATTTTTCAAAAATTCCGTCATGAGTCCAACCTCAATAGCTACTTTCCTTCGGAGGAAAGTGCTAAAAAAAATAAGGAATTTTTAAATAAATACCTATTGTCATTTGACCAAATATCCTAGTTTTCAGCTTTTACATTTTAAGGAGTTTTGAATTTTAATAAGATAGTCTATTTAAAAGTACAAATTCCTGACTAGTGTGGATTTAAATGTTGGCAGAGAAAAGGAATTTAAGATCCAGTCTTGTCTTATGGAAAAAGTTAGCAAAAACAGCACATATACACCAGGAATTTTGCGGGAAAATTCATACAAATCCAGACAAATCAGGCACAATTGTAGCATATAGCCTAAGAACATTTTGAGGGAAAAGTCTCACAAATCCAATAAAATTAGGTAAAAATTTCACTTATACTCCAAGGAAATGTTAGGAAAACGTTATTCATATCCAGATAAATCAGGCAAACATATCACATTTACTCAAAGAAAATTGGACGGAAAAGTCGTGTATGTCCTTTAAATTAAGCAATAAGTAATGAGTAATGCAAATAGAGACAAACTAGGCAAAAATTCGCATACATCCCCAAAAAAAAAAGTAAAAGAAAAACTCATACACATCCATAGAAATTAGACAAATAGTATGTATATCCCAAGGAAATTGGCGGAACGTCATTCATATCCAGACAAATTAGGCAAAATTTAGTCACATATATCCGGGCAAATTACACAAATATCTAAGAAATTCTACCCCAAGAAATCTGGGGGGGGGGGAGTCTCACAAATCCAAAAACATTAGGCAAAAATGGGGTCTCCCGTAGTCTAGTGGCTAGCGCGCTAGATTCATAAGCGGGAGATGGTGGGTTCGATCCCCACCGGCGCCAGAAATTTTCTCATCTCAGGGCTCGCTGAGAAAATTCCTGGCTGCACTCTGGATGTCCGGCGCTAATAGCCACGATTTGTTGATGCGCCGTAAAAAAAAAAAAAAAAAAAAAAAAAAAAAAAAAAATTAGGCAAAAATTTCACTTTTATCCCAAGTATATTGGGTCATGTATATCCAGATAAATTAGACAAAAATGCACTTATAGCCCAAGGATATATTAGGAAAAAGTTATACATATCCAGATAAATTAGGCTTATATATCACATTTACTCGATAAAATTTAGGTGGAAAAGTCGTGTATTAGGTATATATGGTCATCTTAGGTAAATATGTAACAAATACTACAAGAAAATTGGAGGAAAATGCTACATTTATCTAAAAACCAACGAGGCGTCACATGCGCCCTAGGAATATTGGGGGAACAAGTCATACATTACCATACAAATTAGCCAAAAATGAGTCACACAAATCCGGTCAAATTATGCAAATATTTAACAAATTCCAGAAGAAAATTGGCGGAAAATGTCAGACTTATGTAGAAACCAATTTGTCAAATATGTCTTATAAATCCCAGGAAAATTGGGGGAACAAGTCATAGATATCCAGACAAATTAGGCAAAAATAAATTAGCTACATATTCTTTAGCATACCCAGGGAACTCTTCTAATCATAATCTGAGGGAATAAGCATTCCGAGAAAATGGCAAAAAATTCAAACATTTCTAAAATCCGCCTTCTTATAATTGAGTGAGTTTTGCCTAGAACATAGAGATAGGAAAGACTCCCCAGAGCGTGTGACCTCTTTGCCTCGTGTTCATTGTCTCCTGTAGAAGCAGTCACTAATGTCTCGTTCAAAAGCAGACACCGGAGCAGTAATGACAACGAGCTACTCCTTGTCAGCCTTATCTAGATCTACCTCAGGGATATTAGCATAAGAACCTAGCTGGTTTCCTGTAGACCTCTAGTATAAAGCCAGTGGTTGTTCGTCTGTAATTAACTCATATCTACATCTTCACGAATCCAGATATACACGGGTATCGAGGTGTGGAAAACTGCTTTAACAAATTCTCTTCTGTTCACGCTTAATCTTTATTTAAAACACTTTTCGCTTACTAAGCGCTCTTCTGTAGTCTTTCTTATATTAAACGCTTAACACTTTCGATGCGGCTGTCATTGTTTGGGAAAACCTCAGTATCTGGTGAATTTTTCAGACATTTTTTTTTCATAAAAAAAACCTTCCAGTCAGGCGATTTGAAAACTGAAAACACTGTTGGAAAGCCCAAACAATACCGAAGGCAAATGTCTTTACCTGTAGCTGTAAAAGTGAACCCCCTTCATTTACCTTTGAATCTAAAGGTAAAAGTAATGGAGGAGTGTCCTTCCGAAGGTACACTCGTAAGCGGGTAGGATCGCTAGTTCCGTTATGACAACCGCAGCGAAAGTGTTAACGAGTAATCTTGGGAATACATGCCGTTCCTATTTTCCTACGAACAAGTTAATTCGCCTGGAAAGCTGAAACCTTTAAGGACATTTAGTGCCATTACCAGTAATATCTGGTGGAAACCGAAATCCCCTACCTTCAACTTATTGAAATTGATCAGAAATGTTTGGCATAAATGTTAATATAAATTCGTTAACCATTAGGCGGTTAACTAACCACTCGTTCATCTTTCCCTTCCTCTAGAATGTACTCAAAAAACATAAATAACCTATATGATCAGACATGACACTGTCAGGTGTTAATATTATTTGAGTGCTTATTGTCTGGCGTGGTTACTACTTCGATGAATGCTCTGAACTACAGTCCTATCAGTCTAACCTCTGCGCTTTGTAAGTTGAAAGAACGAATAATCAACCATCGGTTGCAAGTTTTCATTAAAAACCGAAAAACAATTTGACGAACAGGTTGGCGTTCTAGAGCATATCGTCCCTGCCATGTCAAACTATCGAATATCAAAATTCCCGTTCTTCAGATTCAAAACTTTGCTCTTGGATTGTTCACGATACTGTCGCAAATTATGGGAACTCTAACCCCTTTAGAATAGCCTTTAATGCCTTAAATGAAGTATCGAATAAGGCCATTTTTCAATATATTACCTCGTCAATGGATAGAATAAGTTCGTTCGCTAGTTTGCTCCGATTTTCATATTCGATAGTTTGACATGGTAGAGAATATAGGTACACTACAAGGGAAGAAATAAAATTCTTTAAAAAATACATTTATTTGTGGTAGGTTATATCTTTTCGACCCCAGGAAATTTTGAAAAAATATTGATTCTAAGGACTATTTTATTGTTTTCCGTGATTTCAAGAGGGTTAATCCCATTCCGATGCATTTCAGAGGATTAATAATAATACCGGTAAACAATGCACTTCAGATTTATTTATTATTGTTGACAATTAGCTGTACGTAGAAGGATATTTGACTCTGTAAATGTTGATTAAATGCAGGAATCGTAGAATATTGCACAAATATATAAGATTGATAGCGAATACCAAGATATGGTTAAAACATATAACTTCTGGTAGACCTTATCTGCATCTGTTTTAAAGAAATAAGAAGAACGAAAGTAATAATTAAGGGGCTTACAGGAAACTAGTCAAAATTGTTCATAAGATGTTAAAGGAATAGTAGATTTTCGGTTAAGAAAACAACCACATTTTCGAGAAAATTGTACGATTCAGCAAGCTCTTTGGCCACAAATAACTATAATAAATAAAAAATAAGAAAGCAAAACAATAAAGAATATGACGAAATTTGAAATACTTTTTTATGTGCATATTAAAAGAAAAACTTTTATAACTTATTTTAATCTTGTGATATTTTGCTATATTGTTTGGGTAAAACTGAAGGAGAGTGTCCTTAGCACCGATTTTCTTCAAAATTTGCACTATAACGTATTTTGATGCACTAAACACGAATCCGTTGAAAAAAAAAGTTGCTCGCAACTAGGAAAGAAGTTATTTAAAAAAAAAAGTTCACTGTTATGAAGGTTAGGGAAGACTGCCTTGGACGACTTTTGGGCCATAGAATTCTTTTCATTTCTGCGAGTTGGATTGACTAGGGGTTTTGATGCTTTCTTGAGGGAGCGGAGCGAGCGGAAACGCATAGCACGTATGCCCAAAAGCGATAGTTTACGACCAAGTCAGCTACCACAGGTGAGTCTAAATTTCAATTACACTTCGTCATTAAGGACTATTGCGCAGGCGCGTGTTTACATATAAGCTGTTTACCCCGTCTTTTATAACCTCCATAACAGTGAACTTTAGTGCTTAATAACTTCTTTCCTAGTTGCGAGCAACTTTTTTTTTCAACGGATTCGTGTTTAGTGCATCAAAATACGTTATAGTGCAAATTTTGAAGAAAATCGGTGCTGAGGACACTCTCCTTCAGTATTACCATTGTTTGCTGTTTGATTATTCCATTTGTTAATTCGGTACATTTATTTTTAGCTGAAGAAGACTGCCAAAAAGCTTACTGAATCGTCGAATTATAGTTTTCCCCCCGAAAATGCTGTTATTTTCTTAGCAAAATCCTACCTATTCCCAGAATATTTTCTCTCCGTTTTCGACGTGTTTCTTATCCTTTTGTTGTCTTTTCAGGGGAATGTGTTATAAATACAAAAACCCACAGTAAATTGCCTCAAGTGAGCAGATTTTGTAAAAATCCTACTATAAGATCCATACTATAAGATTTTTTTTTTTTAAAATTTAATTATTTGAAATCTGTACAAATTATAAACGTACAGTTATCAGGTTTGTTGATACCGATATGCTATGTACAAATTATAAACGTACAGTTATCAGGTTTGTTGATACCGATATGCTATGTACAAATTATAAACGTACAGTTATCAGGTTTGTTGATACCGATATGCTATGTACAAATTATAAACGTACAGTTATCAGGTTTGTTGATACCGATATGCTATGTACAAATTATAAACGTACAGTTATCAGGTTTGTTGATACCGATATGCTATGTACAAATTATAAACGTACAGTTATCAGGTTTGTTGATACCGATATGCTATGTACAAATTATAAACGTACAGTTATCAGGTTTGTTGATACAGATATGCTATGTACAAATTATAAACGTACAGTTATCAGGTTTGTTGATACCGATATGCTATGTACAAATTATAAACGTACAGTTATCAGGTTTGTTGATACCGATATGTTATGTACAAATTATAAACGTACAGTTATCAGGTTTGTTGATACCGATGTGCTATGAACAAATTGAAAAAGGAAAGATAAGTAAAATGAAATAAAATCAATAAAAAATTTGAAAGAAGCCAACCATTGTTGGCAAATCCAGGACTTTGTAAATATATGCTTTAATGATCCCAATAAGATAAGGTATACTTTAAGAAGGCGGATTTTCTTAGCGTTTCACTTATATCTAGAAACAATATTCTTCGCCCGAGTATTATATGCTGACTGCCCGCTGGAGGGAGTAATACCCTAGTGCTTGTCTTACATGTAGGTCATATGCTGCCTGCCTCTGATTATCATGACTGTAGGGTAAGTTCTAATGCTATCCCAGCCGTAGAGAAAGCTCATGGTACTCTAGTAATACCTAGACACATCTAGTCTTTATGAAGGACTCTCTCTTAACGGATATTCTATACATGTAATCCTAGGTCTACTCGATATGAAAGCCTTTACAGCACAGATCTCTGTGATAATGGCTTACAGCAATGTACGTCTAAATATGTACAAGTTTAAGCCATGTTGAGGTAGGAAGGGGTTTGTGAATTTTCATAATTGAATCGATCCATGCAAAAGGGGCTTCAGTCCAAAATCAGTAGCTTTGAGAAAACTAGACTGAAGCCTTTTCTGCATGGAATAATAAAATTATGACTATGTTTCTATGGCAACTATCTATTGGACTTTAGTCCAATTAACATAAAAATGTGTAGTTACCTTTCATAGGAACCTTCAGAGACAACGAATCCATCACTAACTACTGTTGGGAAAACTGGACTGAAGTCCTTCCTGCATGGAATAATAAAATTAGGACTATGATTCTATGGCAACTATCTATTGGACTGAAGCCCTTTCTGTATGGAATAATAAAATTAAGACTATGTTTCTATGGCAACTATCTATTGGACTGAAGCCCTTCCTGCATGGAATAATATCATTATGACTATGTTTCTATAGCAACTATCTATTGGACTGAAGCCCTTTCTGCATGGAATAATATCATTGTGACTATGTTTCTATAGCAACTATGTATTGGACTGAAGCCCTTTCTGCATGGAATAATATCATTATGACTATGTTTCTATGGCAACTATGTATGGACTGAAGCCCTTTCTGCATGGAATAATAAAATTAGGACTATGTTTCTATGGCAACTATCTATTGGACTGAAGCCCTTTCTGCATGGAATAATATCATTATGACTAAGTTTCTATAGCAACTATGTATTGGACTGAAGCCCTTTCTGCATGGAATAATATCATTATGACTATGTTTCTATGGCAACTATGTATGGACTGAAGCCCTTTCTGCATGGAATAATAAAATTAGGACTATGTTTCTATGGCAACTATCTATTGGACTGAAGCCCTTTCTGCATGGAATAATATAATTATGACTATGTTTCTATGGCAACTATGTATGGCCTGAAGCCCTTCCTGCATGGAATAATAAAATTATGACTATGTTTCTATATCAACTATGTATTGGACTGAAGCCCTTTCTGCATGGAATAATATAATTATGACTATGTTTCTATGGCAACTATGTATTGGACTGAAGCCCTTTCTGCATGGAATAATAAAATTAGGACTATGTTTCTATGGCAACTATGTATGGCCTGAAGCCCTTCCTGCATGGAATAATAAAATTATGACTATGTTTCTATATCAACTATGTATTGGACTGAAGCCCTTTCTGCATGGAATAATATAATTATGACTATGTTTCTATGGCAACTATGTATTGGGCTGTAGTCCAATTAACATAGAAATGTGTAGTTACCTTTCATAGGAACATTCAGAGACAACGAATCCATCACTAACTCATATCGGGAAAAAATGGACTGAAGCTCTGTTTGCATGGATCGAGTCAATTATTAAATAACACATAAAATGAAAATTTCATTTAGGAAGTAAATAAAACCAGTATATCATTTCCTGTAATAAATAATTGTTGTTGCTCATCTGCTATTTAAGTAATGCTAATAAATACCGCCAAATTATAAATTTAATTTCCCGCCAAAATTGTTTTCCATCACATGACCGATGTACTTACATCCATTACACTTTTGTGCTGCCCTTGACTAAAATATTAAGCGCATTCTTTTTAATTGCACTCCCTGTTTATGGCTGAAATTACAACAACAAAAAAATGTTGCTGAATAATAATTCAAACGATTTATTTTTATTCATTTTATTATTTTAAAGAAAATAACAATTATTAATAATAATCTTAAGAGTATAGGATTAAGCAACGACTGTTTGTAGATCCCCTCTTCGCTGCCAGAAAAAAAAAGAAAAAAAAAAAGAAGGAAAATTGTGCTTAAATTTGAAAAATAAACAACTAAAGAATTCAATAAATATAATTATCTTAATCCTACTACAAACATTAAACAACGCCTATTTTTTATTTCCCGGTAAGCTTGAGGAAGTAGATTAAGGCCAAACCCTTATGAAAATAGTGAAAAGAAATCAGGACAAAAACATACAAATAAAATTATGCATAATGATTAAAAAAAAAAAATCCTTGTTGAAACAAATTTACATTACAAACGTTTATTCGAAATGTAATAAGTCCTATCATTCAAGGCAACAGTTCATCGATAATGGTTTCAAAAATTTAATAATTTTTAATTAAAGAAATTCTAAGTTCCGATGAATGAATTTGAAAGAAAAAATGAACTTCATCTCTGAGCATTTGCGGTAGATAAATATGACATATTTGGGTTTACAGTAAGTGGAGACACCTCTTCAGTAGTTTTAAAATATATTTATTTTAGTATTCTAATTATAACAATAATGAAATTTAACTACCTACTTAATTTTATTAAAAACACAAATTGAATTGCTGCATTGGCCGATCTTTGGTTAGTTAACGCAGTTTCCACGCCAGACCAATTTACTGTATTGCTCACAAAGATATCGCGTCCTATGATATGTAAAAATATCGCAGACTGTCGCGACAATCGTACGATCGCTGCCCGCCTCGACAAATCTCGTCCTATGTGATGTCCCCATATCGCAGACTGCCCAACGATCGTTGGATCGCTGCCCGCCGCGACAGTTCGCGTCCTATTTAATGTCTCCATATCGCAGACTGTCGCGACGATCGTCGGATCGCAGCCCGCTGCGACAAATCGCGTCCTATGTAATGTCTCCATATCGCAGACTGTCGCGATGATCGTTGGATCGCTGCCCGCCGCGACAGTTCGCGTCCTATGTAATGTCTCAATATCGCAGACTGTCGCGACGATCGTCGGATCGCAGCCCGCCGCGACGTATCGCGTCCTATGTAATGTCTCCATATCGCAGACTGTCGCGATGATCGTTGGATCGCTGCCCGCCGCGACAGATCGCGTCCTACGTAATGTCCTCATACCGCAGACTGTCGCGACGATCGTTGCCTAAAACGTCTAGACAGGGAAGGAGGACCACTTCCTCACCACCAGATAACTTTAGGTGACCATCGATAATTGTTAAACATCAAGAACATGTTTTCTCTTATCCGAATCCCGACTGTTTCTTGACTTCTTAAAACAAAACAAAAATTCCCCCAACAAAGAACTAGGATGTTCCGGGAGGTCCCCGTTAATAATGTCGGTGTAATGACGGTGGGTAGTTGGTTACACGTCGATCCGAGAGCAACACGTGCGTTATTAGTTTGTAACGCATCGAAATCCACAATTACAGTGGTTCGGGTGTCAGAGAACAAACACCTAAAGCATAACGCACGTCTGACACGTTCGCTCTGCCTTCTGCTGCTGTACAATATATATATATATACCGGGGCTGATGATGAACCGTGGACATACCCTCCGGTTGATTAGGTGTAATTTAATTATGACTACCTGAGGACCGAACTAATGAAGCCCCTGTAATGACAGAGCGGTACGGCACCCAGGTGTACGACGGCACCCAGGGCTTCGTCACGTCAGGTTCTCGGATACGGCACGTCCTGACGTCCAGCTCCTGGCTACGTGGTGGCACTTCGGAAGTCACAATCTACCAATCCCATATCAACTCTATTGGGTTCGACCAATCATCTGTCTATTCCCCGCGACCAATCAGCTCTCGCCGGATTGCCAGAGGACAATAACCCACTGCTGGAACCGACAATAAAGCAATCTTTTTTCATTCTCAATTTGAACAAGTTCATAATTCCAACATTCCTATGTGTCTAATGATAACATGGAGGGTTACTATTTGAGAAAATAATGTTGTCAATTTTCAAGATAGAAATAAAAACAAGGAATATTACACGTATTTGAGGAGAACAACTGGTTTGATCCATTCCTCCATGTCCTTTATTTATATGAGTAAAATGAATATATAAATAAAGGACTTATTAAGGTCTGAGGAATGGATCAAACCAATTGTGCTTTTAAATTAGACTGACGTCAGAATTCCTTCCTTTTTTGGGGGGAAAAAAGGATAATTTTGTTAAAAAGGAATACTATTCTTAAATTTCTCTTTAAAAGAAATATAAAGTTCTTTCTTTCTCTTCAAAACTTACTTTTGGAAAATAGCAGCCAACATCTTCTACAACCTAGATCTCTTGACATAAGATTTATGTCATGATAACTTGCGTCAACTATAAAGCTATTTAAAAGACTTCATAATGAATATGTTTTCAAAATGGGGTATTATTTTATTGGTAGTTTCAAATTATTTATTTAAATTTTAACTGTCATTATAATTATTCTTTTCCGCATAGTTGGAATCGAACCCACGACCCTCGACACAGAGTATTAAGTGCTCACGATAAAAGACTCACGGCCACCGGGCCTCCTTATTCAAATTAAATTCTGACAACAATATTGGTATTTTTTTAAACAGCAATTTTTTTTATTGTTGGTTGAAATTTTTATAGTTATTGTTAAAAAAGGTAAAATGAATTTCTTGTGGTTATTGTACCTTTTGCCTAAGATTCTATGCGATTTTATATTTAAAGTAACTTTTCCTCTTTAAAATCTTTCTAATTTATTTGTTTCATTAATTTGGTTTAAGAGTATTTAACTCTATTTGTAAATTGCAAACTTCAAAAGAAAACAAGCCATATCTATAGATATCTTTCTTTCTGTTATAACAGCTTCACTGCAATAAGTACAATTTATGCAAAAATGAAATATAGACAACTATATTTAGAATTTTACTCTTTATTTTACTATTCAAAATTAAGGCTCATCACTAAGGCTCATTTCAAAATTTACAGGTTTCTGTTTTTAAAATCAACAAAATCACAAGGTTTCGCCGTTCTCCTTTTCCTATCGATATTATAAACATTACCTTAATGGCATCTTGCTCCTGAGATTTTTCCCATGAATAATAAAAAGGAAAAAAAAAAAGCTACTTTAATATGGGTATTGAATATAAATAAGTCTCTTTGCCAAGGTAAATGTCGTAACTATGAAACCATTTTAGTCTGTAGACTTACAAAGCAAGGTTGTTCCTTTACCGGTATCTTGGCGAGAATTGGGAACACACTTACCACATGTCGATTCTGCGTTTTATATTAGCAAGGCAGAAAGTGTGAAATAAATAGATTGTATATTTATAGAGGGAATAAATAGGTTATGTCATTGTTAGAGAATTGTATATTTATAGAGGGAATAAATAGGTTATGTCATTGTTAGAGAATTGTATATTTATAGAGGGAATAAATAGGTTATGTCATTGTTAGAGAATTGTATATTTATAGAGGGAATAAATAGGTTATGTGATTGTTAGAGAATTGTATACTTATAGAGGGAATAAATAGGTTATGTCATTGTTAGAGAATTGTATATTTATAGAGGGAATAAATAGGTTACGTCATTGTTAGAGAATTGTATATTTATAGAGGGAATAAATAGGTTATGTCATTGTTAGAGAATTGTATATTTATAGAGGGAATAAATAGGTTATGTGATTGTTAGAGAATTGTAGGTAGTAATGTTGTGGATAATGGCATATGGTCAAAACGAAATGATAAACTCTAAAGCTGGTGCTAATAGCAAAGAGAGATAGTTATCATTTATTAATTTTAATAAAATAAGATTCGAGATGCAAATATACATAATTGAAAGTATGCATTTGTGTATGCATGTATATATACAGGGTGTCCCGTAAATGTCTAGTCATATTGTCATATTGTGGGCCTTTAGGGGGAAAAAAATGTTCTATGACAATTTTCCGAATTCTCACACATAAGGGAATAAACGACGTTTTATTGTTTTTTTCGAGACAAACGTGGTTTTTCCTGTAAAAATGTGTTCAAATGCGTGATCTAGATAAAAAAAATAATTTTTGAGGTTAATGTATGGTTGGGGTTCATTTATGGCCACCTCCGGAACCCAGTATTAGTAACTGTAATTAATAAATTCAAAATAAATGTATATTTTATTTATTTATTGTTTTAGGATTTTTTGTTTATTTTCGTGGAAGTAATTTTTTTATTGTTTTAAGTAAATATTTACTTAATATTTAAGTAAATATTTATAAAAATAAATATTTCTTTTAAGCTTTTTGAATAAACTGAAGAAAAAAATTTAATTTTCTTTTCACAGATCCATGTTTTTTTTTAAACTTTTGTTCCTAAATCGTTCACATGCTTCAATTAAACAGGATTGTGATACATGAATGGAAAGCTGGTTAAATGAAGAAGTTTTTCTGAAACTCGGAAATCTCAGATCATGCCAATTGAGGAGTAACGCTGGTAAGAATTATCAAGAAAATGTTAGGAAATTTAGAATTGCTTTCTTTCGGTAAGATAGACATACTTACATTCATTCATTTTTACGTTTACTATCAACTAGTCTTACAGTAAATTTACTCAGCTTTTGATTGGGTTCACTTCCTTTCTAGTAGAACCACCTGGGCCGGAGCTACAACGATTATTCTTCTAAAAAACACGTTTGTCTCGAAAAAACAATAAAACGACGTTTTCTCCCTTATGTGTGAGAATTCGGAAAATTGTCATAGAACATTTTTTGTTCCCCTAAAGGCCCTCTACCACCCCCACCCCCATAATATGACAAGACATTTACGGGACACCCTGTATAAACATGTGTTTGTATGGATTTACACACATACATTTTTTAACTATGCACAAGAAGTGGTAAAGCATTTCACTCATATTATTCCTAACACTACATTCTCTTAAATATAAGATTAGAAACATTATACTGTCTTAAACACAACAATATTCACCTAATTTATACTAGAGGGATGAAAGAAGTCCAAAATTTCCAAAGGTATTTTATTATGCAGAGCGTTTTCAGGGATTAAGCTCTAATCATGGACATTATTTTCTAATATTAAACGGTTCTGAGTTTTCTTAAGTTATTTTTTATTTGAATGAACTTAATAGGAAAATATAGGTTTTATAAAAACATGGAATGTTATCAACATTTATCTATATAAATAAATATACTAATGAAATTTAAGAATTTGTAACATTTTGTTAGCCAAAAATAAAATTTTCTATAAATTTCCCCTTCACCAACTCCTTTCTCCCTAAGTTTCCCTGTATTAACTCAGAAATGATCCCGCATCTGTGAGGTTTAGTTCTCAATCTTCCCATCGGTAAGCCCATATTGTTATTCTTATATCTAATCTAATATGTAATCTGTTATTCTTATATCTGTTCTCCTAATAATCCAAACACTTCTAGAGCACATTGTTCTTCTATATATTATGTTTTAGTATATTATGTTTTTGTCTTTTTCCATAAATGTATGTGTATGTGTGTATGTAGGCATATATATATATATATATATATATATATATATATATATATATATATATATATATATATGTATATTTCAGTATTACATCCGTCCTACTTGTTTTTTACAGCCCTTATGAAGGCTTGATGTTCAAGCCGAAACGTCGGCACAATAAGACCATTTTTACGATAAAATGTAGTTTTATTAAGTAGCACTGACCGAACCCCGACAATCCCTACCTTGCATCATCTACGGTCAACGATCTCCTCTCAATAAAATTTTCTATGCCTTAAAATTTACTCTTGACTATCTTATTAGGAACTACTGTTACAGAAAACGCTGAATTTGATTATTTTATCCGCCTATGATTTGTTTGCCCTTAGACTCAAATAAAATAAACTATAGTTGAAAGATCCTAAATCGGATCTGCTGTAGATTCGATGCCTACAAACCCCCCAAATGGATGAAGGATGTTTGTCTGGGGTTTGTTCCTCTTTATTTTTGTTTTTTTGTGTGTGTGTGTGTGTGTGTGTTTAACGGCGTATCAACATTAGGGCTATTAACGCCGGGCTGTCTACAGGTTGCCACCCTTTTCTTTTCTATAATGCCAACAGCACGTGTTCGGTCACCCATTCAGGTACTGGTCACGCCCGACGTTACTTAACTCCGGTGATGTACGGGAACCGGTTCATTCAACGTGCATATGGCCGTTGGCGTTCCTCTTTATTAAATAGAAAAATGTACAAAAAAAAAAAAAAAAAAAAAAAAAATACATGATTATGATTTCCTCTGGAAGGTTTTCCACATATATTGTGCTTACTAGAAGGTTTGAACATTATCTGTTTTAAACGAATGACTTGAATTGGGTAAATAGGTTTATACAAATGCTTAGAATAGCAGAACGACAAACTCAAAGGTTGAGCGATGACTGAAATTCTTGTTCCTGAATTCACAAATGCAGACGATTTGTTTTGTCGAAATCAGGAATGAGCATTTGTGTTCCCGAGAGCACTATAACGAAGCACAAAAACCCGTTCCGAGAGGCATTTTAAAAGGGCTATAGCAGCTCTCTGACTAATATCCTATACCCAGCTATGGAAATCAACTCCTCAAAGAAAAAAATAAAGAAAAAAAACGAGGTTAAAGCATTAAGTGAGGCGAATTTGCCGCTGCCGCGCGCGTACTGTCTGCAGGCATCTGAAACATTCACAGGGTTGTATTAATTACAGACCGTTTCGTCCAGAGATAAGTCCTGGAAAATTATTTCTGCCGGGAGCTTCGTTACTGGTTTCATTCGATTTGTCTTATTCATTTCATCGAGGAGGCCAATTTATTGGACGGTCACCCATCCAATTATTCTGATTTATAATCAGGAATCCTGGGGAACTCTCGAACGTGTTCGCTCACCTTGGATCTGGTCTCCTGTAACACTATCCCTTCTCGGATTTGCATCTCATTATCCGCTGCAATTATAAATTGCACCAGCTTCCTTTTTCCAGTTTGGAAAATAATAATTTAAATGACAAATATGCAAGGAGAATATTTCTCGGCCACCTTGATATGTGTTCGCGTTCCTACCTAAATATCATTTGCTCATTATGAATTACCATGATTTTAAAATTACTACCAGAAATGTTCCATGCAGTAATTCCACGCCTTTTAAATCAGCGTAAAATTGGACTAATTTATATTAACATAAACTGTATAAGATTAATGAATGTTTTGGTATTATTTACAAGGATATTCAAGGATATTTTGCATAAAAAACAAAACAAGATTTTAGTAAGTACTTTACCTCTGAGTTTCTTTACTGATATCAATATATTTTTAAATTTATTGTTTTTTTTCTGTAAAAAAACAGCTACTTATTTGTGTAACACAGAAGAATATTTAAAAAACATATTATAATATTGGCTGGTCCTAAATGATGAATATGAACCGTTTGTAATGCTTAATATTTATTAGTTTTTTTCTTTTTAATAAAATATCGCACTAATATTTCAAAAGTGACACAACTCAAAATAAAACTCAACTTAAAATGTGTCTTGCCTATGTAGATGGAATAGCATTAAGACAGGAAGAGTGACACAAGTTCCCTCTGCTGCACAAGCTCTGAAGCTAGGTACATACATGTTTGATGGTTGATAAAGCGATATTTATCATGTCTTTCACAGTCATAACTGAAAAATTATAATTTTTCAGTTATGACTGTGAAAGATAATTAATTAATCAATAATTATTGATTAATTGAATTGATTTTGTCGTTGTGTCACTTTAGAAATGCTCGTGCAATATGTCCAGAAATTTCTACTCTGTAGTTTTTTATTATTCCATAAGTAACAGTTATTTCATTAATATAATATGTTATTATATTATATGTCCCTAGCTTCAAATACATTAAGCGTATTCATTTTAAACGAATAATAAACGGTTATTATTATTTGTTATTCTAATATAGCCAAGCTGTTGAACACCATAGTTCTTAAGACTTCTGAATAATTTTGATAGCTCAGAAACGTTTTTACTGTTGTAGTAATTTTCAAATGAAATTTGCTTAATTTACTGAATGTATAACAAAAAATGTTATTTTTTTTTCTTTTTACGGCGCATCTTTACAGTCTAATTTTTTTTTCTTTTTCGTTTTTAACGCCGCATCAACTATTTGGCTATTAGCGCCGGGCTATCTACAGGTTGCCACCCTTTTATATGGCCAACAGCACGTGGTCGGTCACCCATTCAGGTACTGACCACGCCCGACGTTGCTTAACTTCGGTGATCTACGGGAACCGGTGCATTCAACGTGGCTATGGCCGTTGGCTTTACAGTCTAATTATTACAAAATATGGAGCCAGTTTTCATTTTTTATTTATTACGGGTTATCAACTTCTGGGCTATTAAAAGGCTTTCAGCCTTCAATAATGCTAAGGGCACGTGGTTTTCCTGTTGGCCATCCAACAATCGCTCGATGAACCAGTGTATTTAACGAATCTATGGCGTTTTTTTTTTTTTTTTTTTTTTTTTTTTTAAATATATAGCAGGTTATAGGATGCTACAAACATTTTTAGCCTCTCTTTTGGAGATAAATGAATCATTGGAATTCGGGGGTTTAATTTTGTTTTTTTTACGGCTCATCGAAATCTAGGCCATTAGCGCCGACATCCAGATTGTAGAGAGGGACCCTGGGGAGACGCCTCTTGGGCGTTGGTTTTACAAATTTCGGCTTTTTGAGAGGAATGCTTGCAGATGACCTAGATATGGCGGAGTACCGCTATTTAAATAAGGAAATCCCAGAGAAGTAAAAGGACTCAATAAATAAGCCTGGGTTTTAACCTGAGGGCCATAAACGAGAGTGAAATCCGTTAAGGTTCCTGTAGACGACCTAAAGGACGAACGGAACTTAAATTGCCCCACCACCCAGAGACCTTTGGTGCAAAAAGCCGCTCAGAAGGTAGACGTGCTGAGGTCTCCTAGGTAGGAATGAGGATTTTTGCATTTCTATAGGGCGACGTCGCTTTTCTATAGCGGGCCTAATGTAAACAAACAGAGCGAGGACAAGCCAAGGAAACGCAGGTAGAAACATCCCCTCCCCTTTCTGTCTCGTGCTCTGAGGAGGCAAACTGAAGATTACAAGGGATTTCTGTCTTCCATTCTTTAAGGTTTTGTATGAATACAAAATACAACAAAAACTGACTGATTCACATCACCAACTAATGCTGCATGCACAAGGACACCCATAAAGATTTAAACCACCTCAGACATTGATCAGCAACCGATGTGGCGTACAAGTGTGGCGCGACCATCCTAAAAGTGTTGTGCAAAACATTTCACGCGCGAAAGCAATTTGTTTATTGCATATTAAATGCTAGATCCGTGCGCATAAAACTAAATTTCGTTTATAACGAGGTGTAGATAGTTAGCTGTCGAGGTGATAAGTGGTGAATTAGTTAGGATTCGGCTAGAAAACATCAATAGGATTTTTGTAAAAATCTTTATTAAGGACGTTTTGGCGACTCTTTGGTAGCCCTCGTCAGCAATGTGTGTCGGGGGGTAGAGAAACACCAAAGATAACAGTTAAACGACCATCGTGAAAATATACCTTATATAATTCGTTTATTAAATTCTCCGACCGAGTTTATTGTAATCTTTATTTGTGCGACTTCTGTTTGTGGTGTTTTTTGATAAATTTTCTTCCGAATTGCTTATTGTAGCTTATTGGTGGATATATTCTTTAAGAAGAAGAATTCAAATTGAAAATTCCATTCCAAAAAGGAGCTGAAAATGACTACAGTAATTAGGAATGTTTTGTTCTTTTTTGTATGTAATAAGTGCCTGACCCAACAGAAACATAAACCAAAATCAAAAACATTCTAGTCAAAACCTTCTTGAAAACCGCAATAGTTAAAATCCTATGTAAAAAAAAGTACCTCTTAAAATGCAATTTTTTTTAGCTAAAACTAATAAATATTATTATTCCGCTAAGTAGAAAATATATATGTATATATATTTATATATACAAGTCAATTCTAGAGTTGTTAGCCTTTCTTGTTCCCCTGACTGACAGTTCAGTCAATGATTGCTGACAATTCACAAGTGACATGAAAAATAAGATATTAAAAAGTTTGCCTTGATGGGGTTTTCATTACTAGCTGTCATAAATAACATAATATATAATACATAATCTATTGATTGATTGGTGATTTTATATATATTAAGTATGCAAATTATTTAATGACTGTTTGGTATTTTACTATAATAACAATCAGGTCAGAGAGAATATTCCTTCAATAAGAGGTTGGTAGACCTGCTTCAGAGAGGGGTGTGGTTGTGCAATAATGCCTTTGGAATAGTGGAGAATTTCGAAAGATCCAGAACTCCGTGACATTACCGCCTTCTTGATCTGGGCTTATATTAAAACTAGACGTTGGCCAATTCGTTGCACAATGTGCAATAATCAAAAAGTCATTTTGTTATTTCGTTCATGTAGTTTTGTTTAAAATATGCGAAAAGAATTCAATAAAGAATCGTTCATATGACGATTGTATTGGTCGAGTTATTAACAATACATGAAACCATTACCTGTTACTGGTTTATTCATTAGAATCTTATGGATTAAACATTAATCCAGGATATTTGCAGGGCCAAAAGGACAATTAATAATATATGGATTTTCCTTTATTCCTAAATAATTCATGAAATCTTATAATAGAGCATTCTGAATAATGATAGCTGTTCTTTTTTATTCAACTGGACCAAGAATCAAATATGAATAACATAATCCCAATATATTATAACATAAGTATAATAACAAGCCAATTTTTATGATAATTCCCCTAATAGAATTCACGGAACTATTATCATTAAAGTGTTATTTACTCCACTACTAGTTTCATTATTTAATCTACTCCTCAAAGATCATTTAGAACAAGTCGAACTATTAACATAATCTGGTGTTACAGCAAAACTATCAAGGTTTATTTATCGCTTCAAGTATTGCTTTTCACTTATTACTTCCAATCATCTTCAAGCTATCAGTGTAAAACAAACACCAACAAGAAATAAAAATTGAAGTGCCTACAATTATAGAACTACAGAAAAGAGGATCATAAAATTCAAAATTACTTCAGCTTGCTTATATTATATATATATATATATGTATTAGTGTTAAAAGATGTTAAGATATCTGTTCATATAAAGATAAGAAACGAGCAATAAAAAGGCTGTGAGAAATCTCTACATATGCGAGCTCTACAATACATAGATATAATAATATAAATACATAAAAATATGATAAATAGTAATATATAAATAAAAATATAATGTAGCAGAGATAAAATAATTGTTGGCTTTGTTATAACTGTTTTAGAGTGATTTACTTGGTGAACGAATTTATGTGTGCTTATTTTCCCTCTGTTATCAAATATCTATATTTTTTTTTTTTTTTTTTTTTTTTTTTTTTTTTTATGGCGCATCGACAATTCTTGGCCATTAGCGCCGCAAATATCAAAATAAAAATATATAAAAATCACGTGTCTGTCTGTTTATTTATTTCTTTGTTTGTTCCTTATACAAATCTACACCGTTTGACCGATATTGACCAAACTTGGCACACAGGTCTTGATACGAGAAATCTCCTAGGCTAGGTCAAAATAGTCAAAATATTTCAAAATTTGGTCAAAACGTCAAAAGGTTTATTCAAGAAAAATTGGCTACACTGAACTGACGAATAAGTGACGGCCATTTTGAATCGACAACTACAGGGCTCTGTCGGCTGTTAGATGAAGTGCTGCTGTGCTGGCCTCTGCCGGTATCATTATGAACTAAAACAAATTCACATCGTTTGACCGATTTTCGTAACTGGGTATAGACAATTAGGTATCAATCAGATCTTGATATACAGAAATTAGGTGTAGCATGGCACACTGGGTAACAGCTAGTATCTTATAATTCTAGAGTATTATTTATTTTATACACAGGAAAGTATTCATTGATAATGACATGATAATTGTAGAAGATACAATGCAATATAAAAATTGGATATTATGATAAAATCCCTTTTTAGCCTGTCCTAGACTATGAGAGTACACAACGTAATCGAGCAATATATCATCCATGTAAAGTTTTTTGTGCGGGATATTAGCGGTGTATTGATAAGTGGATAAGACTGTACTCGAGATAGGCTAATCCGGGATACGTGATAATAAGCGCGTAGGGAAGAATTGCTTGTATTAACCCGATTCCCGACTCGAGAGTTGGATCTTTCTAAGATTAACCCTAATCGTGGTAAAATGAACGGCTCACGGGGTGATTTACAATGTAGGCATTCCACTGAACTCCTTATATATTCTTTATTAATTGCTTTATATAAATGGAAAAATATAACGCCGTCCAAATGAGGACTATTATAAATATTATGTGAAATTATTTTAATATTATGTACAGGCGAGGTGTGCTTCGAGTGTCCTTGGAAAAAACTCTTTTGATTATGAGAACTTATATGGGACCTGTGGTCATTACGAATATAATCAGCTGGTTCATTTCATTGGAACAGTTCCTTCCAAATTACACCAGTAATAAGACTTATTTGAAAATGCTCTCAAATCGGGCAATAATGAGATGAAGAATGCCGTTGAGGTAATAAAAAGTGTTTTCGAAAATATACTTTTTTCTCCTTCCCGAATCCCAAACATTCCTTGAATTCTCATTTTTTTAGTTGTTTAGGAATGTTGGAGTAGCTTGAAAATTTGGCGATAGTATTCATATTGTAAGTTCGCATTATACTAGGAGACTTCAATGGATGAATGGGGTTATGGGCACGCGCAGGTTCCACTTGATTCATCGGTTTCTTTTCTGCCTTAATGCATTGGTCTCGCTGCGTATTTCTCTTGCATTTTATACTAGATTGTACAAGAAGTAGAGGGAATTACCCCGTCGGGCATGGAGTCCAATAAGCTAGATTATTGATGAGTAGGTAAAGCTGGTCCCCGGTGTAGGTGGAGTCTGCCCAGCAGAGGTCCATATATCATGAACATCTGCTCCAGGAGTGGAGGGCAGCTGGTACGGCTGCAGGCCTTCGCTACCTGCCTGTCTCCTTCTCCCCTGTGCACTCTGTCGGGGGAGAAGCAAACATTAATTGTAGCATTAGCATGCACAGAATTCCTGATAGCTTCGCTCAAATTCTAAATACGGGTAAGTATAGGATCTTTAAGTTAGAGCAAGGCGTACTGGGCCTTTATTATTTTACTCTACACACATGCATTCTGATATCGTGCGTTTGGGAAAAAATGGAGTCCCACGAGGTTCTGTAGCAAGTCCTTTCTTATTTTCAATTGTTTTTCAAAAATTGAACCTTTATTAAAGCATAACCATATTGATTTGTAGTCTCTTTCAGGATTCTTGGATTATATGGAATGCGAGAAGTATTGCGGTTAAAATGAGTGTAAGATTCCTTTCTTATTTATTTTGTCCGTGAGCTCAAAACTGCCCGTATCCGCCTCTCCTGTATATTCATTGCAGCGCAAAAACGTACGACATTCCTGAGCGAAAATTATTGTTTTGATTAATTTCGCAAGGTAATCATGAGTAAGTAGTAGGATCTTTAAGACGGAGGAATCCAAGGACGAGACAACCGTCAGGCCGAAGAGATTAAATGAGAAGCCACAAGGCCGTAGAGAGTGACCTTTAGGCGGCCTCCTCCCTGTCGGTACTGGAGAAGGCAATGAGAAGAAGCGACGATAGGCGGGAGAGGGAGAGGGAGAGAGAGAGGGTGAGAGGGAGAAGGAGAGAGGGAGAGGGAGATGGAGAGAGAGAGAGAGAATACTAATTGGTAGGGCACTGGTAATTAAGAAGCTCTGCCCTTATTCTAATATTGCCTGCCGCTTCGACCTACAGGCCCATCTCCCTGCACGCAACCTCTCCACAACCTCTCTCTCTCTCTCTCTCTCTCTCTCTCTCTCTCTCTCTCTCTCTCTCTCTCTCTCTCTCTCTCTCTCTCTCTCTCACTCTCTCTCTCTCACTCTCTCTCTCACTCTCTCCTCACTCCTTCTCACTTACCCCTCTCTCTCTCTTATCACCGCATCTTCTCACTACTTACTATCAAACACCACAGTATCTCTTTACCTCTCTATTTATCTCTAGTTTTAATTCTTCCTCTCAATCTAATTTCCACGCTATTCGCACGGCGGGGAAGCATCGTTCAAAAAAGTCCGATTCGCAGGACCTACGTCATCCTAGCGTGCTTCCAAACAATGCCGTAATGTTCTGTGTGATTTAGAGAGCTCAGAATGGAAGGAAACTACAAGCATTGTTTTATCCAAACTGAGGTGCTTTAGCAAAAAGTTCTACCAAGACTTTGAAACCGAAAACACTAAAAGCCTAAAACTGCTCGTTTCCTTTCATAACATATTGTTTTCTAGTTCTTCCCTAAGTCCAACTGCAACCAAAATGTTTATATCTTAGTTTTCAGGAATGAGTGACAAGAGAAAAATGTTTCAAGTCCGAGTTGCTCCTCTCAAAACCTCTTAAAGATTTAGTCTTGGAACTTATTAGCCAAATAAATACCTAACTAACAAGATTTTAATTTTTTTTTTCAGTAGCATGCATTGATGACCAACCGATTGAAATGGAGCCCCTTAAATCTCATAAAAATGTAAACATTCAGAGTACATGAAACGTATAAAAAAATTATTAGTTTTGCTAAAACTATGTATTAAATTAAATTATACTATATTTACTGATCACTAGAATAATTAAACTAATAAGAATATGGGAACATAAGGTTTTATTTGTTATGATATAAATTAAAGTAACCAATGTGAAGCTGATGAAAAATTTAGTTAAGTTAGAAACTTTATGTAGCAAAAAGGATTTGGCACAATTTAACAAAAACTGTTCATTTTGAAGTTAAACAGCCTCATTGTTATTCGTTTTACTGCACAAAGCTTCTATTTAACAGTTCTGATTTTTCCTTATTTCACGTAAGGAATTGATATTTTTTGCGTGTGGTGGTGATGAAAATTTACCTGTTTTTGAGATAATATCATTAATTTCATATTAATTAATGATTTCTCTAAACGCGAGAGTAGAGCACCCTCAGTTGAAACGTTTATCCGATCTTTGTACTCAATAAAATGCATATTGAAGGGGAGCCTCGATAATAAACAGTTAACCTGTGACCGTAAAAAGTGCGGTTGAAGGGTTGGTCACGTGTCCCTAATAGATTGTGCAGGTAGCCGGCACGCGAGAGAGCTAAGAGGTTGAGAGCCGAAGACTGAATGAGGAAGGGGTTGCGCAGGGTGGTGTTTTCAACCCTCCATTATCTTCTCTTGAAGGGTGTAACAGCACTAGATCAACCCTCCATTGATTGCATGCTGAACTATCCTCATGTACTTACATGATGGTTGTTACACTTTTCTTTATCTATTGTATAGAATACACAGGGAATTCGAATTTTTTAAATATTTTTAGACAAGAAAATGTTTTGAGTTTTGATCTCTAACAAAAATTTGTGATCTGAAAGAACTTTACTTCAAATATATCTATTACAATAGTAGATTTGAGTGCCAAATTATATGGAGTCTCACAAGGATCAGCCCCAAGTTCTTTCTTATTTAAATTGTTTTTTTTCTTACGGCGCACCGACATCTAGGCCATTAGCGCCGACATCCTTGCTGCAGGTGGGACTCGTACCCTCGTCTCCCGCATTAGAATTCAAGACAAGAAGAAGAATTCCAAGACAACAAGAAGAACTTTATTAAAGAACATATATCGCATATATGTATTGGAATATTTATTTTTAGTTTAACAGCGATTGTTAGGCTGGAGATGTAGGTTCGAGACCCGCCTGTAGGAGGTTGACTTTTGTCGGCGATGGGCTTGCTGAAAAATGTCCTTCTACATCAAGGGTGCTTTATAAAGGGCGGCAACCTGTAGATAGCCCGGCGATAATGGCCTAGAAGCTGATGCAGGGCTACTTTCCTCGTATCTTGTAATTGCATTGAAATGTTGTGTTTTTGAACTGTACGTAATACCGAATCTATCAATATAGATTAATGGATTAACTTTATTAATATATTACACGAGTATTGATTTAGTTGCAATTGTTATCATATAAAGTGCTTCTTTTCTTGGACCTTGTTATTTCATTGAAAAGATATGCTTTTGAGTTTAAATAATATGGAGTCTCACAAGGGTATGTACAAAGCTCTTTCTTATTTATATTGTTTTTAAAAATATAATGTGGATTAACTTTATTAATATACTATAAGAGTATTGATTAAACTCCAATTGTTATTATATAAAGTCTATTATGTTCTCGAAGAAAAATATAGCCACTTTAGAAGGCTTGCGTATAAGATGTGGAGTCTCGCAAGGGAAAGTGCTCGGTCCTTTCTTATTTACTGTATATGTGGAAATTGCCGGAGAAGGAATAGCTTTATTAATCAAGCAAACTCCAGTCTATTCCTTAGCCTGTTAATGCGACTGCGTGATAAGAAGCAGTTTGCGGAGGTCCTAGAGACTTGAGCTATATGAACAAATGCAAATGGTAGCAGCTCCCCGAGAGAGAGGTAGCCAAACCAAAATAAAAAACACCGACCTCTTGAAGTTCTCAGAAGAATCTTTACTGCCTTCCTTCTCTCTCTCTCTCGGAATTATTATAATTTATGCCCATCTCTGCATACTCACCGCGGTCTTCCACTTACCTATATTACTTCAGGTCTATTTTACTCGGACCTGCTCATTTTTGGAGGCACGCTTTATTATCAATATTTTTTTCTTTCGGCCAATAATTTTTTTTTTCGAACCGTGTTTGGAATACGTTTCTATTACTTCTGAAGCGTTGAAGTTTCTGCCGTACCTACTGAAAGGTCCAAAAAAATTGAGGCAAAGAAGGATGGACTGTGTGATAAAAACCCAAAATATGATGAACATCCGGGAATTAAATTCCTAAAGCATTTGTTAATTAATAAAATTGAGAAATCATCTGGGTAAAAAAACAACAACAACAACAATAATCGTTAATTATGAACAAATCTATGAAACTTTTTATTTATTTTCTACAGCGATTAATTTATGTTAGATAAATTCTTATATTTTTATTTATTCGTGATTAGTATTATTATTATTAAACCTGCTTATTGCATGTATCAGAGGTTTTGTTTACCTATTTTAACTTTCGGCAATGTTGTGATATTAGTGATATCTCCAAAGCATTGGAATTTATTGGTTTGAGCAGTAAAACATCTGGAGTTCCGCAAGGATTAGTGCTGAATACTATATTATTTACGTTTTATTTTTAAAAATATCATGGATTAGTAACATTATTAATCAAAACGAAATTCAAATATTATTTAACGTAACTAATCTTTTTTTATATATATTTTTAAATTGTAGTTAACATCTTTAGCTCGGATTTCAAAAAATTGATCAAGTCACACGTGAAATTTAGGACAAAAATAAATTGTAGATATGTTATTTATGTTTTACATTAAATCTACTATTATGAGCCAATGGTTAACTATTTAATAAAGTGAATTAATGACAGAATGTTTGTTTGGATTCTGGCGAAGTAGAGAAATAAATTGTAAAGACGGTACAAGACCCAAAGCAGATGTTATAACTGCAAATGACAAGGAGCGTGTAAGTCGTGTTTATTGCTTATAAAACATGCTTACAAAGCGCCTCGGCGGTAAGCATCAACTTAAGTAGTAAGAAGTTGACGAATGAAGCGCTGGTTAGCGGGCCGGCCTAGTTTTTATGGCCCTCTTTAGGGCCGTTTAAGCTCGTTTTCAGGCTACAACCGATCCTGCTTTGCCTCTATTAAAGCTGAGGCGTATCCATTTCTTTTACAGCTGTTCTCTGCTAATTAGACATGGCGGCGGCGAGTTGAGAGCGTTGCTCTTATTGTATTTCGTTTGCTCAACAGGCGAAAACCCCTGGAAGCAAAATCCAGAGGCCTCTTCCAGGTCATTCAAATAACATTTTGGGCTTCCAGCTAATTCCAGAATTCAAATGAATTGAAAATCTTCATACATCAAATTGAAGTTGTGAAATTCTGCTGACCACAAACATATTAAAAATTATCAGCATGATTCACTATTGCCTTTGGCTTTATATAAAAACAAAAAACAAGTTATAAAATGATCTTTTAGACAGAAAGAAAGCGGTAAAAGGTTCTTAGGTTTGTAAGGGACCATTATATGAAACGTACCTACCAAAGAAAGGAAGGTTATATTAAAATGTGAATATGTAAAAATTATGAATATTTTTTATTGACTTCGAAATATTTGTGGCCTAAGTTGCGTAAATAAGTTTTAAAATATTCCTATAGTGGAAGAAAAGTTTATATTAAAGATTTCTATACTTTATTTTATTTCAATTTTAACGTCCATTTATTATTAACTACGAATTTTAGGACGGGTTATCTATAGGTTCCCATCCTTTTCTAGCCACGATAGGGATGGTGCCTTTTCTTTTTTCGAAAGAAAAGCCACCACCCCTGGTGGGAATCGAACCCACGACCTTTGGCACGGAGTGTTAAGTGCTCACGCCTTAACCCTCACGGCCATCGGGTCTCCTACTTTAAAGGGAGGTGGGATTAACAGATAAGGGAGGTGATATTCTATACTTTAAAGGGAGGTGACATTAACAGGTTCCTATGACAACGAAAGAAGGTTATATTCAGTGTTGGGCAAAACTAACGTTAGTAAACTAAACTAACGTTAGTTTTCCCTAACTAAAACTAAACTAATGTTATATTTTTAGTTTTAGTTTTAGTTTAGTTTTAGATTTGTATAATTATTAATCATATGGACTCCGTTTTTAGTAATGCAATTAGTTTAGTTTAGTAAAAGAGACCTAAATTTGTGATTTTAGTTTAGTTTTAGTTTTTAGTTAACTAATTTAGTTTATCAAAGAACATATGTTTTCAAATTACGGGAAAAAGCCACAATTTCTTATTCTTAAGCAAGTTCTATTAGTTTTAATAATTTACTTAATTATCGAAATAACATATCTACTATATATTTGTCAAATACCACTCACTCACTCACTCACTCACTCACTCACTCACTCATCTATCAACGCCCAGCCCAAACCGCTCGACAGAAAATTTTGAAATTTTGCATGGACACTCCCTATATAACGTAGGCGCTCGCTAAGAAAGGATTTTTTGATATTCGTATTTTTAAGCATTTTTAGAGGGGTTTAAAGTTTGAGTTGGTTAGAGAAGGCAAGCCTAGGCAGCCTGCGTTGCTAGGACGATAAAGAACAGCTGTTACCTTACATTATCTATCTCATAGTTTTATTTCTAATTGAGGTTAATGTCAACTCTGATGGCAGACCTTGAATTACTAGAAATTAACTGTCCCTCATAGAGTTTTAATTGCGTTTCTTTTCTGCCTGTCCCCGTCAGATAGGCTTGCCATATTTTTGGAGAGTTAAACCGAGACACATTAATATGGGATGGGCATACCAGGGGGGGGGGGATAAAAAGAGTACAAATTATAAGCAAAATGGTTGGTGAGTTTTAAGCCTAGCAACTAACGGGAAGGGGGAATCCTAAACTGTTAGTCTACCCAAACCTTAAAAATAAGAACGGAACTTTTTTTGCTACTTGATTTTCTTAAAACAATCTCTCAGCCAAATAGTAGTGTCTGGCAGCTGGCAGCGCTGTGCAGGTAGTTCCAGCGTTTTACAGTTAGATTACTTCTCATTTCTTTGACACAGTGAGCAGTAGTAAAAATGTTAATTGCAGAAAAGTAACCGATTTAAAAAAGATTCTTATAAACATGAATTCATTACTTTTTACATCTTACAGCCTTTTCCGGGACATTGATAAAACTTGGCGGGACACCGAAACAATTGCAAAATACCGGGACAGTCCCGGTCAAACCGTGATGTATGGCATATCCTTAGGTTTTCCAGGCGAGGTAATAATATATATAACCTTGGTAATACTCGTAAATATATTGGGTGTTACCATATGACTTCTTGGAAACATAAACTTTTAAATTTTAACGCCCATTGAATAAAATATAGTATGACGGGAACCGTGCTGTAATAAAATGCATAGAATTGTATAGTAACGTAATTTTAATGAAACATTATTTAACGCAATAAAATAACTACTTATCTGCCGTGACGAAGCACGGGTATTCAGCTAGTGATTTATATTAATTCATGTTATTTTAGTAAAACTAAAGTAAACTAAACTAAACTAAACTTTTAGTTTAGTTTTTAGTCAATTCCCAAAGATTTAGTTTTAGTTTTAGTTTAGTTAAAATCCATTAATTAGTAAAATTTTAGTTTTAGTTTTTTTTTAGGTTGCAATTTTTAGTTTAGTTTTAGCTTATTCCAAAAAGTAAATTTAGTTTTAATTTTAGTTTTAGTTTTTAGTTTTGCCCAACATTGGTTATATTGAAATGATTCTTTAACAGAAATTAAGCTTATGTTAAAAGGTTTTTATGACAGAACATACCAATCAATTCTTAATATCCTCATAGCTCTGATGATGGCTTTTAACTCAAGCCGAAATATCGGCACAGAAAACGAAACAAATTGAAGTTTTATTCAGCTATAAGATTGAATATAGGCTATCTATATAATTTTATTTATATTTTCATATTTTTGCAAAAACACATATGGAGGGTTCAGAGCACAACTACACCAAGTCCATTTTTGGCATTTTATTTTGTAATGGGATTGAAGAGTATTACTAAAATGCCTCTTTTCTGTGCTACAGGAGACTAAGTCCTAACTTCATTATTTTGCCACTTGTAGCAGTTCTTGCTAAACATTTGGAAATCATTCTTATTTGTTTTCAGGGCAAGTTATAACTATTTTATGAACAAGTCTATACATAAACAATGTTAGTGATGTTTAAAATTAAGATCAGTGTTTAAATTCAAATCTTTTTAAGACTTATTCTGGTCAATAGGATTTATAGAACGTCACTGCAATTAAAACACATAATACTCATTTTATGAAAACTGTATAACAGGGACATGGTCTAGTTGTGCTCTGGACTCTCCATATGATATTTGCAGGGCGTTAAGAACTAAAAAAAAAAAAAAAAAAAAAAAATTAATTTAATATAACCGCAGTAGTTGGGGTCTCCCGTGGTCTAGTGGGTAGCGCGCTAGATTCATAAGCGGGAGATGGTGGGTTCGATCCCCACCGGCGTCAGAAATTTTCTCATCTCAGGGCTCGCTGAGAAAATTCCTGGCTGCACTCTGGTTGTCCGGCGCTAATAGCCACGATTTGTTGATGCGCCGTAAAAAAAAAAAAAAAAAAAAAAAAAAAAAAAAAAAAAAAAAAAAATATAACCGCAGTAGTTGTGAGTGATTGTAGTTAAAACACTATTTTCTCTATTATTTACCCTTCTATCACGGATCTGTATCTAAATAAACACACCAAGGATTGAGCTGGTAGAAGAACAAACGCTCCGAGCGGCGACTGGAAGATATAAACTGAATATTAAGGAGCTCTCCGCCTCATGATTTATGCCGCTGGAGAAAAATTATTTTAGGTTGGGGCGCCTGCTTTCGTGACCGTAAATCTAAGGAGGAAATTGAATTCTTTCCATGACCGTGCCACGATCTCTCTCGGCTTTTCGATACCCGTGTAGTAGTGACGGCTTTCTGTAAACAACGGTAAGGACGAGCGTGGATCTTGTCTAGAGATTCACTAGTGTGATGGGAGATGTCGCAGATTTTAGCTAGGGGGGGGGGCTTTCTCTGAGGATTCTTTTAAATTTTATTATCTAACAAGTAAAGATGGAATAGTTGGGATTCGGCTAAAGAAACCTCAATACGATTTTTGTTTAAAAAAATCTATATTTAGGACGTTTCGGCTACTCATTGGTAGCCTTCGTCAGCTAAAATGACAAGAAAAAACAGAAATTAATACAGAAAAAAAAGTTTATAATTGAGATAAGTAACAGATCTATAATCTAATAATTTAACACCAAATTGTTCTTTTATAATAAGTTAATTGTATTTATAGATCTTTTACTTATCTCAATTATAAACTTTTTTTTTTTTGTATTAATTTCTGTTTTTCTTGTCATTTTAGCTGACGAAGGCTACCAATGAGTAGCCGAAACGTCCTAAATATAGATTTTTTTTTAAACAAAAATCGTATTGAGGTTTCTTTAGCCGAATCCCAACCATTCCATCTTTGCTTATCAACCCCAACGGCTAACTATCTAATCTTCATGATTTATTATATAACTTTTGCTCGGCTGGATATTCTTTAATTAGATTTAACTCATTTTCTATAAAAAGCTTTGATATGTTTTATGAATTTTCCCTTTTACCCAAGTTATTCCATTCTCCTTGAGATCTTTCAAAAAAAGAAAAAAAAAAAAAAAAAAACATTCCCGTAACAGGGCTCCAAAAATCCATCCAACTAAAATCTACTGCTTTATTGTTCTATTTTTTTCACATCAATGACTATACCCAAAGTGATTATAATTGTTCCTATAGTTGAGAAATATATATATTTTGTCTTTGTTAAATTTTGTTTTAATTTTTTATCTATGTATCCAGTTTTACTTGTATTTGATTTTATGCCATTCGAATTTCTTCGTGTATTTTTCTCGAAACAAGAATAGTTATAACATATTGTCGATACGAATGCAAAGTATCGAATGTGAAAAGTGGTTGGCACTTTATAGATGACTTTATATATATTTTATATTATAATATATTTTAATTAAACTTAATGCACATTCGATAGTTTGATTTTCTGTGATCGATAATTATTTGTCTTCAATTTTCGAGAGTTTGCCACAAAGTAAATCTGTCCAATAGCAATAAGAAATATTGAAAATGAAAAATGCGTTTTTTCACATTCGATACTTTGCATTTGTATCGACGATATGTAATGAAAAAAATATAGACAATTTCTTTTCTCATTGAAAATGAGAGAATGTGCTAAAATTTTGTATTAAAACTAATAAATTAGAAGAATCTATGGTCGATATTTTTAAAATATAATGATCTCGGAAGTTTGAAGGTTTTCTTTCGGATGTTGAATGCAAATGACCACTTTTAGATGGAGTGGTCCATATCGCGCTAGTCTTTCTAAAGCGAAACAACTCAAAAAATCGGTGTTTGTCAGTAATGACTATGAAAGACATGGTAAATATCTCTTTATCAACCATCAAAACTGTATGTATCTAGCTTCAGAGCTTGTACACCAGAGGGTACTTGTGTTATCATTCCAGTCTTAATGATATTTCCCCCATAAGTGACTCAAGAGTGACACATTTTCAGTAGAGTTTTATTTTGAGTTGTGTCACTTTAGAAATAATAGTGCGATATGTTAATTGTATAGTTATTTATGCCTATTCTAATTACGTTGCGTTGATTAGCTCCCGTTGCTAATCCTTCCAAATCAACAGGTGTCTCCTGCTACTGAATCAGCTGTTCGCTACCCCATGTCCGAAAGTTTTGATTATTTCATTTGTGAAACCTCCTTGTGAAAGGTTTCTTGGGGCCCGTTCATTTTCGGCCATTATACCTGCCGTGTTGGCTTTCATGGCTACATTCAACTACATACAGCCATTCAAATCATTACGCAACGCAGGAGTAGATTACTCCTTTTATCATTACCTCTTAATGTCAAAAATGATGTCATAAGGATTTCGGATGAGTGTTTTGCAATTTTCCATTTCCTTAATATTATGGGATTCTAAGGAGAGTCTAAATATGACTATTAAAATGAAAACGATGTCCGATTGAGTTAAAAAAATAAAACATAACTAAATTACAGAAGAAAAATAAAACAAAAAAATGTCCTCCCTCAATTCTACAGAATAAAAAAGAAGTAATTTTATTACATACATAATTTTAACCAATAATTAATAAATGGAAAGAAAGACAAACAGGATGAATAAATTATACCAAAGTTACTAATAATATTTCTTGTGAAGAAAATCATGTCGTCAAGTGTCATTATCAAGATGACATTAATCATAGGTTTTTCCGTGTGATAATCATTTATAAATATTTTTATCATTACTCAATTTACATTAATACTTATTCACTAATCCCAATAATTGATTAAAGGTTTCCGTCACTGATTCATTGATGACCTATTCCAAAAATTGACTAAAAGGCTGAGTTATGTTGTGAAATACTATTGTTGGGGCTTAACTTCTTAAAGAGTGTGTTTCCAGGTTTTAAGCGGTTTTGTTTCTAAAATTTTTAAATCATTCAACATTACTTCCATCGTACCAAATAACATTTAATTGTGCTTCCTTCAGAGGAAAAAGTAACAAGTATTCTATTGGAAAAACGCTATATTTTATTTTGGGCCAGGAAAAAAATATAATGCGGTATTTGCACCAAATACTATTTATTTTGTACATGCTATAGATGCACCAAGAACTTACTACATTCTAATGTAGTGGAATTACTTAGTAATTTATGGAGTTTTGCATACTTTCATAGCATGCTATTTCTACGTATTCCGTTAAAAGATAAGTAACCATTACTGCTCAGGAAAAAATAATGACATTAAAAGCGCGTAAAAAAGCTTTTTAAGGTGAAGACAATGCGAAAGTTGCGCAAACTAACAGACATTAATATTAAGAGGAGTAATTGTTAGTGGAGTTTTATGCTGAAGGTAAAAGTTAAAACCAACAAGAAGATAGCCTGGTCGGGGATTACATGCGCGGGCCTAACTAGATGGGATGTTCACTCGAGTAGTAATAACCTGCTACGGAGGTCGGCAGCTCGGAAAATAATAGGTCTAGTAGCTTAAAGGGAGCCACGGGGTGGTAGTTCTGGAGGGTTTACTCGTCTGCGAATAGGTCATATGGTGTAGTCGGTGTTTGTCGTCAAGGCAGAAGTCCTGAAGTATATGCTTGTCGTCAGGGCATGTGTAGGGATATATGCTTGCCTAAGTAGTGGAAGGAATGGATTTGATGACAAATATGAGCGTCAATGCATAAACTGCTGTGTGGGCTGCAGGAAAGTACCAAATGGTGGCTTTGGAAGAGCTGTAGTCTTTACACGTCTGAGAATAGGTCATCTGGAGTAGGCAATGTTTGTCATCAAGGCAGAAATCCTGAAATATATGCTTGTCGTCAGGGCATATGTAGGGATATATGCTTGCCTAGGTAGTGGAAGGAATGGATTGTATGACAAATATGAGCGTCAATGCATAAACTGTTGTCTGGGCTGCAAGAAAATACCCGATGGTGGCTTTGGAAGAGTTTTAGTCTTTACATGTCAGTGAATAGGTCATCTGGAGTAGGCACTGATTGTCGTCACGGCAGAAATCCTGAAATATATGCTTGTCTAACTAGTGGAAAGAATGGATTTTATGACAAATATGAGCGTCAATACATGAAGAGCTGAGTGGGCTGCAGGAAAGTACCCGATGGTGGCTTGGAAGAGTTTTAGTCTTTACTCGTCTGCGAATAGGTCATCTGGAGTAGGCACTGCTTGTCGTCAAGGCAGAAATCGTAACCTATGATGTTGAATATACCTCAGGAATAGCTGTACATTCTACACTGATAGTTGGTTCAAATACGCTATAGAAAAAGCTACTGGATGGTACTTTCAGTAAATAACTTTCTTAGATAGAATACTCATCATCAGAATGTTAATATGTCGTAAAAACGTGGCAAAATTCTATGAAATTCACACTAAGAAGTCCCAAAAAGAACTGAGATCAGCGGACATCATTACAATAGCTTTATAAAATACCAGCGAAATCTATCAAAAAACTTCAACTAGCAAAAATATCCAAAAAAATAAAAAATAATCTTGCTTATAGTTGTTGCCAGGAGTCTAACAGGGGTGACCAAGTTTGACACACAACAGTACTGGAGGAAATGCATGTTTAACTTTATTTATTTATTGCTACGAGGCTATTAAAACGATTCAATTGGCTATAATTTCAAAGAGAAAAATTGAAATGTTGCAGTTAATCTGTAGAGTTTATGTTTATTTTTAGTAAATATGTGCAGTAAAGTCAAGTGATTTATGATTTCATAAGCCTCAATGGTACAAATAATTACCTTTCTGATATACATATAATATATCAATTAAAATTATCACTAAAATAAAGAATTATTTAAGACTATTTAAAATGTTCGTATTAATTATAGACCTATTTATCTAACCTACTTGGTAGATAAGGTTTTTAATTCACTCCAAAGAATATTGAACCATTGCGACTAGATTGCTATCAGGATATAAGTCTGTGTACTCAATACAGAATCATGTAGAATTAGGAATGGTATTATTATAATGCATAATACTTATGATAATTAGACAAATTTCTGGTGTTTAAATTTAACAAAAACTAACAAAGACTGCTCGTCATAAGGATAATTTCTCAAGGAGCTGCTGCCGATTTGCACATAAAGTATGAAGAGTCACTAATTGGAAGATGGCAATCGTAGAATGTCATTATTAAAGGATTCACCAAAAAATCCAATTAGGAAAGGAGAATAATTTAAATAAATCCCTTATCTTATTAAAATGAACTGTTTCACAAAGACGGGTATATTTAGTCATGGCTGTTTGTCCAATTACGGTAGCTTGAACCCTAGCTGATTTACATGAATCAAGGGGTCTCGCAATTAGGGCTTTAGCTCCATAATTATACATTATTTATTGCATGTAATCCATCATGGCTCCCGGAAAACAGCTGTTCTACATCTTTATGGCTTTTTGGCTGCTTATGTAATTCCTATAAACGTTCAAACATAACCTTAAAAAGTTAGTTTCTTTTACAAATATATAAAAACTCAATTCTATCTAAACTGAACAAAAATTTGAGAATGTTTATCTTGTATTTACTACTGTTTCAGTTTTCAGATGGCTCAATTTAGAATTTCGAATAATTTATACACGTTTTAGGCGGTATATGCCTTAAAATAATTTTTGGAGAATTCTATTTCTGAACTAATTATGTCAGCAGGCTAATAAGCCACCTGAATGTCTGGGACAATCAAACATAATACACAATGACCAAAAATCGTTTAACATTTTTAAGTTTTCAGGGACTTAGCTCAATTGTCAATGCCTTGAAAAATTGTGCTATGGTGTAATGCTATTTCAGTAACAGCTTGTTGAGCTTCATTCATCCACCATGATGGCAGGATATTTCACGACATAGAAAAGGGGGCTTGATCCCTGAAAATGTTATGGTACAAATAAACTAGTGTGGACATCTTGAACGTTTTCTTTCCCCATTTTAAACATAAATTTCCAGACTTCCTACAATAAGTGACTATATTTTTGCTTTAACTTGCCAAATCCCTACACGTTTTCTGTACCATTTTTATCGTCGCGTGCAAGTAATAAATACCAACGTCCAACGAACCATATCAATAAATAATTTATTAAAAAAGAAAACGATTTATGGGCCTGAAGAACGAAACATGAGCCAATGAATATTTTTAAACAAATCAGTTATAAAATGTTAAAAAAAAAGAAAAAAAAGCCCCTTAAAAGGCCACGAGGGCCCAGAGGAGCAGATTCTGTATAAGAATGCGCCGGCCGCCTGATTTTTCCCTTTGCAGGTACCCATTAATGAATTAATCAAAAGCTGCATTTGCCTAGGGACGGTCTGGGACGTCGAATCCAATACACGAACGAAGATACTAGAAGATAAAAATCTTTAGTGCTTGCTCGGGATTTGAACTCAGGCCTCCAACTTATTAGTCCAGTGCTCTACCACTGAGCTAACCTCGCCCCCTAGCTTATTAGTCCAGTGCTGTACCAATGATCTAACCTCGCCCCCTAGCTTATTAGTCCAGTGCTGTACCAATGAGCTAACCTCGCCCCCCATAAAGTAATAATATAAATAAAATAAAATGTTAAAGATGCTACTATAATGATATTTCGACAACTTACCGAGATCTGAGCAGTACCCTTTCTCCCTGAGCGAGCTCGTCCCATCTGGAATATAAAAGAAACAACCATAAGTAATAATAAATCGTCAGGACCATATTAAACATTAAATTATAACGGCTTCGAGTAATTAAATAGCGAAATTTAATTGATTCATTAATTCTGCAATAAATAGGCCGAGAAAGGCTTGATGCCCGTCACAACGTAAACGTGCAAGATCAATTCCACCTAAAGTTCATATTATTTAAATGAACTCCAGATGAAAAACCAAATCAACAGGAGTTCACTAATTACGCGAATATTAAATTTATTATCGCCATTTTAACTTGCTCATTTAATATGGAGTCCCAATTATCTTCTAGTTCTTCTTATATACTTTTAATATAAACGTTTCCAGAAATATCTCTTTGCAATAAATATTTTAAATAGGAATGATTTACTGCAATAAAAGAATCAAAAACATTCTTCAGTAATTTCTATAAAAGATTTCTGTTTAAGAAAACAAATGTTGTATTTTAACAAATTAGGTAATATATTATCTATATTTTTATGCAATGCATTAAATATTCTATTTTTATTTCATGACGAAATTTATGTGAAATATTTTTAATATGAATTACATTTCACAGTTATTATTAAAGTAAGACAGCTCTTAAAAATAATTCATTTGCCATGAAAAAAAAAGCAGACTAACTGACGTTTTATAAATAAATAACAAATGATCTTGGAAGAGTAAGGGCGAATCGCGAATTCCTGATGTTGGGAAATCGAAGTTAAAGTTCTAGAAGCGCTTCAGGGAAGGCGACTGTTTACTCTATGGAATGCTGATTCATAAACCTGATTGGAAAAGTATACAATTGAAATTCAATGTTTTGATTATAATTTTTCGAGTGATTTTTTGGTAACAAAATGCTAGGGGGTAAGTTGCAGACCCGGGATTCGCCTTTGAAATAGGACATTGACTAGCATAATGATGCTGCTACTCAGTAACTTGAAACTGTGAGAGAACTAAAGGCGAACCAGAGAAACAAGGCGAAGCGTCATGTTATCTACGTGTGTCTGAATCTGAAAATAAAATAAAAAAAAGACCGATTTTTCTGATTCGCCATTACTCTTCCTGATATAGTTTTGAGCTCTCAACTAAGAAGAATTAATCGAGTTTTAAAACAACCAGATTCCTTGAAAAAGTAGGACAACGCGAGACCGTATCTGGTACTCAAAAGAATTGTCAAACTATTTTAAGAGTTTATCTGGTTAAATCCAAGCGAACATCCAAGGGTTTTGGTTATGAATGGACGGGTCTTGGTACAAAAAGTCGTTGAGAATGTCGAAACGTAAGGCGATACTTGAGAAGGGATTTGGTGCGATATGGCAGCCTGTTGCTGTTGAAATGTTGCAAGGATTGAGGGGTCGGTTGCTATTTGAGGGGTTGTTAGTATGCAGGGGCGGGGGTGGCGAATCTCTGGGGGGCCTTTTCCCCCCGGGGTAGATATAGAAGGTCAGCTGACCGGGATCCGCCATTACCCTTTCAATCCTAACACATGTCTTCTTCAACAGGTCTATGCTGACAATTCAGGAAAACATTAGTCATTTTGGCTGCTGTATAGTGAAAGAAAAATGTTGGTTGGAGAGCTACTGATATATATATATATATATATATATATATATATATATATATATATATATATAATGGCCGGATATTATTATATTATTTCTGTGCCCGTAAAAGCACAGAAATAATATAATAATAATTTGGAAGACATTTGCTATAGGGCTGAGTGTTGTCCCCTGCGGAACTCCGTCGCAACCCAGCTTATATGTAATATATGTATACTAGTCAACATAAATAAAATGGTTTAAATGAAGTTTTGAAGCATTTTTTGACCTATATGGCCTTTATTAAAATAAGATGAAAAATATAAGTGAAAGAGGTCAAGTTACGAGAGAGAATATATATTTTATATATAAGGTTTGATTAAAACGTGTATATTTAGACTAATGTTGTATATGAATAAGTATAAATAGGCTATATAGAGTATATTTAGTTATTTCTAATGTTCATCATAAACAGTAATTATTAAAATCGATATAAATAAGTTATTTTTTGGAAATTATAAATTCTCATTTATTATTGTGCTACAAATGTTTGATATTGATGTAAGTAAGAAAGCAATTAGATTAACATATGCCTCTAATAATACTAACACGAACTATACTAAGGCCTACGCCTCGCTATGGGGAAACCTTGTAAGCGCTAAAAATAAAAAAATAAAAAATATATAAGCTTTGATGCGACGGAGTTCCTCAGGGAGCAACACTCAGCCCTATAGTAAATGTCATCGAAATTATTATTATATTATTATTGTGCTTTTAAGACCGCATATGACCGCTTTTGCCACTTTCTGTGCAGAGTTCTAAGATGTCTTCTGGTGTTTTTCTTCATGTTCTTCCAATATTCCTTCATTCTTTCAGATATTCGTTTTCCTTCTTCTCTTGAATGTACCATTTTAGTCGTTACTTTTACATCAATTTTTGTTAAGAATATAATCTTTCTATTATTCAATTTATTCACTTGGTCAGATTTATTTCTTAAGCCCTCCAATGCTATGTATAATTCCTCCAAGTTTTCTTTTATTTCTTTTATCCAGAGAGGTTGTTTTTCATTCCAAAGCTTCTCCAAGAAACTGCGTATTAATATTTCTTGAGGTGTTACACACACAAACAGATATATATATATATATATATATATATAAGACCTTTCATGAATCTTTAGAAGCATACGATATGTGTATAAGAAAGATAGACTATATTATTGGATCAATAGAAAGAAGCTAGAGCGGCAACTACAAAGGGAAGGGAGGGGATAGAAATAAATGTCAGAATGTTGTCAAGCAGAAGTTGGTCAATAAAGTGAAGCTTTATGTAAAAATAAAGACATTTATAGTCAGTAGTCGCGGTCTGTCGTCGGCTACTCGTACAATCGCCGCAATAAAACTTATCAATAGCTTACTCTATTCTTATTTTATGTATAGGAATAAATCTTCTGATTTTTTCCCCTGGATTAATAATAAAATAAGATAATATAAATATTGTCACTTTTAGAACTACAAAGAACGTCTATAGATTACTTATTTCATGCAAAATATTTAAAAAAAAAAAGAAAAAATATCACTTCAAAAGAAAGCGGGTTTCTGAAAAATGATTGTTAGAAAACAAACATAACCTTGACATAAGGACCTGTTCAATCAAAGGCGAAAATATACCTAATAGGGTTGCTTAAAAGTGGATTGACCTTAATCACTCTACCAGTAGTAAGTGGGAATTAATTTGGGCAGGAGATATGGGATCATAGATAATAATTACAACTAGTTTTTTTGTAATTTATTTCGAATGTACGATGTTAAATATATTTGATTAATGTTTAAAATGGATACATCGAATTGATAAGCAGAATGTATAGTTGTGGTGTTTGACAGTACTATAGCTGATTCAGATGGATTAAAAAGTTCAAATGCTCAATCGCGAATTTGTGACAGAAATATTTCTGGCCATTTGCAATTTTAGTTGACATAGTATTGATTCAGGTATACTATTATTTTAATAAGTATATGTCGTTTAAAACTAAATCAAAACCTAACACAACATTGCCAAAGTTCTGTGAAAGGTATAGTATAAAATCCTCTCAACTTGCAAGCAGGTCTATGCAAGGTATAGTATAAAAACCTTAATTCTTGCAAATATGCTGCTAAAGATCTGTGCAGAGAATATTACAAAAATCGCAATGCTTCCAAGCAAGGATGCCAAATTCCTGTCCAAGCGCTGATAAATTTCAATACTTCTATGCGAGGAGGTCAAAGTCCCGACCAAGGTATAATGTAAGGGCTAAATACTTTGAAGGGTGCCAAAGATCTGTGCAAGATATAGTATGAAAACCGCAATACTTTCAAGAAATGTTGCCAAAGTCCTGTGCAGGTATAGTGCGAGAATCTATATAATTCCAAGCAAGAGTGCTAAAATCCTGTGAAGTTATTGTGCAAATGTCCAAATATTTGCAAGCAAGGGTGCCAAAGATCTGTCTAAGTTACAGTATAAAAACCGCAAAACTTTCAACCAAAGGTACTAAAGGTCCTTGCAAAGTGTAGTATTAAAACCTTAATACTTTCAAGCAAGAGTGCGTATGTCCTGGACAAGTGTGCATAGTGCAATAGCCGAATTGTTTGCACGCAAAGGCGCACAAACGTCTAGGCGATAATTGATGCAAAAGCGCAAATACAAGATAGCATTGGTGCCCCTAGGTCTAGGCGGGACGAGGATTCTTGCACAATCCACGAGTCGCGCCAATTAATCCACTTGCTTTGAGGAATTCCCGATCCTGTTTGAGTATGCACACCTGTTGGAATAACCTTGGCTAATATACCAGCAACTCATCGGTAATAGCTTTCATCTCGGCAATATGGCGGGACGGGAGTATTTCTATAAGGAATTATAGGAGACGGTAGCAGCATTTTTGCATATCGTTAGCCGTTTTTGTATGGAGAAACTCTCCTTGGTACAGGCAGCCTGTTGCTTAAACTAACGACCCTTCAGGTGGAGTAAAACCTATGGAATGCTGAGGTTTCGGCGACACTTTCTATCCAACCAAGGATCATTAATACAGGAATAGCTTAAAGCAACATTCTGACTTCCTCACATTTGTTCATTTGACTTTGTTTTCCCTACTTTGATGATATTTTGCATCCCGTCGACAAGGATTTCACCGAATTCATTTTTATTGGATGGATCAAAAATTGCAAAGTAAGAATATTTCATTGAAATGATTAAGAAGGAAGTTCACTCATAAATTATGAGCGCATTATGAGGAAATTAATGGATTTAAGATAAGAACCCTTTGGCTAAATTTATGCGCCTGTTGCACTAGGCAATTTGATACTATCGTAACAATGTTGTAGAACTGGTTGCAACAATCTGTTTTCCTGTATTAACCATTTTCTATGATTGTTGCAAGTGTTTCCTGATATTATTATAACATTATATGACATAAAAATTATTACAAATCCTTTGGAAGAACCTTTTTTGGGGAAATAATAATAATCTGATAAGTGGAAGTAGATCTTTGATTGAATTTAAGAAGGCAATTGAGTCTGCGGGTTACAGCAAATATAAATGAGCGAAATATTTGTTAAGAGCGTGATTATTGGTAGTGAAGGGTGATGATCTGTAGATATTTAAGTAGTCACTTTCTTTACAACAAATTTTATTATGTGCGCTAAACTGTCTGTAGCCTTGAAGCTGACTGCGCTATAGCTCTGATGATGATGGGAGAATGTGCTGAAAGCTCTTAGCACCAATAAGGAAATTAGTTGTAAAAAAACTTGAGTACTATTACTTCTAGGCTAACGCGTAAAACAGGCTACACATGTTCAGGCAGGTCTGAACAGTCCGCCGGAAAGCCGGTCGCCTGATCAGTCCTAACTGACAGACCGGCCGGAATTTACACATGTTTAGGCGACCGGCTTTCAGGCGGACTGTTCAGGCCAAACTGACAGGCCTGCCTGAATCGTGTGTAGCCTGCTTTAGATTCTCATGCGAAAGACGGGGGTTCGAGTCCCTCATCTCAGGGCTCGTTGAGAAGGTTCCTTGCCGCATTATGGATGCGGCAAAAACTATCATTTCTACAAAATGTTTTAAATTTATTCTATCCCTGCCGAAGAATGTGTGTAGTCTATTTGCTAAGTGCTTAGCCAGAAAACTAAAACCTCTACAAGTAGCGGATAAGAGGCCTCGTGCAGACACATCCAACAGGTGCCCGATTAAGCTGTAAAGACTATGTACGCTCCCCAGGTCGGTGAGTTCCAGCTGTTAGTCACGGAGTAGAACACCTCAGCGGTGAGGGCCTGAACCTATTCAGAAGGCGGGATTGATTCGGTGTCATCTTGGAATTCTATAGAACTCATCTGTGTCTTCGAGATGAGTACATCATGGATGCTGGATCTGAAATGGACTATGAATGGGTAACCGAGGCCCATTGGGTACCTCATTTTACAGATCAATTTACATCGGCTTTCATCCTGAAGAAACAGCTTGTAAGTTTTCACCAAATAAACAGCAGTTTATTTAATTAAAATCTTAGAAAAAAAAAATGGCTCTAATCTGGCAAAAAAAGTGTTTGGGTTAAGTAAACATATCCAGGTATAACAAAATTACAAATAATTTAAGCTCAATTTTCTCTCTCTTTTTCTCAAAATTATTTGACAAATTATACGATGGATAATATATTATCAAAAAACATTTTTTTTTTGTATATTGTAATGATGAATATACTATTTGTAATGAGAACTATTAACGCTAGGTAAGGCGCGTATGTCATAAATACGATTCAAGATATAGAAAAAATCACATCCTCCTACCGAAGAAAAAAAACACAGAAATTATTATTATTATTATTATTATTATTATCTGTCGCTAAAAAAAACTTATTTTTTTAATAATAATTTAAATAAAATTTTTTATTTATTTATTTATTAATTCAAAAAATATTTATAAAAATTTAAAATGTGCTAAATCAGGATGAATGAGTTGAATGCAAAACCAACCTAATGGGACGGATTTTATTTTCTTAAAGTAAAGATAATAATGTAAAGTAAATAAAAAATCAGACCTCTAACAGGCCTCGAGGGACCTGAGGGGCAGATACTATAGAGGTATCTGATTCATGACCATACGGCACACTAGGGAGATAGTGTGGTCAGTACTATGCTCCGGCCGCCTGTTTTCCCCCTTTGCTGCTTCGACTACTAGGGTCATTAGAACCAAGGTACCCATTATTAAATTAATTAAACGCTGGGTTGGCATAGGGACTGTCAGGAAGGCCGAATCCAACCCATAAACGAAGACACTAGAAAATTAACATCTTTACTGCTTGCTCGGGATTTGAACTCAGGTCCTCCAACTTATTAGTCCAGTGCTCTACCACTGAGCTAACCTCGCCCCTAATGGAAAATAAATAGTTTTTATTAATTAAAAATATTTTGTATGCATTACACTGGCATACAGAAAAAATTAAACCCCTTACTACAGTTTAGTGCCCGTATTGTGTAGAATTTAAAGCAGAACGAAAGAGCAGAACACTCGTATTTTACACATTTTTGAATTATAATTCGTAATTAATTGTAAATGACTTGTATGTACTTAAATCTTTAATGTCAAACCATTTTCCTTGGCGGATGCAACATAAAACTCAACATGCAAATATAGCGAACATAAAACATCAATGCCATTTTTATTCGTGATTAAAGTGTTTCGAGTGCGTGACAAGAGGACATCAATTACCCTCAGTGTATTGAAGTGTTGGTTTAGTTTTGCTGTGACTTGTTACCCAAACACCCATCGCCGACAGGTTGGGTGACATACAGTAAGGACAACGATAAAATATCCCCTCTCCTTCTGACTGGGGCAGGTCATGAGGATACTCACCAAGTACCACTTGCACAAGAGGCAGACTGTACAGGTCGCTCCCTTTGAAGTGATGCGCCAGTGGCGTATCCATCAGGCTGCCCTGCGGTATGGGAGACCGTCCCACTTTATTCCCTTTTTCCCTCCTTGTGGGGGAAATATGTTTTCCCCCTGGGGGTAAATGAGTGGCAAACCTGCCTTAGGTATTTTTTATACTAATATGGAAGAAGTCAATTAACCTTTCCCACGGGTAGATGGCTTCTGGATTCCTTCAAAATATGATTTGATTACTTCTTGAGTTTCTACTACATGAAAATGAAATTTTATTATTTCATACACTGTTATAATTTTTTTTTCTTAAAATTTAAATAAAAAGATCGAATTCCCAAATTAATGCAAATCAATAAAACCAATAAATAAAGGATGATGATAATTATTGATATGTCTATCCAGAAATATTTATAAAAATAAACTCTAAATTCCATTACAAGGAAAACATGTGTAAACTGAACTAAATACAGAGTAGAGAATAAAAATTTATTAGATTGAAAACATAAGATTATTTTTAAAAAAATGTAAAAACTAGGCCTTTAACTAGGCCAATATCCTCGATGTCTCTCGTATGTAAGCATTTAAAAAAAAAAAAAAAAACGATAATGGATATCTGGGTTTCTGTGGTTTTTAATACTTGAAAACATTAATAAAATACACTTTATGATAAATTAATTATAATGGCTTTATTGTGTTTAATCAGTATATTGATTTTGATTGTGCATTTGCTTAGGAAAATGTGTTTTATCGCTTCAACGAATGTGAAGGAGTAGAAAACAGTTAAGGTTGCGAAAAAATAAAATTACTTTGGAGAGGAGGAACTAAAATTTCAGACAATTAGAAACTAAAATGATTGTTTCAATAATTCTATATGTTTTTTTTTTTTTGTGGCTTATATTGTAGGCTACAAAAGTATTTTATGACGTGAGGCTAAAAACATTTGTATAAATTATAATAAATAATTAAAAACATCGACCATTTTAATAATTTTCTTGAAATATCTCCTGGCGCAAACCAAAAAATCAAGATGTGTCAGAAGAAGCGAGTAAGGGTTGATACTGTGACGGAATGAGTTTAACTTTTAACAGAAGCCCAGATCCATAAATATATCCGTAGACACATTATTTTTATAAAAAGAAGAAAAGAGCAGTTCATATGATGGATGAAACCAAAACACGAAGTATACAAACTGCAGATTGCTGTCTATGGATGAATCACCGGAAGAGGTAAGCACACCTGTAGGAAGGCAATCTATTTTGCATAGATCTTAGTCTAGGCTAGATAATATAAAGGGAGCTTTTGCACCTGCTTTGGGAGAAACAAAGCAACTGGATGGTGTAAACCTTTCTCAAATTGGAAGTTTATCGGTTTATTTGTGATGTGGTGGAATATGGAATATGATGGTGTTGTCAGCACTTCCGGATCATTGTCGATCATTGTTGCCACGAACTATTGTCGCCAAAGTTCAATCACTATTAGGTTCAATATACTGCATTTGGCGTCATGTGATGGCTACACTAGTTACAGGGTGACACTACCTTGTAACTATTTTTTTTACAATTTTTTGGTTATAGGCTAAAATTCTTCCTTAACTAATCAAAAATGATATCCATGAATGTTTATCTGAAGAATTTTTTTTTTAAATGGGCAAAAAATACGATTTTCCGCATGAAGTCCCTAAGCCGAGTAAACGAGCTTCGATTCGCCTCTTTTTAATTGTGTAGTTTTTTTTTTAATACATTTCAAAATTAAAACCCATTTTTTTTTTAATTTTTATTTCTAGAAATTCTAAAAAAATACTAAATAGGAAAAAAAAATGACCATTCCAGAACATTAAACTTTCAACATTTCAAAACATTAATTCGTTTCCTCAAAACTATGTTTTTCGGATCGGGCGATACTCTGGCGTCTTCAATTTTCACCCGATCAATTTCAAATTTTAACTGCAGCTTCCTAATGATATTTGCTAGTAAAGTACTTAGGATTTTTTTCGATTAATTGACCGATTTCCGACGGATTTTTTACTAGAAAATAAAAAATTGTTCACTATTTTCAAGATAATACAATATTCCTTAAAAATCTTACGTAGGTACTTAACTAGATTTCCGCCTGCAGACGCCCGTAAAATAAAAAGTATTTCCGTTTCTCAGACACTCCGTCGCCATTTGATTTTTTCGAAGAATTGAAACTTATTTTTTTTGGGATACTCTTTAACATCCCGTATAAAACGTTTGATACAAAATATTGACTTATTTGTTATTTATAAATTCAAGAATATTGACTTTGATCGCACAAGCTAGTATTAACATAAAGGTGGTTACAATTTTTAGTGTACACTCAATCCGTTGCTAACAGATAGCGTTCATATCGCGTCGAACCTCGTTGGACCAAGAACGTTCTGGTATACTCCAATTTACCGCAGAAACAATGAGCAGTTAATTGTCATTGTCTGAGACAAAGTTTGGCTGCAGACCGTAGTTTGGGACCAAAACATACTGTAATATAGAGTACACCAAGTAAATTCATTGGCTAACTCATACCCATAATAGTTTTTAGATTCTCTTCGCCGACTATCAAGAGGATCCGAGCGTTGCATGACTCCAACATCGGAGCTTTCCCATCCGTTTCGGGGTCGTGACGCTTCATCAGCCTTTTTCATTAATAATGCCCTGTTTATAATTAATAAATCCCTCCCCTCTCCCCACCTCGGATTTACGATCGGCCTCAAGATCAGAGAGCCTCACCGCCTCAACCACGTGAATATTCTATTAACGGCATAGTCTATAACCTCAGTACTTATTCCTAGTCGGCGAAGGGTTACCGCAAGGTTCTTCTCTAAGCCCAATCTTGTTCTAACTTTTCTTGTTTAATGAACCGCGCGACTTCACGACACTCATCCAGTCATTATTTACTACTGTTAATAATTGCGAATTGTACTGATAATAAGAAAAGATGTTTATAAATGTCATTGGTAAGTGATACTCATATATAATTATATGAAAGTAGCTTTTAAGGGTACAAAGATATTTTATGTATTTCTCAGTATAATCTAATAAGTCATAATAACACTAATAAATTATAGACATAATAATTAATAAATATAGTTTATGGAGACTGGGGTAAATGTAACTTCTATAATTTTCAAATATGTTTTTATATTCATTAAACATATTTCTCAAAACTTCGAAATCGTTTCGAAATACTGACGAGAAAATTCGGCTGTAGCTCGTACAAAGTGGTATATATATGCAGGGGCTGCAACAGGAATTACGGTCCCTATCAAAATAACTTCACGGACGCCATAACACCCCCCATCCCATTAACATTGCCAAAAACTATTAATGGAATTATTTAAAACTGTTATTTCTCTGAAAATAAAAGTAAATACTTTTGTAATTGAACGGATTGGAAAATGGTAGGTATTCAACTTTGTTATTTCAAATTATAATGCGAGTAAAAAAATGACACCGTGTCCCCCTGAGAGTATAGTCTCCTGACCAATTGTCCGCCTTGTCCCCCCCTGAGGCACTGTAAATTTGTATGTGTTCGCGTTTAATTGCCAAAAATGATGCAATATTGATCAAAATATTTTGTCTAAAACGAATGATCAAATAAATTGTTGAAAAATTGTGAACAATATCAAAGTGAGTGCCAAGTGGTAGAGTTACGGATCCTGTAAATGTTTGTAGAACGTGTTAAATTCCTTCTCAGGTTAGCTTGTTAACCTCTTTTGGTAATGGATCCGATTTGATGATGACCCAAAATTTAGTAGAACATTTAATTACAATAGAAATTAGGACTTGTATAAATAACCCTATCATGGGTGTATAAAGGAAATTCCGGGGGGGGGGGTTGCAGTACTAACAATCTAGAACATGGAATAGTTAGCCAACCAAAACGCTATTACACACACACGCGCGCACACACACACACACACACACACACAAAATATTTCTTCTGAACTAAGTGATCTTATTCTGTTATTCTTCAAGGTTTTTAATGACACATTTTACCGATTAAATAAGAATTTCGGTGGGGGGCTCCAGCCCCTCAGCCTCCCATTAACCCTACGGGGACCAAAACACTCATATCCACAGTTCTAAGATCATTTGTACCTCCGTGGGGGATTTAGTTGATAAAATCGTGACACATATTTGTTGGAGAATACAATAAAATATCAATTATGTGTAATTAGGGGTAGGAAAGTCCCATAATGATAGAATATATTAATGATGAGGCGAGAGAGAGAGAGAGAGGTGAATGGATTGTGTATTCAATCAGAAGGTGGGAAGCCGCCAAAGCGGACAATCAGCCCTAAATGTCCTCAGTACGGGAGCAAAGGTTTTTTCTTCATAAAAGGCCCAGAGGACGGTAATGACCCAGGTAGATTAATCATGCAGTCTACGTATTAAAGCTATTATTTAAAGTAACTCTCTCTCTCTCTCTCTCTCTCTTTTTCTCCCTCTCTCCCTCTCTCTCCCTGTCTCCCCCTCCCGTCTCCCGCTATCCCTTTGACTGCCACCGCCTCACGTCATTAGGCTTCAAAAGAAGAAGAAAAAAAGACCGACCTTTAGTCAGGGAATAATACGAATTTGAAGCATGTGGAACTCTTAAACGAGCCAAGAAATGATGGCGCCCTCTCTCTCTCTCTCTCTGGGATTAGAATTTAAAATCTCCTCGCCACTTTTTTCTACCCCTTCCCCCCTTTCTCGAGTTCTTCGGAGCAAAACATGTGTCTCATAGCTGCCGAGGATCCGCTCAAATTGCTTCACTCCTAACTATTCCTGTGCTAAAACGTGGTAATTTTCATATTTTTTTCAAGTGTGAAGTGAAATGCTTGCCAAAAATAATCAATATATCGCTCAAAAATGCGAACATACATTTCTGTACCCCCGGGGTAAAGGACATCATGTCCATTTTTTTTTTAATAAAATGACTTAACACCTAGGGCGATATGTCCTGTTCCCATAAATAACTTACATAAGATAGTGAAAATAAAATCATGTCCGTTTCCATTAGAGGTAAAATACACCTAGTATTTTATAACACCCAATATATAAAAATAGAAATGAAAAATAAATACATAATCAAATATCAAAAATATCATAAACAAGGAAACATTAATATTAAAATCACCCAAAATAATAACCTTCAAATAAAATTATATTTCCATTCCCCCACTCTTTCTTGTTAATTTCGAGGAACGCCAATGGAATCAATTAAACAAATACACATCTATAATCCTGTGTTTAATGACCTCATAGAGGTCGACGACACATTAAACAAATACACATCTATAATCCTGTGTTTAATGACCTCATAGAGGTCGACGACACATTAAACAAATACACATCTATAATCCTGTGTTTAATGACCTCATAGAGGTCGACGACACATTAAACAAATACACATCTATAATCCTGTGTTTAATGACCTCATAGAGGTTGACGACACATTAAACAAATAAATTAAAAAGACACCATGTAGAGGACTTGGTTTTGTTTGACTATGATCAATACTTACAATTACCTATCAATGCCAATAAAAATGTAAACAATTTTTTTAAAATGTTTCTAAAAGTTGAAAGGAAAAAAAAATAATATTAAGATTATTTAGATGCTTAATAATGAACTTGAATATGTTAGAAACGTCAACGATATAAGCTAATGTTTTAAACAATTTTTCGTAGCAATTCATTCAAAAATCCCCCCAACCCCGCCTTCAACTTACATAAATTTTAATTTTTCAAAGTTATGAACAATTTAACGCGTAGGCTTCCACGGTCAGAGTCATTATAAATATTATAGTCTTCAGGGCTTAGTCTGAGAAAATATCATTTTCTCAGACTAAGCCCCGAGGAAGCTGGCAGTATGGCTAGCGAAACGTCGGCAAAGAAGTCTGTGACACGGTCAATACCAGAAGACTATAATATTTATTATGAACAATTTGCTCTCCTGAACAAATACATGACATGGCGTCCTTTACCTCCGGGGTACAGATTTGTTTATTAATTGACATATTCGAAATTTTACATTGTATCGCCATATTTAAAATACTACTGAACAACCGCTGTATACTAAACGTAGAGAAAAAAATGATCAATATGTCAGCCTACAGACAAATATATTTCACATCCCCAAATGAAATCGTTATTCCGGCAACATACTACAGATTCCAAAGGCCTCTATTGGTTATTTAAAACGATTTTATTGAACAATAATACATGTAATTTTTACAAATATGTAGTGTCAATAACTTTCACAGGTTATTTGAATCAAAATACAAATCAAAAGTGTGTTTCACGTTATGTAATTTTCACAGCAAACTCCAACGCAAAATACAAATCAAAAGTGTGTTTCACGTTATGTAATTTTCACAGCAAACTCCAACGCAAAATACAAATCAAAAGTGTGTTTCACGTTATGTAATTTTCACAGCAAACTCCAACGCAAAATACAAATCAAAAGTGTGTTTCACGTTATGTAATTTTCACAGCAAACTCCAACGCAAAATACAAATCAAAAGTGTGTTTCACGTTATGTAATTTTCACAGCAAACTCCAGCGCAAAATACAAATCAAATGTGTGTTTCACGTTATGTAATTTTCACAGCAAACTCCAGCGCAAAATACAAATCAAAAGTGTGTTTCACGTTATGTAATTTTCACAGCAAACTCCAGCGCAAAATACAAATCAAAAGTGTGTTTCACGTTATGTAATTTTCACAGCAAACTCCAACGCAAAATACAAATCAAAAGTGTGTTTCACGTTATGTAATTTTCACAGCAAACTCCAACGCAAAATACAAATCAAATGTGTGTTTCACGTTATGTAATTTTCACAGCAAACTCCAGCGCAAAATACAAATCAAATGTGTGTTTCACGTTATGTAATTTTCACAGCAAACTCCAACGCAAAATACAAATCAAAAGTGTGTTTCACGTTATGTAATTTTCACAGCAAACTCCAACGCAAAATAAGTTAATTTTTGTAGCAAGCCCATCGCAAGAAATATTCTTGCTCGCATCAACCTGGATTCCAACCACCAAATTGTTTATTCATAATGTGTTCATGAAACAATTTAGAATTAACCGCAGTTATTTTTAATAATATAATTATTATTTATTTATTTTTGCATTCGTTATCAATAGTCTATACGTCATGATGATAAACGGAGTCACACGTGTGATGTCAACACACGAGTAGATAGATAATGTATACACTGAATTATCTCATAGACGTCCTCAAAAACTATCAGAATTTTACTGATTTTTTAGATTCGAACAAGTAAAAATCACTTATATTCTTGAGTGTTTATCAGTTTTTATCACACCATACTTACTGATATTCTCAGCAACCAATTGTACTCCATAAATTATGTATTTTGAAGAACGATTAAGGGCAGAAAATCAAGATCTTTTGTTTTATTTTTTATTGTATCGTTTGTTCAATAACATGTTTTAAAGTCATTGTAAACAGTAAGCCTATAAGAAGATACCAAATGACCGAAAATTATGTTTTCTCGTTAAAACAGTGAATACTTACTGTTGTTTGTTCAATAACATGTTTTAAAGTCATTGCAAACAGTAAGCCTATAAGAAGATACCAAATGACCGAAAATTATGTTTTCTCGTTAAAACAGTGAATACTTGCTGTTGTTTGTTCAATAACATGTTTTAAAGTCATTGCAAACAGTAAGCCTATAAGAAGATACCAAATGACCGAAAATTATGTTTTCTCGTTAAAACAGTGAATACTTACTGTTGTTTGTTCAATAACATGTTTTAAAGTCATTGCAAACAGTAAGCCTATAAGAAGATACCAAATGACCGAAAATTATGTTTTCTCGTTAAAACAGTGAATACTTGCTGTTGTTTGTTCAATAACATGTTTTAAAGTCATTGCAAACAGTAAGCCTATAAGAAGATACCAAATGACCGAAAATTATGTTTTCTCGTTAAAACAGTGAATACTTACTGTTGTTTGTTCAATAACATGTTTTAAAGTCATTGCAAACAGTAAGCCTATAAGAAGATACCAAATGACCGAAAATTATGTTTTCTCGTTAAAACAGTGAATACTTACTGTTGTTTGTTCAATAAGATGTTTTAGAGTCATTGCAAACAGTAAGCCTATAAGAAGATACCAAATGACCGAAAATTATGTTTTCTCGTTAAAACAGTGAATACTTGCTGTTGTTTGTTCAATAACATGTTTTAAAGTCATTGCAAACAGTAAGCCTATAAGAAGATACCAAATGACCGAAAATTATGTTTTCTCGTTAAAACAGTGAATACTTACTGTTGTTTGTTCAATAACATGTTTTAAAGTCATTGCAAACAGTAAGCCTATAAGAAGATACCAAATGACCGAAAATTATGTTTTCTCGTTAAAACAGTGAATACTTGCTGTTGTTTGTTCAATAACATGTTTTAAAGTGATTGCAAACAGTAAGCCTATAAGAAGATACCAAATGACCGAAAATTATGTTTTCTCGTTAAAACAGTGAATACTTACTGTTGTTTGTTCAATAACATGTTTTAAAGTCATTGCAAACAGTAAGCCTATAAGAAGATACCAAATGACCGAAAATTATGTTTTCTCGTTAAAACAGTGAATACTTGCTGTTGTTTGTTCAATAACATGTTTTAAAGTCATTGCAAACAGTAAGCCTATAAGAAGATACCAAATGACCGAAAATTATGTTTTCTCGTTAAAACAGTGAATACTTACTGTTGTTTGTTCAATAACATGTTTTAAAGTCATTGCAAACAGTAAGCCTATAAGAAGATACCAAATGACCGAAAATTATGTTTTCTCGTTAAAACAGTGAATACTTACTGTTGTTTGTTCAATAACATGTTTTAGAGTCATTGCAAACAGTAAGCCTATAAGAAGATACCAAATGACCGAAAATTATGTTTTCTCGTTAAAACAGTGAATACTTGCTGTTGTTTGTTCAATAACATGTTTTAAAGTCATTGCAAACAGTAAGCCTATAAGAAGATACCAAATGACCGAAAATTATGTTTTCTCGTTAAAACAGTGAATACTTACTGTTGTTTGTTCAATAACATGTTTTAAAGTCATTGCAAACAGTAAGCCTATAAGAAGATACCAAATGACCGAAAATTATGTTTTCTCGTTAAAACAGTGAATACTTGCTGTTGTTTGTTCAATAACATGTTTTAAAGTCATTGCAAACAGTAAGCCTATAAGAAGATACCAAATGACCGAAAATTATGTTTTCTCGTTAAAACAGTGAATACTTACTGTTGTTTGTTCAATAACATGTTTTAAAGTCATTGCAAACAGTAAGCCTATAAGATGATACCAAATGACCGAAAATTATGTTTTCTCGTTAAAACAGTGAATACTTACTGTTGTTTGTTCAATAACATGTTTTAGAGTCATTGCAAACAGTAAGCCTATAAGAAGATACCAAATGACCGAAAATTATGTTTTCTCGTTAAAACAGTGAATACTTACTGTTGTTTGTTCAATAACATGTTTTAAAGTCATTGCAAACAGTAAGCCTATAAGAAGATACCAAATGACCGAAAATTATGTTTTCTCGTTAAAACAGTGAATACTTACTGTTGTTTGTTCAATAACATGTTTTAAAGTCATTGCAAACAGTAAGCCTATAAGAAGATACCAAATGACCGAAAATTATGTTTTCTCGTTAAAACAGTGAATACTTACTGTTGTTTGTTCAATAACATGTTTTAAAGTCATTGCAAACAGTAAGCCTATAAGAAGATACCAAATGACCGAAAATTATGTTTTCTCGTTAAAACAGTGAATACTTACTGTTGTTTGTTCAATAACATGTTTTAGAGTCATTGCAAACAGTAAGCCTATAAGAAGATACCAAATGACCGAAAATTATGTTTTCTCGTTAAAACAGTGAATACTTACTGTTGTTTGTTCAATAACATGTTTTAGAGTCATTGCAAACAGTAAGCCTATAAGAAGATACCAAATGACCGAAAATTATGTTTTCTCGTTAAAACAGTGAATACTTACTGTTGTTTGTTCAATAACATGTTTTAAAGTCATTGCAAACAGTAAGCCTATAAGAAGATACCAAATGACCGAAAATTATGTTTTCTCGTTAAAACAGTGAATACTTACTGTTGTTTGTTCAATAACATGTTTTAGAGTCATTGCAAACAGTAAGCCTATAAGAAGATACCAAATGACCGAAAATTATGTTTTCTCGTTAAAACAGTGAATACTTACTGTTGTTTGTTCAATAACATGTTTTAGAGTCATTGCAAACAGTAAGCCTATAAGAAGATACCAAATGACCGAAAATTATGTTTTCTCGTTAAAACAGTGAATACTTACTGTTGTTTGTTCAATAACATGTTTTAGAGTCATTGCAAACAGTAAGCCTATAAGAAGATACCAAATGACCGAAAATTATGATTTCACGTTAAAACAGTGAATACTTACTGTTGTTTGTTCAATAACATGTTTTAAAGTCATTGCAAACAGTAAGCCTATAAGAAGATACCAAATGACCGAAAATTATGTTTTCTCGTTAAAACAGTGAATACTTACTGTTGTTTGTTCAATAAGATGTTTTAAAGTCATTGCAAACAGTAAGCCTATAAGAAGATACCAAATGACCGAAAATTATGTTTTCTCGTTAAAACAGTGAATACTTACTGTTGTTTGTTCAATAACATGTTTTAAAGTCATTGCAAACAGTAAGCCTATAAGAAGATACCAAATGACCGAAAATTATGTTTTCTCGTTAAAACAGTGAATACTTACTGTTGTTTGTTCAATAACATGTTTTAGAGTCATTGCAAACAGTAAGCCTATAAGAAGATACCAAATGACCGAAAATTATGTTTTCACGTTAAAACAGTGAATACTTACTGTTGTTTGTTCAATAACATGTTTTAAAGTCATTGCAAACAGTAAGCCTATAAGAAGATACCAAATGACCGAAAATTATGTTTTCTCGTTAAAACAGTGAATACTTACTGTTGTTTGTTCAATAACATGTTTTAAAGTCATTGCAAACAGTAAGCCTATAAGAAGATACCAAATGACCGAAAATTATGTTTTCTCGTTAAAACAGTGAATACTTACTGTTGTTTGTTCAATAACATGTTTTAGAGTCATTGCAAACAGTAAGCCTATAAGAAGATACCAAATGACCGAAAATTATGTTTTCTCGTTAAAACAGTGAATAATTACTGTTGTTTGTTCAATAACATGTTTTAAAGTCATTGCAAACAGTAAGCCTATAAGAAGATACCAAATGACCGAAAATTATGTTTTCTCGTTAAAACAGTGAATACTTACTGTTGTTTGTTCAATAACATGTTTTAGAGTCATTGCAAACAGTAAGCCTATAAGAAGATACCAAATGACCGAAAATTATGTTTTCTCGTTAAAACAGTGAATACTTACTGTTGTTTGTGATTATGGTTTAAGTTTTATTGGAATGTATATAATAAAAAGATACGGAGGAAGAAAAGAAGAAGAAAAAGCTATTAAGATTAAACTGGAAGTATTCTTCAATAAATATGCAAAGGCTTGAAAGAATTTACGTAAAAAGGTTTCCAATGCGCAATCGTTTTTATATTTGTTCAATAAGTTTCATGTTGGTTGTTAAATTCTTTTTTAAAATTTATGGGCCGGCTGTGGTCGGGCTTTGCACGCAATCCGGATTTATAGGTTTTCTAATGAATCTGCATTAGTTGGAAGTGTTCTAGGAGGTATGAATGCTAATGCTTCATCTGTTCGGATGCAAAGGTCGCGAGGAGTATAAGTCAGGAAGTCCTACTTATAGCTAGGGATGGACCAGCTGAAACGATCTTTTAAAGGATCGATCTATTTAAAACGAGATATCTATTTTTTGATTCGATTTTCAAGGGTCGATCTTTTTACAGAATCCATCTCCAAGGGCCGATCTTTTCAGAGATTCGATCCCTAAGGGCCGATCTTTTCAAAGAATCGATCTCCAAGGGCCGATCTTTTAAAGAATCCAAGGGCCGATATTTTTAAAGAATCGATCTCCCAGGGCCGATCTTTTAAAGAATCCATCTCCAAGGTCCGATCTTTTCAACGAATCGATCTCCAAGGGCTGATCTTTTTATAGAATCGATCTCTAAGGGTCGATATTTTAAAGAATCGATCTTCAAGGGCCGATCTTTTCAAAGAATCGATCTTCAAGGGCCGATCATGTAAAGAATCGATCCATCTAGAATATCGTAAAATATTTTTAGCATAAATATGCTTTATTGATGACTAAACTGGAAAAAAAGTTACAAAAAAGTGGCACAGAAAAGTGTCCGCTGGGCTTGTCGGGTGGATTTAAAGCATATTTATGTTCCTGAATTTGAGCAGAAGGTTCTAAACGATTTTTATTATTATTATTATTATTTCAAATTCTTAATCACACTTTTTGGTTCTCAATCTCATCTCTATTTTGGTTCTCAATCTCATCTCTATTTTGGTTCTCAATCTCATCTCTATTTTGGTTCTCAATCTCATCTCTATTTTGGTTCTCAATCTCATCTCTATTTTGGTTCTCAATCTCATCTCTATTTGGTTCTCAATCTCATCTCTATTTTGGTTCTCAATCTCATCTCTATTTTGGTTCTCAATCTCATCTCTATTTTGGTTCTCAATCTCATCTCTATTTTGGTTCTCAATCTCATCTCTATTTTGGTTCTCAATCTCATCTCTATTTTTTTAACTGAAGAATAAATTTACACAACAGCGTCCTATGTCCAGTAACAGACTTAATACAACAATAAAATTATACAACCACTCAATACCTTCCGTTTCTCCAACTAGAGGGATGAAGGTATTATAATAAAAATATGGTTTCAAACTGTGATGTTAATTTGTATAACTCTTTTTCTCTATTATTATTATTTTATTCTTTTTTTCTCCCCTTTGATAAACATATATATGTAATAATATCCATATATTTTAATATGGTAACAGTAGTAGTTTATTCTGTATTATTTTTTATGAAAAATAGTTTTAATTGTTTATAATTTCAGGTTACAGATATGTTCCAGATATGATCAGATATGTTACAGATATGATCAGATATGTTACAGATATGATCCGATTTGAATCGATGCTCATTCTCGAATGAGAATCGATTCAAATCGGAACAAAATACGAATTTCGTAGTTTTTTTTTTTTTTTTTTTTTTTTTTTGTTACGGCGCATCTACTTCTAGGTCATTAGTGCCGACATCCAGGGTGCAGCGAGGAATTTTACCAGCGAGCAGTGGGATGATAAAATTCCTGCCGGAGGTTGGGAATCGAACCCACCATCTCCCGCTTATGTATCCAAGGCGCTAGCCATTAGACCACGGGAGACCCCTTCGTAGGTAATTGTAAGTAATCGTGAAATTTACCTTTATCGAAGATCGATCAATATCGTAGTCGCCTAAAACATCGATATTTTGAACTCTTCGATGTTTTTTGTGGATCGATCTTTTCATTGCGATTGGAATCTATTCAAAAGATCGATTGATATTCGAGAATCGCCCATCTCTACTTGTAGCTATACTAATCAGCTACACACAATTAGGCCGACCCTATTAACATTGAACGAACCGTAAAGCGTTTGCCGACTGCTCTAATAAAAGCCAACACTCTCGAAACGCCTCCGTCCCTAAAGGACTCGAGCCGTCAGATTGCGTCATATTTATGAATTGACGCGTTGTTTACGAATAAAATCTACCACGATAATGAAACTAATCGATGAATCGGGAGCGCTGAAAGTGCACGAAACCTGTTAGTACGTTCCGAGGGGATTAAAAGTGCAATTTATAACCGCTGGGACTCGGACTGGAAAGTGGGCCGTATGCAAACATCTTGACCTTTTTGAAGTAGAGAGCTTGGAAGGTATTCGGCGAGGAAAAGGGCCTCCGAAGAATGTTTCTGGATCTGGGTGGTGAAATTCTGCAGAGTCTGCTTGTGTGGGCTAAACCTAACTACCGCAGTATTTCATTTACCTCTGATGTATGTAAATTTAAATTAATTGAGACAGAATAACGTTCTTGAGGTAACACTTAAGATAAAATTCATCTACCCTATCTATTAGACATAAGAATATTATTTTGATATATATTTATTCTTGAAGATGACCCAAAATATTTCTAATGACGGAGATAGTTAGCCGTTGCGGTGATACGACATCTAGGGATGGTTGGGATTCAGCTAGGAGACGTCAAAAAACGTCAGACCTTCAGGGAGAAATCTATATAGGACGTTTCGGCTGCACTTTGGCAGCCTTCTTCAGTTAAAAATAAATGTACACAAACCACAAGTGAGAATAATCAGACAGTAAGGAGCTTTTTGTACTGTCTCATTAATCTTACTTATTTATTTTTAGCTTTAGAAGGCTGCCAAAGTGCAATGGAAACGTCCTATATAGACTTCTGCCTGAAGGTCTGACGTTTTTTTTCAAAATATTTCTAAATAGTATTCAGTTAATTGAAGGCTTGGGGTCATTAAAGCAGTACCCTAACGTTTTTGAACCACTTTATTTATCATTTACGCCCTGCATGTTTCGTGCCTTTTTTGCGCATATATATATATATATATATATATATATATATATATATATATATATATATATATATATATATATAAGTGAAGTTTCCTGTTGGACATCTAAGATGTTGTTTTGCTTCGAGATTTTATTTTACATGTGTACATTTAACATTTTTCATGAATGGTTAAGACAAAACATTAACTGTTTTTTTTTTTTTTTCTTCTAAGCTTCACAAATGAAACTAGAAATGAGATTGGAAACGCGCCAAGATGACGCAGTTCCAGTGAGCTGGTCTTTTTTATATTGACTCAGCTAGATATTGATAAATATAATAAAGCAAAAAATTACTTATTTTTTTTTTACTTTACTGCCGTTGTGCTTGTGAAATTTGCTCGATTTAGTATGTTTTGGTTACAAACCAAAGAAAGTGATATCTCATCAGGAATTCGGCTTGGAATAAGTAAAAAATAAGATCAATTAAAATCATTTAATGCATAAAAATTTAAAAAGTTTGAGTAAAAAGTAAAGTATTGTTGATCCGGGTTAAAGAATGCAGTTTGTCTTGTGGTATTGTCTTGAATTAGACACATGCATTAGCAGGTTGTTGAAACAATTACGGGATAATGTTTTCAGAGGAATACGTCAATGTTCAAATTTAAGAGTGATTCTACGAAGCCCATTTATTCTGCAAAGCGTCTTCATTGACGTCAAACCAAAGATTGGCGTGATTTATAAGTTTATGTGGAATATGTAATCGACTTCGCATAGGAATATAACAGAAACAATTTGTAGGAAATTGTTATGGGCTTTGAAAAATTTCGAAATATTTACTGACGTTTGTTGATAAGATATTATTTTTGTGCAAGTTCCTGTACTCGGAACGTAATCAAAAGTTATATATATATTACGATTACTAAATGAAGGATATTAATTAATAATACCAAACAGGTGAAGAATAACCCTTCAAAAAATTTTCAAACTTTACATTTATTTCTCCATCACAACGTTTCGGACACACAGGTCCATCCTCAGGCAATCTACAATAGTATATTAATTTCAGATATTACATCCTCCAAAACCATTTACTAAATTTTATTGTCATAATTTTAAACTCACCATGTCCTGTTCATTACTACAGTTACACTAAAACAGTCATGCAATAAATAAACATGATTCCTGTAAGGAACCACCAGAGATTACACAATTTGTCTGTGATATGTCATACATAATTTATTATATATTTTTACTAATTGAATTTTAATGTTTTAATTTAATTTTTAGTTATACCAAATATAATAGGCCTAGGCAGGTTGATAAAGTCTAATATGGCTGTGATAATGAGTGTTTAATTGATGTAGGTGTAATTTGACTTGGTTCCTTACAGGAATCATGTTTATTTATTGCATGACTGTTTTAGTGTAACTGTAGTAATGAACAGGACATGGTGAGTTTAAAATTATGATAATAAAATTTAGTAAATGGTTTTGGAGGATGTAATATCTGAAATTAATATACTATTGTAGATTGCCTGAGGATGGACCTGTGTGTCCTAAACGTTGTGATGGAGAAATAAATGTAAAGTTTGAAAAATTTTTGAAGGGTTATTTAGATGAATGCCAAGATGTTTGGAAAAAATTTAAATTCTAGTGGTTTCCAGTTTTCACATAATCTTTTAAAGATATCTGCTTGTAAGTTTTTTTATCCCATTTTCCACGTCGAAGTATGTATAAAGTATGATTTCAAAGTACTTTAAAAGAGGGAAATCGTTTTGGGCATGACAATTTCAGTTGTCAGCTAATTTTTTGCATATATTGGTTAATTTACATTACTTTTTTTGGGTCAGGAATGATCAGCAATGATTAGAATTCAATTCCCGCCAAATTAAGGCCATAATTCATATGTCATTCCTAATTTCCTACTAAAATGGATTTAGTAACCTCAAATTTTGCCCCGTGACAGAATATTTCCATGGAAGATCGTTAATGGAAAACCATGAGTGCTAGGATTTCGTTTGTGGAAATTTTTCCGAAAAAAAACAGTTTTTCGGTTAGGGGATTCTGTTGTTTAACGAACTTGCCCTTTCGTTTTTAAGGGAAACCATTTTTGTTCCAAATTTTATTAAATTCAGACCATGTTTCTAGACTACAGATTACAAAAACTGATTTTATCCGGTTAAGAAAAGTCTACGGTTTGCGTCATCGGGTCGAAGTGATGGGGTTTTCCTCGGTACAGGAAAAGAAAACTCAATGTGAGTCTCTTGGAATTTAAGTAATTTTTCCCAAGGAATTGCGGGAACTCATTTCTCTACTGATATTGCGTGACTCACTCGGACGACATATTGTTCCCATCATGAGGGTGAAAAAAAGCACGGAACCATAAGACATTAAAATGTTTACGACTGACCTAAGGATCTGTTTGAAGATAGCTACAAGAATACGTCACGATGCGGCTTCCTTTGATGTCGATATGCAAAGCAATCCGCATAAAGCTATTTAGAACGCGGCCATATTCAAATGCGGCCAGCAGCATCACGCAATCTGCTACAGCACTTCCCGACCGACGAGATAGCCAAATGGAATTGTAGCGTAATTATATTATGGATGACAAACATGTTTTACGTTATTTATTTACATTCCTCTAATTAAGTCATGAGTAACTAGAGGTAATATATATTTTATGATTTTAAGACTTACGATAGACAAAGACTAAGATTAATTAAAAAATTAATTTTACAAGGAGGAAGTTGAAGTCGGAAAAAAATTGTTTGTGAATCATCAGGAGGAAAACTAAAAAATTCGAAGAACATGAAGAATATGATTCCAAATCATGTTTTTTTTTTTGTATATTATTTGAGGCCGTTTTCTGTTATATCTTGTATAGTTTTTTTTTATGTATTTGTAATAATTTATAATGTCACAGAGTATAATATTAGCTTTACTTCTTAAACACTAACAATTTAGCCCTGAAACGACGAAACTACAATATAGTGCGCGCCCGAGTTTTGGACTCAGTTTCTCCAGCATATTAGTCTAGTGCACTAGCCCTGAGTTAACAATGCCTAAAATAATTTCTTTTCTGGAAAAATTAAAGTCATCTCAAATAAAAGAAACTTTACTCAGTAATTTTTTTTTTTTTTTTTTTACGGCGCATCTACTTCTAGGTCAATAGCGCCGACATCCAGGGTGCAGCGAGGAATTTTCCCAACGAGCCATGAGATGAGAAAATTCCTGCCGGAGGTGGGGATCGAACCCACCATCTCCCGCTTATGAATCCAATGCGCTAACCATTAGACCACGGGAGACCCCTTTACTCAGTAATTAACCTATATTCTTTAGTTTTCGTCGAATTAATAAAAATGTAATTATTATTCAACTGGCCCTTTTCTTAATCGTATTTTCGTGGTAGGCGGAAGGTCAAATAATAAAAACTTCACCACAAAGTTTCACAAACTTTATTACGACCCTACATGTTTCACACCTTTTTGGTGCCTCTTTAGGTGAAAATATTACAAATATAAAACTTACAGCCTCAACCTGAGGAGCATAACCTTCCACAAGTACGGCCACGTCTAGACTCTAGTCTAACCCTGAAGAGGCACCAAAAAAGGTGTGAAACATGTAGGGACGTAATAAAGTTTGTGAAACTGTATGGTGGATTTTTTTTTTATTATTATTATTATTGATTATTACAACAATATGAGTTAACATATTTCTAGTAATATTGCTGGTTCTGTTATAATGACATTGTGAGGCTTGATGTGGGAATATGAACAATTACAAAACCCACAATAGTAATGCATTAAAGAAAAAATAAATAAATAAATAAAAAGATAATATAAAATAATAATGAAACAACTGTAAACAATTTTAAATGAAAATATAACACACTTTGTGCACTGCAGATGTTAAAGCAAATTGTCTCTAGGCCACCTCCGCTTCAGCCTTCTATGGGGATTTTGGAACGAGGATAGAGAATATATCAAAGGATTTGGATGGGAGATTGGAATGGAACTTCTGATAGACTGATTTGGCAAGGGATTGGATAAAGGGGATATTGAAGTCATTATGGAGGGTTAAGTTCGAGACATAGTAAGGAGCATTGGATATTTTCCGAAGGATTTGGGATTGTATTGTTTGTATTCTGTAGGAATTGGAAGGTTTAATGGAACCCCATAGTTCTAGTCCATAAGTCCATATGTATGGTGAAGTTTTTATTATTTGACCTTCCGCCTAGCACCAAAATACGAAGATCAATAAAAATGTTATTATTGGCGTTAATTACCCTAAAGGTTGACACTTACACTCAACCAATAATTATTTATTGCTGTATTAGTTATTCATGATGGGATGTGTTCTCCTCGGATTCCTGGGGCAAATTCTTTCGGGGGATTTTGTCAACCGAAAGAATTGTTGTTTTTATCAATTTTTTTGACGCCCACAGGCGTTCGTCCAAGAATTTTCTAACTAGTCTCGGAGTATCGAGCAGTACCGCTTGTTGGGGCGTCATTAATCAATTCTTCCGAGATTTTTAAGTAATTTGTAGCAGTAACTGCGGACATTGGGATGACTTATATTATTAAACTGTATTGCAGGTACATTGTCGGTTTGGTTATTTCGTTAATTCATAAATATGAGTGGCAAAATTAATTATTGTTTAAGAAATGGTCTGGAATTCATTGGTGATTTCTTATGCGTAGTTTTGCATACCTTTAAATGCACTTCAACCGAGAAGTTTATTTGCATAAATATCTATGGAATGCAAATGCTTAAGTAGTAAATAGTAAATGATGAACCGAAAGTAAAATTTCCTATCTACATAGTTGTGTACAAGAATGTTCTAATGAGTGTTTTTACTCCTGCTTGACGTGGACCCACCGCAGTGCATAAGGAGACATTTATGTTTCCTAAACAAAACAGCGGGCCTATAATTAGCGTCGACCTTTCCTTGGATGCCTCCCGCCGAGAATCGGGACTGCAAGTGGCCGGGGTCATGGGAGCTACACGCGAGGAGTCGGCACTTTTGACGACGGCATGACCACAAAGACGTCGATATGCAAACATCGGGAGACACGCGAACAGGGGCGTAACGGAGGCTGTGTTTCCCCCCTTTTGTTTACGGCCCATAAAGAGGGATGTAGGCGCGGTCTACCCGGACGACCCCGTGGAAATGTCAACCGGGTAACACGCTTTACCTAAATATGTAACTCGGGAGGCAAGGCGAGCGCGGGAGGCCGCATAGGCGCACGGAGCGGGTGATTAATGCGTACGCAAATGTCATTGCGAGCATTAGCGCGCGCGGGAAAAATACGCTTTCACCGAGAGCATTAATACGCGACTTATCCAGAAGCCGCGTTCTGATTGAAGTATGCCGCCCCCTCCTCTAATTTCGGAGATTCTTCACATACCTCCTTGAGGGGGGGTTATACATCAGCAACCTGCTAAAGTCGCCGTATACAAATACAAACACGTAGCCATTTCTTTATGCAAATGTGCAATTTTTCACTTTCCATCTTATCAGCACTGACTAATGTCCTATACCCATTCAAAAAAAGTCCGTCACGCAGGAGCTGCATAACTAAGCACTTTCCTCAGAATTTGGGTAGTGTAGACTGCTTTCCAGAACAATTTGCTTAAAATATCCTACATAAATAAAATAAAAACATGAATAGTTCTCTTTTAAATTTGTAATGAGTAACTGATCAATTATTAATTTGCTTCCAGAGTTATGTTTACACATGGTACCTATTACACTACGTAATAAATACAAAAAACCTCATATTATCGTATTTTGATCCAACGCAGGAACAGGATACAGTCACTCTAGTGGTAGAAAGCGCTCCTTGCGGCGGCTTTGTGAACCTACGTCTGGCGGGCTTTTCTATTGAAATATATTACAAATTAAACCCCCGCTTTCCGATTGACCGATTCAGATCATTTCTACAACACTTCTTTCTCATGAGTTACCCACGACGTATACCGCGTTTCGTTACAATACAGCAGAAATTACGACCGGTATGAGTATATTAGGAATTTGGGACCGGAGTGAACCCCCCCTTCTAATGAACCGATTTAATTTATTTTTACAACACATATTTACCTGTAGATTACCACTACGAATACCGAGTTTCGTCGGAATATACCAAAAATCACGGCTGGTAGTGGCGAATTGGTATTGTGGGTCCGGAGTAAACCCCCCCTCCTAATGAACCGATTTAGTTTATTATTACAACACATATTTACCTGTGGATTACCACTACGATTACCGAGTTTCGTCAAAATATACCAAAAATCACGGCTGGTAGTAGCGAATTGGTATTGTGGGTCCGGAGTAAACCCCCCTTCTAATGAACCGATTTAGTTCATTTTTATATCTCTCTTTTGTCTCTATATTACCACTACGAATACCAAGTTTCGTTGAAATGTAACAAATATTACGGCTGACATAGTCAAATTAGTGTTTTGGGTTCGGGGTAAACCCCCCCTTCCGGTGGACCGACTTTGGTGGTTAACGAACTCGTTCAATTGTTTGCTAATTGAATGCTATATACCAAGTTTCGTGACGAAAAAACAAAAACTCTGGCCGCTATCGTCTTAACAGACACATGTATATATATGCATGTATATATATATATATATGCATATATATATATATATATATATATATAGATATATATAAATTTTAACGGGGGTCATTTTCGGTGTCTACTAGGTAGGATCGATAAAGATTTGAAGAAATTTTTCAAAAATTCCGTCATGAGTCCAACCTCAATAGCTACTTTCCTTCGGAGGAAAGTGCTTAAAGGAAGAAAATAAAAATTAATTCCTAAATATATCTACTTATTTAAAAAAAAAAAATTGGTAAGACAATTTCTTTAAATTTTAACGTTCCTCTTGATAGTTTATTGTGTTGTTTTAATTAAGTACTAATAATTATTTATTAAAATAAATGTTTATCCTATTATATCTGCATAGAAATGAGTAATTAGCATTTTTTTTAGAATTTTCTTTTGCCAACAATTTATGGAGAACAGAAAAGAATGAAGGTTTAACGAAAACAAAGCAAAAATTATTAGGAGAAGACTCAAGCCATCTGAAGAATACTACAAATCTTTTCATAAGATAATAATTTGTACGTGATGAAATGAATATGACCGTTGATGTGGTATGAATTCAAGTAATATGATTCGACACATTTTCAAAAAAATTTTTATTTCGAAAGTTTCGGAATGTTTTTTTTTTTTGTTTTTTTTTGCTGCCTTCTATAGCGCTAAATGATTAGAAAAAGGCAACAATACCTTTTAGGTTACCATGAATAAATTCCACCAAATTTAACCCTCAACACAAGATTGAGAACTTGGTTTTTAGAGAAACTGTATCTAGAAGCTTTAGACTTTGGAATGATAGAGTTCCAAAAAGTAACTGTTTTCATGGGGCAGTGACCAACAAATATTTGAAGTCATGTGATATCAGTGTGTAGTTGTGAAATAATTGTTTATATGTTTATTTATTGTGGGTACGTTTAGCGATTTTTCAGCATATTTATTATTATATAATTTTTGTATTTCAACAATTGCTGGGGTTTCCCGTGGTCTAATGGCTAGCGCCTTGGATTCATAAGCGGGAGATGGTGGGTTCGATTCCCAACCTCCGGCAGGAATTTTATCATCCCACGGCTCGCTGGTAAAATTCCTCGCTGCACCCTGGATGTCGGCGCTAATGACCTAGATGTAGATGCGCCGTAAAAAAAAAAAAAAAAAAAAAAAATTGCTGGGCCAAGGCTGAATTTGGTATATATAGTCCGAGAGCCAGCAACGCACTTTTCATGCGTTTTAACATAGTGTTTTATGCATCTTGAAATTTTGCTATAATGTACCTCTTGGATATGTAAGAAGGTATATATGTGTTCCATTCATAAGCCAGAGAGAGTTTCATTCAGAAGCCAACTATCTTTAATGTAAAATTAAGACAATTTTACAATGAATAATAAATACGTCAGACACTTTTAAGGGGTATAACACGTAAAAAAAAAATTAATTGTTTTTATTCTAATATTAAATAAGAGTTTTATTCGCGCTGCCATTAAAACCGGAACAGCTGTACAATATCATGTGAGCAAGAACCAATGAGAGCACAGAAAACAACCAACACTGCGCGGTCGTCTGATGCACTCTTACGGTTACGCGCAGTGTATTGCAGTCTTATCATAGGCAACATTTATTTTTATATTCCTGATAATTAAACCCCACAAAAGTGTCTGCCCTTTTGCAATTATTTTCAAATATGTTTATTGAAGACGCTGTTTAAATCGCAGCGTGAATAAAGCACTTCATTTAATATTAAAAATAAAAACTAGGTACTTTGTTTTTATTTTTTAATTTACATTTTAACCCCCTTAAAAGTGCCTGCCTTATTTATTATTAATTTTAAAATTGCCTTAATTTGTAATTCTTTTCATTCTTTTCGTTGGCTTCTGAATAAAACACTATTTTGGGGCAATATTGATTTGAACCTTTTCCCTATGCGCAGTACCTGGTGTTCCAAGGTATGTCCAGGAAACACATATTTACCTTCTTTTCTACCTAAGAGGTACATTATAGCAAAATTTCTGGATGCATAAAACACTTCATGAAAAGTGCGTTGCCAGCTCTCAGACTAATATGATAAATAAATAATTGTTACAGACCTATCTATGGTTCTAAAACTTATCCATAGTCACCTAAAAGTTATTGAGATCTTATTTCGTCACCTAGCCATTTAGTATTGAAGAAAGCAGCCAAAAAGCTTGCCGAAACGTTAGTAGTAAAGATTTTTCTGAAATCCTACCGTTTCTTTGAATTCTAACGAATTTACCTTTCATGGACACGATGATATTGTCGAATTTACCTTTCATGGACACGATGATATTGTCGAATTTACCTTTCATGGACACGATGATATGGTCGAATTTACCTTTCATGGACACGATGATATTGTCGAATTTAACGCGATAATTTTTTTTTTCTTCAAACTTTTTGTATTGGAATAAAAGCAACGATACGGACTTATCTTCCAGAGAGCCTCCTGCGAGATACGACCCAATGAATCATAGAAGTCACGCAAACTTCCTGTAACGATTCTAAGAAGACATTTCAATAAAGTAAGCTAGATATTTCACAAGGATGAGTAACATCTGCGCATACGATTGTGCAACAAGTATGAAACTATCTAATGATAATGCTGATCCCCTCAGAGATCTTATGCAAATCAAGCTTCAGACTTCCCTGATCCACAAGATAGCCATTAATTGTATTGTTATTTAATTTTAATTGTTATTAGAAAGTAATTTATATTCTCATTTCGTTAGCGCAATAATTGGAAAACAAGCTTTTCCTTTTGTTTGTGACGATTCACCAAATTATGTGGGTGTACAATGAAATCCTCTTGACAAGAAAATGCCATATGCCTGGCGGTTGAAAGCAAAGATAAAGTATCATTAGTAAATTATTATTATTCCACCCGACAAACCTATGTATAGTGCTGTATAACATATAGTCTTATTTTTCGTACATGGCAACCACTCATGTGCGAACGACAGCGGGCACCTTCTTGTGGGACTTTTTTTGTAACGCTAGGTCCACCCGATAAACCTATGCAATGTACTCTATAAAATGCAGTCAAATATTTCGTACTGCGCATGCGTGAACGCCAGGGGACACTTTTTTGTAGCACGTACAGTCTTCTTTTTCGTACATGGCAGCTGCGCATGCGTCAACCGCAACGGACACTTTTTTACAGTTAGTTATGCTAAAATAGTGTCATCTGTCACGTGGCCAGAAATTGATTTTGGCGGTAAATAAATCCAGGAATTGCTTGCTTTTTATTTACTTCTCAAATGTCATTTCCACGATGAAAAGGATCCCCGTTTATCCCAGATAAAATTATTAATAGCATACTTTCCCCTTTGAAATGATACATTATTACTTGACATAAGCATTTCATTAAATTTTAAGATCTATTTTAATTAACATGGAGTTTTAGGACGGCTTATTAACAGGTTAACACCTTTTTCTAGCCAGCATTGGACTAATGCCTTATCTTCTTTCTTGAAGAATGGCTATTTTCCTCCTGGAGGAAAGTTACAACGCTATTATTGTATGCTATTTTCATGAATTTAATAAGGTTTTAATGCGTAATTCTAGCAGGCATTTAAATTTGTTTAATCACTGATGAGGTTTTAAATTTAAGTTTCCACCGAAAGGGATAAGCATGCTAAAAAAATGCTTTAACATGTTGCACTTTCTGCTTTTGGTACTTGATTTTTTTTTTTTTGCAATTAAAAAAACAGGATTAATATAAAGGTATTTTTTGCAGTATTTGTATAAAATCATGTCATTAAAAATGGCACCTCATAACTAAAGAAGTCATACTCTAGACCTAATTATTAGTGACGAGGTTTGTGGTGACCGTTGCAAGCTTTAAGACAGGAAGCCTAGGGCCGGGGTGATTGTGCTGCTCGTCATAGTATTATAATTAACTGTAATTATGGAATTAATTGTTCCCAGAAAGTTAGGTGCGTGTTCTCGACAGAACAGGCGGCGGACATCCTTAAAGCTCTTTGAACATCGAGCTCTAAATACACAACAATGGTTACATCCATATTATGTTGGAAGGTCATATCGTCGCTACAAATGCAAAGTATCGAATATGAAAATCACAACTTTTCAGAGTGGAAAAGCATTTATTTATAGCTTTTTTTTGGACAGTCAAATATTCGGCAGATTTGACCTTTTGATAGTGGAATACTTTCCCTTTAATAGAGTCATCTAAGATTGAAGAATTTGCCTTACATAAGTCCAGCAGAAATTAGTAAAGATTGACAACGAAAGATGCATTTTTTCACATTCGTTAGTTTGCTTTTGTATCGACGATATGAGTGAGCTTGTCGATTTTGTGATAATGGACGTTTCGCCAAATCTTCACGGCGTTAAAACATTCAGATAAATTGACAGGTAGAATTTCTCACTTCGTTCTATTCAAAGTACCTTTAAGTCCGTAGCTTTTAATAAGTATTTCATACAGATCCAATTATAGTATTCTCAAAATATCGAAAACTAGGTACTTTAAAGTCAAGGCCATACTACGTTAAATAATCCGGTTCTCGTAGCCGAAGTTAAGCAACTTAAGATTTTGAGAGTGCTTGGATGGGCGACCGTCAAAGAAATATTAGTGCCGTTGGCATTATTAGTGGTTACAACCATTTAATAATAATAGATTGCTCGCCGCTTATAACCCAGAAGTTGATAAGTTGTAAAAAAACATATCCTCAAATAACGCTTTTGAAACATTAATTTAGAGATTCTTTTAGATTTAAAATGTACTCAAAGTGTTATTAGCACAACTTTATCGAAGAAAAATTAATACTTCAAAGTAGAAAAATTTTGACAACTCTAGAGCTATCTATAAATTATGACAACTATCCACAAATGTCCTAACTACAGTTTAGGATATTTGTCTTTAAGAAATTGAATCGTTTTCTAAAATGGGAAAATAAATTCTTCACAATCGAGGCTTTTTCTGGATATTTTTCATTAAAATATGTCAAGAAGAATGTCCATTATATTCTTCCATTATCGAGAAAAGAAAGGCACAACTTCCACTAATTATTGAATGATTGCAATTTTTACAGAATATTTAGTTAGAAATAAAAAAATGATTTGTGAAATATTAGCTACAGGCGTATCCCTCTCCCAAAACGTTTATTCAAATTGTCTGCAGATATTTCCCCAAATACTAGCTAATAATTGAATACATACTACTCTGAACCCTAAAAAACTTTTAAAAACTAATTTAGGCCATGTTCCAATCTTCTCCTTTAAAAACCTGATGAAGTATTAGTCAGTGAAATAGGAATATTGTAACCAGACGAAAAGATTTTAAATAGGATTTAATACTTCACAATACAAAATACAAAAATTGTCTGTTCTGTTGATTTTTGAAAATTGTGACAACTATCTACGAATTTCCTAAAAATAGGTTAGGAATTTCTCCTTTGAGGAACTTTCATGATCTTCAAAAATTACAATATTTATTCTTGATAGTCATGAGGTGTTTTGGATATTTTTCGCAAAAATGTGCTAAAACGAATGCTGCAGCTACAGGGTTATTCCCCTCCCGAATTGCTTATTCAAAATAATTGTTTACAGATATTTACCGATTTACTTTTAACAATAGAATGATAGATGTGGATATTTTCACATTAGATAATAACTGCATGCTACCGGAAATAATTCTTAACAATTTATTGAACAGAAGGGATGTTCTGCACAATATTTGTTGCCACTTTGGTACATTAAGTTGTAGTAAGAGTGTTTGTTATCTCCCCACCGAACACAAAAGGGATATTTCTGATAGAATTAAGACTAGGATTGTCCTGGAGTGTGTATATGTAGGCTGTGGTGACTATAAATTCCATAGCGTGTCGTGCCACAGGTCCCCCAACATGATTGTAAAATCAGGACGTGTTGTTGGACTCTGGCCAGCTTTTATTCGACACGATATGCAGATATGCGCTGCTACTGGGCGAATACAACAACGCGCTTAGGAGCTGGATTCTTCGCCAGGATAACACAGCTGTTTTACAATCATTCTTGATTTCTACAAGTATAAGTATATATATGTAGGTATATATTTTTAATAGTTTTGAGCCCATTTATTTGAAAGGCCAGAGACAATAGTTGCTTTTAGGTCATTTGGTTGTTTTTTAGCCCTCAATTAAATATATTTTCAAGCAAAGGGATTCTTCATATTTTTCAATATTTATAAACGACTAGATAAAGAGAAAAAAATATTTTTGAGTAATATACAAGCATGTTTATCGATGGAAGATAGTATTTTTTTTTAAACATATGTATTGATTGTATGCTAAATGGGGACAAGAAGGATACTTTTCAAATGGTTCCTGATGAAAGCAAAAGAATTATCTTGCTAGAAACCTGTTGAGCCCTTACTGCGTGCGCTTTTTTCCAATAAAATTGTGTTCCAATCTAATTGTTGTGTTAATATGGGTTATGCTGAATTTTTTCTTATAATACCAGATAAACTTATGCCCGTTGCTCGAAATCTTTTAACAGTCATGCGGTAAGTTGTTGTTACTCAGGACGTACCAGGTGACATCATTTTTGTGATTTTATGAGTTTTTCTCGTTTTTCATGATGAACTCAAACAAGAAATGTATGCAAGATCCTAAGAATTCGCAGTGAAGGAATCTCATTTCAGAAGTTAGATAAGATAAAGATTATTGCAAGATTACTGTTAAAATATTGCCAATTTCCCAAATATCGGACTTTAATGCACAGTTTTGAACATGAGAAAAAGCGGAAATGAGTAAATCCCAGCTTGAGAGCTCAATTATCTCCTGTTTTTAGCAACAGCTGTAAAGATTACCTGGAATTTTGGTTGGTATCAACTTTATTTGTGAATCACCGTTCACAAGATTTCGACAACAAAGTGGTTAATGACATATTCAAGTTTTTTGCTGTTTTGGGATGTTCTATGTTGACTAAACCACTATTTTTACTAAAGAGTCTTCGGTTTCGTAAGATCTTTTGCTCTTAAACAGGTCCAAAATAAAAACGATGAGGGGTTTGTTGAAATCATAGTCTCCTTAAGGTTTCTATTTGCAATCTATCTGTTTCCCAACCCTATCTAGGGGCTGGAGGACATTACTATTCAACAGGTATAGACAGGAGCAGAAGAAATAAATTCTTGGCTTGGACTCATTTGGTTAGCGCTCTCCGGTTGCTGTCCACTCCGAGGCGACGTCATTTAATATGGAAAGACAGGTTACACTCCCTGAATAATTGCTATTTTTTTTCTTCTTTTTCTCAGCAGGACATTCGCTGAAGAGAAACCCGCTGGAAGAGGTTCCGAGAAATAGAGCACAGGTCTACGGAGGATGTACGCATTGTACATATCAATGTACGAAGAAATACGGCACCGATGTACTTACCGATCGGGGACGTTTCGGCACGGATCTTTAGCCTTTTATGTACAAGTTCATTAATGCAAACGTTCGGACTAATGTTTGCGCCGAGTTATGTCGGTAGTTTATGACTAGTGTTAGAAAGCAGGGGGCGATCAGGCTAATGGAACTAGGCAGTTTTTATGAGCAGTCCATATTTTTATGACTACTTACGGTCTTGGACTTCAAACAGCCTTCATAATTATTTGGGTTCCCTGCCCAGTATACTAGTATTTCTACCGTACAATTATATCTGACGAGACTGATGATCATTGCATTAGCTTCGCAATCCAATAGACAAAGTTAATACATCGGTAGTTACTTCATTGACATATTTTTGGATATCCATTTATGAAGTCAGCAGATAAAGTTGTTTCGTTCCGAAATTTTTTAGAAAATATTAAAAAAAGAAAATACTCCAATATTAATTTTGATTGGGGGGCGAGGATAGCTCAGTGGTCTTAGGTTCAAAACTGGATCACGCACTAAAGATTTTTATCTTCTAGTGTATTCGTTCGAGGGTTGGATTTGGGATCCCAGATCGTCCCTAGGCTAGCCCAGCCTTTAATTAATTAATTAACAGTTACCTGCAAAGGGGAAAATCAGGCGGCCGGAGTATAGTACTGACCGCACTATTTCACTGGCAAAAAATGTTCTCAAAATTTTGAGCTCTTTTTAGCACTTTCCTCCGAAGGAAAGTAGCTATTGAGGTTGGACTCATGACGGAATTTTTGAAAAAAATATATATATATATATATATATATATATGTGTCTGTTAACACGATAGCGTCCAGAGTTTTTGTTTTTTCGTCACGAAACTTGGTATATAGCATTCAATTAGCAAACGATTGAACGAGTTCGTTAACCACCAAAGTCGGTCCACCGGAAGGGGGGGTTTACCCCGAACCCAAAACACTAATTTGACTATGCCAGCCGTAATATTTGTTACATTTCAACGAAACTTGGTATTCGTAGTGGTAATATAGAGAGAAAAGTGAGATATAAAAATGAACTAAATCGGTTCATTAGAAGGGGGGGTTTACTCCGGCCCACAATAGCAATTTGCCACTACCAGCCGTGATTTTTGGTATATTTCGACGAAACTCGGTATTCGTAGTGGTAATCCACAGGTAAATATGTGTTGTAAAAATAAACTGAATCGGTTCATTAGGAGGGGGGGGGGGGTTTACTCCGGACCCACAATACCAATTCGCCACTACCAGCCGTGATTTTTGGTATATTTCGACGAAACTCGGTATTCGTAGTGGTAATCTACAGGTAAATATGTGTTGTAAAAATGAACTAAATCGGTTCATTAGAAGGGGGGTTTTACTCCGGACCCAAATTCCTAATATACTCATACCGGTCGTAATTTCTGCTGTATTGTAACGAAACGCGGTATACGTCGTGGGTAACTCATGAGAAAGAAGTGTTGTACAAATGAGCTGAATCGGTCAATCGGAAAGCGGGGGTTTCATTTGTAATATATTTCAAAAGAAACGCCCGCCAGACGTAGGTTCATAAAGCCGCCGCAAGGAGCGCTTTCTACCACTAGAGTGACTGTATCCTGTTCCTGCATTGGATCAAAATACGATAATATGAGGTTTTTTGTATTTATTACGTAGTGTAATAGGTACCATGTGTAAACATAACTCTGGAAGCAAATTAATAATTGATCAGTTACTCATTACAAATTTAAAAGAGAACTATTCATGTTTTTAGTTTATTTATGTAGGATATTTTAAGCAAATTGTTCTGGAAAGCAGTCTACACTACCCAAATTCTGAGGAAAGTGCTTAGTTATGTAGCTCCTGCGTGACGGACGTTTTTGTACAAAATATTGAATAGTATTCGACCCCTCATATTGCAAAAATTTGTGTAATTGTATAACGGCCCTTATCTTTTTTAAGTCAGTTCAACCACTTGGGTCATTGTTCCCTATGTACCTATATGTGAGCAATTGAAAATGCATTGACATAAAAATGTAGAAGAATGTATTATTTAAATAAAAATATTTAATTAAATTAATATATTTTTAATAAAGATGTAAAAAGGATATGAAATACTTAAACATTTATTGTAAACATATACACGCTGAATGACAAACAAAGAATTGCGCAATTGTCAGCCCCTTCACACAGCACTCTCATGCTACAAAATATTGACAGATCCGCAAAAATTGTCTAAACTTTCAGAAAACTATTGAACGCCCCAGAAAATATTGAATACATCTTTTGTTAGTGCAATTTTTCTCCTCACACAGTAATATTTTTGCCCAAAAAACCGACACCTTCGAAATTTTGGACAACATGTTTGCCAGTGTGCGGGGCCCATTGCTCTGATAAAGCACCTGTTTGCCTGACCCAAACTCCTCCGCCAGTGAGCTCTATTTGAACCCCGTTCCAACCATACGACGGCATGCAAAGCAGGGGGGGGCATTACTGCTAATTAGACCAATATGTCTGGCTGATGACGTAACAGCCCGCATCTCGGCTTATCATCTTTCAGCTGCCGGTCTCGGCTCCCACTTATCCTCCAATATTTCGGCCTCAACAAGTCCTCACCTTTCTTCAAGATGACACTAGCTATTAATCAACAGGTGCGAGTACGTCCTTCTTCCGCGCGGCTTCTGATTCTACTATCAGATTCGCATTCTTCTGATAAGAGGTTGAATTATTGGAATTTTTCTTCGGAAGAGCTAAAGAAAAATTCTATCTACCCCTCTGTGCAAATGAATGGCTATAGATAATATCCGACTAAGTTCCACAATATATTTGGTCGATGTGCGCCATTATTTTTAGTGTCTTGTTAAATATTACAAGAAAAATCCAGTAAACTTCCAAAAAACCTTTATAACTAACAAAACAATATTATTTTTCGACATATCACTCTAGTATTTCTTAAGTGACACAACTAAAAAATCAGTATTTTTTCAGTTATGACAATGAAAGACATGGTAAATATCTCTTTATCAACCATCAAAACTGTATGTACCTAGAGTTTGTTCACCAGAGGGCACCTTCCTGTCTTAATGCTGTTCCTCCTACATAAGCAAGATTTACACATTTTCTCTCGAGTTTTTTTTTTTTTTTTTTTTTTTTTTTTTTTTTTTTTTTTTTTTGAGTTGTGTTACTTTAGAAATACTAGTGCGATATACTTCTAAGCAGATAATTCTAATTATAGGATCAAAAGGACTTTGAAATTTTGATCGTTTTTTAAACTGAATAATCTTTTTAGTCCAGTTTATGGACCAAGAAATAATAAACTGAATAATCTTTTTAGTCCAGTTTATGGTCTAAGAAATAATAAACTGAATAATCTTTTTAGTCCAGTTTATGGTCTAAGAAATAATAAACTGAATAATCTTTTTAGTCCAGTTTATGGTCTAAGAAATAATAAACTGAATAATCTTTTTAGTCCAGTTTATGGTCTAAGAAATAATATACTGAATAATCTTTTTAGTCCAGTTTATGGTCTAAGAAATAATAAACTGAATAATCTTTTTAGTCCAGTTTATGGTCTAAGAAATAATAAACTGAATAATCTTTTTAGTCCAGTTTATGGACCAAGAAATAATAAACTGAATAATCTTTTTAGTCCAGTTTATGGTCTAAGAAATAATAAACTGAATAATCTTTTTAGTCCAGTTTATTGTCTAAGAGGGGTCATGTACCGTCCTTAGGAGCTGAAATTCTTTCTCCTGTAGATAATGTGTAGAACCTTTTTTATTTAAGTTATGATTTCGTCCAATAAGAGTACATAAATTTGAAAGAATCCCTTTATAAAAACTTATACCACCTTCGGTTTATTCAATGATAACAGTTGGTCCGTATCATCGAAGGACCAAACCTTATCCGCATCCAGTGTCAGATGTGCGTTTACAGCTGACATTGCTAACATGAAATATATCTCAGGTGTCTGATAGATAATTATCATAATTATTTTATCCGATACCTGAGATATATTTCCTGTGAGAAGTGTGAGATGTAAACGTACCCTTATTGCTCATGATAGAAATATATGTCTCAGACATACATTATTTGCAGTTTACAATAGATAGTCTGTTTGACATAGATATCCTGCAATAACTATCAGATGTAAACGCACCCTAAGAAAGGTGTTTACATCCCATGTACGAAAAAAGATATTGAAAGCTCCAGAGATAACATGAGTACCTCTTTCTCCGCGCGTGATCGAATATATCTTTAGTTTAAGGTATTCAAAGCCCCGGGGATAACTAGATCTTAAAGAGATCATCGTATGATCCTAAGAAAGGGAATGAAGAGATCGGAGACACGATCCGGAGCAGAGAAAGAGATATTCAAAGAGAGCAATTAATTTTTTTCTCGCTTCCCTTGGCTGCGATTGTCGACCGGGTCGGTGACGAAATGAATTGTCATGTCAAGATGAAAGGCTCGATGGGGCCGAATATTCAGTCCATTTCTTCCTTTTCTTTAAATTCGTTCCGAGTCTCCGGATTATTCCGATGAGCACGAAGGAGAGAGGGAGATATCTCTCTCTCTCGCTCTAGGTCCGTCTCTATGGAATGGCTTCTTTGGGAGCGCGTCCAAAAAGAGGTTCAATAGCTTTACGGTAATCGAGTGGAGGAGGAGGAGGAATAGAAAGGACACTTTTCCGTCGGTAAAAACAACAAGAAAACATAGCAGGAATAATCGTAACGGAATTGCCAACGAGCGTTGACGATTCCTTTTTCGCCACAAAAGACGTCTTCAAAGAAAAAGGACCTCCATGGCCACAATCCCTCGTTCTCTTCGCAAAGTACAAACATGCCTAAAGCACACAGAATCCATGATTTAATAATTGAATACTCTTGAGGACAAGGTTTGTATTGAATAGTTAACATATGGAAGAGAAACAGAAAAGTCAAAGATGTAAGGGAAGAAAAGAAGATTAGAGATTGATTTTGTAGCGCTGATAAAGCATGAGGCGAAGTAAGTCACTGAGTTATCCAAGTCCTGGCAGAAGACGTCCAGTATGGCCTTTGTAGCGTCGGGTGCTTTACAATACTGGACGCAGATCTATCTACATTTTTAGCCAGTGTTTGTCGGACGTAGTATCGAGTCTGCTGCATATGCAGCTACCGTGGGCACTCGACCACGTTGTGCTGCAGTGCTTGTGTCCGATAATTTAGCCGCACGCATCAACGGCTAAAGTTATAACCACGACGTGATTACGGGCGCGCCGCTACACCATAAGTGTTTTTTTATGGGACGAAGTAGAATTATAGGATTATTGAGAAGGCAGTAAATACTCAACTTTTATTCAACGTTGGGTTTAGGAAATTCCCCAATGTTGATGTTTAAGGCTGATAAGTGTCCACTTTCACGTTCTATGAGGATGATTCCTTATACAATGGGCATAAGCATATTATTGCAACATGTGCTTCAGGACTGCACAATCTAGCGTCATGGTCAACCGAAAATCTGCTCCGAAATAATTTGAGAATCAATTACCGCACACTCATTGCTCGTGATGTCAAATTCTTCGAAGTTGACGGCCTTCGTTAGAACCATTACGAAGAACGAAATAGTTCATCGTTCCTTTTGTAGTTTTCCTTAAATACGCAATTTCCTTAAGTATGAACGGTTTATCGCTAAGGAATTCAGGACATTACACAATGGAGCATTGAGTGATAAAACCGGTAGAAATGGGCGGTTTTGTGCCGCCGTTGGAATGCGTCGCGTCATTAGTGCGCATATGCGCTGCTAGTAATGGCTGCCGCAATGAAACACGCATTAGCCCGAACCGAACTATTTGAATAATCATCGGACACTGACTCATCAGCGATCGCCGCTAACTCCCTTATAATTCGGTGGCTCTCATCGTCTCTCCGTTCCCAGGCCCAATCTCTCTCTCTCTCTCTCTCTCTCTCTCTCTCTCTCTCTCTCTCTCTCTCTCTCTCTCTCTCTCTCTCTCTCTCTCTCTCTCTCTCTCTCTTTCTCTCTCCTTCTCTCCGCCCCTCTAACTCTCTCTGTTGCTCATCTATTGTACAAATAAACCTAATGATTAATATCCTTTTTTCTATGTCCTTATTTTCGGCAATTATTCATTCTTCTATATCTATAGGCATTTTATCTTGCAATCCATATAGATTTCATGACTGTTCATAATTATTTGTTGAGGTAATATATTCAATTATTAATCAAAACGAGCTCAAAAATATATTTCATCCATTGCGGCTGGGGTCCTGAATGCTATATAACATATAAAAAAAGTTTTTACTATTTCCCGTAGTCTTATAATAAAAACATAGCTTCGACTTGTTTGGATATCACCCACCGATGATTCACTTTAATTTTAAGCATTTTTTTTACCTTTGAGCCCAATACTGTGGAATTAAAAGGAGACATTGAACTACTTTTCATCCTCCTAGTTATGTAAGTCTATAATGTTCTGTATTTAAACAAACTATATTTGCATAATATATTCTAAAATACCAAGCAATTGGTTTGCTTGCTGAATATAAGAGCTGGGAGAAAAAAAGCTGGATTTGGCGAGAATGGAAATTGACTACGTCCAAAGAAGTTTGGTATTTCCTGTAGGAGAGGACTAGACTCAAAGAATATTAAAAGAAGGTCAAGCAAATATTTGAAGTTGTTTGAAGCCGTTATATTTAAATGTGTGAGAAGTCTGAGTGACGTTGAAGGATTGTTGGTAGGCCCGGAGGACTTTGATAAAAAAGTCGGCGGTGAGCCTGAGTGGTGGTAGATATAATTTGCAGGAGTGGGGGGACTTGGGGATTCTGGGCAGATTCTTGATGGACAAAGGAGTCCGCCCGCATTCTAATGCCTTACTTCCCCTCCTGGATTAACATAAGGAATTCATTAGGGAAAAAATACCCCTGGACTGCCGACAAAGGTCCACAACTGCCCACCTACAAACTAGGCTAGGGTCGGCGATGGGGTAATGCGGTGCTGCGAGATTTCGCTTGGGACGGGTAGGATTTTCGGGGGAATGTGCTTGGGTTGGGTGTCGGACGTGATTGTGGGGGCTTACATTTGCTTGTTGGGTTCTAAGAGGATACCCCTGGACTGCCAAAGTAGTCGACCACTGCCCACCTACAAACTTAGCTAGGGTCGGCGATAGGGTAATGCGATGCTGCGGGATTTCGCTTGAGGCGGGTTGGATTTTCGGTGGGATGTGCTTGAGTTGGCTGTCAGACGTGATCGTGGGGGCTTACCTTTGCTTGTTGGGTTCTAAGAGGATCAGAAATCGTATGTGCTCTACAATATGTTAATTGGCCATATGCTGTTGCTAATTTCAGGAATCAGAATTTGAAGATGCGTGTAAACTAAGCAAGGATGAGCGATGGGGCCCTGCAATGCTTTTGACGGGGATGGGGAGGAATTGGGAAAGAATATGCTAAGATTGTGGATTTTGGATCTCAACATAGGAGATCCAATCACGTAAAATGTGGTCAAGATTTGTGTTTGAGGGTACTCAGGTGTTCGGGATTTTACGTAGATGATATAATAGTTGGGTTGTACGAGTACGCAGGCTAGAAGTCGAATGTTCTATGGTCTGTCCATTGGATATTTACAAAGGGAATCCAATATAAAAATCTGAAAAGTTTCGTGCAATCTACGGGAGGTCCGCGATGGGCAATGCAGTAAGCCTTTGGTGAGCTTTGATTATACCAAGTATGTTTTTGGAGCGAGATATTTGTATGGAAGGTATGTTGAATGTGTTTGTAGAAGATTGTGTTTGAAAACATTTCTTTTACGTGGATGATATGCTATTTTCGATCTAGGCATATTAAAAGTCGGATGTCTTCCTGGGAGCGTATTGTTGTTTAAAATTGATTATTTGAGGTGTGTAAGGTTTCTATATGAGTATGTTCCTTAAGAGTTTGCGTGATGCAAAAAAATAACACGTCGGTTTTTAACCTTAATCTATGACGAGCCAATGTAAATCTAAAGAGTATTGCGCAAAATTGTTCTTTGTTACAACAATCGAACCTCTCCAGAAAACGTATTGAATCATTCCAGGAGTGGCATTATTGTAAATTACAAATCTCATTTGAGAAAAAATTTACGAAGGAGGAACTTGAGTTGAATGTATTTAAATATTTTAGGTAAACATATGCAGATAAGATAAAACGTGCCTTGTACATCAATAGTGTATAGATATAACATTGAGAACGTATCCGATGACAAGTGCAAAACTTGAAGTTTGGGCCAAGTGATTAACATTGTCAGAGGTAATTTCAGCAACATTTTGCAACGCCTAATATAGGTTTCTGTAGTTTTTGAATAGTCAATACCATGATTGGGTGTGTATCATTGTCAGAGGTCACTTCAGCAACATTTTGCAACGTCTAATATAGGTTTCTCTGTAGTTGTTGAATAGTCAATACTATGATTGGGTGTGCTATCATTATCAGAGGTCACTTAAGCAACATTTTGCAACGTCTAATATAGGTTTCTCTGTAGTTGTTGAATAGTCAATACTATGATTGGGTGTGTTATCATTATCAGAGGTCACTTCAGCAACATTTTGCAACGTCTAATATAGGTTTCTGTAGTTGTTGAATAGTCAATACTATGATAGGGTGTGTTATCACTGTCAGAGGTCACTTCAGTAACATTTTGCAACGTCTAATATAGGTTTCTGTAGTTGTTGAATAGTCAATACTATGATTGGGTGTGTTATCACTGTCAGAGGTCACTTCAGTAACATTTTGCAACGTCTAATATAGGTTTCTGTAGTTGTTGAATAGTCAATACTATGATTGGGTGTGTTATCATTGTCAGAGGTCACTTCAGCAACATTTTGCAACGTCTAATATAGGTTTCTGTAGTTGTTGAATAGTCAATACTATGGTTGGGTGTGTTATCATTTTGGGGAATTAGCTTGTAACCGGACAACATTCTTTGGGGATATCTAAAAGATTGTATATTCGACCAGCGGATTATTTAAGAATTACAGTAACCCATAGCAGTAAAGGTTGGCCCTATTGATGAGAGCCTAAAAACGCATCCATTGATGTAAACGAAGACTATCTGCCTGATGTAGTTTTTTTACAAAAATAACCTTGTTAAGACACGGAAAATAAAATGACATATTTGATTGTATTTGTGGGACATTTTCTTTGCTCCCATATAAACTTTATCAATATTGAATGAATGAATGAATAAGGATGTTTATTTTTCAACAAAAAAAAAATTGCATACATAATATATGACAATGGTTCCAATAATTTTAAATATGAATATTTAAAGCTAATTAACAAATAAATAATTTACAAATAAAAAATGTGTGTATTTCAATAGTTTTAAACATGAATATGAACTATTTATAAACATTAACAATTTTCCTTTCAGCATATAAAAAAATAAATATTATTACGAAATAACAGAAAAAAAAATCAAAATAAACAGTACGAACAAAAAATAAGTAAGAAGTGTCATCGTTAAGTGATTGAAAAACATCTTTAGATAAAGACCTAGACTGCCCGTCATGCCGAAGTCTGTCCAATCTCTATATAATTCAGATTTTGAATACAATTAATTTGTTATAGGTATTCATGAGAATTGATTGCGTATCTCTGTGTGTCTGTGTTTCGTCTGTATGGTTTCCTTTCCTTTTGTTGTGTCAGTAGTTAAATTCGTCTGTAAGTGTTTTTCTGTATTTAGTTGCGTCTGTATGGTTTCCTTTCCTTTTGTTGTGTCAGTAGTTAAATTCGTCTGTAAGTGTTTTTCTGTATTTAGTTGTGTCTGTATGGTTTCCTTTCCTTACGTTGTGTCAGTAGTTAAATTCGTCTGTAAGTGTTTTTCTGTATTTAGTTGCGTCTGTATGGTTTCCTTTCCTTTTGTTGTGTCAGTAGTTAAATTCGTCTGTAAGTGTTTTTCTGTATTTAGTTGCGTCTGTATGGTTTCCTTTCCTTTTGTTGTGTCAGTAGTTAAATTCGTCTGTAAGTGTTTTTCTGTATTTAGTTGCGTCTGTATGGTTTCCTTTCCTTTTGTTGTGTCAGTAGTTAAATTCGTCTGTAAGTGTTTTTCTGTATTTAGTTGTGTCTGTATGGTTTCCTTTCCTTACGTTGTGTCAGTAGTTAAATTCGTCTGTAAGTGTTTTTCTGTATTTAGTTGCGTCTGTATGGTTTCCTTTCCTTTTGTTGTGTCAGTAGTTAAATTCGTCTGTAAGTGTTTTTCTGTATTTAGTTGCGTCTGTATGGTTTCCTTTCCTTTTGTTGTGTCAGTAGTTAAATTCGTCTGTAAGTGTTTTTCTGTATTTAGTTGCGTCTGTATGGTTTCCTTTCCTTTTGTTGTGTCAGTAGTTAAATTCGTCTGTAAGTGTTTTTCTGTATTTAGTTGTGTCTGTATGGTTTCCTTTCCTTACGTTGTGTCAGTAGTTAAATTCGTCTGTAAGTGTTTTTCTGTATTTAGTTGCGTCTGTATGGTTTCCTTTCCTTTTGTTGTGTCAGTAGTTAAATTCGTCTGTAAGTGTTTTTCTGTATTTAGTTGCGTCTGTATGGTTTCCTTTCCTTACGTTGTGTCAGTAGTTAAATTCGTCTGTAAGTGTTTTTCTGTATTTAGTTGCGTCTGTATGGTTTCCTTTCCTTTTGTTGTGTCAGTAGTTAAATTCGTCTGTAAGTGTTTTTCTGTATTTAGTTGCGTCTGTATGGTTTCCTTTCCTTTTGTTGTGTCAGTAGTTAAATTCGTCTGTAAGTGTTTTTCTGTATTTAGTTGCGTCTTGTTCGTACCCCGCCACCTTGTACCAGTCCTCTGTCATCAGTAATGTTACTATTTTGGCGCCGTCTATGTCCTTTCCCAGCCATCTCCTTCTGAATTCCCCCAATATCGGACACCTGGTCAGGAAATGGAACATGGTTTCGTTTTCTTCCAGATTGCATAGAGAGCAAAGGTTTTCCCTTCCTTCCATCCAAGGTCTATCATTCTGAAGGCGCTCTCAAGAGCGGAAGTACTTTATCAATATTTATCAAGAAATACGTTATTTAAACATAATTAACATTAACTTACAACATAATGCTGTAGGAGAGCAGTTCCCCTGTTGGCGTATCTCTATGTTAGGAGTGAAATATTATAATTGTTCAAAGTTTTGGGGTCTTGTAACCCATTTCCCTAGGGTTTTTGAATGTCATGTCGAAAATAGGTGAATGTGTCTGATTCTGTTCTGTGGAGGTTGCGTTGCCAGTCAGAAGTTATTTCCGCGTAGTTGTGAATACTTTTCCATTTTCTTTTAGTGATAAATAGTTTTAAATTTCATAAGTCTTAATGATCCATCTGTTCAGAAAATAGACATTTCGCTGAATCAATGTGTGACATCTGGTTTGCACGTATGCACTCCTAAAGCGGACAAAAACGATTTGTCACAGTCAGTTTTTTTTTATTGTTCCATTTTCTCTGTAATCACGAACTAATGTTTAATTAGTAAATGACATTGGTCCTAAATAGGAGATAATTGGAGCGAATCGATTTCCCTCTCGATAACTATCTAATTACACTCCTAGTCCAGTGAGGTAGAGAAAGTTCTGCTTACAAAGAGATTTAACATGAACAAAATTAGATATATAACAGCTTCGGGTCTTGATCACTCATTAGAATCAAAAGGAATTAAAATTCTTTTGAATTATATCTTTAACTGGCATTTTTATTACAGGAAAAGATTTATTATGTTAGATAATTATTTTGATTTAACCTTTATTGTTTTTTTTGAGCACCAGGATATCTGTTGGTTCCCAACTTTTATAATCACCAATAGTGACCAAAGTCAATGACTCCTATACCGTGAGGCCCATTTAATTTACTGGTTTTCCTCAAAGTTCCTATCGAATATTATGTTGTATTCAAAGGACTAAGGCTTCTTCGATTCATCGAAGACCTTGTTCGTTTAGAGACAGATCTCACCAAATCCGTTTGACATGAATTTGCAAGTGTTTTACGATGTACAGAAATTAATTCACTTATTCCAAAAAGGACTGTTATCAGATTTGCGTTTTCTGAGAAAGTCGACAGCCGAAAAATTCAGATAGCGTGAATATGAGTCAATATGAAATTCGAAAATTTGTTGAGAATTCCGGAGAAAGACGTCCTACGAGCAAGAATTGGTTTCCATAAAAGCTGTCTTTCTGTATATTACAATGTCTTGTATGATGACAATTTAACCATTCTTACAAATCCTTGAGTTTTTCTTAGCCAATCTACTATATATTTGTCAAATACCACTCACTCACTCACTCACTCACTCATCTATCAACGCCCAGCCCAAACCGCTCGACAGAAAATTTGAAATTTTGCATGGACACTCCCTATATAACGTAGGCGCTCGCTAAGAAAGGATTTTTTGATATTCGTATTTTTAAGCATTTTTAGGGGGGTTTAAAGTTTGAGTTGGTTAGAGAAGGCAAGCCTAGGCAGCCTGCGTTGCTAGGACGATAAAGAACAGCTGTTACCGTACATTATCTATCTCATAGTTTTATTTCTAATTGAGGTTAATTTCAACTATGATGGCAGACCTTGAATTACTAGAAATTAACTGTCCCTCATTGAGTTTTAATTGCGTTTCTTTTCTGCCTGTCCCCGTCAAATAGGCTTCCCATATTTTTGGAGAGTTAAACCGGTACACATTAATATGGGATGGGCATACCAGGGGGGAGGGGATAAAAAGAGTACAAATTATAAGCAAAATGGTTGGTGAGTTTTAAGCCTAGCAACTAACGGGAAGGGGGAATACTAAACTGTTAGTCTACCCAAACCTTAAAAATAAGAACGGAACTTTTTTTGCTACTTGATTTTCTTAAAACAATCTCTCAACCAAATAGTAGTGTCTGGCAGCTGGCAGCGCTGTGCAGGTAGTTCCAGCGTTTTACAGTTAGACTACTTCTGATTTTTTTGACACTGATTTTTGTGAGCAGTAGTAAAAATGTTAATTGTAGAAAAGTAACCGATTTAAAAAAGATTCTTATAAACATGAATTCATTACTTTTTACATCTTACAGCCTTTTCCGGGACATTGATAAAACTGGGCGGGACACCGAAACAATTGCAAAATACCGGGACAGTCCCGGTCAAACCGTGATGTATGGCATATCCTTAGGCTTTCCATGCGAGGTAATAATATCCGGAACCCTTGCACAGCCTCCTCGCCTATAACCTTGGTAATACTCGTAAATATATTGGGTGTTACCATATGACTTCTTGGAAACATAAACTTTTAAATTTTAACGTCCATTGAATAAAATATAGTATGACGGGAACCGTGCTGTAATAAACTGCACAGAATTGTATAGTAACGTAATTTTAATGAAACATTATTTATCGCAATAAAATAACTACTTATCTGCCGTGACGAAGCACGGGTATTCAGCTAGTATTATAATATTATATCACCAATCCATACACACTGGTATTTTTGTATCTTTACATTTTTGTCAGGATGCCATTTGGGCTTTATTTACGAGTCATTCTGTTTGTCATCGACCTCCATTGACAACGTATGGTATCAAAGCAACTTCTATTGCAGGATGGTATAAACTATCGTCAGAATGGCATTCCAACATTCCTTGCTATTGTTGCTTTTGCCAGAGACAAAATATGTTTTTGGAAATATCTTGCACCGCATTCGGAGGTTTATTGGTAGTCCTTGCGTTCGTCGAGGCCAACGATTTGTGTCAAAGTAAAGTTCGTCAGACGACTCCCGTCTGTCTCTAACAGAATAACCTGCTTATGGCTTTCCTGGACCCACGAGCATCCTCTAGCAAGTCCTAAGGTTCTTCTCGGCACAATATCGGGAGCGGATAAACACCCCCGTAAGGTGGCGATCATTACGCCGATGAACGGTATCATGTTATCCGCGAGTTCGTTAACGCCAGGCTCGTGCAGTCCATAACAAGCTCCGTACGCCCTCCTAGATCCGGTACTAACCATCGGAGATTATTCACTTTGGTCGGACACGATCGGCAATCTCCATCTCGCGGTTCCCAAAGGATTAACGCGATTACAACCCGATTTACACTTTCTGTTTGCTCTTAATAAGCAGGAACGGCTCCGTCATTATAGCGCCTTAATAGGAGATCCATCTCGGCTTATCCTTGAGGCCGGGAATCGACCTATAAAATGAATCTATTATCCAACCTACCTATACATTAATTAGACATTCAGCTAAGGGAGACTCAAGTTGTAAGATTATATATATATATATATATATTATATATATATATATATATATATATATATATATATATATACATATAAATTAGTCCCGTAACAGGCCACAAGGGCACAGGGAGATTCTTGACCATAGGACACTAGGGAGACAGTGAGGTCACTACTACTCGTATGCTCCGACCGCATGATTTTTCCCTTCGCGGGTATCCATTAATAATTTAATTAAAGGCTGGGTGGGCCTAGGGACGGTCTGAACCCTGAATCCAGCCCACAAACGAAGAAACTAGAGGATAAAATCATTACTGGCCTCTAGCTTTGAACGCTGGTCCTCCAGACTATTGGTCTAGTGCTTTACCGATAAGCTAAAGGATATATATATATAAATAAGTGAGGTGGCTAAGCGGTAAAACACTCAAATCATGTTCTGAAGGACCCAGGAGCCTTTGACGCGCAATAAACATTTTATTTTCAAGTGTCTTAATTCAACCTTTGACACAGCCCTTAATGGGTACCTGCAGAGGGTAAAATCAGGCGGCCGGAGCATAGTACTGACCACGCTACCTCCGTATCGTGCGGCATGACCGACAATATTTGAGTCTTCCTCTACTGCTGCATCAACGTTTCAGGATTGCCTCATAAGGTTGACGCAAAAAATGTCCCAAAATCATTCATTTTACGTTAAATTGCGCTGGTGTTTTTCCCCCCTTACGAAAGCAGAAAATACGAAAAGTGCATTAACCTTTAAAACTGTGTTATAAACTACAAGAATAAATAAAAATCACAAATAAACTATGACAATCTGATAAATTTGACTATGTTTGACCCAAATACTGGGGCGCATTATAACGCAATCTATGACTAGGAATTCTTGACATTTTCCACCATCAAGGCCTGATCATCAAGAAGTAATCTTCTGTGATTCTGTCGAGGGCATTTTATGAAGGATCTTTACAATATTTACATCAGAGAGCCAATGCTCTTGCTCTCACAAGGGGAATATTGGCATAACTTAGGGGTACAAAAACAACACACACACACACACATATATATATATATATATATATAAGGTGTCCCAGTCTTAAACCGACAGACTTCGTATATCGATGGGGAAGCGAAAAACTAAGTCAAGAAGTCCTTTGGCGATTTTCTCGTTTTCGCTTCGTTTTCGAGAAAAACACAAAGAATAGTGTTTTTTTTTGTTGGACAAATCCCGATTTATCGCTTAAACAAAGCGTTGTACGAAAAAACACCTCAATACAAAAGTTGTAGCTTATTAAATTATATATGTCTAACTCTCTATGTAACAAAATGTCCATCCGATGTGTTACTCAAACACAAGCTAAAACGCTGAACTTGATTTCATCTTAAAGATAATTTAATAAGCTACAGCTTTTGTATTGAGGTGTTTTTTCGTACAACGCTTCGGTTAAGCGATAAATTGGTATTTGTCCAAACAAACACGGTTTTTGCGTTTTTCTCGGAAACGAAATGAAAATCGCCAAAGGTCTTTTTGACTTAGTTTTTGTATTCCTCATCAATAGTAGCTTTTTCCTCTAACACCACATGTTGTTACACAAGTTACCGGGATTTGAAGCTTAAAACACGTGGTTTTAGCAGGTTTTTTGAAAAATTTCTTCAAATCTTTATCGATCCTACGTAGTAGACACCGAAAATGACCCCCGTTAAAATTTATATATACATATATATATGTGTCTGTTAACACGATAGCGGCCAGAGTTTTTGTTTTTTCGTCACGAAACTTGGTATATAGCATTCAATTAGCAAACGATTGAACGAGTTCGTTAACCACCAAAATCGGTCCACCGGAAGGGGGGGTTTACCCCGAACCCAAAACACTAATTTGACCATTTCAGCCGTAATATTTGTTATATTTCAACAAAACTTGGTATTCGTAGTGGTAATATAGAGAGAAAAGTGAGATATAAAAATGAACTAAATCGGTTCATAAGGAGGGGGGGTTTACTCCGGACCGACAGTACCAATTCGCCACTACCAGCAGTGATTTTAGGTATATTTCGACGAAACTCGGTATTCATAGTGGTAATCTACAGGTAAATATGTGATGTAAAAATAAACTAAATAGGTTCATTAGGAGGGGGGGTTTACTCCGGACCAAAATTCCTAATATACTCATACTGGTCGTAATTTCTGCTGTATTCTAACGAAACGCGGTATACGTCGTGGGTAATTCATGAGAAAGAAGTGTTATAAAAATGAGCTGAATCGGTCAATCGGAAAGGGGGGTTTACTTTGTAATATATTTCAATAGAAAAGCCAGCCAGACATAGGTCCACAAAGGCGCCGCAAGGAGCGCTAGAGGGACTGTATCCTGTTCCTGCGTTAGATCAAAATACGATAATATGAGGTTTTTTTTTGTATTTATTACGTAGTGTAATAGGTAACATGTGTAAACCTATCTCTGGAAGCAAATTAATAATTGATCAGTTACTCATTACAAGTTTAAAAGAGAACTATTCATGTTTTTATTTCATTTATGTAGGATATTTTAAGCAAATTGTTCTGGAAAGCAGTCTACACTACCCAAATTCTGAGGAAAGTGCTTAGTTATGCAGCTCCTGCGTGACGGCCTTTTTTAGCTCCAGCGCTTCCAGAAAGTATTCTTTAGGAACTGTGGTATCGTAGTTCCTATTAGAAAATTGTAGCTTAAACACTGCTTCGGAGCCAACCTGTGTATATATTTGTATGGTTGGGACTAGTATCTACAAAAACGGTGAGATTTTATTCATATTTGACATATACATTCTTAAAAGAGAGGATAACTCGGGCAAAGGAAATTTTAATGCTTAAATTACAATACTGTGCATATGACTAAATCACGGGGCATATAGAAAATAAAATCACGGGGCTGGAAGCACCTAGGCATTAGGGGTGTAGGGAAAATTTTAAATATTTTAGTGTAAAATGGTGGGTTTTAAGGTCCTCTGGACATCTAGTAGACCAGGGTATATGTAGAAGACATTTTTCGTTGTTATAGGCCTTTTTTACATAAAATGTTCTCAACAAATCAAAATTTCCGGGGGGGGGGCTACAGCCCCCTCAGCCCTCCCTCTCTCACATGCGCCCATGTTACATATACAAAGGTTCACAAACATTACAACATTCTGCAGATAGAGACCCCAAGAGAAGTTGTTCCTTGCTTGTTTGAAGCGCGTGGAGAATGTGGATCGGCAACATTCGAGCAGGTTTTTAGGCGACGTGAATATATGAAGTCTATCGTTTTTTTTTGTAGGAAGGCTTGCTCCAGCTACATCTCGTTAAAATATTAAATAAAAAAAAGACATTCCTATCATATTATCAATGGAATACAAAAAAAAACTTGAAAAAGCTTCTCCTGTACTGAAAAAAAAACAAAAAAAAAAAACGAGGATCGGTAATAAAGAAACTAGACTCTTATTTTGGAGAATATTTGTAAATAGTTAGATGAACATTTTTTCATTAAAAGTGATTCCTTAGAAATATCATTAAAAAATAAAACATGTTTTGAAGAGCCATTTTTCATAGAAAAAAATGTACATTCAAAACACTATATTATGAACATAATAAGAATAAGGTTAAGGAAAACGCCTTAATTAAGATGTATATATATATATATATATATATATATATATATATATATATATATATATATATATATATATATATATGTATAAACATCTTAAATAAGGTAAAGGCCTCATAGGTCAACTAAGTTAAAACATTCTACTTGGCAAATAAAAAATCTTTATTACACACTTGGGCCTCTTTTGAAAGAGATACTATTTTAAATTCTTTTTTACAGAACAATAATTTTTTTTTTTTAATACCAAATAATTATTGTTCTATAATTTTATTTTATACAAAAGTTTTTGTTTTGTGTAAAAACTATTAGTTTCTGATGTATTCCTTTGGAAATAAACGGAATTCATAGAAAAGCGTAAGGGCAATAAAGAATGTTATGAGCTTCTAATTAATTCGCCTTATATATATATATATATATATATATATATATATATATATATATATATATATATTGTATATTTTATATTGCTGTGAATTAAAATTGGAAGGATATTTCTGTTATAAAGATGAAGAGTGAAGGGTTACGACGGCTCAGTTGGTGTGTGTGTGAGTAGTTTTGTCACTTTTACTAAGGCAAAATGTAATTTATGTCCTGATTCGAAAAAAAAAAAGTATTTATTGTCATTGAATCAGTAAAGTGTGCACTGTTCTTAGGCGCCTTAAATTCTTCCGACTTATGCTCCGGATGCTTGGTTGATATTTAATAAAGTTTTATAGGAACTCGAACCATAACTACAGAAGACATTGATTGTATTATTGTGCGATTTACATTAATAATATAATAATATGTAAAATTGTAAAGATTTATTTTAATGAGCCAGGAAGTAAAGTGTCGTGTAAATATTCGGCTCGTGATAAGAGATAAGATATCATTTTAACATATTAATCAACGCACTCCTTCCTGATAAGAATGATTCACCATTGCAAACATAAGGACAGCCTCGTTATATTATGCAAACTTATTAATCATTTATATATTGATTATTGAAATCATCGGTATAAAAATAAAAAAATTATATAAAAATCGGTGATTAAAACCGGTGTGGTAATTTTTTGCATGTTTCTGTTTAATTTTGTTTAGTTTAGTTGGTTTTTTTTTTTTGGTTCTACCATTTTGTCTGGCTGATTCTTTGAATATGGCAGCTTATGTTAACGCATCTTATTATATTTTCGAGCGTTAGTTTTTGGTGGTAAATTAGGGGGAGCTTCACCTTTCTTTCTATCACGTTATGTTTTTTTTCCATTTATTACCTCCAGACGTAGTTGTATTAGTTAAATGAAGAAGCCATAAGCCCGAAAATTTCGGGGCTGAAACATCTTTCGTGAGCTGAAAACTCGAAAAAAAAAAGAGATGGCCGGAGAGAGAGAAACGGAGAGGGGAGAGAGAGAGAGAGACAGAGAGAGAGAGAGAGAGAGAGAGAGAGTGAGAGACAGAGAGAGAGAGAGAGAGAGAGAGAGAGAGTGAGAGAGAGAGAGAGAGAGAGAGAGAGAGAGAGAGAGAGAGAGAGAGAGAGAGAGAGAGAGAGAGAGAGAGAGAGAGAGAGAGAGAGAGAGAGAGAGAGAGAGAGAGAGAGAGAGAGAGAGAGAGAGAGAGAGTATAATTACAGGATTATCTAGTGTTAATGAAAATGTATAATATTTTTGCCATAAAATGTTTATAATACTTGCAGATATGTTGACCTTTAAGCTACGAAAAATATAGTTAATTTAGGACCATATGAATATTCTTCTTAGCTTTTAGTAGCCCATATTTAAAACATAATTAATCCTATATACATAAAAAAATAGCAATCCTCTGGGGCTAATTTGCGCGGGATTTTAGTATTAATTGCTCGAGGTGCGCATAGGATGGGACGAGTATAAAACCTATTTTTTTATTACATGGCCTGCCTTTTAGGTTAATGGGATCTGCTAACCTTTAGGCCCTCGGACAGCCTCACTCTTGCATAGGTAAATCTAATGCAGCTATTACTCTAAACAGTCATTGGCTTGCACGGGGTTCCGTCGGAACGTATACCTACCTACACGCATGCTCGGGGTCCTGCGTCCCAACGTATACCTACCTACACACATGCTCGGGGTCCTGCGTCCCAACGTATACCTACCTACACGCATGCTCGGGGTCCTGCGTCCCAACGTATACCTACCTACACGCATGCTCGGGGTCCTGCGTCCCAACGTATACCTACCTACACGCATGCTCGGGGACCTGCGTCCCAACGTATACCTACCTACAC